>OU611973.1:7171780-8371780 GCA_914767545.1 Sesia apiformis
GCCCGATCATTTATCGCGTAACAGAGGTCCTTGCCATACATGTTTATAGTACATGACAATAGGATTGTTTCTAAACACCTGCTTGGGAGTTTAGTTTCTCTACTGAAATTGCGTTTATTACTTTCTTTTAGTTTGTTCGTAAAAGGGTATGTCTTTTTTTCATTGTAAGAATTGCTTGTGGAGTGGCATATGGTCAAGTTAGTGATATACAATGGTAAGTGACTGATATGACTAACAATTCTCTGAGATATATTGCAACAATACTGCTTTGAGTACTTTATTTGTATTTAACAAACTTTATTGCATATTACCGTACAAAAGGCCATTTTAATACCTTAATAAGGCATTCTCTGCCAACTGGCCTTTGGGTTAAACGGAGGGTTATATTGGAAGGTGCGATGAGAGGTATAAATATATAACTAATTAAACGACAACAGTACATTATATCCTCGTGCCTGGACATTATATATATCTCGTTTTGTACGAGAAACAGCTTTTGCTGTTTTGAGATATTTGCAGACTTTTTATGTATTGTATTAAAAGAGTAAATATATAATTTCCTCAAATAACATACATAACATACATATACGTATAATATACAAATCTAAACGACATTCCAAAAGTAACTTTACGTATGTAGTCAGACATCTATTCTAGTTCCAACCCCGTAACTCCAATACTACCTATCTGGACATTTCTTGCTTGAATACCCACATTTAAAAGACGTTGGAGTACAAAGCGACGCGCTCCCGGGAGATCCGTGATTCTGCAGTTAACTCCTATGCCAACATCTTTGCACTAATTTATACCTAATTTAACCAAGCAGCACTCCGAATGCATTAAGGAACTTAATTATACCAGCTCTTCTTATGTAAACGAAAACTGGGAAACGTCAATATTCCTTCGAGACCTGAAACTATAAACTACATAAGTGCTTTTACGCGGTTTTCTGTGGAGAGTTTTAAGTAGCTTACCGTGGCTATGTCACGTTCGTAGATGTACTGCTAATGTTAGTGGATATAATTTATATTTATTTATTTTTATTGTTTATACAGCAATCTTCTTACACACTATGTAAATATAACATTACTTCAACATGTTCATTACACTAAATTTATTTAATGTTCAAGGCAAACATTGGAGGTATATTGAAAGTATGTTAGCACAGGTTAATTAAATTATATGTAATTATAGTACTACCATATATGTTAGTTGTTCTCTAACACACTGTTTTTTTTTTTAATGTACGACGGCGCAGACGAGCATACAGTCCACCTGATGGTAAGTGGATACTGTCGCCCATAGACATCCGCGATACATGCCAACATCAGTCCAAAATGGCAAACGTTGGTACGCCCCCGGATGCACTGCCTACCTTTGGAGCTATAGGAATGGATTTGGAAAAAGGGTTGGGAAAATTAGGAGGGATAGGATGGGAATGGGCTCTGGCACATCTCACTCACTACCGAAACACGTACGTACATTAGGCAAATAAGATAAAACGGGAAATGCAGTACATTTTAAGCTAGTCTTCTATGAGAGAGGAGTAACATGGCCAGTCGAGCGCGCCCAGCGGCTGTTGGATTGCAGCGTGCACTCTCCCCCTCAAAAATGCTAGATGGAGTTAACAAATCAGTAAATATAATACACCCTTAATATCTAACAAAAGAAGGTAGTTGAACAGTTATATAATTAGTAAGTAATCTAATAAGGCACATTGCTCTGTATACAGTACGGCCAATCGAGCGTTTCTTTGCAGCTTATTTCCTACTTATTCAATAACTAATTCAACTCTCTTTCCCTCAACATAAAACGTGCTCAATCGTTATCCAGCTTCATCTTTAAGCACTATTTTGCTTTGTAATCGTTCATTCATTTACTGACATATATATTGTGTGTAGTGTTTGTGTGTATATATGTTTATATATTGTATATATATATATATGTGTGTGTGTGGGTGTGTGTGTGTATATATATATATTTTGGTGTTCAATAAAGAGTTTTGTCTATCAGTAAGCGGCTAGGTAGCGTCAACTGCAAATATAACGTTGTAGAACAAACATTCTTTCAGTTACTGTTTTCGTTTAGGACCGCAAAACAAGTTTGTAATAGTTTGAACGCTCGGTTGGATAAAGGCTCGCGCATATTGCAGCGGGCCGCACCGCAGCGCATAGCATTGCAATAATCCTTTTGAATCACTTTCATTCATATCAGCCTGATACGCGGCCCGCCGCAATGTGTATTAAACTGGCGCAATTAATGGACGTAATTCGAGAGTTATTCGCTGTGTGATAACGTGAAGAATTGAATGCCAAGAGCTAACTGACTTAAATTATTGCGTTGAGCTGCGGCCCGCCGCGTCTGCGCACTTCAGCGCTCGCCCTAATCTATGCACGTCGAGTAACTGCTAAAAAGCCACTAGTTAGGGTAGCAAGAATTTTAATTTTAGTCAAATCCCAAATTATTCTTGACGCAAACCATACCGGATTAAACGAAACATTATACAAGACTACACGAAATTCTACCAGTTAGAACTACCGAAAATCCGAAGCCGTTGTCTGCACGTGAACTGAACGGAAGTTGTTATGTTGGAATAATCTACGAGCGTTTTGTTTTTTGCAGTACAAAAGATTCGGTATGTCGTGTGGTGCCATGTTTTATAATTTGGCTCTCTCATAGATAGATAAATTAAACTATTGCACACCAAAAGCAAAACAAAAACAATAATACACATTGTAGATGCGAAAATGCACAAATGGCGGTCTTATCGTCTTATCTCTACTTGGGATAGACCTTTGGGTAGACAGGAAATAAATATTTTGATCACAGGTATACAGTAGGTAATAAGAAAACATAAAATACAGTTAGTTTTTAGTCAGATATAATAGTTTTAGTGTATTTATTGATATATTAAAGTATTTTATTTATTTATATAAACTTCATTGCACAAGTATTGACGCTAATGAATAAAAAATAAACGCGGGTGCAGTTTAAGTTAAATAGATAGTCTTATAGTAATACTCATATACCTAGTCTGGCCATAAATATCTACCGTTATACTAGAGGAAAATTGTTTACAATGTATTCCCTACATTTGAGTTTGGAATCTGTCATTTTCACGTGCAAAATATATGTTTTTTTATCATTTTCACGCCAATCATTATTAAATATTGTACTAATATTAAAATGGAGTGGTATGACAACGAAAACCGTATTGCTGTAATTGATTTAGACAAAGTAGGCATGGAGTGAAATGGAATTTTTAAAACTCCGTCCGCTGAATGGTACCTTCCATATTTTGCTGAATAGGATTTTGCAAGGTCGGCGGCGCGCCCGCATACCCCCTGGTGTTGCAGGTGTCCATGGGCGGCGGTAACACTTACCATCACGTGGGGCCGCTTGCTCGTCCGCCCACAAATCTATAATATATATATATATATATATATATATATATATATAACATAAAATATATATAACATTGTAACGTTCTCTGTTTGCAACAAAGGTCTGAACATCCACGCTCTATTCGCACTAAACAGACGGTTAAAGCTATGAAGGAGGGAATCCGACGAAATCCCGACCGGAAGCAAAAGATTTTTCCAGAGAGATAAATATAGCAGGCACCCTGAACCATGCCACGTATTTTAAAGGAAGATTTAAGACTTGCTGCTTACAAAACACGTACTGGTCATTTCATAACTGATAATTTAATGAAAAATAGCGTCAACAAATCAAAACAACTTCGGCGATATGCAGAGGGACCTCACAGACAAATATTTACGGATGAGAAAATTTTCACCATTGAGGAACATTTTTACAAGCAGAATAATCCAGATTATACTGATAACTCTAGAGAATCTGCTCAATTGATCAATAGGATGCAACGTGGCCATTATCCAGCTTCAGTGATGGTTTGGTGGGGTGTTAGCTATCAAGGAGTGACTGAACCATATTTTTGTGAAAAGGCTATAAAAACGTCGGCTCAAGTGTATCAAGATAAGCTTCCTGAAAAGGTCGAAAAGTCTCTTAACAACACCCTGTTCCATAACCAGCAACGATCCTTTCAGCAAGACTCCAGCACCAGGGCATAAGGCTCGCTCAACACAGTCGCGGTAGAAATAAATATTCTACCACGAAGTCTAAGATATTCTAAGTCGTGGTAATTATAGCTGAAGACTGACCGTCATCTAGTCCTGATCTTAATTCGTTCGATTATGATTTATGGTCTGTTTTAGAGAGCATGGCATGCTGTAAACGCCATGATAATATTAAATCCCTAAAACATTCTATAAGGGTGGCAGTTGCTAAATTTCCCATGGAAAGGGTACGTGTTTCAATCGAAAACTGCTTGAAAGATCGTATTAAAGCAAAATGGTGACCATTTCGAAAAAACGTTATATTTTTAAAATGCTAATCTATTTAATTTCTGAAATAACACGAATTCTTGTAATAAAATGATAATGTAAAAATATCAATGTTATTTTTGTAACAATATTTATGAGTAGACTGGGTTCATTTTCAAAATATTATTTTTGCATATTTCTTGTATTTAAAACAAAAATAGTTCCATTAAGGGCCAATTTTAAATACTGTAGGATAAACTGGTGACTCCTCATTATGTGATAACACTGCTACCCGCTGCCTCTCATGACTTATAACTTTGTATAAAACAGGATAGTAAAGTTGAAAATTGCTTCAACGAGCTCAAAGTGAGACGGAGTAACTTTAAGTGTGAAAGCAAATTTTGATAATCACGTTCAGTTTGACATTGTATCATGTAAGATCCACGTAGAAACTATTAATGGCTTTGAGAGGCAATTTCCGGAACTAGTAAATGGTTTTAAATACATAAAACCTTGGTACAGCCGTATGTTTAATTAAGGTTTATCTTTCGTATATTCTAGACTATGTGTATAGTGTAACTCTGTGTACTTTTGTGTGAATATAGTTAGTTAATTGTACCGCGGGGACAATGGAGTGGATCTGGTTAAAAATGTACCCTAATTGTTAACCAGTTACATAGCTTAACTATGACAAATTTCATATAATTTCGTCCAGTAAATGTTACATTATACGCGTTCAGAGAGACAGATAGAAAAAAAATGCTATTTTGGACTCTTTATCATTCGTATTTTACACTACAATGACATTGTATGTACAAGAAAGCTTTGTTACGATTATATTATATGTATAGGTTGTTATATATTATATATATGGAAGAAATTTTCAAACAATCATACAGAGCTTCATTAATCCCATCTATTATACAACATAATATTGTTTTACTACTGCGAGTATACATGTAGAACAATTTCTGAAATTTTCTGAAAAGTTAAAATCGTCTCCTTTTGGAATAGCTGAAAAAAGACGATACAGATTCAAACTATTCAAGTATGCCAAGTGGTTCAACCCCACGTTTGAGATAAAGCATTGTTGTTTACAATGTAGTTTGGTTGCATGCTGTATTCCCGCAGCCGCTGGTCGTACTCAACTGGCCACGTTACCCCTCTCTCACAGAAGACTACCTTGAAATGTACCGCATTTCCTAATTTATCGTATTTCCCCAATGTACGTACGTGTTTCGGTAGTGAGTGAAATATGGCCAGAGCCCATTCCCATTACTTTCGTCGTCTCACACGCACACGACAGAGACTACGTTCTACAAAACCGAAGCTAGCCGAACATAGTCGATGTGTATTACTTTCGGCCAGGATGTGTATATGGGGATATACGATGAGTGCTATAAGGTATGATGAATATATGTATAATGTATAACTTAAACTACAACAGAATTCGAACTCGTAAGAGTATAATTTTAATTTTTTGTATGTTTTATTCTACACGAAAATTTCCATAATTTCTGTTTGAAATAAGAGTATCTCCTTTGAAACGCAGTTGTATGAAAGCGTGTATGAACTAAAATCTCAACATAACTTTGCATGCATTAAGTTGACTGTTTTGTTATATTTAGTTCAACTTTGGCGCGCCACAGTTGAGGAACAAGATTTTCATTGAACGTGTCATTTTGTTGGTACACACGGTCTTAGAAAATTACAAACAATAATTTCGAATTCCTAAACATCAGCTCTGTATCACTCATACTTTAATGTCTTTTTTCAAAAAATATTAAATCTACAGACGCGGCTCATTTACGATTTTATTATATGCATAAATATAAATTATTTTTACTAGTATCTTCTTTATTCTACAATTTGGTAAAAAAAAATCACGCGCAGTGGTAAGTGATAATCGATGCGTTAAACGAGTCCTCGAATGGAGACTACATACAGTGATGCGCAGTGGGACACGCTCCAGCGACCTGGACCAATGACTTCTATCTATTCTACTAGACAAGCAGTACAGTACTAAAAAAAATGTTTATTTCGTAACGGTCAATTGCCTTCAGTCCCTCTATCTCCTTTAATGCATCGTGCGTAAGCGAGAGAAGTGCTTTGTTTTGTAATACGAGTATATCAAATTGACATCAAACGCTGCACTCGATTAAATAGTTTGTTTAGTTGAATGTGGGAGATATGATATGACATTGTTATTATTTGCATATGCACTGTTTTTAACTATAGAGTTATGTAATTAACTCAATTATTTTGTTTCCTATAAAACCAAAATATGTATATTATTTTGTCATAAATTAATGTCATTCGTCGGCCATCTTCGTATGTCTTTCTCGCTTACTCTTTACTTTAATCATGTAAGAGCGAGTAGCGAGAGCGACTAGCATCAATCACATTGACATAAGAATATAAGTAACACTCTTACAGATGTGGCAATTTCCTAACAATGAAAGTAGGTCGAAAATAAATCTAGTAAATCTATCTAGTTGATTATATATTTTTTGTTTGATATTGGATAATGGAAACAGTATATTTATGTAAATGCCGAATTGCATACTTAAATATTGCAAAAAATATTCTCAAAGGACAAAGCAGTCTTCCGAGGACCATTCCATAAGTACATATATAATTTACTTACTCTTAACTATATCTCCTATGTATGTATATAATATAAAAACAATAGTGATATGCATTTAAGTGTAGGTGCGTATATACGAGTATGTGTTGTAATTGTTGAAATTATATTACATTATTATTTTACTGGGGTACTCTATTATTATGTAGGTATAGGTAAATTCACATGCAATACTTACATACCTATATCATTTCACTACAAATGCGCATAATACCGAGATCAAAAAATAATAATTTACTCTCAGAGACATAATCGAAATAGGCAAAGACTGTTTCGTGTCGCATCTACGTGAGCGTTCGGTTAATCACTGCATTAAATTATCCCCTCCCCGCTCCTCGCACCTCAGTCGGTTCAACCCGCGCCGTGACGAAGTTCTACTTCAGAACTGCTTGTCTAGTATCGTAGAATACACAGAAGTCATTGACGTGGACCGACGTTTTTACTTTCGACTTGAGTAGATTGGTGGCGAACCTTAGAAGAAGCCTATATGGAAGTGGAAAGACAGGCTGATGTTAAGGTATGGTATGGTAGTGGTGCTTAATGCGATTGTTCATTTAGTTTGGAGCGATATGACATAGTGACCTTGCACAACTTATTAAAAAAATCAAATAGGTATTTTACTGGAGTGTAGGCTTTCTCGGCCGGTGTCCATATTAATTGAATCTTCCGGGCTACTTGGCCGAGTTCTTCTGGAATCTCTTCTCTTTCTTTTTTTGGAATTCCAGAAGATTCCAGAAGACCTCGGCCAAGTAGCCCGGAAGATTCAATTAATATTATACTTTTTATTCGCTTTTTCACGGTTTGTTACTTATCGATATGACGATTTTTTTGTGTACTTATTAATCAAGTTTCTCATGCTGCTACTCATGGTCATCCACGGTACATGCTGACATGGAGCCGAGGGGGTTATCTTTATCTGATTATATTGACTACTGGAAGGGACGATATACACTTGAATGTGACGAGATGGGGAATAATGATGGGGATGGGATTTTACATTACATACTTATCAGTGTGTCAGATAAATAATAATTAATAAGATTTTTGTTTCTTTACAGGTAATATTACCGAAAAAGGACATCAAAGAAATTAGTGATTTATTAACACATTGAAGCGAGAATAAAGCAACACAACATATCTAGGAAAAGGTATTTATTAGGAAAATAAATATTCATTTTTACTTTATTGTGATAGATTTATAACAGTATTACAAAAATATAGTACTCATGTAGCATTTACACAGTGCATAATATTTGTTACTAGTAAACACAGCATGCAACAGATTCACAGTAAAACAGGAAACCACTAATCAAAAGTCGTTAAGTTACTCGTAAGTAACACAAAGTCAGTAGTTCCTTTTGCAAAGATCTCCATTATTTTTCAGGGATTACATACGTATTTGCACAAAATTTGTATATATATTTTTTTTTAATAAAATAGGCGGCAGACGAGCATACAGTCAACCTGATGGTAAGTGGATACTGTCGTCCATAGACATCCGCGATACATGCTAACATCAGTCCAGAATGACAAACGTTGCCACACCTCCGGATGCTCTGCCTACCTTTGCAGATTAAGGAATGGATTGAGAGAAAGGGTTGGGAAAACGGGGAGGGATAGGATGGGAATGGGCTCTAGTATCGAAACACGTACGTACATTAGGGAAATACGATAAAGTAAGAAATGCAGTATATTTCATGGTAGTCTTCTGTGAGAGAGGGGTAACGTGGCCGGTGGAGTGCGCCCAGCGGCTGTGGGAATATAGCGTGAACTCTCCACCTACAACTAAGATTTCATGTCAAATAACAGGATCAAAAGCAGAATTTATTATGGCTTCAGGCTTCGACAATTGGTGGGTTACACCTTTCATAGTGTATTTCTACATTGTGACAGTTTATCACACCGAACATTAATGCAAGCTAAAATGTTGACTGAGCGTCCCAACAATGTGTCAGATACATAAATATTACATCATTTGCAGTGTACCCGCGCTCCGTTTTCCATTCCCATTACAGTTTTAACGTAAAAAGGAACGTAACGCGGTTTTACAGACGAGCTACTCGTACATTCTACATTAGAAATACTGAAAAGATCTGCAAAAATGTCTGCGTTTTATGTTGACATAAACGAATATTTTTGGGCCAGCGGTTCTGAAAGCTCGTTTCACACACAACACTGAATTAGTCTGAATTAGCATCTGTGATTGGGCAAACGACTCAAATGACATACTGCTTGCTGAAATCTATCTTCACTTTTAGAATCAAACTGAAGAAGTTCATACTAGACGAACAAAAAGCTGAGTGCTAGATGTACCTAGTAAAAATAATATTCCCCGATAGTCCGTCTTATAGTACATAGGTTTTAAATAATCTTCATTTTAGTGTTTTTTTTTTAATTAAAAGTGACGTGTGTGGCATGTGTGCTGAGGGTGTAGGGGGACATACTGTGGCCCAGCGAGGGCTCTTCGTGAGTCATATCGATGCGACCGCAACTGAAAGTCAGCGCTGCGATTTTGTTGTAACAACTACTTGTAATTCGTATTCTTGTTTATTCTAATGTTTTAATAAGTGTAGTGTGTTGTTATTAGTTCATTCAATTCATTCATTCAAATGTTCCACTTTCTGTATCGATTACACTTCGTACAACTTAACCTCTTACTTTATAAAATCAACCGTATTGACGTAGAGTTTACATCGCGTCGAAGCAATTAAGTGGCTTTGGGGCGAAGACTGAATTAAGTACAGTCGATACGAAAAAATACATCGTTGACACGTGCCATTTGGAATGTTTAATTACACTTTTTTTTTATAAACGATACAGATTTTCTATTTAACAAAATATCTTTATACAAGTATGTATTGGTGTTTAATTCGAAAGTCGTGATATCTGCGATAGGTCGAACAATCTTTCAAAACTAATTAAGTTTTTCTGACTTTAGAACAATTAACATTTGCTATACGACTCAGAAAAATAATAATTTATTGGGTTTTTGAAAATGTTTCGTTGATATAACGTAATCATTATTGCATAAGATTTTAAAATAATACAAATTTGTTGTAAATAATAATAATTATATAAACGGGTTATTCACGATTTATTATCTATTATTTATATAACTGGACCAAAATATCGGTTATACTAAATAAATAATAATTTCATCAATCGTAAGTAACCCGTTAGCATAACTATTATAACCATCATTATTACCAACAGTTTAGGCAGTGAATGAGATATGCCAGAGTCCATTCCCATCCTATTCTACTCCGAACCCTTTGTCCAAATCCATTCTTAAATCTTCAAAGATAGGCAGCGCATCGTGTCAACGTTTGTCATTCTGTCATGTGGATATATCGCGGATGTAGCATAGCGACAGAAACCACTTACCACCATATGAAATGTACCTATATGCTCATCTGACGACCTCTTTCTATTGAGGTCACGTTGAGGATATGATGAGGCTCGATGTTGGTAATTTAATGTTCTATACTTGAAGTACATGTACAGACGAGGAAAACTTACACTAGAACGTCGGTTTATGTCACGGTTTATCGCAAGCGACTTAACTTATGTTCTTGACTGTACGCGGAACTCTATTAGCATAGAAATGTGATGAGCCCCTTAACATTCCAGTGTCGTGTGTGATAGAGGAAGTCAATCGGTTTATATGTTCCTCGACACCTACAGCAGAGATACGCTAAGCGAAAATGGAGAAGTGATTTGGCACTTGGTACTCTCGGAGTTTCTTTGTGGGAATTCGAAACGAAGACATTCGCCAAAGAACTAAAGCCTCCGACGTAGCTCGTAGAATGGGCATGTTGCAGTAGAAGTTGAAGTTGAAGGGCAGGTCATGGAACCTACGTACCGGGAAGCGCAGTGTGCGACGCCCTCCGGCCAGGTGGAGCGACGACTTAAACAAATTCGCCGGTGGTGGTACGACTGATTACGTGGTACAACTGAGCACGTGGTACGACCGAGCACGTGGTACGACCGAGCACGTGGTACGACCGAGCACGTGGTACGACTGAGCACGTGGTACGACTGAGCACGTGGTACGACTGAGTACGTGGTCTCAATTCAAAAGCTCATCTACACCATCGGTTGTTGGTCTTGTGGCAGATATGATCTGCTCATTGCCATTTCAGATTCTTTGAGCTAAGTCGGTGGTCGTTTATTTTATCTTTTATTCTTGAAGGTTTATAAATAACGAGCACTTTAAGAAAGCACTGAATAAAAGATGTTTTAAAAGACTGCTTCAAAATCATTATTTACAACATCGGAGTTAGTGATCTATATTTTCTGCTCCACTTTTCATCGTTCCATTATGTTTTCTGCTCTCTTGTGTATTATATATGTATTATACTTTTATGTATGCAAATATGTGCATGTATAGTAAAATATTATTTTTGTATATTATTATTTGAACTTAATGTTACCCCGCATAATTTAAATAACTACACCCGCATTCTTATTTCTGTTTGAACTTTTGGTTGAAAATTCCATATGGCATTAAGTCTGCCATTTGTACAATTACTTGTGCAATTAAGTTTAAATAAATAAACAAACAACACATGCCCGTTTTTAATTCTTGTGATTGAAGAAACTTTGTAAATCAATATTTTTGTTTGACATTCGTTAAAAATCAATAGTTAAATGTAGATCCACTTCTTGAATGGTTACTATAACATGACATATTATAAGCCGCTAATCTGGTTGTAATTCCTCTTCTTTGTTTTCCCATTTCTTTCCCCAAATCAGTTTTCAGTAAAATATTGGATTCTCATTACTGAAGTTTATCATGTCAAATATTCATACCATGACAACGGAGTCGCAGTACATCCATCTCCATAAAATACATGAATACGTGACCTTAGTCCTGAAGTTAAAGCATAAGCTGTAGCGATTTTATTGAAACAGATTTTTTTTCTCGTCCGTACACGTATCCCCGAAGTGGCGCTAAATGGACAATTACACGAAACACATGAAAATATTGTAGTTAGTTCTTTAAATTATTAGGAAGATTTCGAAGAAATAAACACAAACTGCTGCAAATCATGGGCCCTAAATAACCTCAAAAACAGGTGTGGACTTTGCAACTTTAAAACTCGTCGTAACTACAACGGGAGACCAAAAATAGACCGCATCATGGAATGACAGAGTTATCAAGCATTTCAACCTTATATCGAGCGCGACAAGCTTTCTTATCACAAGAAACTTATTTTTAGAAGGTGGCAGCTAGTTATCATTCCATCTGATTATAAGCAAATACTGTTGCCCCTGGACATCTGATATACACGCGAATGTCAGTCTAAAAAGACAGACGTTGACACGTCCGTCAAACTGGGGAATTAGAAGCAGAGTTAGAAGCAGTACGAGGAGTTAGCAAAAAATGGGGAAAGATACAAAAGGATGGTCAAGAAATATTAACCATTCATTCTCCGTTTTTCTCTCACATCTTGTACCACTAGTATTCCCGTGTCGTCCTGCCTGAGGGGTCAGTTAGACAAATGACGTCATCAATAGTGACGGATCGCCCGCACACGGAATGCGGACGTGCTTCTGTACCTTTGTCTTGAGGTAATGTTTCTTACTACTCAATATATCTACTATGTTTGTGTAAGTCTAAACGCGATTCCTCTTTTTTCGATAATGGAAATTAAGAAGTAACTATTGCTCACAAGGAAGTAAGGAGCTCTATCTCTATACCTTTATACTCAATCTCAATCTTTATCTTACGTGCCCAATCTTAATCTAGCTTCAAAAGTCAACTCATAAACCGCTATTTAACTTCGTAATCATGACTTACGAGTACGTATTTTCCAGTTTTATTTTTCTATTATTATTTAGTTGTAGTTATCACTTTTAATATTTATATTTTTATAATTTTCATATATAGTTATATATGAAGTTATATATCATATACTGCAATTATAGCTTTTCCTCTTATTCTAATTATTTAATGCCTCTACTAAGCATAACTACTCTGTGTTACACATCTGTGATCAAAACTGTTGGGGACCGTCTTTTGTGCATTTTGTGTCTACTGTTTGTGTTATTGTGTTGTTTCTTTTTGGTGTGCAATAAAGAGTGCATTACGCTATGATGTGGGGCTCTTCAGCCGCGTTGCAGCCGCCCGGTGTTGCAGGTGTCCACGGGCGGCGGTGACCACTTACCATCATGTGGCCCGCCTGATCGTCTGCCATCTATTCTATAAAAAAACAGTGCTTTCTATCTATATTTCTCTTTGAAAAATGGCTTACCTTTGTCTTTAAGGAATGGTCTATGTCGAAGTGTAATTCCTCTAATTTGTTAATACAAAAGGAAATGTCAAGGTGCCTCCTGTACCTTTGTCTTTAGGTGTTGTTTCTTGTCACTGAATATTTTATGTGTGTGTGTGTGTATATCGAAATGTGACTTATGTGGTAGAATACTGAACTGAAACTGAATTCAATAGCAATATAGTCAGTAGTTAAAGATAGTACTAGTACTGCAATTAAACAACTTTTAACGGTTTAAATCGCGTATATTTGACATGATTTATATCCCGACGTTTCGAACACTTTGCAGTGGACGTGGTCACGGGGTGACTAATTGATTTTATTTGTCACTTGAGTTATTAAGAAATTATTACTACCGTCTGAAATTTTTTTGAACTACCGTCTGAATTTTTTAATCATAACATTCCCTATGCACGCAGTATTCGCTCACGGTGTCCAGAGGTCTTGCAGTATGGCGTTGGCCTTGTGATTTAATTAATTTAATGACTGGATCCCAAGCCGGTGGTACTTGCCAACCATCTTCTCTATTGAAATTTGGGTGTTTCTTAATTTCAATAGCCTCGCGTAACATTCTTGGCATGTACCGGGTCTCTCTAGCGAGGATTTGTGGATTATCAAATCGAATGTAATGGTTGGGTTTGTCCAGAGCATGACCACGTCCACTGCAAAGTGTTCGAAACGTCGGGATATAAATCATGTCAAATATACGGGATTTAAACCGTTAAAAGTTGTTTAATTGCAATGTATAGTAATCGCGAAAACCTAAGAAAATATTATAGTACTAGTACTACTAGTAATTTTACGATTTACATATAGTATCTAATAGTAACGGTTTCATTAGCAGCTGTTTATAAAAGAATTGTGCGGAGTTGCCGCTAGTAGTAGTATATAGTGAGTATAGTACAGGGTAACAGTTAGAAACTTCATTTGACATTTTTTTTTGTTCATAGATGTCATAGAACAAGCGTTGTTAGTTTTAATGATTGAAATGTAGTATTAGGACGGTGCAGGTAGTTTTTATGTTCCCTCGCACATGACAATTTTGTTTTCTTAAAAATGTCTCTAATTATGTCTCATCAATAAAAAAAAAACATGAATTCCAAAAGTAAGAAGTATCAACTAAAATTACATTAATTCATTGTATATAAACATACATTATTTTATCCATTATTACTAAAGTACCGATTTGAACAAACTATCTTATCTAAATGTTCGTACATACACAGACTATACTAGTATAGTACTAGTAAGTACTTAAAGACATAATTATTCTCGTTTTTGTATATTAAACTAAGCTCCCCAAACGAGTTGGTGAGTCCACTCTTTGGATGCTGTAGTTTTTCATGTCTTGTAATAGCCACTTTGATATCATTTGATCGCCTTTTACCACACCCATGGAAAGATAACGGAATCGTGCTATTCTATAGCAGGCCTACAGCACACGATATATAGTGTGGTATGTTAATATTTAGCGCAATTTTTCCGTTAGCTTCTAGTTTATGTACAATTTCAAATCCAATTTTAAAATAGACGAAGTTTTCAGCAATAAACAATTTCTGGTCACCCAATTTGCAACACTTTATATATTGAAACGTATAAACTTTTATTCTACTGCTATTCCCAGAAACAGATATGTCGATATCGATGTAGGTTTTTTCTCAAATTTCCGATAACATGAAATTGGAAAATAAATTAATAAAATATAATAAATACAGAGTGTAGGCTTTCTCGGCCGGTGTCCATATTAATTGAATCTTCCGGGCTACTTGGCCGAGATCTTCTGGAATCTCTTCTCTTTCTTCCAAACGTTTCGTCAACAACTGCGGTTGACATCTTCAGTGGCGACTGCGTTCACTTTCGGAGAGATGTTATCTCTTCGGCTGAAGCCACTGAAGATGTCAACCGTAGTTGTTGACGAAACGTTTGGAAGAAAGAGAAAAGATTCCAGAAGACCTCGGCCAAGTAGCCTGGAAGATTCAATTAATATAATAAATGCAGCTTTTTTTTAATAATGACATTAAGGGTTAATTATTTAATAGATAATTTTCTTATCTACCAAAATACAAAGATAATTAAATTCTTAGATTTCAGCACAATACTTAATTTACGAAAAAGTACATTTGTCAATTATATTCCTGGAAAAAACAGTTTTTCAAATAAAAATCTGAAATCACTTAGGAATATGATAGAATATTTGTCAATTTCATTGTTTGTCGCCGTTTAATTAAATCCCTAGGTTTTTAATTAAAAAACGGATTTTATTGTTAACCTGCGACATGTACATATTATCCTCTAATATATAGTACAGGACCTGTGGTATTCGTTTTTGCTGATCCGTTGAATAGGCCGGTTTCTCGCTCACAATACCGCGATACCGACTTCTACATGCCAATCGGTTCTATTCATGTCAGACCTATATTACGACCTGTGTCAAGGTGAATAGACGTTAGGATTGTTGATGAAAGAGGGAACGTGGGATTGTTTGTACTTAATATAGCGGTTTTTTTTTTAATTTATATTAATTTTGTTAATTTTGCAGAAATTTAAATAATTTGTGTATTTTCTTAATGTTCTATACGGTTCAAAAGACGGTATTTCAAATTCAACTGGTCACCCCCAGTTGAGATATAGTGATGTTTTTCCAAATTAAAAAATCTCTTTAATATATATGTAGATTTTTTTGCAATATCGTGTATGTAAGTAATAATAACAAAACTCTCAGTATACACTTTACAAATTGTCGACCTCGTCCAGTACATCTAATTTCATATTGACAGTGACGTCATCAACTATGAATCCCTAATTAAACATTCACGATGAGACGGAAGTTCTTTTGACTTGTACGCGAAAATTATAATTTACCTTTGTTTCTCACTACATAGGTATCTCCTACTGACCTTCTTGCTCTGCATTCCTCTGAACTATCACCGGTCACTCATGTTATTTTCTAGAGACAATACTGTATTTTACTGTCATTCTGCTACAATGTTTTTTTCTTTAATTTTTTTGGCAAAAAACTAGCAATAACTTATATTGATAGGTTTACAATAGTTGCAATATTTTTGAAGTAACGGTGTGGTCAATGTAAAAAAAAATATAAAAAATTTGGAAATAATTGGAAAACAAAACTTTCTATATAAATCGTAATTATATTAATGATTTAATATTTCGCAGTAAATGTGTTTGCGTAATTGATTTTCAGTTAATAGATATAGCAAAGACTTAACAACGTAATTATTAGTACTCGTTTTGTCTCTAGGAATTATCAATTTTATTTATTTTTATTTATTTCATCCTCATGATATAAAGTGATAATGCTCAGAAGCATTATCTCTCAGTCAAACTTTGGGCCATGCGAGATGGCGCGGTAGGTGCAATGGTAGGTAAGATTAAATACAACTATAATAGTGACGCATATTAATTAAATATCATTTTATACCGCGAACCCGTAGGCTGTGGAACGAACTGCCTCAAGAGGTCTTTCCATTAAGCTACGATATGGGGTTCTTCAAGAAAGCTGTGAATAGGATTTTGCAAGGTCGGCGGCGCGCCCGCATACCCCCTGGTGTTGCAGGTGTCCATGGGCGGCGGTAACACTTACCATCACGTGGGACCGCTTGCTGATCCGCCCACTTGTCTATAAAAAGAAATTAAAATATAAAGAAACATACTCGTACATAAATACATATCATATAAACATACTTAACTCTAACATACGATAAATAATACCTCCCTTAATTGCCGTGTTGCAATATTGTCCAATTTGAGTAAATGTTGCCGGAGTCTTTTCTAAAAACTTGCACACGACTTTGCCTTTCTAATACTTGTATTCTGGTCGATTGTTGCTGAGAACCGTCTCAGCAGCAATCGACAATTTACTGAAATGTACCGACATTTCAGTAGATTTAGTCCCATGTTACAAATAACAGTTGTATTTAAGAGCAGTTCAATAACTGTTCCAAAGTGTTCGTTGCGAAGGAAACGCAAAAAAGCATTTCATCGCTGTAACATATGTTCCGAGTGTGAAATGCGGGAAGAATTTTTCATTGTCACACGTACCCTAATGTGAAATTTATTGCGATCGAGCTCAATTTCATTTGCAGTTGACTTGGCAGTTCAAGGAATTGTTGTATGTATGCTAATAGAAGTAAGCATCAGTATTGAATTTGTTTATTTATCATTACCATTCCACCAGCCTATGTCTCTCTACTGGTGGCCTCTCTACAGGCCTCTCCCAAGGTTCGCCACAACCTACGATCTTGGGCTCTTGTCATACAATCACCAGCGGCGAACTATGTCAAGTCGGTTCACCTTTCTGAGGGGCGTAAACTTTATTGCACAGACAGAATGTACAACAGGCGAACTTAATGCGTTCAACCACCGGATCAAACAGAAAACAGACCGCGGGTGTAATTTTGGTTTAAATACATAAATATACCTACGTATACGGTCAGTCTATATATCAGTCAGTCTATCAGTGTACTGACCCTACGGTCAGGTTGCCAACAGTGGATCACTTTTTGTTTAAAAGTCCATAACTTACAATTAACGACGATTCTGTAATTTAGCACCAACTTTATACAGTACTCTTTCCTTTGTTTTTTAGAATTACACGTTAATGATTATGAATGGACCCTTTTAAATAACAATAAGGAAACTGCTCTACTGTTTACTACGGAGTGGGTTCAGTGGATAACCTAGTGTACAGTGGATCGTGCAGGTACACACACACAGTGGTTTCAATAAATTGTACATCCGAACAAATGGATTTTTTTTTATTTATTTAAAACATAACAGAAGGTACATTACAGTTATAACTGTAAATAACAATTATTTACAATTATAACAAAATACTTAAATAAAAATAAAAACTTATAAAATATAGTAAATACAGATATACAATAGAATATATCTCAGATATAGATACGTACTGTTATGTATGTGTGTCAAATACTTGTGCAATGAAGTTGAAATAAATAAAAAAATACCCTCCTGAAATTGCAACAAAGTCTTCCATAGTTCAGATCGAACACACAGACGTCTTTTTCATATATACGTGTACGAGATATTAGTGTACAACTACATACATATGTAGCCAAATGTCATTTCCCTAAGTTTCATGAATAACGTCCGCCATCTTGCGTAACTTCCCGCCTTCTTCCCACAAAGCGACCCACATTAGTTTTTCCTCTAATTAATTAATTATGTAACGGAAAAGGGAAATCCTTTTTTGTAACGTAATGACGTCAAATTATCCGAAACACCGGTATCGAACTAATTTAGGGTATAAGGTAAATTACCTACTAAATGAATGTTATTGATTTGGGCATAATTATGTTTTGACTCGAGAAATAAAAAATATATCTTTTTAAAATATGCATTTTGCGATGTAACATTATATTTATTTATAACGTATTTATTGTGGGAGGGAGAGGATGCACGCTGCAATCACACAGCCACTGGGCGCATCCCACTAGCCAAGTTACCCCTCTCTTATCCCTTTTTCATTTTATCCCATCCCGCAATGTACGTATGTTCGTAAGAAATACTTGTCGGGTCACTACTCTTCAATCTTAATTTTGCCGTGTTATAATACTGTCGTGTTTGATACGTACGACTGTCACGTGATATCATTCAATTATATTAATTGAATCTTCCGGACTTTGAAGTTGCGCTCGAGAAGCCGAAGAGATAACATGTATCCGAAAGTGAACGCAGTCGCCACTGAAGATGTCAACCGCAGTTGTTGACGAAATATTTGGAAGAAAGAGAAGAGATTCCAGAAGACCTCGGCCAAGTAGCCCGGAAGATTCAATTAATATGGACGCCGGCCGAGAAAGCCTGCACTCCACTATCATTCAATTATACATTTTGTCGATGTACGTTTATCATACCATCGGCCTATGTTTCGCCACTGCAGGATCTGTATCCAGATCTGTATCTGTATCGGAGAGGCCTGTGCCTCTCCGGCTCACCACCACACACGATCCTCGGCCTTTTTCATTCAACTACCACCGGCCAGTTTTCTTCATGTTGTCGCCGATATTTGTTTAATACTGCCATATTAAGAATAAAGTATAGCGACTCGTCAATTAAATATTGTGACTGTACGTGTTTCGGTCGTGAGTGAGATATGCCGGAGCCCATTCCCATACCATCCTGTCCCTCCCCATTTTCCCAATCCACTCCTTAATCTGCAAAGGTGGGCAGTGCATCCGATAGCGTGCCAACGTTTGTCATTCTGGACTGATGTTGGCATGTATCGCGGATATCTATGGACGACAATATCCACTTGCCATCAGGTGAACTGTATGCTGGTCTGCCGCCTTTTTTCTATAAAAAAAATATCAGATATGCCGTGACATATTTATTTTTTTACATGACATATATATTTTTTTTTAATATTTTTAGGCTATCCATTTTTAGTACTAACCTTGCATAAATTCACTAGTAGGAGAACACATTAATTTTTTTTTTTGTTATTGATTGATTTTGTTATTCATCGAAACAAATCGCCATGTTACCACTAGTTTGACATAGCGGTTGTACCACGGGGAACGGATTGTATTCACATAATCAATATACATATATATAAATAAATATTTGAATGAACATAAATAGATACAGGTAACGTAACGAGAGGTGATTGCAATATGAGAAGTGTGTAACTACTAACATAATTCCATAAAACCATATACTAAATAGAACAGACATTTCGTTAGTATAAAGAAAATACTTATTGACGTCACTGATACAAAATATATATAAAAACGAAGTATTTTGATACTATACCCATACCCTACCCTCTACCTTCGCGAAATACCCTCTCTCCCCTTCGCCTAACTTCGGCAAAAGTATGGCGGCATTAAATGTTTTCCGTAAAGTACAAACAGCATAGTAACTCCTTTCGTTTTCCCATTACCTCCATACATCTCCCTTCAGCAGCGATATATCATATATCCTTTGTCAAATATCTATTGTAATCGAAGGAACCGACCGTGTTCACAACGGTTCAGACCGTGATTCGATGCTTAGAGATATAAAGTTAAACTAGAAGTGACCTAAAACAATCTGATATGTAAACAGGTTATTTTCCATTAAAATTTATGTTCATTTATTTTGTGCTCTATAGATTTATATTTCCATACCCAATTTATCATTAAATTTATACACATAATAAAATCGTAACAGAGTAACGTCTATACATCAAATATTTTTTCCAATAAGTGATGATATAGAGATATAAAGCCCAAAACGATACCCTTTGGAATTTTTGTGTCTAAACGTGCATCACGTAACAACTATTAGACGGATTTTATTGAAACTTGGCATTGTTATAATTTATGTGCCGAGTCAACATTTAGGATACATTTTTTCCATACCCATTATAGAGTCGCTGGCACTTCTAGTTTCACACTCACAGACTTCACAGATACACCGTCCCCGCCGGCGGAGACGTGGACGCCCCTCGTTACACCGTCAACATACACCAGTCCTCAGCCAACACTTTTACCAGGTATCGGCACGTGCCTGGGCGCTTCTCACCGCCTTACGATCCCACCGTATCCCCCCAATGCAAGCTCTAAGCCGAGGCCCGTTCCTAACGCCGGTTTACCGGCGGGGGAGTACTTAGGCTTGTCGCAACACACATTTTGTTTCTGGCTGAGCACCTTCTACGCTCGACCTAAATTAAACACGACCGGTGACTCATGAAAGGCCACTAGGGCCACAAGAATTTAGCCATTCCGAAAAAAAAAGAAAACAAAATGGCACTTCTAGTCATTAAGTTTGTAATCTTGCGAATGTTTTAAATATGTCTATTTGCGCAAAAAGAAACAAAAACACATTTTATGACTAAATATTATTATGACCTTCAATGTGCACAGAGTTCGTTTTGAAGTAGAAATTGCTGTTTCACTCTCATTTTCCTCGTTCTTGTTCTGATTCATAGAAAAATCATAAGTTTCCAGCCGCTTAGCTAAACATCTTTTTCCGATTAACTCACTTCATTAGATAAACTAATTATTTATCCAATCAATTGAGGTTTGTGTGAGAAACTTTGCCCGTGACTTTGACTAACCCAAAGTTATTTTTATATAAAAGAGAACATACGAAGCCTAGGTGTTATCTAAATGTCGTGTCGGCGAATCTAATCATAAATGGATAACAAATAAATGGATAATAAGGACTATGGGACAACAGAGCGGGTACCACAAGCCCTGAGGAAGTACACCACCTCTAAAAGAGTGGACTCGCCAACTCGCTTGGCCAGCGTGGCGTTTTAAGGCCATACATCCCTCATGCACAAGACAATGTGGATGAGAAGACTCATGTCCAGCAATGGACGAAATAAAAGGCTGGTTACGATTACGGTTAGCAACAATGATTGTCGACCAGTCAAATCATTTATGTTACAAGAACACAGGTAACAAATATGGTTTTCATTATAAAATCTATCTCCCATTATGTTCTGCCTAAATAGGCGTGCAAAAACAAAATTAAGAAAATTAACACATTTGTTGACATTAATAATTTAACACATTTATTTAGGGGGAGATTGCACGCTGCAATTCAGCAGCAGCAGGGCGCGCTCGTCTGGCCACGTTACCCCTCTCTCACAGAAGACTACCTTGAAATGTACTGCATTTCCCACTTTATCTCATTTCCCTAATATAAGTACGTGTTTCGGTAGTGAATGAGATGTGCCAGAACCCACTCCCATCCTATCTCTCCCCATTTTCCCAACCCTTACTCCAAATCCATTCCTATATCTCCAAAGGTAGGCAGCGCATCCGGGGGCGTGCCAACGTTTGTCATTTCAGACTAATGTTGGCATGTATCGCGGGATGCCTATGGGCGATAGTATTCACTTACTATCAGGTGGACTGTATGCTTGTCTGCCGCCTTCGTACATAAAAAAAACACATTAATTTACACTTTGGAGGGGGAGAGTGTACGTTGTATTCAAGCAGCCACGTTCGACTGGCCTCGTTACTCCTCTCTCACAGAAGACTACCTTGAAATGTACTGCATTTCCTACTTTATCCTATTTTTTCAATGTACGTCCGTTTTTCGGTAGTGAGGGAAATATGCCAGAGCTCATTCCCATCCCATGTTATACTATCCCTCTTTAATCTGCAAAGGCAGGCATCTCATTCGGGAGCGTGCCAACGTTTGTCATGGCGGATGTCTATGAATGACAGTATCCACTTACCATGAAGTGGACTATCTGCTTGACTGTCACCTTTTTTCTATAAAAAAAATTCTAAGCTATTTTAAGTCGAATTCTTCACTTTGGCATCATACACAAGGGATTATCGCTTTTATTCATTCAATATTAAAGTACATAATTAATGTGACGTTAATGACCTGACTTATTAATTATGGTTAAGATTTTCCAAGTTAAAATTTCAAGATTCTGTTGAAACAGAAAAAAAATTTTAACATCTGATGTTATTAATGTATGTACTTGTATCGGGGATATCAATGAGCGTCTTATTTTTATAAAAGAAAAACTCAGTTCAAACTCAAAGTGAGAAGAACTGCGTTCGGAAACTCTTCCAGTTTTTCTATATCCTCGTCTCGTCGTCTCCGATTCCATGTACGAGGTACTTCGTCGCACCTGCCATGCAATATCGATCTGTATTACCGTACGATATGTCTCGAGAACATTTCCGCGTTTTATACCTTTGTGGCACAGCTGGTAAAGTTGTGTGAACATTACGCCACGTTAATAGTTCTCTTTATGGAGCTGTTGATGTGAAACCCTAATGTCCACATACGCAAGAGAGTTTAAGTTTACATTTAAAGAGGGCGAAAGTGCACGCTGCAATCCAACAGCCATTGGGCGCACTCGACTGGCCACGTTACCCCTCTCTCACAGAAGACTACCTTGAAATGTACTGCATTTCCCACTTTATCTTATTTCCCTAATGTACGTACGTGTTTCGGTAGTGAGTGAGATGTGTCAGAGCCCATTCCCATCCTATACCCCCCCCCCCCCCCAAGTTCCCCAACCCTTTCTCCAAGTCCATTCCTATATCTCCAAAGGTAGGCAGCGTATCCGGGGGCGTGCCAACGTTTGTCATTTTGGACATAGGGTTGTTTTGACATAGTGGGAATCGTGGCAACAAACCAGTCATCATTCATAAAAGATTTCACATTATTTGTAATACTTAACGATTTAATTAATTTATTTTATATAAGGTATATATATATATATATGCCTAAATAAATTCATTCAGTATACATGCAATATGTTTATTTACTTAAACTTTAATACACAAAGAAACCTCGTACAAAATGCGGAATATATGCCTAATGGCATCCTCTCCTAGTCAACCTTTGGTTAAACAGAAATTCGAAGGGCGGTGCATCGTGCAATCAATAAGAAGCAACTACAAACAATACAATACACATATAATACGTATATACCTTAACTTAGAATACATATTGTAATAATTTTAGGTAGTCGGGATAAGTTCGCGGCCTTTTTGTAGTGAAAATAATAAATACTTTTTTTTGTATCACATAAATGTTTATTGAACGGGATAATTGTCCATTTAATTCGATTATCTTTCGACATTTTTCTGGCGTAGCCATTATCCCATCGCTATAAAAGTTTTGGGGTTTCTGAGCGGAAAAACTGATTTAATCGGTTTATACAGGCTTCTCTTGAATCTAATTTTACTCCATTTAGGGAATTTTGTAAAGAGCTGAATAAATGATAATCCCAAGGTGCTATGTCTGGACTGCATGGAGGATGCATTAAAACGTACCAGCCAAAGTTCATCAATTTTTGTTTAGTCATCAAAGATGTCGAGCATTGTCGTGATGGAAAACTACACTTTTTCTGTACATTAATGCTGGCCGTTTCTCCTCAAGTGCTTGTTTCCATTTTACTAATTGCTGACAGTAGACAGCGGAATTAATCGTTCGACCATGTGGAAAAAGCTCGTAATACACAATGCCTTTCCAGTCCCACCATATACATAACATGACTTTATTCGGAGTGAGGCCTGGCTTTGGGACTATTTGTGATGGTTCATCTCGCTTAGACCAAGATCGTTTTCGAACACTCTTCAAAAATGGATCGATTTCATTTCGTTTTTGGCAACATCTCGCATATAAAAAAATTATTCACCAAATTTTTGTCATTTATATCATGCGCCACACAAACATCTAGCTTTTTACAAAATTCAGTTCATGCAGATGGATCTAAAACTGTTGAGTGCTGAATGGCTAAGCTCTTCCGCAATTTGACGACTGCTTATGTGTGATTTGCTTCAATTTTTTCAATGATAATATCAACATTTACCTTAATAGGTCGACCACATCGAGGAACATCATTCACATCAAAATTACCAGGCCTGAATTGACTGAACCATTTTTATGTAGTAGTTTTAGGTAAACCATCTTCTTCGTAAACACCACAAATCTCTTTTCGAGCACTTGAAGCATTCATATCCTTGTCGAAAAAAAATTGTAAAACATATCTAATTTTCTCCTTATTAAATTTCATTTTGAAATTGTTAAAAAATAAGAAAAGAAAAACCTTTTAACTTGTAATTTCAATTTGCCGCTATTACAAAAAAATCAGCTGTC
The DNA here is from genome assembly GCA_914767545.1 of Sesia apiformis. Classification (NCBI taxonomy): domain Eukaryota; kingdom Metazoa; phylum Arthropoda; class Insecta; order Lepidoptera; family Sesiidae; genus Sesia; species Sesia apiformis. The sequence continues at coordinate 7,196,647 of OU611973.1, forward strand.
AAACAGTATATAACTTTCCCGGCAGTGATCAGTGTTACCAGAAATATAGCACACTAAAGTCATACGTTCAAAAAGGTCACGAACTTTTATGACTACCTATTATAACTTAACTACGTAATTTAATTACTAACAGGGATTTATTTCTTGTTCGGTCTCGCCTCCCTAAAGCGTCGGAGCGTTACCCAATTTTCTGATTTTCTCGCCGCATTCGAAAAAATCTCATTGTGTAAAGTGCCCTAAGACGTAATTTTGATATAAATAGCATTCGTCTGATGTAATAATTGGCGAGACTGTCTAAATTCCGCCGACCTAGAAACACAAATAAGGCTTCTAAACAAAGAGAACGATATAAATGATTCGTGAGAATTTTTCCTATTGAATTACTTTCATTACCAAATACACCTTTTTCCGTAGGAACATGACTTGCTCCTTTAATGGTTTTGGATCTTTTGGGAAATATTTTGTATTCTTTTTTTTTTTCTTATTGACCTTAATTATTTTAGCGACCTGCTTGTAGTTTGCTGAAGCTTTGTTATGAATTTAAGATGAAAAGACCGTTCAAGATTGCGCAGAAGGAGAAACTTACGCATAAATTATTTGATTTGATTGGCAGACGGACATGCGGTCCACATGTATGTGTTTGTATGTGTATGTATATGTTCCACGTTTCTGCTTCAATATTTCGCTGCTTACCCATGTTTCTTCTTTTATAAACAAGACCAATATATTAAAGATGGCGCCTCGTAGGTAGATGGTGTACAGTATTTAATATATAATATACGATTTCTATACATATAATAAAATAGAAACAAAGCCGTGTCTGTACATGGAATATTTTTCGAAAACGTCTGCTATTTAAAGTAAACATGGTACGGAAACCAAAAGAGCATTTTTTTTTTAAATTTTTGTTTTGTCTGTCTGAACGCGGATCAAAAAACTGCTGTACCGATTTTAATGACATTTGGTGTACTTATAGCTTATGTGTCGGGCTAATATTTCGGGTACTTTTTATCCAGACATTTGCACAGTTCCCACGGGAATCCTCATCAAGTCCGCATATATATTATCAGTACATAGACCAAAGTCCATGCGAACGAAGTCACGGGCTTCAACTAAAGATAACGAATAAAAAAGAGAATATTTTACAAATGCGCCCCACAAATCTTCACTTGGCATTGCTAAAATTATGCATTTGAACTATACATTCACCCGAAGTTGTAATTGCCCGAGCTATTCAGCAAATAGCCGGCTCAGACTGAGTTCAGGTGTAAGTTACAAGAGTCTGGAACTTACTTTAATTAAGTGGGGCTCTGAGATTTGTAAAATGAACTTAGTTTTACAACTTAGCGTGAATATACGACGGAAACTATGAAGCGTTGTGCAAATTGATGAACTGCGGCTCTTTACTTACCTCGATTCATCCATTACTACCATACGATTAAAAATGTATGACAGATACGGATTTTGTGCCGATACCAACAGTAATTTCATGGACACAATAATATGCATTAGCCACCCACACTGCTTCTATAGTATTCACTGCTGGACATGGGGCTTCTCCATGCACATTGTCTTGTACATGAGGCATATATGGCACGCCATAGCTTATAGTGGCATACTGATCAAGCGGGTTGGCGAATCCACTCCTTTAGAGATGGCGTAATTCCTCAGAGCTTGAGATAACGGCTTTGTTATTTTAAAGCCGACCAACGGTTTCACCCGGTTACACGGTTACACCAATAATGGATAAATAATAAATAGTAATATGGGTTCCTTAAAATACAAACCTCGGCAGAAACCCGCGTGTCGGAAAGTTGGAAAAAGAATTCTGGGCATGTGTAAAAACTTGTTTTTTTTTTTAAATATTTCACCAATTTATTTATTTATTATAGCCGATTTTTCGGTCCAGTTACATGAACCGTGGTCGCGGCGAGACCGCGCAGGCGGGTGAAGGTGTTGTTGCTATTGACAGACAAATCTGTCTACCCTCCGTCGTGTTCGTTTTTGATTCACCTGCCCACACTCAACTTGTTTTTGTTGTTTAACACTCTCAGTGCCACGCATAAATAAGAATATTCTACTTGAGCAGGCCACGTGGACCGCGCGCAGGACACGTTAATACTTTTACAACAGGCCTGGCTGCAAGGCCTTTACAGCAAGCAAAAATTGAATTTTCTGTAGCATGCCAAGTGGTCTGCGCGCGGGGCACGCCAATATTTCTTACAAAGAGTTTGGCTCAGAAAACGACGGGTTGTGCGCCGCGCACGCGACCTGCTGTAATAGTGTACATCCCGTTGTTGATGGTGTGGACGTCAAGCATACGCTTGAACTCACGTGGGCCGCCAGCGGATCACGTGGCGGTGAGAGTGTTAAGTTCCTTGCACACTATACTAACAATATCACTACACACACGTGAGTTTGAAAACGCATCTACTTTTCTGCGTTTGCAAAGATCAATCACTGGGTCCCTTGTACGTGGCAACTTAAAACCATCCCCGCGATTGAAATTGACAAACGGAGGGTAGACAGATTTGTCTGTCAATAGCAACGACACCTTCACCCGCCTGCGCAGTCTCGCCGCGACCACGGATCATGTAACTTTACCGAAATATCGGCTATAATAAAAAAGTAATAAATCGTGAGTAACCCGTTTACATAACAATTATTATGTGCAACCACGACAACAAAAGTATAAAATCTTATATTTCACCAAACTTATTACACGTTTTGTCATTCTCTCACGTAATTTACAAATGTTACAAATATTTAGATTGTGCGCCTGGAGGCGTCCGTGACATACAAACTCAGGCCTGAGCTGAAAATTATCATGTAGCGTTATGCTGAGTCAGATACCTTTTTCGATAACTCTGCTTTATATAGTAATTTATCAGTAACTGAAATAATTTATTTAGTTTTAGATTAAGTTAATAATTATAAACTATTCTCATTGTACCTATGTATTGTATTGTTTGTATTGTTGGAAATAAAATGTAGAAAGAAAACATTGTACAAAAAGCGGACTTAATGCCTAGGGGCTTTCTCTGTCAGTAAACCAGTTTATATATTTATATTATATCTCAATCTAGAGGACAGGCCTCGTGTCATTACAATTGTAGGGCACCGAGTACGACATTCGTTTTTGTTTGCTAAAACAATTAAGTTAGTAACATTGTCCCCTCCGAGCTGAAGATAGAGAATCTAGGCTAAAACTCATAATATCCATTCATTTGCATGACATAACACATTAATATAATGATCTTGTAACACAGTGTTAGACACAGGACGACACGGTGTTCTTGTGTTGTAAAACCTTCTAAGGCCTGGCTGCTTACTATCTATATCAGAAGCCCTAACTGAACGATGGTCCAGAGCTGGAAAACAAGTGTAGGCCGTCGAGCAGCCAGGTGGGTCAATCACATAAACTGAGTCCCAAACAAGACCTGGATACGACTAGCAGAAGACAGAGACAAATGACAAATAAACAGTCCTATCCAGAAACACTGGATAGGACCGTTAATTTAATTTAATTATTTGATAATGTAATTATTTGATAATTTAATTTAATTATTTGATAATTTAATTTAATTATTTGATAATTTAATTTAATTATTTGATAATTTAATTTAATTATTTGATAATTAATTAATTTTATTTCTGTTGATTTAATTTGATGGAATTTAATTGAATTTGATTTATTAGTGCCGTGATTTAATAATCGAGAATTACTCGGATTACTATATTTTACGAATATTTTAAGTTTCCACTAACAATTACAATGAATTATTATTATTAGGTTAAATAAAAAAGCTAAGAATGATAACGTAAATCTAAATGGAATCAAGACAAAGTCGGGGATAGTTTTATCGTCCAGTGGATATATTCGATGACAGAATATAGTGTACGTACAAAAACATTGGCTACTTTTTCACTAGCCATTTCCTGTTTTTCCAATCGGAAAATATTTGAACATTCCTGCATGCGGAAAGTAGAATTGAATAATATATTTTGAATGCAGTTTTAATCCCGTATTTTTATTTGCACAGTGGTTCGCAGTTGCAATTACCTATATACCAGAATATACCTTTAGGTAAAATTATTAAGGGATATAATTGTTATAATTTTTTACCTTTTGTGACTCTTATCCTTTTTACGCACGAGTTGTGAGGCGGAGCCGTAAGCTACTTACCGAATTACCACCAAAAAAGCTCTCTATTTGTCTGCCCATATTAAAAAAATAATTGTTTTCATTTTCTGCCAAAACTTATATAAAAATAAGATACATATTTTTACTATATCATTCCACCAGGTAATTTCTAATACAATGTATCACCGAATTATTTTTTATTCATATATAGCAATGGTGCTATTTGCACATTCTGCCAGTGTCAAGTTTTCTTCGTAGTAAACAATATCAAAGTCTAAAACGTATCCCGTCAATGTCCAGTCCCGTCGAAGTAAGTCAGGAGTCGCTCAGTAAAGCGATAGTAGGTTTACTGAGGATAAAAGAGGACTCTTGTAACATGTACCATAGTATCAGTAATTAAGATTTAAATTTACGCGACCACTTCTCACCGGTTGAACTATAATTCTAACCGGACTTCCCTTCGTACGGCTGACCGCACCTTAAGCGAAACACACCTTTACCCAATAGTAACACGGCCTAAAATGCCATGTTTATAGCGTTTGATTTGAACATTATGTCCTTGAAAATAACGGCCAAATTGGAAGTGTATCGTTTGATATACTGTTTGTAGAATTTGTGGCATTTAATAAGATTTGCACAAGACAAATTGTATGAATTTAGTTTATTGAGGATAACTTAATTTAATGCAGTTGCATAAATTCGCTAAATTATTTGAGAGCGCTTTATTTTTGGAGCTGCAATCCGACAGCCGCTGAGTGCACTCGACTGGCCACATTACCCTTCTTTCACAGAAGACTACCGCACTGTTTTGAAAATGAGTGAGATATGCCAGATCTCATTCCCATTCCATCCTATCCTTCGCCATTTTCGCAAACCATTCATTCCTTCAAATTCTTTCCTAAATCTGCAGAAGTAAGCAGGTGAAGCTGAGGGTGTGCCCACGTTTGTCATTCTGGACTGGACCGTCCGTCGGCTCCTTTCTCCCGCCTTCTTTCTATAAACGAAAATACAAAATTTCTACTTAAAGTTTTGTTAAAAATGATTGGTATTTGACCTTTTAGGATGTTATTTAAACTTTTTAACAAAAGATATTTATTTTTTAAACGGTTATTTTTTTATAGACTAGTGGACGGACAAGCAAGCGGTCCCACGCGTTTTTTTATTTCACTCAACATTTCGACCGGTGTAGGCGGCCTTTAGACTTACAATAAGATTGCACAGTAATGTCATTACACAATGTTATTGAATTACGCTTTGCAATTGAATTGCGGAAACAGCATAATTTATATTTAAAACACAAAAATAATTCGATTCACGCATATTTAATTTTGAAACTTTATTAATGATTATATGGCAGACGAGCCGGCGAGACACATGATGGTAAGTGGTCACCGCCGCCCATGGACACCGACAACGCCAGCCACCTTTCAGAATCCCGTTGACAGCTCTCTTGAAGAGCCCCATATCGTAGCGTAAGGGAAATACCTCAGCTGGCAGTTCATTCCACAAGTTTCGGGTTCGCGGTATAAAGTGTATGTTTGACCGCACTTATTTTACGGGGACCTTGCTTTATAGCCAGTTCACATTACGCTGTTCGAATCGCATGGTCGCTCCCACACGGTTGTTTGGTTTATTACTGTTATATTTCATTGTTCATACTTAAGCGCTCGATTTTAAACACGTATGTATCAATTTAATTTGCAATGCAATGTGGGTAATGCAATCAGACCTTTCAGTATCCACCGCTGGAGATGGGATTCTTCATGCACCGCTACCACAAGCGCTGAGGTGCTACACCACCTCTATAAGAGTGGACTCGCCAAGCCTCTTGTCCAGCGTGACGTGTTAAGGACATACATGCCTCCGGCCGATTAATTAATTTTGTGTCATTTTACTTTTCTTGATGTTTAGTGTTAGGGTTTAAAAGTATATATATATGGCGAGCGTTTAAATTGTACCGTTGTTAAAATATGTATCAGATTCCGGATAATAAGTTTAAATGTCGCTTGTGTTTTAATATTTTTTACTCTTCCGCGGGTAAATTTATGGAACAAGTTGTAACGAATTCAGAACATCATAAACTCTGGGATTAAAGGTAATATTTTACAAGGCAAGGCCCTCAAGGCATTACAAAGGTAATGCCTATTGCGACTTTGAACAAAATCCTTGGGAGCCCTTACAAATTTCAAACTTGCCGAGCTACGGACATCTGAATATATTTATTTTAATTTTTTTTTGTTACTATCCAATATTTAGTTAGTATCTCAGAACTTTTTAAATTGAAGCGAAATCAGCGTAAATATATGTAAGTTTATATTATTGGATATCTTTTCAGGATATTTATTTCCAAATATACAAATGTTCTTGTTTTAAATCATCATACAATGAACATACATATGTGGCCAAACTGATTAGCGAATCCACTCTTTTTTTTATGTGGCTGCAGGTGAGCATACAGTCCACCTGATGGTAAGTGGATACTGTCACCCATAGACATCCGCGATACGATCATTGGCAAACATTAGTACACAATGACAAACGTTGGCACGCCCCCAGATGCGCTGCCTACCTTTGGAGATATAGGAATGGATTTGGAGGAAGGGTTGGGAAAATGGGGAGGGATAAAATGGGATGGGAATGGGCTCTGGCATAGATATCTCACTCACTAACGAAACACGTACGTACATTGGGGAATTCGATAAAGTGGGAATTTCAGTACATTTCAAGATAGTCTTCTGTAAGAGAGGGGTAACGAGGCCAGTTGAGTCGGCCCAGCGGCTGTTGGATTGCAGCGTGAACCCCCCCCCCCCCTCCAAAAAAATTCTACCAGTCAATCTTAGACGGTGAAAGAGTTGGTTACTTTCTTTTTAACGCCCAATTTATCTTATTACGTTTGAATTCCGTATATCACAACTGAAATCTGTTATCAAATATTTGGAGGAAACCATCGAGTAGTTAGATTTTTAATAAATAATGTCTGAATAACCGCGTTCGGAACCGAAATTCAAATAATAGCTATGCGGGGGTGGAAAAGTATACAGGACTCGGGTATTGACCACGCGAGCAGCTATTGAGAGTAACTGCCTCTGATGGTTGCTTGCGTCACCATAAGTAACTAGTGATAGGTAACATTATAGGTAACAAGCTAATGCCAGCGGCTTCGCTTGCGTTTAATTGTGATTACATACAAACTTTGACAGCCTATATTTTAGCCCCGTGACATAAATTTGAACAACGATAATACACATGTTAAATTAATTGTATTTTAGAAAATTTATACCAAGTTTCAAGTTGATGGAAGCCTCGTTTCACCTCTTCGGGGGTTGAATTTCAAGAAATCCCTTCTTAGTTACAATATACTTTACAATATACAAGGAAGCTACTGTCCAAATTTTATGCCCCAGCCGTTTCGACTCGGCGTTGATGAATCGGTCAGTCATTCGGGATATCTTTCTGAAATTTCGGAACCGGACTTGGAGCTCCGTTTTTTCTTTGCTTCATCAAAGTAACCGGCCGTTTTATCGTCCACTGCTGTACACGGGTCTCCTCCTACGCATTGTCTTGTGCATGACGGATGTATGGTCTTAAAACGCCACGCCGGCCAAGCGGATTGGCAAGTTCCCCCTTTACGGTCGGTGTAGTTTCTCTATCGCTTACCTCAGTGTATAAACAAAATGTACAAATCGCGTGCTTCTACTAATCAAATTGTTATGAAGTAACTATACTTGCTTAATTTTTAGTTTTGAAAAAATAATCAAAATGGCGGCCTGGGGCCACTAAGTTTCGAATCCCTTTGTTTCGATTGACGCGATTACGTTTTATCAAAATCGTTTGATATTTTTTGGAAATATACTTTTCAAGACATTATTTAACAATTCCATAGTTTCGCTTTCTCTCTTTGCGGTGCCTTACTCATTTGTGAGTGCTATTTCTTAAGTGTCAGAACGCGCGATTGTGTGCGTGAAGCAGACAGTATTTTGTATAGAATCAATTCTGTTATTTATGTTTATTGTGGTATACATTTTATTACTACAAACAGGAATGGGATATACGAGTGAAACTTAGTTGGAAATAAATAATTAAGGTACTATACGAGACCTACTTGTGTTAAATTGCCACTCAGAGTTGTGTTTATGCGATTTGACGGTGAATTATTATTATTTTTAAGTTTTAAACTGAACATTACAAGGCTATTTAAAAAAAATCTAAATTTTTATTTACATACATGTTAAGTAATTTTATCACTTTGATCGCTTTGGTAACTAAACTCACTCTATTTGTAAACAGCAAGAATCAACAGTGTGACAACGTTCCATACCCAGTTCTGACTACCATACCATCGGCCTATGTCTGTCCACAGCTGGATATAGGCCTCTCCCAAGGACCACCATCACACACGGTCTTCAGCTCTTGTCATCATTTCACCTGGTCCTGACCAGGTGGCCTGTAAATGTATACCTCTTATATTTTTTTTTAAGCATACTTACTCAACGAATTTGTCAAAAGGCAAAAACCTGACAATCACTTAACTACATTTTCGTTTTGATACCGAAATACGTTCTATTTTATTTATTTTATAAACAAATCGCTCCAATTTAAAACACTTCGGACAGAATTCCATAAATATCAGAAATAGGGTAGAATTTATGTATGGCCGACGCCGGACAACAAGAGCGAGGCGAATGACTGCGCGACGTATATACAATTCCATCACTTCTAAGATAAACTTTGACATTTTTTTTAATGCTCGCAAATCCGAACATGGAGTTTATATTAATTAAACCGATATTTATTTTCTTAACTGATATTTTAAACTGGTTTCAAGCGCTTCTAATAATGAATTAATATAGCGCTTTCGCGTCACATATAGTAGTCGGTTACTGCGAATCTCATGACAGTGTGAGTGTAGCGATTGTTGTCAATGAATGTTTCTTTACGATTGTTCGTTTTTAAATTTGTATATTTGTATTTGTCTGGTTATATGTGTATTTATTATTCACTCTATTGGTGTAGTGTTGCTTTACAAATGCCATGTATACGTCTCAGATTAGTTTTATATTTCCCGCGCGCGAATTTTCTTCACCGTTTTCTTTCAGCGTCGATCCACAATGATAATTGAAAAATCCGTACTTAAGTGAAATTTTCTGTGGGTCGAGGTTAAAACTCATTCGGATACTATAGTGTATAGGTGGAGGGTGCACGCTGCATTGCCATAGCCGCTGTTCACACTCGACTGGCCACATTACCCCTCTCTCACAGAAGACTACCTTGAAATGTACTGCATTTCCTACTTCATCGTATTTCCCCAATGTACATCCTGAGGCGTGCCAATGTTTGACATTCCGGACTGATGTTGGCATGTATCGCGGATGTCTATGGATGACAGTATCGACTTACTGTATGGACTGTAAAATGAGTCTACCGCCTTTTCCTATAAAAATATCGTCATCTTGCATTAGTAAAATTATATTTAACCGACTTGAAAGGAGGTTCAATATATAGAAATATTAGAATTGCAAATATTGTTTTGTTAACATTATCGCACGAGCTCCGGCTACGAGCTACGCTGCTACGGCGTAGAGCTACGAATCACGCTGCTGTAACGCTTAGCTACGACAGTTTCACTGTATGTATTCTGAGCTCACTGAAAAGATTTATAAGGTTTTACGACTGAATTTTGGTAAGGATTATTTATTCCGTGTTTTTTTTTTGGGTAGAAAATTGATGATGGACATTCAAATACACGTATCCACCAAATTGTAAGTAGATACTTTCGTCCATTTACATCTATGTTACGTGCCTATGATAAAAAATGCCAGATTTTAACACGTCCACATATGCAACAGCTACGTTTGAAGATTCATGCTCCAGAATTTGGAATAAATATTAGAATTATTGTTAATAATTGGATGAAGTTATTCATTACATTCAACATTGGATTGGATAGGATGGGATAGGAATAAGAATATAAGGCGACTTAGGGATAACAAAGCCGCTACCACAAACCATGAACTACACCACCTTTAAAAATGGACTCGACAATTCTCTTGCCCAGCGTGCCGTTTTGAGTCCATACACCCCTCATGCAATGCTCTTGTCCAATGGTGGAGGATAAAAGTCCTGATTATCATAAATAAAGTCTCTAAACATAAAATATCTTTATATCAAATTTATGAGTTTTAATTTCAATTTCAATATCAGACTTATAAAATATCGTTCACAATTTACGAAACTGCGAAAACTGATGTGTGGTAGGATCTAATCAAAATTTACCCAAATCAAATTTCTAATTAAAATTTATCAAATTCCAAAACCATGAACTCCAAACAGTATATCGCGGTATAATATATGTATATTTCATATCCAATAATAATTTATAAAACTAAGCAAGCTTTGCTTTTTACAATTTATTATAAAATTCTGAATAATTCTACGAGCGGTGATGGTAGGGTGATGGTTTAGGGCTACGTAATTCGGAAAAAGAAGAGCACGCACGCTGCAATCCCACAGCCATAGGCGCACTCGACTGGGCAAGCTACTTACTCCTCACTTATAGAACACCATGTAAAATGCACGTTGTTTCAGTAACGAGTAGGATATGCCAGAACCCATTCCTATCTCATCCTATCCTATCCCTTCCCATTTTCCTAACTTTTTCTTCAAATCAATGTCCAAAATTAGATTGGTATCGGGTTCGTGCCAATGTTTGTCATTCTGGACTGATGTCGGCATGTATCGCGGATGTTCATGGATGGCAGTATCCACTTACCACCACGTGCACTGTCTGCCGCCTTTTTTCTATAAATAGAAAATACAGTCCAACCGTTAAAACTCACTACTAAAAGATGACAACCATACAAACACACTACTAATCCTTCTCTCTCCACCATCGGCTAAATTGCCTCAGCTGCTCACACTACGCTATCTCGTTGTTGTAGATTGATGACGTCATTTGTTCAGACGCCCTCCAGAGGGTGGGAGGGGGCGACCCCCTTCACCAAACCTTCTTGAGACGGGATCAGTCGATACCGCGATATGAGTCTTTTTAGTTTGGTTAATAAAATATGAAATAACATGATCTACTGGACTTCGTTTTTTAATTTAATTTCTTTGCCGTTTATCATTATTCCCTATCCTAATTTTTTAAACTTTAATACACGATGAATATTGTACTCAATCAATACACATAATACAATAATAATACTAATAATCTATTCAAATAATACAATAATTATAATACAATTCCTACTTTATCGTATTTTCCCAAATGTACGTACGTGTTTCGGTAGTTAGCGAGATTTGCCAGAGTCCATTCCCATCCTATCCCTCCCCATTTTCCCAGCTCTTTCTCCAAATTCATTCCTATATATCCAAAGGCAGCGCATCCGGGGTCGTGCCAACGTTTGTCATTTTGGACTAATGTTGGCATGTATCGCGGATGTCTATGGGCAACAATATCTACTTACCATCAGGTGGACAGTATGCTCGTCTGCCGCCTTCGTAAATAAAAAAAAAAGTGTATTGACAGCGCTATTCACTTATCATCAGGTGGACTGCTCGTCTGCCACCTTTTTTTCTATAAAAAAATTGGCATCTGTAACACAGAGTTCTCCTAGCATGGGTGCCACTCTTTATTCAGATTAAAACGACTGTTGCTAGTAATTACAATACTTATGGGATATGTGCTTTGAATAGCAAAATTCAGTTTAAATAAATAAATATTAATAATAAACGTATACACACGTATACAACAATACTTCATCACTTTAAATTACTTGTATAGAACTATTCGGTGCCACACCGAATAGTTCTAAAGGGAAGAAGGGAGGCCTTTGCGCAACAGTTCAACTCAAATGTTGACTAAATAAATCTTAAAGATAAATATAAGTCATTGACAAGAAGGAGCTTTTATGAGATAAGAAACAGTTTAGTAATCAATTTTGTTGCATAAAAATACATTTTTTACATACAATAATGGAATAAATACTATCAGCCTGTCTCCCGACTAACATAGACGTTTTAAAAGCCTCATAAACGTCTCACACATTTTTTATTTATGTATTGTCACACACAAAAAATTATGTCATTAAACCCTTTCGGATTTGTATTGACATGATTTTCTGCTCCTCTCATCCAATCACTATTTCAAAGGGGTTGGGACATTTTTGTATGGAGCGTGACATACCTCCTTTCCGCCATTTTGAAAAATTCTCAATTTTGCGGCCGCCAACCAAACCTTTAAAAATGAATAGAAGACGTCAAAACAATCAAAAATGTCCTTAGGTAACAATCTCCTAAAACGACTCGGGACTGAGATAATCAAGGTCAAAATTAACTTTCAATAATGTCTGTTTCTAGAAATTTTTAGAAATTTTTACATACTTTATTTTGATGTCTTCTGTCGATCTACCACATCTGATTTGGACCTCAGTATATTTTGGAACCAGATATTTCGAAAAATACGAAACTTCTTTAAACCGTGTAAATCAATGGTGATATAACGACTGTGTGTATGTGCTGGTGACGAAATATTTCCTTATGTCTAAATTAGATGCAATAAATCTATAGAAGATATCAACATAAACAAAAAATGTTCTCGAGTAAAAACTTCTAAAACGATTGGAAACCGAGATAATTGACATCAAAAGTAATAACTTTGACTTTGATTATCCCAATTCAGAGACGTTGTAGGAGTTGACTTGTCTACCCACGGGTTAAATAAAAAATGTCTGCATCGCGCTGAGATTCTGTTGACTCGTTGAAACCATTATGACGAACGTTTACGATTATCATACAGGATTCACTTTTTATCACAAGTGATAATACGATTCAGAATCCCTTCATTTTTGTCCCGGTTCAACAAAGTAAGGCAAGCTTCGACGCGTGTTTACAGCTGACTTTCATTAAGCTCATCCGGTACCCACCCACTTTCAGAGCTTCTTTACTTTCCCGATTTGAGCAAATTATTTAATATCGTTCTGTCACTTACGTCGAGGGCTGCTGCTAACTCAGGCATGGTTTGAGATGAATCCGCTTCCACTGTTGCTTTCAATTCGTCATTATTGACTTTAGTCTTCGGTCATCCACGAGGCACGTTCTTGAAGTCTAATTTTGAGGTCTTGAGGTTTTGCGTTTCATATATTCCCTTTTGATCACCTAAAATGATCTATATCTTTTTCTTTTTACTTTTTTAAGAATGGCTATGTTCTCTTAACACTGAAATTTCTTTTGTAATCATGTTCTACAACTTTTTAAAATTCAGAATTTTTACACACAATCCAATCAGTCGCTCGCACCGATTTACATATATGTAATCCGGTGGACGTGGTTATGACTCTCAGCAATGAGGAAAACGATACGTTAACTAATAGCAGCAGTTCGACTAACAGCTGTTTGCGAATGGAGTGTGCATTGCCGTTCATAAGAACATATTGTGAGATGTGCAGAGTAACTAGTCAGAGATTCCATTTAAAAAAAAACCTTTTAATTTTGGGGAAAATATCAAATTCAGAAAAAAAGTTTAATGATATAAATTCCAAATTAAGAGGGTACATGTATTTTTACTTAATCCTGTATACCATTAAAATTCACCTCCTTTAATACGCCTCCTCAGCAAATATTATTTCCGGCGCCATTTCCACATCATGCTTTCCAAGCCAAAGGTAAAGTTTGACCGGAAAATAATCATAAGGAAAATTGCCGAAGTTACTCAAACAGAATAAACATATACGTAATAACAGTTTGAAGGTCAAGTTGAAGGTCGTCCGTTTCAGTCACTGTGAAAATAAATGAATAAACTATACAGGCAATAAACTATACAAGCAATTCGCAGTGATGACCGTCGGACGTTGTTGCTTAATTATGCGGAAAAAATTTTAGCAACCGTAATCAATCAAAAGCAATGACTCAAATATGCCATAAAAATAATGTAATAAGCAAATAGAGCCTATGAACACGGAAATTTAATTTGTTCTATTATTGAAGCAAGAACTATAACAATATGTATATTATTTACAATAGTCAGTATGACACTATATGTAAATAATATCGTGGATATTAATATTAAAAAGTAACAGATAGAAAACTTCGTTGTAATAAAATTAATAGATATATAAGCTTAAAATGTTATCTATCTATACATATAATGAAACTGTAGAACCAGCGTGTCTGTACATTGAATATATTTACCAAAAACTGATTGGGGGCGATGAAGGAAGAGTATCAGAATACAAAAGACCATTTTGAAAATTTTTGTCTGTCTGTCTGTTCGAACACGCTAATCTCCAAAACTACGGAACGGATTTTCATGGAGTTTCCACAGGTTAGCTTGGCGCTTCGAATAGGCTCTGATTCATCGAAATCGGCTGACGGGAAGAAAAGATGCTGTATACAAACTTTTATAAATCAAACTAAAACGCGGGCACAGCTAGTAGTAAATAAAAATAAAGACCTTTTCACACCATCATCCTCCCTGCTCTGCTCCGTCCCTGTGAGTTAAGTGGATATATAATTAGTTTAATTGAGAGACACTAGTTTTAAATAGTTAATAATACATAATAAGTTACTGTTAAGTAATGCATGATTTAAGTTTACTTCTTGATCTTTTTACTTAAAATTTGTACACCCGCAGGGGCAAAACAGCTTAAATTATAAATTGAATTTTAACAGCTGTTTTAAGCAAATAAATTTAATTTAAATTAACTTAATATTGATAATACCTACAGGGGTAATATTCTAAAGTCGGTACTTACTACATAAAGAAAAACGATAAGACTGTCTTTTGTGTCTGCAATATCTGTTATCGTTATCATTTTGTGTGAAATAAAGAGTTTTATCTATCTATCTATCGAGTGGTGAACCTGTCTGCAGAAGTATATGCACATTAATATCACTATGTTATTATACAATTTGAATCAAACGCCGCACAATCAAAAGTGGCGATATGTAAAAAGGGCTCCAAAAGAACCATTCATCCCCGGAGTCTAAAGCCACGGATTCTGTTTATGATTGAGTTCATTTACGTCAAAACTTTATGAATCGTTCTTTATAAAAATAAATATGTAAGCAGTTTGTCGGTAGAAAAAGTCTAGTGGGAAAATTACTGGAAAATACTAAGAGCAATACCAGCATTAGGCAGCGGCGCGCGGCGCGACGAGCCGTTATTCACACACTGCCGCTCCTCCTCGCGCTGCCCTATTTACTTCTCAAAATATTTCTGCGATAGCGTGAAAGCGAATGAATGTTTACATTGCCACCTCATACTTCTTTCTTGTTCACCCTTCGGGATTTTCGGGCGTAGGGTTTTTTTTTTAAATTATTGTACATTATTCAATGAACGTCTCAATTAACTAGTAATAAAGACTAGAATAAAATGAATGATTTTGAATACACTAGCTCCAAGTAAGATATTCGTAATGTCTAATGTATTCCCATATCAAATGTTGGTTCCAACATTGGTCACTTATGTGTGTGTTGCCCAAACTTAAGCCGTGTTCAGATCAACTTGGATTTAATATTACGTGCCCACACAAGATGTTCTGTCCTTTAATCTGCACTAGCGTTTGCACCTGGCTACGCTTGGCAAATATTTTGATAATTTGGATTATATTGGTATTTGGATTCTATGCATAATTTATTTCAAATAACATTATTGCTAGCCAAAAGGATGTACCAGACTTTAAGGTCCCACAGCGGAGCATAGGCCTTCCCTGTTGAAAATTTATTTTATATTTTTATTACCTTATTTATTATTTATACTTTATTTCTCAATACAGTATGTTTTGAAAATAAAACATTTCCGATCCAAGACCTTTTAAATTCCAAATCTTTATTTTGAATTGATTTCAATAAAATGAGAACTCATTTGACTGTAATGGAACTATTACAGTCGAGAAATCTAAACGAATAGATTGACACCTGCTTTGCTGAGGTTAACTCAGTAATTTAGGAACATACATATTCTCACAAATTCATAACCCATGCGTTTGTGTTTGTCGTAGTCGGGTAAAATCAAAGAGTAAATAAAAACATATTCATTGAATCTTCCGGGCTACTTGGCCGAGGTCTTCTGGAATCTCTTCTCTTTCTTCCAAACGTTTCGTCAACAACTGCGGTTGACATCTTCAGTGGCGACTGCGTTCACTTTCGGAGAGATGTTATCTCTTCGGCTTCTCGACCGCAACTCCACACTCCTACACTCCTTCCTACAAAGCCTATACTCCACTGTAAATAACAACAGACTGATTAAAAGTTTCAAAGAATATCTCAACCAGTTTTATTAATAAGGTCAACTTTAAGGTCGCAAGTTGAATAAGAAAGCACAATTATCTTCAAGACCGATAAGTTTTTAGCCCATTTCAGTTAATCCTATTGAAATTCGGCCGAAAACTCATTTGAAAGAGCGTTTTTGTCTGCTCTTTGTCTGGCCATTTCGTTCTTCTATCCACAATTGACTAACGGGCATTTTAAAAGACATTTACGATTGACTTTTGAACCTATTAGTATTAACGCAAAGCCACCTAATAGGAGGTGGACTTGGAGAGAAAGGGTGCACGCTGCAATCCAACAACCGCTGGGCGCTTTTGACTGGCCTCGTTACCTCTCTCTCACAGAAGACTACCTTGAAATGTACTGCATTTCCCACTTTATCCTATTCCCCAATATACGAGTACGTAGGTACGTGTTTCGATAGTGAGTGAGATATGCCAAAGCCCATTCCAATTTTTCCATTCTTTCTCCAAATCCATTCCTTAATCTCCAAAGGTAAGCAGCGCACTCGGGAGCATGCCAATGTTTGTTATCCTGAAGTAATGTTGCCATTATTCGTGAATGTCCACCAGCGACAGTAACCACTTACCACCAAGTGGACTGTATGCTCGTCTGCCGTCTTATTTCCATACAAAAAAAAACATTACTAAATTTCCTAGAGTAGACATTTTTCTCGAAATACATGATTCGATTTTCCACACACCTTGTTAGACCCTTTATTCAACTTTTCCTAGAAAGATTTTTCCAGACATATTTTCTTCAACAATTAGGCGAGAACTCGTCGTATCTACTAAAGTCGCTGAATTTTCGCTAACGTCGGTACATTTTTTAAGGGAATTGGGTGTAATGACCCCAAGTTCTACTTTTGTGAAGGAAAATTTATTTATACACTCGAAAAGAACGTTTCGCGGAATTAGTTGGTGACAAAAATGTGAAATACTCTAAGGTGAACATGTTTTCGTGACATAAAAAGTATTTTGATTTTAGTCTTAGAAGAAAATCTACTGAGATTCCAATGAATATTCCAAAATGAGTGTCTAAGATCTCGGACACATCTTACCCTTAAGGCTCATTTACACAAGGAGAGTTTCTCGAACGATTCGGACGTAGGCTCGTGGCGTAGGCTTACTGAGGACAGAAGAGGACTCCTTGGAACCACAGGAATAACGCAGTCCCACGCTTTTATTTGATTATCACAAACAGCACGCACGAAAAACACTTTGAAATTTAATTAACCATCACTGTTAAACCACAAATTTTACAATAATCAAACATAAACTCAACTTCACTTCTCGAGTTCCCACCAAAAAGTCCTAAACTGAAATTGCGACAACCAATGGCACTGCTAGTCGCAAAGCGCGCGACCATGCAACCTATCATAACCGATCGGTTAAACCATAAAGGAGTCCGCCTAAGGCGGAGGCTACACTATACAGCGAATTGCGAAGCTAAATTTAAGCGATGTTATCAAACCAATAAGGATAACAAAAGCTGCTACCAAAGCTGCAATAAGGAAACCCTGAGGAATTACATCACCTTTAAAAGAATGGAAGCGTCGACCCGCTTCACCAGCGTACACATATATGGCCATACATACATCCCTCATGAAAAAGACAAGTGCACGAGCAGGCCCGTTTTCAAGAGTGGGCTATAACAGGACTGGTTTCCGTTAATTTTAGGTCCATTAGTTCAATGTGAACGTGATCTTATTCTGCAAAGTAATCAATATTAACGGACAAAAACGGGTTTAAATCGGGCACAGCGACGGATCAAGCTAGTGCGTACGTCGAGTATAAGAAAGCCTTTATTTATCATTTCGGATATCTGTGTCAAACGTGCAAGATATTTTAACGCTTGGATGGCGCCAAAAAATGAATAACCAAAAATATATGGACTGGTACAAATGACGCTGTCATCATGATTGATGACGTCACGCCTCCTCTCTACCACGGTCCCCTCGGATATGAGATAAGCGACAAAATGCTGATGTTTATCGAGAGGAATGCGAGCGGAATCGTAATGATGTATTTTCATGGTAGAGGCCGTTAGAAGAAATGCGAATTTCATCCAGTGTAAAATTTTGGTTTTCAAAGTGTACTGGAAATGTATTTGTATACAAAGGTTTTTTATGGGATAAATCCGTGGTAAATGCCACCATCAGTCCAGAATGACAAACGTTCTCACGCCTCTGAATAACTACCTACCTTTGGAGATATAGAAATGAATTTGGAGAAAGGTTCGGGAAATTGGGGGAGGGATAAGATAGAACGGGATAGGAATGGATTCCGGCATATCTCACTCAATACGGAAGCACGTACGTACATGACGGAAATAGGATAAAGTAGGAAATGAAAGGTGAGACTACCTTGAAAGTGTAAAAATGTAAGATGTTAAAATGTAAGTAAAATTACTATAATATCCTAAAAAAATACGCATTGAAGACTTTCTTTGGTTATATTTTCCCAGATAGTGTTACAATTGTGAAATCTTAAAAAAAAAATAACGAATGTGCTTTATCTTAAAATTAAGATGTTAGAGCATTTTTCTATTCAAACAGGATCTTGAAGAAACGAATTTTTTAGTAGTCGAAGTATGTGTCAGGTTAAAATTTAGAGTACTTTGTATTAGGTTAACATTAGAGTATTTATAATAAGGTATTAAAAAAAATACGGAAAATAGTTATCTTAAAATCAAGCGATGTAAAGTAGTTAAAAAAGTAAATTATTTTAAGGAAGAGGAATAACTCAGAGGACTAAATTAAGTCTTGAGTATTATTTACGAAGTCTTTAAATATTAAAAAATATGTTAAGTTTATTATTGAAATATTCTATTTATACGCCACAGCAAATGTTGTTTTAAATACTTAATGTTCAGTTGTAATTTTCATCAGTTGAGTTTTACATAAATTAAAACAATTAATTAAAAAAAAAGTTTTTTTTTAATTTAATATTTTTAAAACTTAACAGTATAATGTCAATGTTGTTTAATCAACTTAAACTATAATATATTATCTTTAGGCTCAAGGGCAGCTGATTGATGCCACTCCTGTAAAAGTCTCGTGGTATTAATGAATTCTTTAAAAGTCCTAATCACAGCTACTCCAGAAACAGATTATTTTCCTTGCAAAAAGTTGTACAAATTTCGACAAAAATGGAAATCTGTCGGGCCAAAGTCCGGTGAGTATGGTGGGTGAGGGAGAGTTTCCAGGTCCAAGTCTTGAAGTTTTAAAACTGTTGTATATGAAGTGTGAGTGCGGCCATTTTGTCATGAACAAGAAATGGAGATGAGCGATTGACCAAACTTGGTTCTTTTGTTGCCAGCTTTTCCATCATTGTCTGCAGCTCCTTACAGTACACATCTGCATCAATCGTTTGACCGGCTCGCAAGAAACCGTAGTGGACAATACGTCGGAACAGGACCACCAAACTGATACCAGTAGCTTTTTCTTAGTTATCTTGCGTTTTGAACATTGTTGGGCTGCAACTCCTGGATCCAGTCACTGATACGAACGTTTGCGGTTATCGTACAGGATCCACTTCTCATCACAAGTCACGATGCGACTCAAAAATCCTTTGTTTTTTGACGGTTCAATAACTCAGTGCACACTTCGACGCGTTGTTGTCACTTCATACAGTTCGTTTAATTCATACTTTTCGAGCTTCTTTATTTTGCCAACATTGTTTTATGACTAACATCAAACCCTGCTGCTAACTCAGCTGTACTTTGAGGTGGATCTGTTTCCACTATAGCCTTTAATTCATCGATATTAACCTTGCTCATAGATCGTCCGTGGATTTCATCTTTAAGATCGAAATTTACAGAACAGAAGAAGCGTTAAAACCATTGACGCACGGTGTAATCGTTTGTGGTGCTTGGCCCATACACACTATTGATATTGTGAGCTGTCAGACTTGCGTTGATGCCGCGACGGAACTCATGTTAAAAAATAGCACGTATTTTCAATTTATCCAATTTTATTTTCAAGACAATCACATAAACAGAATTTAGGTATAGAAAACAAATGAAATACTGATTTTGAAATAAGAACATCGTAGCCATTAGTTGCATTTTATTTTATTTTGAAATTGCGATTAGAATAGAAGATATCGAAACTCGAAGTGGCCAGTAGTAAAATCGGTCATTTCATAGGTAAGCACCTAATAATTGTCAGTTCCCCTCCCCCTCTTTCTTCCCTGTTTACCTGTGGCCTCTATGGCGTCCTATGGCTCTATGGATTGTGTCCTCGAATAAAGAAATTCTAATTAATTATTTACCTAATCGTTTTATTGACGAAAACATAACAGCACCTACTTTTTTATGCTTTTTAGAGTACATCATAGAGTTCTCATGAAAATCACTCTAAAATTCACGAAATCATGGGCATATCACCTAGTTAAATATGGGCCAAGTTCTAAACATTCTTTTGTGGAATTAAAACACTTTTCCAACAACCAACCAAGCAAACTTGTTAAATGATAATTTTCTTATGTATCTAGCCACTTTGTTACATAATTTTATTGCCTAGAGATTACTAGAAGTCACTAGAGGGATCTTTTGATGTCCAGAGTACCCCATACAAAGTTAGACACGAATTATTCTTGTTATTCTGTGCCGCAGTTACCATTACTACATTTACTAAGCAATCAAGCGCACGCCCGGGGGAAATTTACATTCATCATCGTATGTAAACGAATTTATGTATCATATATCGTTTGATAAACGCGTGTGGACAGGGTGCTCTGTGTATTTGGTTTGTTAAAATTATTGTCCATTTCTACACAATTTGGAATATGTGTATTTTATTTATCCCTTAGTCGCCCCCTTGCGACTACCACGGGATGATTTTATTTATTTTATTACCATCGGGTGGTGCTGACACCACACAGGTAAATCAAGAAGATACAAAAATACATATACCTACATTCAAAAAACCTTTTTTTTTTTTAACTTAAAACCGAGGCTTATCGCTTTGTCTTTATCGCTATTATCTGTACACGTGTATAAATAATTGAATTCTGCAAACAGTCGAAGTCATTACGGAAATCAATTTCGATCCCACAGTTCCTTTGTTCGGCCTTCAAATATGCAAAACCGAATTCACCTCGAGAGTTCGAAATAAAGCTGGTTATACACGCATCCGAAGCTAACGAAAAAAAACCGATAGCAAGTGCCAGTCGGAAGATTTGGTTATTTTCTCGTACGTTCAAAAAAAGTGTTTACACAAAAGGAAGAGAGTGCACGCTGCATTCCCACAGCCGCTGGGCGCACTCGACTGACCACGTTACCCCTCTCTTACAGAAATGTACTACTTTTCCTACTTTATCGTATTTCCCCAATGTACATACGTATTTCGGTAGTGAGTGAGATATGCCATAGCCCATTCCCATCCCATCCTATCCTACCTATTTTTCCAACCCTTTCTCCCAATCTGGAAAGTTTATACAAAGTGCAAAGTGTATAAAAAAAAAGATCATTAGTCCGATCCAACTATATACATACGAGTACTACATACATTTCCCGGCCGAAAGTAATACACATCGACTATGATCGGCTAGTTTCGGTTTTGTAGAGCATCGTCTCTATTCAGCCAGTCAGTCAGCGACGTAACGGCACATATATATATATATATTATTTAGTTGATTTTGTAACTATTCTTCGAACTTTACCGACACCTAAACTATTTTTACTGCACTGGCGTGTGGTATGGCGGCCGGCTACGTCCTAAGTCGAGGTCCGTTCCTTCCGCCGGTCTACCGGCGGGGGAGCCCTTAGGTTCGGTGCTGCACACACTCTTTGATCCTGGTTGAGCGCCTTCTGCGCTCACCCTATATCATACATGTTTGGTGACTCTTGAAAGGCCATTAAGGCCACAAGAATTTAGCCATTCCGAAAGGAAAAGCGATGAGTCAGCAGGCTTTAGAATAGCATCACCCATCTCTTCCCATGGATGTCGTAAAGCCGCTACTACAAGCGCTGATGAACTACAGCACCTCTAAAAGAGTGGACTCGCTAACCCGCCGGCGTGGTATTTAAAGACCTCAAGCACAAGACAGTGAGTGAGCTTAATGAGGACGTCCATCAGTGGATGTTACAATGACCTAGTTACGGTTACTGCACACTTGCCATCCCATTGTAATAAATCCCATCTCATAGAGTATTTGTGTGGTTTATGGCATAAATCGTCATCGATCCCGTCTTTTCATTATATACTGCTTGTGTAAAGTCGTCTTATCTTTAACGATTTAAAGATAAAGTTTACAATGGACTCCACTGTATAGGCCTTTCATTATTGAAACAATTACAAAGTTACTGGTGCTAAAAATATCTCGAATCTTGATTTATCATTTCATTTAATATTTTCAATTGTTTTTTTTTTATATTTCGTCGCCTCTATACAACGACGACAAATATTAGAGCGGCAAATATATTCGGTGTATGCTATACTTACTAACTTTTTCATCTTTTGTTATTGCCAGGCACTTTATAACGGTGAAATATTATGGAGCGGTACTTTACCAAACCATGTTATCGAGTCTTTTGATGATGTCGTAAACTGGGGTAAATCGGAACTGCACACTGGCACAGTATAAATAGGATCAGCATGGAGTTTGCACAAAAAAGCCGCCAATGTTTGCACACACATTTAATAATTACCAGACTTGTTTTTTCTAACTGCAAATATCAATACTTACATCATAAGCCAATAGAAAATGAAATATATTTTAAACGTAACGTATTTTGTAATAATTCAAATTCACTAAGTTAATATACAAATTATTTATTATTAATACCTCAGTGCTTGAAGACGAAGGTCTTCGACCAGTGTGTGTTGCCGGTGATGACCTACGGCACCGAGACGTGGTCTCTGACTATGGGCCTCATAAATAAGCTCACTGTCGCACAGCGAGCTATGGAGAGGGCTATGCTCGGGGTTTCCCTACGTGATCGAATCAGGAATGAGGAGATCCGTAGACGAACTAAAGTCACCGACATAGCCTCTCGGGTTAGCAAGCTGAAGTGGCAGTGGGCAGGGCATGATACCCATGCTGTCGCCTTTATAGGTCGCGGCCTGTGCAAGGGTTTACGATTGGTGACTATATTCGTAAAATCAAAGGCAGTCAGTCTAGCTATTATTAATAAAATTACTTCTTAAAATGAAATTTTAAGAATGAAATGAAATGAACGAAATACACATTCTTATAAGCTTGTACTACCTAAATAATGATTGATGTTACGGGCGTTCAATATTTGTCCATCGGACAAGTGACAACCCTGATTTCGTTCGCGCTCGTGTGTAGTGTAGTTACTTCGAAGCTACCGCTGACATTCTACCGTTTAAACCTTTGCTGTGGTACTAGTTCTCAAGTTAGCGACGAAGTTGTGTACTTGTTTCATACTTCGTTAAGGCGATAACAGCTTGATGGGCAGTTCAGATAGGAGTACAATAAAGAGTTTACACATGACATGAGATAAAGTTTTCTCCAGATGCAATAGAAATGTGTCAAGTGAGTTATGAAGAGTTCGTGGTACCCGTATTGTTGCAATCATATGTTCATTAGCGTAAGTTTGTATTTAATTGATTTTAGTAAAGGCTACTATAGTCTGAATTACTTAAGTATGTTGAAATCGAATGTAGATTCAGGTAGGCTTATCTTTGGTGTAAGGTTCGACTGTCCCGTCAGAGACTTCATAGCCCAAAATTATCTTAACGCGTATGTCAGCTCGTGACCATGGTTGGTACAACCCAGGGTAAAATGAATTAGGTAAACATACGCGTTAAGACCCGTTTAATTAAATAAATAGTATTCTACTTTTCTTTTAGAAAATACTTCTTAAGCGTAGTGACATAAGAATGACCTTGTGTCGAATTAACATATAAAAAAAAATACGTTGGGATGAATTTATATATATTTTGTTTTTTTCTGTGGCAAATTTACAACTGTAGTGAAAATACAGGAACCCTATACAAGTTTACTAAATATAAAGTCCAAAAACAAGGTATTTTTACAAAAAGTGTACAACTTTTTTTTCTGAAACTGAGGAGAATCCACCTTTTCATTCAGGGGGTCTTCTCCGAAAACAAGAAACCCGAAGTTTCGGCGAATGTTTCTGTAGATTACCACCACACGAAAACGTTCACTATGATATATCGGCCCGAACGAACTTCATTTGAGATTTCAAACTACTCCGGTCGCGCGAGACAGCGATCGAAATATAGATTTTGACAAAAGATACTTGGAGATTGAACGTCACATTTCATGATAATAATATCTAGTCTTTTTTTATAATCGCAGATACCCGATATATAGAGCTTCGAACGAAGACAAGTCAGAGTAGGGTTATAGCACGTCGTCCTTCGAACTTTGGTCGGGCCCGAAACTTCGGAAGCGTAAAATAAAAGGAATAGGGAATCTAGGGAGACTAGGAAGCCTAGGAGACTAGGGGGTCGGGAAAGATTCGGACATACATAAGAAAAATCGATTAAAATGTTAAACTTGGTTAGTTAATCAAGTATTTGAATGATTACAAACTTCAATTGCGCTTGATAAAAAGGTTGAAGTCTCAAAGGTGAAAAACAACTTTGTGCTACAACGTTGTATTTGCGGCAGTTTTCACGTAGCCGCCCATCGAATAAATAAATCATCAACTGCAAATTAAATTCTATTTTTTGAACGTTATCATGACAAACGCCATATGAGATTATAAACAAATTTGTAGAACTTAAGTATAAGAGCATAACGGTGGCCGACCACATGTACACATAACATGACATATTAAAACGGGACCCTCACAATCAGATGTCCTAATCCAATCCTATCCTATTCCATCCTTCATAACGTCTTCGTAAGCCGCTTGCGGTCCATAACTCAATGTTTGCGGTTGGTAGATTGGGCCAAGGATTGTGCAAATGTTGGTACAATAAGGATCCTATGCAAAACTATTAAAGGTCTGTTCAGATATAAGCGATATTCGTAGCCGCCTATTCCGCCGCTTATTTTGGACGAGTTCCGCCAGTCGCGCGCATTCGCCAGGGGAGCGCATATCGCCTAGGCACACGTTTTACGGCTTGGAGAAGCGATCCTGTTAGAGATATTTCAACTCATCTTGGCGCGCGGCGCTATGTGTGCGTGTGCTTGTAAATATGCAGTTTTGATTTGTGTGTCAGTGACGCGACAGTCGTTGTCAGAGCAACACGTGTTCTTATCGCTTTGTTGTGCGGGTACAGTCAGTAATAAAAATGTCTAGGTCCTTACGGAGAAAATGTTTAAGAAGTCAGGTAAATCTTTATTATTACATAACGTGTACATAGGTAATCCCACTAATAATATAAATGCGAAAGCTTGTCAGTGTATGTGTGCAAGTTAGTATGTTTGTTACTCTACTCCTTATATAATTAAATAACGTGGCTTTAGAAAATATTTTGATTTTATTAGCATTAATGTTTTATTATTGTTTTAGACCCGTGAAACTACTGCCAAGGTATACGACTTTCTGGAAAAAGATGTGAAAGAAATACTGCAAATAGTCAGAAATCCACTTTTCAATACAGACCCAGTTTGATATGGAAACAGAATTTATAATTAACCTTGGTGAGAGCAGCAAATCCAAAAGTTCATCATTTGATTTTTCTAGTAGTGATACAGAATAATATGTTCAATAAATATGCATTTATCTAATTAAGCTGTTTTATTTTAAATTTGAACAAATAAGAAATGAACATTTTCGACAGATTGTACCTCTTGGGCCCATTCCCATCCTAACCCTCCCCATTTCCCCAACCCTTTCTCCAAATCCATTCCTATATCCAAAGGTAGGCAGCGCATCCGGGGGCGTGCCAACGTTGTCATTTTGGACTAATATTAGCATGTATCACGGATGTCTATGGGCTACAGTATCCACTTACCATCAGGTGGACTGTATGCTCGTCTGCCACCTTAGTCCATAAAAAAAAAGGTGGACTGTATGCTCGTCTACCGCCTTTTTTCTATAAAAAAAGTGGTGGGAGTAATTCACAAAATAAAACAAATCAGTTAGTGTATGCAGTAAATGTGCAAACTAACTTGTTTGATTAATTTTAGTTTATTGTATCCATTGATATAGAAATTGGACACAGTTGGACATCATGCATTTTTTTTCGGTTACGAATTTTATACCAAAAATTATTTTCTCATAATTACGATTTAAAACATATTTAATATAGCCTATATGATTTTTCAAATGGTAAGTGTCACCTGTTGGTAAATGAATACTTTTGCCCTGCGACATCCGCGATACATGCCAACATCCGTCCAGAATGACAAACGTTGGCACACACCCGGTAGCGTGACTTGGCCTACCTGTAGAAATTTAAGCAATGGATTTGGAAGATTTGAGTAAAATTAAGTGTAATGTCACAATATATTTTGAAAAATTACTAACAAAATTATAAAAGGTCCACTCTACTATGTTAATGACGTCACTACTATAGCAGTGTCATTAAATACACACGGGACTGACAAAGACCGCTCCTTTAAATATTCTCAAGCTCCGTAATCAGCCCTTTTATCGGCCACTGCTGGATTTGGGCTTTATAACGCCACGCTGGCCAAGCTTGCCGAGTCCACTTTTTTAGAAGAGGTGTAGTTTCTCAGGGCTTAGCCTTTGTTATCCCTTAGCCGCTTTTTATGACATCCACATGGTGTCCTATTCTAAAGACGGTCGACATCACACGCTATTTAATTCTCTAATTAATTTATAAAAATCTTTCTGGCATATGTTTGTTATATTTTCTAATAGTCTATTTAATTTGTAATTATTTTTTTTCTAGGAAACACTAATTTGTTCCTTCAGAAAATCAGAACCATAGAGTTTTGTACTGGTGGGCAGCGCGTTGAGTTGCGTTGCGGGACGGCGGTTAAGCTGTCCTACGTAGGAGTCGTGGACGCAATCACTCACCTCATCGTCAGTAGAAACTATTTAAAATTTTGTCATGGCTAAACATGAAATTTATCAGTTATTATTGCGGGAAAAGAAGAAAATCCCACTTTACTCTATAATTCCCACAGGAATCAGTCTAAAGTTCTAGTACCGCTAGTTTTAAATATAATAATTTAAAATTAAAACTAAAAAAAATGGTTGATTTTATTATATATTATAAATAGGTCGGGGAGAAAGTCTTTTCGTATTTTGTATGTATGATGTTGTAATCAAATCTCATTGGTTGTACTATTTGTACCTGGCTGGTCGTAATACCAATAAAAGTTGACATTTTTCCATTGTTTTCCAGTCTGTGAAAATGAGTGAAAGTAACGAAGAAATTCGCTACATTTTGAAATTTTATTACAAAAAAGCATAATTGCGAATCAAGTCGCAAAAAAATTGTGCCCTTATAGATCTGATGCGGTATCGGTAAGGGTAAGTTGGTTCAAGCGTTTTCAGTCTGGAAATTTTAACGGGAAAGATGCAGCTCGCTCTGGTCGCCCAGTTACAGATAAAGTCAATACCATTTGTGAAAAAGTGGAGCAAGATCGATACATCGGTAGTTATGACATTGCTGAGGAACGAACTGGGTTATGATCACAAAACGGTTTTAAGTCATTTGAAAAAGTCTGGGTACCAGAAAAAGCTCGATACATGGGTGCCCACATGATCTTAAGGAAAGAAACCTCAGAAACCGTGCTTCCATTTGCGATTCTCTCGACCACACACATCTTTAGCCACAGATTCGTAGAGCTTGTAAAAATTAGAGAGCTTGGCTAGCCACCGAATAGCCCTGACCTTGCCCCTTCAGATTTCAACCTGTTTCGGTCACTTCAGAACTCTTTAAATAGCGTAAGGTTGACATCGAGAGAGGACTGTGAAAACTACTTTTGCAATTTTTTGACCAAAAAACACAAATTTCTACAGCAATGGGATCTACAAAATGGCAACAAGTTATCGATCAAAACGGCACATATTTATCTAGTATACTACAAAATCGTACAAGTAAATGTTGTCTTGAATTTCGCACTTGTCTTTTCGCAGTAGCGCGCGACACGTCGCGTCGCTGTGTGCCGCCTCCCAGAAGGGCATTCCTTTTACTAAACCATCAAAAGAACATCAATAAATTGGACAATAAATATCAACGACCAAAAAACGCACATGACATGTCGTCATTTAGTTTTTCAACTCTGATTGATAGCTTCGACAGTCCATTATCCACTCTAATTGGTTGTTTGCATGACAGTTGTTGGAGCAGGATAAGTGCTTTCATATATATCGCGTGATCTCCAAAACTATATGTGGATAGATACCCATAAATACAATGGCTTCTCTGCTAGTAAATATGTGCCATACTGGCTTTAAATTAATCTGGAAATCGATATCTGAATTCAAGGAACCTTGTATCAAGTTCGAGAGAAGAATTAATTCCATCAGTTTTTACAACAGGTTTATTTCATAACTTATTTTTCATTTCTAACATATCTTTTATTTTTCGCGCAGTTACTTAATCAATGCGGTGCGCTGCCGTCGCCCACTCTATGTTGCCTAGGCGCCCGGTCATTACCCTGTACTGAGTAATGAGAGTTACGAAACGTTTTAGATAGAACAACAAAATGTCACATATTTGTAAGTTTTGATTTATTTCCTGAAATAATTTTATTTTTGACTAAAACAGTTTTATATATTTCAAATTAGTTGACGCGTTTCGAGTAAGTGGACAATACATGCTAATCCAGTCCAAAATGGCAAACTTTGGCACGTCACTGGGTGCGCTGACTGCTTTAGAGATTTATGAATGGATTTGAGATAAAAAGTTCAAAAAAACATCATTAAAAAAAACTTGTATAATCATATAAATCCAGGGGAAAATCCGATCCGGAGAACATGTAAAAGCTAATTTCTAACCTTATCTATATTACCATCAGGTGGACTGCATGTTCGTCTGCCACCCTTTTTCAATAAAAAACATATCTATATGTATTTATAAAACAAAACGTTTGTCTGTCCTTGTTTGTTTGGGTTTCTGTATATTCCTTGAACGCTTTCGTTTTCACTTGTATCTGTACTGACAGATATTGATAGATATTGTATTGTATAGATTGATTGTATTGATTGTATAGATAGATATTGTATCTGTACTGTACACTGGTATGCACTATGCTATTCTGTCTAATCTCCAATTTCGCTATTCCAAGTTAACTATCGATATGTATGTATTTATGCGTATACATATGTATATATAATATTTTTATTTATGTGTAGATGTACAAATATATCTGCTGTACTTATATATTGTAGCTTGCGTTTTAATAACATAACTCCTTTCGGTTATCCTAAGTTCGACTGGAAAGTCCGACTTTGTACATATGGTAATACTGTAATGTCTTATTTTAACAACCCATTTTAAGTACAACTAAGTACAACAAAAATAGAACTACGCAAGCGGAGCAGCAAACAAATGATTGGTTATCTTATGTCAATACAATCTTGTTATACAACTTGACACTGGAATAATGAGAAACCTAAAAATAGCTTGTTCGGTATCGAGAGTTAAATTTGTATAATAGGTGTTTTTTCGTGATTTATAGTACAATTCTAGTACCTATATTTATTATCCTACGCGCGTCGCCAAAGCCGCGAGCGCGCGCCGACGGTATCCGGTATGTTTAGTGAGCGCTATGAACGTTTTAGACGGGACAACAAAACCTTACATATTTGTAACTTTTAATGTGTTCCTTAAAATAACTTTATTTTTCGCTGAAACGGTCTTATCTATTTTAAATTGCTTGACATGTTGTTTTGCGTTACTATGGTAATACGTTCTATATAACGTGTAGATATTTTACGTTTCCAGTTTCTTATAATACTTTAATATCATTTTAAAATAAAGTTCTTTCAAACATCTTAAAGTCGGACTAATACCTAATAAATAAAGTATGTATTACTAATAAACTTGATATCTTATTTACAATTAAATTTCTTTCCAAAAATGTCAATCATGCTGTCGTTTTATCAATTAGATTTAACACTTCTATACACACTATATTAAATTGTGCTTTGATATGTTGATATTCGCTTTGTGATTCACTTTTGTGATTTGTGATTGCTTTGTGATACTTACTTAAAAAAATGTTTGATAAAAAAAAATGTTTTAGATAGCAATTAAACAACTTTAACGGTTTAAATCGCGTATATTTGGCATTATTTAGTCACTTAGTCAATTAGTCACCCCGTGACCACGTCCACTGCAAAGTATTCGAAACGTCGAGATATAAATAATGTCAAATATACGCGATTTAAACCGTTAAAGTTGTTTAATTGCTATGTATAGTAATCGCGAAAACCTAAGAAAATGTTTTAGATGTTAAAATTAAGTTTTTCAATACCTCTGCAGATGCTACTTTTATAGGTGGGATCATCGATGTGGGAATACATACTAGATATGTTATACAAGCACTGTAGGGCAGCCAAGTTACAGTCTAATAGTGTTCTATGTTCAATAACTCCCGAATTCTTTAATTCATATGTGGTTTGAAAATGAAACATTCTTATTACGTAGTACCTACTTACGTTAAAAAATTGACTTTTTAATGAATCCCTCTTTATCTGCTTCACGCCCCCTAGGAGTTGCCAACCAGGTTTCTTTGATAAGAACTTATGATGTGTCATCTAGTATATTCCTATATCGATGGTGCAAGTAGAGTTTTTTGAACAAAAATCGTGTAATTTAATTCTCCTGTAGTTAATCATTTCATTTAATTCTGTAAACATAATTTCGCAGCTGAACCTCATTGTTCGTCCGTAAAAACATATTCTCCTGTGGAATATTAACTTGGCCTAAAAAATGGTACACAAAGAGAAAGTTGATACCTTAGTGACGTAGATCCAGCGATTTACCATCGGTCTCTGTTTCTTTGCTAAATGTAGGCCTCCCTAACCGCTACAGGGCAATCTTCTTTTCCTTTCATCCGGTTATTACCGGCGACTTTCATCAAGTCGTTACTTCACTGGTCAGAGAAATTAATGACATTGATATTTAATTAAATTCTTTACACGTTAATTTTAACTTTATACTGCGTTTTAGCGTCACGCGTGTTTTGTCATATTCAGTAACAATATAGATTCTGCACAAAAGACCAAGGGTGCAACACGACTATATTTTAAAGTGAGAATTTTCTTTTTTGATAGAATCTGAAATAAAAGTATCAGTAATTTCACATATGAATTATTTCCGAATAAAAGTATTAATTTAGGTACACAATAATTAATATTTATTAAATAGTAATTTAGTTTTTATTTTGTATTAAAATTGACGTTCAATAATCATCATAAACACATTAAAAGAGTCGTAAAATCTTCAATTTAATATAATCCTTTATAATTTCATAAATGAGACAATTTGTTTGTTTTATGTCTTTTTAGTTTATTTTAATAATTGCTACCGAAGGCCTACTTATAATTCATGGGATAGATTAATACATACCACGTAGGTGGAGCCACGTAAACAGCTAATTAAGTATATCTATTTGCCAGTATGTTTCCGCTACCCGCCACCGCTTATACAATAAACCCCTAACCCTTAATCATATCAACTCGGTCCCAACAAATGGACAATATAGCAGACCTTTGGTGGGGCATCCTTTCTAAATAGATTCCGTCATGGCCCTTGTTTTGTAACCTTTACTTGGGGTATGGGGATGTGTGTGTGTAATTATGCATTATATAGGCTTTTGCCCGTGATTTCGCTCGCTTACAAATCTCTACCCAATGAATCGTTAAATTTCGTCACTATCTAGATTTTTTTATTGAAAGAAAACGGCCGACAAGCAGACAGACTGTCGCTCTTGAATATCCGACATGCGTGCCAACATTTGTCAAGAATGACAAACGTTGGCACGCCTCCGAATGCGCTGCCTACCTTTGAAGATTTAGAACTAGATTTAGAGAATGGTTTGGAAAAATTGGGAGGAATAAGATAGGATGGGATGGGAATGAACTATGACATATCTCAATCACTACCTTACGTACAATTGGGGAAATAAGATAAAGTGGGATATGTAGTACATTTCACGGTAGTCTTCTGTGATCGCGGGGTAACAAGGCCAGTCGAGTACGCCCGGCGGCTGTGGGATTGCAACGTGCCCTCCTACTCCTACGTGGAATGGGATGGGACTCCCAATAGATGGGAATATTCCAAATATCCTCCCAATAGACGGGTAGAGAACTTCAAGCAACCAAAATACACAGATATAGCATTATGATCCTAAAAGTGAGACATTTGCAAGGCGGTTAAATGTACCTCCTATCAATTCAGTGTGTCATTTGACGTCATTTGTCACCTCCTATCAATGTGTGACGGAAAAATACTACTAACATCGATAGGGGCATAGGCTAGATTACGTTCATACGTTCTTAGCAAAGAAACCTGGTTGGCAACTTCTAGGGGGGCAGCAGATGAGGTGTTAATTAAAAAGTCAAATTTGGAACGTAATAAAAATGTTCCATTTTCAAACCACATATGAATTAAAGAATGCCAGACCTAGTGAACATAGAACACCATTAGATTGTAACTGCTGTATTAGTATTAGTGTAATGACTGCCCTTACAGTGCTTGCATAACATATATAGTATGTATTCTCATATCCGATGACTACCAAGAACGTATTACTGATAATTTTCCTTTTTTACTATAACTATATTTTCGACGTAACAGTGTTGTCAATATAAAAAAAATAGTCGGTCGTGAGTATATATTCATTTGATTGTTATCACATGACTAAATAATGAATCGACCGTCAGTTGACAGAATAGCAGTGGAGGTGACTGTAGCAGGCTTGAAAACGTATGAAAAATACAAAAGGGATTTGTAGAATGTTGAAATTTATACTAATGAAAGTGTGCATCGTGTGATGGAAGCAAATGTAAGTCAGCTGGAACAGGTGTAGTGGATTCTGCGTCAGCTAATCGATCAAACAGGTAATAAAAAATATAGTGTTTTGAGAAACTACAAAGATAGAATGTTTATTTTTGTTTTATAGAAAAAAGGCGGCAGACGAGCATACAGTCCCCCTGATGGTAAGTGGATACTGTCGTCCATAGACATCAGCGATACATGCCAACATCACTCCACAATGAAAACGTTGGCACGCCCCCGGATGCGCTGCCTACCTTTGCAGGTTAAGGAATGGACTGTTAAAATTGGGAGGGATAGGATGGTTGGGATGGGATTGGGCTGTGGCATATCTCACTCACTATCGAAACACATACGATAAATTGAAACACATTGGGGAAATACGATAAAGTAGGAAATGCAGTACATTTCAAGGTAGTCTTCTGTGTCTACTGTTTATATACAGATTTGCGAAAACATTGCGATTTCATACCCAAATTTACATTGCAGCAATAGAATTACTAATTTTTATTGTTAAAATTATTGTACTGATTTTGATAAAATCTTCCGTTAAGTATAAACACCTCACATAACAGTGTACAAAGTCCTACTTAAATATTGTTTGTTAATAAATAAAAAAAAATATAATATGAAAGGCGTTTTCGTTCTAACGGAACCCAAACAGCTGTTTACGGGAAAAGGTAAAGAATATTTTTCCACATTTAGCTCATGTACGATAATTGACGATATTTGAATTTTTTCCTTATTTCGCGCCTCCCTTTGGAAAATTCATTTTTATTTGGTGTAATTTTGTTTTTATGATTGAAAATTGTTATGACTCTGAAATGGCATAAATATACAATATTCCATTTTCTTGGAATATTGTTCAAACTCAATTTTATTTTCTCATAAACATCAATAATTAAAATCAAATTCTTTATTTTCCAAGAACATTCAATAACTAAACGATATTATTTGTATATAGATTTTTTTTTAAAGATTTTTGAATTATATACACATCTCAGTAGATGTATAATTAGATCGGTAGATTATAAAATAATTTATATCAGTAATATATTGAGATTATATAAAAGTTGCACCATCTAACTTTATCAACATCCTTTACCAATTTTCTCATCACCACCCAAAGGTTGCCTGGAAGAGATCGCTTTGGCGATAAGGGCTCCTGTTGTACTTTTCGTGTTACTAACTTGAATTGTCTTTTTGCAACATACGTAGATGTTGTAACAATACTCTTTCGAGTAAATTCTTAAACGTTTACCTAAACCTCGCGCTAAGAACGCTAAGAACATGCATAACCGGAAGATATGCAATCTCTGAAGCTACTTTTTATCGACTTCCGGCGATGGAATCCGTAGCGAAGTCGTGGCGAGTGACAAAGAACTCACCACCTCATCCTTAGATGCTGAGCTATGACAAGACCCGGCGGTACCCAACACCTCTGAACGAGAGGCCGTATAGAAGGAGAAAGAACTGCACGGATGGTTCTTCAAGGCTACGTTCTACGTGAGCCCCACGTGAACACAAAAGCCTCCGTGCACTGGCTGCGTTTCGGAGAAACCGAAGGGTAAGCCTGTGCAATACAGGATCAGACGATGAAGACGCGGAACTATCAGAAGTACATACTAAAGGACGGCATCGTAGACGTATGTCAAGCGTGTGTCCATTCCAGAGAGTCACTTTCGGCTGGTCGGCTCTTACCAACGGTGAGTATTTGCACAGACATATCCAAGCGGCCAGAATCCTCCACCACGAGTTCGCCCTAAATGTGCCGAATGTGCTTCCGCCGGTAATTATGCCGTCCCTCCCTCATTTTGGCTTACTGAGGGAGAGACGAGATTTTTTAGAACTAGGTTTTAAATAATAATAAATCCGTTTCTCTACCTATGTTATGTCGTAAACAGCATTTGTCCCAGATACAAATATTACTGACTTATTTACGTTGCTCTAGTACTGATTTACTAGAGTACGAATAAATCTGCGCATTCTGAATAGAAATTCAACAAGAAACTGGTTCCGTAAGCGATCCGTTTTCCCATTTCCTCTCGCACTAAAAACGCACATAAACCGCTGCCACAGCAGAAAACGAGCAGTATTGAACCTCTAAGAAACTAATAGCAATGGAATACGCTGCACGCACACAGGCACGTTGTACGGGTACTGAGCACAAAAGCAAAGTAAAACACATTTGCAAGCCTTACATTGCCTCAGCATTTTTACATTGTCGTTCCGTCACGAAAATATTTTATTGCTCAGATAGTGATTTGTATTTATCCCTCGAACAAATGAATGTTCCGCTCAAGTGTACATCTTAATTTTACCTATTTCCAATAAATAAATAATTTGATTAATGATTTGGACTGAATTATAAAACCTGCCTTATTTAAAGTCTGCCCGTATTGATCTGACTGCCCGTAGCTGACTGCATTGGGTATAATCGCCGCGGGTAGCGTGCGCTGCGCGTCGCGGGTAAGTCTTGACTGCGGTGACCTTCACCTGACCGAGTTGGCCGGTGCGCCTGCGCCGCGGCGACTAGTGTTGCGGTACAGGTCGATAACAGATATCGATTCTGGACATCGATCAACTGGTAATTATCGTATGATATATATTATATGTACCGTGTAGGAAAGTAGACTATACCATTACAAAAACTACTTATAAATCATTAATTTGGAAATATCGTATTTTGTTTCACTTATTTTTCTTTACAACATATTTCTACTTCTTATTTATTTTCATTATGATGTTGCATAATTCATCTGGACCAAGTACAGCTAACCGTATTATTAATTAAATAATGCCAGTCGCCCATCTTCATTTTCCGCAGTAATTTCAACGTACGGTCACGGTCGTAAATACGAAGTAAGCCGACCGATATTTTTTAATTAGTAGTATTACAGTCACTTTCAGGGGAAACGTGGCAATCTTTTCGAGTCTCGACACTACTTACTTACTGCCATTGGTCTCTACTGTGTCGCTGCACCGTCCTCAATCTCGGCAGCACATAATTCACATAATAGATAAAGGAGCCACAGATTGCTGACGTTTCCAAACTAAGGGTTATGTTCTGGTGGTTTGTCATAGCTGTTTACGATGCGCACACTAGGCGCGCACCTGCTTCGCGTTACGCGAAAGCAGCCCGAGGAATGTGCACTCGGGCCCAAATGTAATAAACTTACTCAATAACCACCACAATGGTGGGTAAGCACAATAATAGGATATACAGGCCTCACTTACCCCAGGTGGTTTTGCCCACGCACAAATCTGGAAAGTGTTCCTACGCTAGTCCCTACTAGACGTGACCTATCTTAGTGTGATTGAATAAATAAATACATAAATTCCCAATAAATACTTGTGTAGTAATCCAAGTCTCGTCCTGTGGTGAGCCGGTGGCCGCTATCGTTCGGCAACTCACACCCGGCAGCAAATCACCTGGAGAAATGACTCCAAACCACAAGCACAATCACACCCAAATCCAACCAAAACACTCGCGTGGCACAGGATATCAGCGAACAAGACCTATTACTAGGCGCTAATAACAAATATCGACTGTCCGAAGCCGCGGTGTGAATTTATCTCAATTTAACTCTGCTCGCCGCCGAGCGCGTGTTACTACTCAAAAATATCAAATTCTCAAACCGCCTTCAATAGGGCGGGGACAAAAAAATGTTGCTTCAAATAATCAAGGTATGCGGGTATGCAAAGATGCTCGCGCCAATTCCAAACAATCCCCCGTCCCGAGCCGAAGTATTCGGGTCGCTAATCAATGGGTAGGCGGGATAATGTCGCGACGGCCCGCTTCAAAATAGAATCGCCCACCAAGACCTCGGCTAACCTGGGTACACCATCAGAGCCCGGAAAAAGGTTAACAATGCGCCCCCGGCGCCAACACAAGGGCGGTAGGTTAGCATCTTTAACCAACACGAGGTCCCCAACCTTCGGCGGATTCGTTTTGTCCGTCCACTTGACGCGCTGCTGCAGAGTGTGCAAATATTCAAGGTGCCAGCGTTTCCAGAAACTCTGAGTGAGTTGCTGGAGCAATTGAAAACGCGACAAACGACAACTGGGCACATCAGTCCAAGGGTACTCTGGCAGAGCGACGAGTGGCTGACCAATCAAA
Organism: Sesia apiformis; assembly: GCA_914767545.1. NCBI lineage: Eukaryota > Metazoa > Arthropoda > Insecta > Lepidoptera > Sesiidae > Sesia > Sesia apiformis. The sequence continues at coordinate 7,234,051 of OU611973.1, forward strand.
AAATGGCCCGGCGTTAGGGCTTCCAAATCATTCGGATCCGACGAAAGTGGGCATAGCGGTCGAGAGTTGAGGACGGCTTCAACTTTCGCAAACACGGTCGCGAGTTCCTCAAATGTGAGAATCGTCTCACCAATAACGCGCCTCAAATGGGTCTTTGCCGATTTAACTACGGCCTCAAAAATTCCACCCCAGTGCGGACAAACTGGCGGATCGAAGCGCCAGGTTATCCCACGGAGGGCCATCTCACGACCCAAATTCATTTTCTGCTCTTCAAGAAACTCATACACATCCCTTAAGTAGTTATTGGCCCCATGAAAATTAGTTCCGTTGTCGGACCTAATCAAGGTAGGGAGTCCCCTACGAGATACAAATCGGCTGAGGGCCGCTACGAAGGCTTCTGTGGAGAGAGCAGACACAACTTCCAAGTGTGTGGCCTTAGTAGACAGGCACATAAAAACACACAAATATGCCTTTACGGATTTGGCATTACGAAGCTGAGATGACTTCACCAAAAAAGGGCCAGCAAAATCCGTACCAACTGTGGCAAAGGGTCTAGACTCAGAGACTCGGTCCGCGGGCAAATCGCCCATCTGGGGTTGCATGGTAGAAGCTTTAGTTCGGTAACAAGACATGCAACGAAAAATGACTCCCCGGACGAGTCGTCTAGCCGACAAAATCCAAAATTCGCGTTGCAAAATCGCCAACAGTGCGTTACAGCCTGCATGGGAGTTCTTGAGGTGTCGATCCATCGCCAGCAACCGCACCAAATGTCCATCTTTCGGCAAGAGAAGAGGATGGCGGACACCATGAGGCAAATTGGCATGTCTAAGCCGACCTCCCACGCGCAGTAGACCCGAAGGATCCACAAAGGGATTCAATCGCACAATAGCGCCTTTCAATTTAGCGGGACCTTCCTTCATAGATTTTAACTCTGAAGCGAAGCTAACAGACTGTACTATGCGAATCCAAATCAATAGCGCTTCATGTCGTTCCTCAGACGAGATGAAGGCTGACAACAATTTATTCTGTGGGTTTTTAACATTGTGACGCCAACGTCTAACCCAAGATGTCACATTCAAAAGTTTATCCAGTGAGCTGTACCTGGCCAGCAAAACATCGGGATCACATGATGATTCCGCTGCTTGGCCGCTCGCGGCACCATCGGCCACTGGTAAACTTACAAAGCCTATCGCAGGCTGAACTAGAGTGATCCGTGAGGCCGGCCAAATTGACACTGGTCCCTTCAGCCAGTCCGGACCCCACCACAACGGATGTCCAATAATCTCTAGGGTTGAGCATCCACGTGATGCACAATCAGCTGGGTTTATATCGCCAGGGACATGTCGCCAAATCAATCTAGCTTGCGACGCCTGGATCTGGGAAACACGGTTCGCCACAAACACCTCCAAGGTGTGAACAGAAGCTCGCAACCAACAAAGCACAATTTGACTGTCTGTCCATGCAAAGACGTCTACTAACTCTACGGAACGCCCTAGAGTAGCGACGACATGATTCAAGAGACGAGTCAAGAGAGTGGCGCCTGACAATTCTAGCTTCGGTATTGTCATACGCGAGCGAATAGGCGCAACCTTGCTCTTTGCTAGAACCGGCGAGACCAAAACATGTCCAGCAGCATCCACTGTGCGTAGATAAACAACCGCTGCATATCCTCGCTCGGAAGCATCACAAAAGCCATGAAGGCTAGCTCGATATTTTCCAGACGGAAGGAAACGTCTGGGCAAGGAAACCCGATTAAGAGCTGGGAGGGATGACACAAACTCTAGCCATTCCAATAATAACTCTCCATGAAGAGGCTCATCCCACGACAATTCAGCAGCCCATAATTTCTGCAAAAAACATTTCGCCCAAAAATGACTGGGCTGATCCAACCATTCGGATCATAAGTCCGAGCGACAGTGGACAACACTGATCGCTTCGACCAAGTCTTCGGGGACTGTAGGTCCACATGATAAGTGAAGACATCCTGGACTGGTCTATACTGGACACCAAGGACAGCCAACATGTCAGGATTGTCTACATTCTGGAAGATGTGGGGATTCTGCTGGTGCTCCTCCGGCAAATCGGCAAGGAGCCGAGGTGAATTCGACAGCCACTTTCGCAATTCATAGCCACCAGCTTTCATGAGGTCAATCAATTCGTCCCGCAAGACGAGAGCCTCTTCTACAGTTGCTGCCCCACTACAGCAGTCGTCAACATAAATATCCTCTTTCAAAATGGCAGCCGCGCGAGGAAACCTTATCCGCTCTCGTTCAGCTAGCTCCAAGAGCGAGCGGATCGCAATGAAGGGACTAGAACGCAAACCATAGGTGTTGACACGAAGTTCATAGACAACCATGGGATCGTCAGGATGCTCTCGCCACAAAATCAGCTGGAATCGCCGGTCATCGCGATGAATTATCGTCTGTCTAAACATCTGACGTATGTCAGCGACGAATACAATTGCATGACGACGAAACCCAGTGAGGATATCTCCAATGTCTCGATGTAGCTTAGGTCCGGCATGGAGACACTGATTCAAAGATACACCAGAAGTAGTAGGCGCTGACCCATCAAAAACTACACGTATCTTGCCACCTGGCGTCTTCAAAACGGCATGATGAGGAAGGAAGTAATGCTCCACTGAGCGCCAACCAATATTCGACACAGACATGTGTCCCAAGTCCTCATATTCTCGCATGAACTCAATATATTTCCGGCGAAGCTCCGGATCCCGCTTCATGCGACGTTCCATGGAGACCAATCTTCGTTCAGCCAACTGCCGAGACTCGCCAAGCGGAGGCCTATTCGCCAAAAAGGGAAGACGGGTGACAAGCTGACCAGAGGCGAGGCGACCTGTGTTGCTCTGGTAGAAGCTTTCACACTCTTCGTCCTCTGGACACAATCTAGGCATAGAGGGAGGTTCCTCCACTTCCCAAAACTTCTGAACGGCGTCAGAAAGCGTGGATCCCACACGTAGCCCATCCTCAGCAAAAAACACGGTCGAAACCGGAAGGATAGGGCCCAACAATGCCGAACCAAAATTCGTGGGGACCACTACCAAACCACCAGGCTGCAAAGCTCTCCAACTCCCCGAACAAACCTGTCCCAAAATATTACTCCCCAACAATAGGTCAACAGGACCTGGAGTATGAAACATGGGGTTAGCTAAAACCAAACCCTTTGTCAAAGCTATGACAGGTGGAGGAAGCTTTATGCGCGGGTGGTTACTCAAAATATTCTCCAGCACAATAACCGGAATCTTGGTTTTCCTGGTTCCAAGTGGTACTGGAGAAAATTCCACAAAGGTGTGACCAACTCTATTGGTCACCTTAACGTTTCCTACTCCGTAGACTGGGAAAGGAGAAGGACCGACACAGAGGTCCAATTGGCTCACCAACCAAGCTGAGACTATACAACCCTGGGCACCCGAGTCCAAAAGGGCACGAACAACAATCGAGTTGCCTTTCGGGTCCCATACCCGCACAGAGACCGTAGGCAAGAGGATGGTCTCTGGGTTCTCAGCGTGGTGAGCTGCGAGTCCCTAGCGGGAGAAGTTACGGAGTGAGGGCTCCCTCCCCGAGTGCGGCAGGGGACGATAACTGTCTACCCTGCCCTCACCGCGACGACCCTGCACAACATGTGCGGATGAGAGGGGGGCTGCAGCCTGCCTTCCTAGGCGGGGTGGACGCTGTTCCAACCTCGGTCGCTCCAACAGCGGGGGGGAGAATCTCCGGTTGCGGTAGACTGGTGAGTACTCCGCAAACCCAACAGCGCCTCTAGGGGGTGGCGAACGCCTACCCCCGCCCGTAAGGGCTCGATCCTGGGCGCTGGACCTGGCAGGACTGTCACCACCAGCGCGAGCAGCCAAATGTCGCTCAGCATCGCGAACACCAGGACCCTCCCGGTTGCGGTTCGCACACAAAAGAATGTGGTGAGCACCACCACATTGTCCACATGGACGAGGCTGAGGACACTCTCGCTGGAAGTGACCCTCCAGACAATGATAACACAATCGCCTCTCCTTGGCGATGTGTCGACGCGCTGCTACGCGCAAAGCCACAAATTTGTGACAAGCAGTCATCCGGTGGCCGGAGCGCTTGCAGAATCTGCAAGCCACGGACTCCTCTTGGGAGACCCCATATCTCGGCCGTGACTGCTTATTCACCGGCGGACCCTGCGGTCGGGCCAGTGGTCGCTCTCGGCGAACGCTAGTCTGCGGCATCAAGAGAGTGGAACCCTCCACGGTATCCACCCTGCGACACTCGTCTTCGAGGAACCTTTCGAGTTCCTCATAGGAAGGCAAGTGAGTGGAGCTGTCCCCACCATATTGTCGCTCAAAGCGCAGCCGCATCTCCAAAGGCAGTTTCGCCAACACAATATGGAGCAGCAAAAAGGACCACTGGTCCACAGGTAAATCCAATCGCCTTAAGGCGTTAACAGCCACCAAAACCGGGTTAACAATATCTGTCCGTAAGGCTGACGCACAGGCAACCTTAGGCAGGTTCAAAATTTGCCCCACATGGGTGTCAGCCAAAAGGCGCACGTTGTGGTAACGGCGCTTCAACAAGTCCATGGCTGTCGAGTAGGTACTATCATCGACCTTCAGGTGCTGTACCAGGCCTAGAGCCTCTCCCTGTAAGGAGGCCAACAGGTACGCCATTTTTTGAGCAGCTGACAGGTCGGTATGGGAGTCCACCAAACTGTTGAACATCCCATAGTAGCTCAACCACTGGTCCAAATCACCGTCAAAGGTGGGAAGGTTGAGCGTGGGGAGACGACCCAACAAGGCGTGGGGTGCAACAAGTGAATCCCCACCAGAGGGAGCTGAGATGTGGGAGACCGCCTCATTAATTGCGTCCACAAAATCGTAAATCTGGCCAAAGTCCGCTTCATAACGCTGCTTCTGCTCGTCCGGTACAGGCGTTTCCAAATTCGCCATAAATGTCAAGCCTTCAGCATAACTCCTATCTAACGCCACCAAACGGGCCGGCATTTCACTCGCCCGGGCGAGTAAGGCTTGCTTCCGGTCCGGGCGGTTGACCATTGCAACCGCAGAAGAAAACCATCTCAACTGAGCAGTCATTGCGGACTGATGTGTAGAAAAGGTCACCTTGACAGACATGTCTACACCTCAGGACGCACGCAATACAAAACAAAAACCAAAAATAAAAAACAAAAATAAAAGTAAAAAAAAAACAACAATAACAAAAAATATAACAAAATAAAAAAAACAAAAAATGCAGTGGAGGCACAATAAAAAAACAAAAGGGGTGCGTATGTGTCTTCAAGAAGGTATAACCGTCCAAAATATTAATTAAGACTACCTGACAAAACAACAACAAAAAAAAAACAAATTAAATTATCAAATTATCAAATTAAAATAAACGCAACCAAAAATGTACACGAGCGTGGACTCAATAAAACCACAATGTCCAGCTATCAAAACAAACGTGAAGCGTTATATCCAAAATAAATTATTAACGCGTGTGGGTAACTAGCCAGCTACTAAACGTCGCACGCGTGGATTCAAAATATCTTCAGAATACAAAATATACGTAGGGCTTAGCCTTCAAACCGTGAACGTAAAATAAAAATCAAAAACCAAATTACCAATATACAAAAACAAAAAGTCATCAATATTAACTACCTACCTAACGGTATTATCAATATCATCAATATTATCAACGGTATTATCAACGGTATCAAACCACGCTCTGCTACCAGATGTTTACGATGTAGCAGGAGCGTGGACCCAATATACGCAAGGCCCTTAACACGGGAAGTTACAATTATCAAGTTGATGAATAATGACAAAACAAAAAAAAACAAAAAAAGAATGGTTGATGACGGTATCAACCACTCAACCACGCTCTGCTACCAGATGTTTACGATGCGCACACTAGGCGCGCACCTGCCTCGCGATACGCGAAAGCAGCCCGAGGAATGTGCACTCGGGCCCAAATGTAGCAAACTTACTCAATAACCACCACAATGGTGGGTAAGCACAATAATAGGATATACAGGCCTCACTTACCCCAGGTGGTTTTGCCCACGCACAAATCTGGAAAGTGTTCCTACGCTAGTCCCTACTAGACGTGACCTATCTTAGTGTGATTGAATAAATAAATACATAAATTCCCAATAAATACTTGTGTAGTAATCCAAGTCTCGTCCTGTGGTGAGCCGGTGGCCTCTATCGTTCGGCAACTCACACCCGGCAGCAAATCACCTCGAGAAATGACTCCAAACCACAAGCACAATCACACCCAAATCCAACCAAAACACTCGCGTGGCACAGGATATCAGCGAACAAGACCTATTACTAGGCGCTAATAACAAATATCGACTGTCCGAAGCCGCGGTGTGAATTTATCTCAATTTAACTCTGCTCGCCGCCGAGCGCGTGTTACTACTCAAAAATATCAAATTCTCAAACCGCCTTCAATAGGGCGGGGACAAAAAAATGTTGCTTCAAATAATCAAGGTATGCGGGTATGCAAAGATGCTCGCGCCAATTCCAAACAATAGCAAATATCTCGTCTTCCCTTTTTGTGTAGTATGGTCGTTGTTTTTAAATAATTGCAATATAGCCGTCCGTCGCAGAGTCTGCCCAAAATTGGCTGTGAGCTACTTCTCGCCTAGTTTGCTCAGTCTGTTCCAACCAGTGTCGATAGCAAGTCGTTGTTGCAAAATACAAAAATGCCCATTCGCACTATTATCAATTGGAAAAAATCCGTCAAAAGTGGTGAACCGAATAAAGGGTGACGTTTCGTTTCATCGGTGAGTGGTTACGCATCACTAAAATTCACTCGTGACGTCAGACGCTTGGTTTCCATACGATTTTTTGTTTATGGAACAGAGGTGGCAGACGAAGGGTCACCACCACACACGGTCTTCGGCTGTCCTCATCCAACCACCATTGGCAAACGTTTTTTAAGTCGTCGGTTCCCTGGTCGCCTCCATTCGTGGACTCGTCTACCCCAACTGTTATCGGTCCTGCGGCAAACATTACCTGTCCATTGCCACTTCAACATGCTAATTCTATGAGCTACGTCGGTGACTTTAGTTCTTTGGCAAATGTCTTCGATTCAGATCTTATCCGGCAAAGAGACTCCAAGCATAGCTCTCTCCATAGCTCGTTGAGCGACTTTGAACATATGGATCAGGCCTACCGTTAGAAGTCAAATTTCGGCACCATACGTCATCATAATCCATTAACTAAGGTAATGCTATTAGTCGTACATATAAGAATAGTCTCCAACCGCAGAAACTGTTTAACGCAAATACGGTATAAATATAGCACATTAATCGATTTTTCAATAGCTCTGATCATGCAATTTTGATACCGATTCAGCTGCCAAAAAGTGCAGTGAGTGATGTTATTATTGGGAAAGAAAATTCCGAGGGTAGTCATAGTGGAGATAGGAGCAGTGAGGATACTTTAAGTGAAATTCACAAATATACTTGTTCTTGTTTTGGTACCATCTCTTATTGGAGGTTGGCGATCAGCACAGCTGTTCTCACACGAAAGACTGCAGCTCGTAATAAAGACTTCGTGCTCATCCCGAACCATTCTCAAAGTTTTCTGAGCCAATATGTCCGTCTTCTGCCAGGTTTACAGCGACCGTCTTTCTTACCCTGCAATACTATTTACATTACCGCTTACTATTTACTTAAACGTACAGGCACGATTTTTATATGGCATAACAATACTCTTTCGAGTATTATCTTTTTTTTTTCCTCTTTATTTTATTTAGGGGCTTTTACACTATTGTGTATGTCAGCCCCATCGTACCCTAAAAGTTACAATTTCACTATCTATCTGTCTTACTTATCTACATCTATCTATACTATAATTATGTCTATCTATCTTAATTATCTATCTTAATTTATCTATGCCTCTGATAGCGACTCGCAAATTCGCACAGAATGTTTACAGCGTTCGATGTTGGCCCGGACAGAATAGAACATCCCTACATTACACCTGTTTAAATTTAGAGTCTCTATCAGAGCCTTCCTCTCGGGTGAGTATTATCTTTTACCGAATTACTTGCTCTTTAAGAACCTTAAGAAGAAATTCGCTCCTAGCGTTAAATGTTAAATATTTCTTCTATCTATCTGCACCTAGATCCTAAGTCCTAAACCAAATATAATTTTCCGTTTCTATCTAGCCGCGATTTAAATACTATAATTACAATATATTGTTCCAGGTACTAAGGAAACGTCATTTCACTGATACTATCATTGTGTGATCGGTAAGATTTTTTGATATATATTTCATTCATTTTATTCATTTAAACTTCATTGCACAAGTATTGCACACATTGCATCGTGTACTAATGCCGGACTTAATGCCCTACCTACGGAATTATTTACCAGTTAACAAATCAAACCAGATCAAATAGGAAAAAAGGGATAATTTTAATACACTATGAGCTGATAACATTTCTAAAGTCGGATTATTTATTCGAGTCAGGGATATGACATATAGAACTGTCAAACAGAGTGAAATTTGTACGGAAATGACACTGTATTGACAGTTCTACATGTCATATCCCAGACTCGAATAAACAAACCGACTATACACTAGATTAAACTGATTATATACTAGACTAGCTGTGCCCGGCATGCGCTGCATGCCCGGCAATTGTTTTGCACATAATATATAGCCTATGTCCATCTGGAATAATGTACCTTTCAAATGGTGAAAGAATTTTTCAAATAGGTGCGGTGGTTCCGGAGGTTACCCTCCACATACACACAAACTCACAAAATTCGAACTCTCTCTTTATTATTTTATATTATTAGTATAGATTATACACGAAAAGCAGTGTATTCGAGTAATTGTCGCCGGTGACATAGATGCGACTTCATTCCCTAATGAGCAATTTTCATCGGGACTGATTAAAAAAGCAGCGACCAGAAGGAGTCTCCGACGATTGTTCTGAATCGCCAATCCGAAACAAAAGAGATGGGATTTTTTTTAGCTAATTGCAAACCAACACATGCAAAACTGCACCTTAACCAATTTCGCTTAATGCTTTCTAACCTTTCGTGTATCAATTGGCCTATAACGTCCCACTCCCTTAGTAAATCACTGGGCGATTTCGGGCCGTAATCCATCACACGGGCCCAGTGCAGATTGGTGAATCACTTCAGATTTTTTTTTTATTTCTCTAACATGCGGGTTTCCTCACGATGTTCTCGCTCACCGCCGAGCAAGTGACAGGCTATCACCGCTCACTATTATCCTTTCACCTAAATTGAATTATAGCAGTTTCTTTCCTGGCTTCGCACTTATAATTTCGTTATAGGATCCTTATAGGAAACATTTTGGTTAGTGAATAATTAGTAAAACAGTTCAATATGCCGTAGCCTATTTTCTATCACATCGATTGAGGAGTGTAATGGGTTGAGGTAAGTGGCCGTGTGGTGTTGGCTGGCTTTAGAATAGCACCACCCCATCTTTTCACGTGGGTGTCGTAAATAAGCCCTGTGGAACACCACCTCTAAATAAGTCAATGTGCACGAGGAGACCCGTGCCCAGCAGTGGCCCAGTTTTACACGTGCTCCAGATTTTTTTATTTATATCAGGGTGTCATGATTTCCTCGTGACTGTTTTCTTCCATGACGAGCTAGTGACAATTGAACAATCTTTTTACATTGTAAATCGGGTCTGAAGAGAGGGGTAGTCCAGGATGCGAACTGCGAGCAGTTTTATCAACTACCCACATTTAATCTTCACATTCGGAAAGGCTGCGACGCACTACACCACCAATGTCCGCGGACGTATTCGACTGTAAATCGTAAAGTTTAAATTTATTATAATATAAAATGTAGGTATACAAAATGCGAAAATTTAAAAAGTTACATTGAAAAATATATACTTACGAGCCCGGTCCGTACTCAGTTGTGAGGATTTGGGACTGTCACAGACAACTACCGCAATGTTTACTGCATTTCCCACTTTATCCTATTCACTCAATGTACGTACACGTTTTGGTAGTGAATGAGATATGCCAGAGTTCATTTCCAATCCATCCCCTCCCCATATCCCAACCCTTTTTAAAAATGCATTCCTAAATCTTCAAAGGTAGGTGCTATCCGGGGGCGTGCCAACGTTTGTTATTCTGGACTGATGTTGGCATGTATCACGCATGTCGCTGGGCGACAGTATCCACTTGCCACCAGATGGACTGTCTGCTCGTCTACCACCTTCTATCTATATAAAAATATGAGTCTAGATTCGTTTAGGTTATCAACGCTCGTTGAGTAATTCATACCATTTCTCTCAATCAAAAGGATTCGACCTTCGACCTTTTGTTTACCGTCTCCCGAGTACTTGTGATGTGGGTTCGGATTAAAGCATGCAAAACATCGAAAATTGAAAATACCCTACAAAACACGCGTCGGTATCTATGCGTGAAACTATTTGTTTGTCTTACGCCTCATTTAACACGATTTTTTCCGCACTTTTCTTTTTTCCCGCCATTCCCTCACACGTCTTCAGCCCCGGGTTTTATTTCAACCCGTTTCAACCCCCGGCAATGTCCCGGTTGATTTATTCGCGGTGGAGAATTTAAATTAAAGCGGCGTAACGTTCGGTCCTTAACACCCTCTTCGGTGCAAACATTTTGTACACGAATATTTGTTTTTTTAGGTTACGTGGTTTTGTCGCTTGGGAGTTGCACTATATACGCTAAATTTAAATTAAATCTACTTTAGTCCTGTATTAATGAAGATCTTCTCAACAAACTGGATCGTCTTCTCAATAACTGTATACTTCCCGGACCATATACAACACCAGAGAGCATACGGGGACGCTGCCGACTTTGCAGAATCCCGTACACAGCTCTCTTGAAGAGTCCCATATCGTAGCATAACCGAAAAACCATGACTCTATACCTTACCGTTTTAAACATGGTTTCCGATACGAAAACCTTATTATTTTAGAATATTATGCACCCCTTTCTCTATACTATAGGATCTATTTGTCTCAGAGTACCTGAAATGTAAGTTTAGATTTCTGGTACGACTCATGACTTTCACCTTCATTCTGATGAGAATCTCTCCATACTACCCTTATCTTGGCGCACTGGCTTTGTGTACTGGCTGGCCCCGACACTCGCTCCCACTGACTTCGGGCTACTTCGAAGATCTCTTGTCAATGGAATCTATCTATTTGTCAATGGAACTTAGGTATCTTTGCTGCCTTTTTTTTTAGATTTTACCTACTGTTTCATTCAAAGAAGAATGGCAAAATACGGCTAAAAGGGCCAACAATTTAATAATCTTTTTTTAAAATATAATTTATCCAAAATTATGTACATCATTAAAAGTTCACCATCATTTAATTATAAATAAAAAAAAATGCTAAACTGTTTCCCATTCCCTCCCACAACAATTGTGTATGGTTGACGTTTTGGTGGGAATTGAAGTGAGAAGTGAAGTTGAAGTTTTGTTTGATTATTGTAAAAATTGTGTAATAGGCGTTTGTGGTTTAATAGTGATAGTTTATTAAACTAGTGTTTTTTTTGCGTGGTGTTTACAATGTGATGTTCGTAATCCTCAGTATTATCACTTTACTGTGCGACTCCTGACTTACTTCGACAGGACTGGACAATGACCGGACACGTTTCAGGCTTTGAAATTGTTTATTACGAAGAAAATTTTACACTGGCAGAATGTGCCAATTACACTATTGCCATATAAGAAATGAAGCCATACCATAGCCATGAAGAAAAAAGAAAATTTATGCTTTTTAAAAATATAAATAATCTGGATACAGGATTTTTAGACATCGCCATATCATTTACGAGTAATCGATTACACTATCGATTAACGTGGTGATTATAAGATACAATGTCACACTGTCATAATAAGATGAATGTTTATTTATTTCACGTTTAAACACATGCATTAGTGTACCGTAATTAATATTTTTTGTCAAAATTACTACAGCTTTTGGCATTCTCCTTTGCTAAATAGAAACTTTAAAACTGACAATTTTACGACAAACGAATCCATCGATTTAGACTTCGGGAAAAAAAATCAAATTATCGCACATGATACTAGTGAACTAGTGAATGCTGAACTAGTGAAAGCTGAAAAAATATTTAAATAGGCCCTCAGTGACACAGACCAGAATCCGAACACCGGATCTCACGAATGTCAGTCGAGAATACTGCCCTCCTAAGAAAAAAATGCATTAGTAACATTTTTAATGAAAGCATAAGTAACATTACGTTTGCAAATTAAAAATAAACAATGGTTTTTCTTTAGTTTTGTCTAAAACTCCCCACTTTCTCTTATTTCCTTAATGTACGTACGTGTTTCGGTAGTGAGTGAGATGTGCCAGAGCCCATTCCCATCCTATCCCTCCCCATTTTCCAAACCCTTTCTCCAAATCCATTCCTATATCTCCAAAGATAGGCAGCGCATCCGGGGACGTGCCAACGTTTGTCATTTTGGACTAATGTTGGCATGTATCGCGGATGTCTATAGGCGACATTATCCACTTACCATCAGGTGGACTGTATGCTAGTCTGCCGCCTTTTTTCTATAAAAAATATAAAAATATGAAGGATATATATTCCATATTGCTTTTCCGCTTTCAATTTACTCGTATAAATTTCTCTGTTTCAAATAACATCGCGATAAAACTTTAAAACACGTCTGGCTGCGTTGTAATGAGTGCGGTGACTTGACTTGACCAAAGGCAGTCTCTAAAACCACGATTAAACAAAATTCACAAATCAGAAAGAGATAGAGAAAAGTCAATACCGCTAGCGGAGTTGTAAAAGACTCTTACATCCCGACCGAAAATAATCGATTAGCTAAAATTCAAATAAATAGGTTACTGGGAAAAGATAAAGAAAAAAAAAAAGATATTTTTCGCTGTTTGTGTTGATTGATTGTTCAGTTTGCTTCATTTACATAGAATCTACTTCCTTATTGTGTTGAATCCCATTACCGGGGTTCCGTAAACCGATAACTTAGATAAAATAAGAAGAATATATCTTTTGTATTTTTATGGATTACCTAGTTATTGCCCGTGGCTTCGTCTGTGTAAAATTAGTTTTAAAATCTGATAAATAGTTCAGTTTTAAATACTGGCCTTATGGTTTCGGTCGGTTTTACCATGGCTTCACCCTTTACAGTGTCTTTAAAGGCAACTAAGGGATAACAAAGCCGCTACCACAAGCCCTTGGGAACTGCACCACCTCTAAAACACTGGACTCGCGAACCTGCTTGGTTAGCGTAGCGTTTCAAGGCCATACGTCCTTCGTACACAAGACTGCAGAGGAAGCCCATGACAATAAAAGGTACGTGTTTACGATTGTTTATCCTGTAGAGCATCGCTCATCGAAGAATCGAAAGTTAAAAAGCGCTAAATTTTCCGCTAGGCGGTAAAATTCACAGATGCGCTCCAGACGTACCAAGGAAGCGCTAGATTTAGCGCCGAAAGCGTCAAATGGCAACGCTGAAGAACAATGTGGACAGTGACGCTTTTCATCCAAATGCTGACAACGTAAATCAGCGTATTCACCCCTATATTTTATTTCTTTCAAACGTCTATAACTTCGCCTTCACATAATTGTATAATTAATTAAACTTTTTAAAATTCTTAATTATCTTTTCCTTCAGGTATAATTTCGTCCCTTAACATGTTGGGGCATTTCATTAAGGGCCTTTCACACAGGATTAATAAAGGCAGGGTCTATCAGATTGAGATAATCTTTATTAAGGGACATAGGACCTTTCCACTGAATCAAAGGTTTGATTCAAACTAAATAAGTAATATGTATTAGTGTAAGTGGAGTTTCTCTCTCCGATATACATCAATATACATACATACAAACTTAATACTAGTAAATGAGATTCTGATAAAGTGGTAACAGACTGCTTACCTCCCAAAGGTTGACTAAAAAAATAGTTTTAGCGACAAGGTCGCCGGTTCTACTTATAATTATTTGTACTTTGTATTATTCTGTCTTTGTTTTGGTGTACAACAAAGTGTATCTATCGAATCTTGAACAGAAGCGGATATTCATTAAATTAATGTCATTACACGTCGAGTACGTACACGTGTACGTACACGTGTACGTACACGTGTACGTACACGTGTACGTACATGTGTACGTATGTACACATATTGTATAGTAAAAAATATCCGTACAATGGTTCATTTTTAGTTTAATTAACGTAATGCCTTACAAAAAATAAAGGGTTAAATAGAAAATATCTGCGCCCGCTGGCCAATGAATTTCTTTCGTGAAACCAACAATTATCATCCTATTCCTCCCCATTTTCCCAACCTTTTCTCCAAATCCTACATCTTCAAAGATAGGCAGCGCATCCGAGGGCGTGGCTACGTTAATCGTTCTGGACTGAAGTTGCCAAGTACCGCCGTTGTCCATGGACTACAGTATCTACTTAACACATGTGGAGTGGATGCTTGTCTGCCGCCTTCTTCCTATAAAAAAACATTATTAGCTCCGAGTGTGTGGCGCTGCCGTTCCTAGTGGCGTGTAGTGAGTAGGACAAACTAACAGTCAGAGAATTCATTTAAAAGAAAATGTTTTTTGTTTAATATCACCACCTTAAAAATACAGAAGACTACCTTAAAATGTACTGCATTGCCATTTTATCTTATTTCTCCAATGTACGTAAGTGCTTCGGTATTGAGTGAAATATGCCAGACCCCATTCCCATCCCATCCTAACCGTTCCCATTTTCCCAATCCTTTTTCCATATCAATCACTACATCTCAAAAGATAGGCACCGTGCCAACCTTTGTCATTTTGGACTAATTTTGGTATGTGTCTTGGTTGTCCATGGGCTACAGTATCCAATTAGATACCACCCGGTGGACTGTCTGCTCGTCTGCCGTCTTCATCCATAAAAAAAATATCTGGTAAAGTTTAACTAACAATAAGATCCATTATCTCAAATAAAGTCATAATTCATTACGTAAATAGAAACAGCAACCAGTCATTTTATCGTCCGCTGTTGGATATGGCTCCCTCGAGCACATTGTCTGATGCAAGAGGGAAATAAGATCTTAAAGCGCCATGCTGGCCAAGGGGTTGGCGATTCCACTATTTTGGAGCTGATGTAGTTCCTTAGCGCCTGTGGTAGCCGCTTTGTCATCCCCTAGTCGCTCACAATACTCACGGGACGACAAGAAACAGTACAAATTATTCATTAAACACGTAAATTTAATTCAATGAAAATTAATTGGTTTTGACATAATCCAAAGCACACTAATGTGCCTCGCTGGATCGCAATTGCATTGATAATGAGACTTCGATTAAACAAATAATTGGCTGTATTAACCGTAATCTATTTGTAATTATGTATACATAGTAGTAGGCTTTATTGACATTCAGTTTCTAATTAAATACGGATTTTTCAATTATCACTACTCTTCGATGAAGAGGGCCGTGTGGTTACCACCTCCATCTCTTGCTGTGTGTGTAGTAAAAGGCCTTGAAGAACTACACCACCTGTAAAAGAGTGGTTTTAGAGCGACAATAGTACATTACTGTCCAGGCCCGAAATAAAGCAATTGACGGCCGAGTAATATTGAAAGGACGAGGCGAGGCCGAGTCCTTACGAAGTGATTTTAAAATAAACGAGGCCGTTAATTGCTATTTCGGGCGAGACTTGTATAGTATTTTTCTCTAATTTGCGAGGAAACAATAAACAAATTAATTGGAGAAACAGAAGTTTTCCGAGCAAGAATTCGCTTTTTTTTCAGTTTTCCACTTGATGAAATCTTCATATGCCTTTTCATATATTTCTCTCGATTTCGGTGGTAACAGGTTTTCAGAAAGTATCTTTGCTTTTTCAGCTATGTCTGATGGCGTTAAATCTAATTCACCTTCCAACGAACTAGTACTCATTGTTTATTAGACAACTTAAAATTGTGATAAACTTATGAGAACATAACATCCACAATACAGAGTAGGTATCTGAATTTCATTCCCGCCAATTCGACTGCGCGCAGTATTTGTTCTTTTTTTCAACTTTTGAAAAGAAATGCATATTCAGCCTTTATAATAATAAATATCGTGTACCTAAAAAAACATAATTTATGTTAGTGCGCACTGAAAATAACCTCGCTACTGTCCAAAAATCTCTATTATTGTCGTGTTGGAAATTGCTGGCGTGCGTACAGAAAAGAGCCGATTGACGTATTCCCTTTTTAAAATAATGAAGCCATTTCGGAGCAAGTAAGAGAAAATGTTTATTGTGTGTTGGCGTCGACATCGTCGACATTTGAAGAGTTCACATAATTTTGGATGTACAGAACCGCTTTGGTTCATATTTGAAAATATCCGTAATACGAGTTTACATTTGAGATTTTCGCATTTTTCACACATATCTATTTATTTAAACGGGTCTTAACGCGAATGTTTGCCTTATTTATTTTACTCGACTTTTCGGTTGGATTGCTACAACCATGGTCACGAGCTGACTGTGACCATGCTCAGCTCAGTCAGTCAGTTATACGATATAAACCCAAGTTTCAGAACTGCAGGCAGTTCCACAATTTCCTTTTCGTAATTGGAAAGTCCGTGAAAAGACCAGCTACTTATAAGTATGTAAAAGTTAAAATTGAAATTATGTAATTGAAGTATATGTACTCGTATATTACATGATATTTGTGTATGTATTTATTATATTACATATGTATGTATGGAATGTATATATGTACTCGTATATGTAAGCATATTGTGTGTGTTCATCATGTATATTAAATTATAGGTAGATTATTAAAATTTATCCTGTTTCTAATTTAAGCTATATATTTATACGTCTCATCATTTCTCCCAAAGTATCTATCTGATCAACCCAAAGGTTAGCTGGTAGAGAATACCTTAAGGCATTAAGCTCGCCTTTTGTCCTATAATGTGCAATAAAGGCTTTTTAAATAAAATAAATGAAAACGTGTTAGCGAGTCTACTCTTTTAGATCTGGTCTTAGTTTAGAACTTAGTTTTAGTCGCTTCTCAGGAGACCCGCGGGAAGAGATTGGGTAGTAAAGCCGGTCGACATCACACGGCCAATTTGAGGTATACCGGAACTCTAAAATAGCAGTACCAATTCTGTCGATGGCCAGCATTACGTAGAGATTTATTGAGGCAAGAGTATTCGCGTCACTTGATCGCCATGCACATTCTGCGTCGGGTTATTGTTTGTCGTGTTAACGAAGCGAAATTTAAAAGAATAGTTTTCTTTTTCATTTGCAGCTACTAGCGTAACTAACATTTTGTTTTTTAGGAAGCTAGTAAGTACCTACACTTTATTGTACACCAAAGAAAAATACATAATGGTGACAGCTTAAATAAAAGGTATACAAAAGCCCTTATCGCTAAAACAACCTCTTCCATGCAACCTTTATGTGAGAGGAGATGAATGCAAACACAGGAATAATAGGTAATAATACAATTACTAGAAACAAAGAATAGAAAACAGCAATAACTCTGAAAAGAACATTGATTGTATGTAACTATTTGCATAGCTAAAGCTGATGTCGATAGTTCCGAAAGGAACTCTGTTCTCATGGAGACTTAGAATGACTGTTTTCTGTTGAAACAAGATAAGCTGATTCACTAGCAGGCAGCAAATATATGGTCTATTGATGGTACAGAGCAGAAATAAATGATTTATTGAAAACCTTCCTTACCCTTCTTGCTGATTCTTACCTGGTGCTACCTCCTAAAAGTGACCAACCTACAGACCATCGTACCCCTCAACCCGGTGTCCAGTCTCTTAACGGAAGCACCGCTCTATGTTTCGAAAACAATAAATTGTTTTTTTCTTCTAAATAAATAACTGTAGTGTAGTATCATCATTTAGTTCCCTAGTATCTAATAATAAAACAAACGCGCCGTGTAAATATTTATCCTAATGTATGATGTACGAGGCATGATTAAACTTTCCCCGTATAAACCGTACAGGGGACAATATTCCGTAAGAATATTACACGCTCCATATAGTTTTACGAGAGAGCTGTTCACTACGCACCCTCCATTGTACACTACCGTTCACGAAAAGTTGACTTAGGTACTTCAGCGGCGTTGGAACTAGTTGTGGCACGGAATGTTCGACATTCCATGTTGGGAATTCAACGAATACGGATGGGCTCGTGCCGCTACCGACATTCTTAGGCGAAGTACACTAGCGAGCTTCGAAGCTGACAAGTTTGCCTGACCTCGCGAACCCCGCGCATTTTAACATTACTATCCACTGGGTGTGTCAACACCCCTATTTTCCCCAAACGTGACAATCCCCCATTTGGTTCTGTCTCTTCCAGGAAGTTACTGTTCCCATGCTCCTCAGATCTTTCCTCTACACACTCGATCCATCTTTTGCGCGGTCTGCCGCATGGGCTTGCCGGAGCCAGTCTGTCGTTTGTGACGCTCTTTCCCATGACATACACTTGACACGTCCACCCCCATCTCAGACGCTGTGATTTGCAGAATCTATCCCGCATTTTCTGATGAATCATAGTATCTATTTCCTGATTCATTCGTGCGCTATAACTTCCATTTGTCTTTCTCACGGGACCAAATATCCTATCCAATACTTTTCCCTTGGAAACAGTCAGCTTATGCTGCTTCACAGACGTGAAACATCAGGTTTCGGAAGCATAGTTATACTGGACGAATTATAGTTTCCACTAAAATGTATATGAACATTAAATATACTGTCAGGACAATCATGATCTACTCAGTGAATAATTTTGTCTGTAAACGTGTATTATGGTATCATCCACTTTTTTAAAACCGTAAACCGTAACTAACCCTTTTATCCTATACTTGCATGGGCTTTCTCAAGCGAATGTATGGTTTTAAAACGCTGAATAAGCGGATTGACGAGTCCACTCTTATAGAGGTGCAGTATTTCCTCGGGGCTTGTGTTAGCGGATTTTTTATCCATTAGTCGCCACTTACGACACCCGCGTGAAAAGGTGGGGTATTGCTTTTCTAAAGCCGACCAACACCAGGTGGCCATACAACACTTACATATATATATATATATATATATATATATATATAAATATAAGCAGTCACTTATTCTCGGTCGCCAGTGTAAACCCCACGCACGACGCAACACATGTAATGCTCTCGAGTTTTCCCTTTTTGCGCGGGAAAGTTGGGCAGTTGGCGCAAAGTTCACTGAAGTTCGCTGAAGTTCGGCACAGTTCTGGATATCTTTACTAACGAGCCGTTTTAGGATTGTAGGGAAAGTTCACTTTTTTTGTATACTTGTTATTATTATTATGTTCTCGTATCATAGGGTTGTTGGATGAACTAGGTACGTGTTATGTCATTTTATAGAGGTAGCTTTGTATGGTGACCTAAATAATCTTTTCAATCACTCATTCATCCATTGAAATAAAGTAGGATTGCACTGATAAATTTGGCGGAGCGCACATTCTGCAATCCCACCACCGCTGTACTGGCCGAGTCACTCCTCTGTTAAAACTATAGTTTCAAAGCTGGTTGTCAATGTTGTCTACCAGGTGGTTGTCAACAGCTGTTTTTCGTTGACAACGGTTGACAACCAAGACAGTTAATGGTTAATTAGCTTCTTTTTTTATCCAATCAGAAGAATGACTGGCAGAGAACGCCTCTAGGCACCAAGTCCGCCTTTTGTACAATGTTTGTTTGTACACTAAAGTATAAAATAAAATTACGTTTTATGGATAGTCCTATTTACTTATTTATTAAGATTTTTTTTTACTTAAACGATATAATAAAATTTTAGACTTATTTTAGTTTTAATTTAATGATTTATTTAAGCGCTTAAGCTTAAATAAATAAGCTTAAATAGTTGTGAAATTGTAAATTCAGTAAATGACAAACAAGTAAGAGTAATTAACTATATTCGTATATAACTGAACGTATTCCAATATATTGTCTGCCTCAATAAACTAAAATCAGTACCTTTTTTAAAACTCGCAGTCGGTTAAGCGGCGGTTGTCAACGGTTACGCGTTGCCAACCAAAGGTTTCGTTTAAACACCGTTGTCAACCCTTAATTTAAAACTATAGTTAAGAGTGCCACGAAATTTATCAACAATAACTGAGGGGTGAGTAAAAATCGCCTGTATTCATTCATCCAACCCAATCCCATCCACATCCTGAACCCGTTGAACCCGTCCCGGTCACGCAGGCCGTCGAGTGATGTGCACGAGTAATTGGCCCACAACATGGATATGCCCACAGGCCGCGCGTATACAAAGTCTTCAAGTGGGCTTTACACTAGCTCTGAGCTTACCCTAACCAAACGCCTTACGTAATCAGCCTAACTAAAGGTACGTACCTAAACTCAATTAAATGTAATCCCTTCATACTACAGATGCCGACGGCGAAGTGGTCTAACCGAAAATTTCGTAAATTCAGTTTTAGTTTATGCATTGAATTTCCGTGCATAGCCCAATAACAGTTACGCACGAACGCGTCTGTTGATCAAAGGACGGTTGTGTTATAGAAATACAGATATCTATATATAACAAAATTGTCATGGGGCTGTATACTCCTTTTTTGTGAAGTAATTTTTAGGTTACATTTAAGTCACGTATAGAAATACCGGTATTTGTAATAGGCTCGGTATATTTTGTACCATAAATACCGATAATTGCCTGCTGATTTGTCTGCTGTATTTTTTATCAGTACGGCCATGAATACAGAAGAAAATGATTGAAGAATATTAGCTTACAGTACCGTAACCGTAATGGGCCATTTTAGCATCCACTACTGGACATTGGCCTTCTCGTGCTCCTCATGAAGGATGTGTGGCCTTATACGTCACGCTGGCGTAACGGGATGGCGAATTCTCTCTTTAAGAAATCTCAGCGCTTGTGGTAACAGCTTTGCTATCCCTTATTGGACACGACACGACCCCTACGAGATGAGATGGGGCGGCGGTATTTTAAATCCGGTCGTTACCATGCAGCACCAATCCAATCCGACACCGTGAAGTCTTGGTTAGTAATTTGATTCACAATATCTTCAGAAATTAAACTAAAATATATATGATAAATACCAACACAATCAAAATGTAAATATACGTACGTAATGTACTTAACATTCTCATTATGAGCATCCTAAGAGGGTGAGAAACCATCAATTTGTAACTATTTCTCTGAATTTGTGTCTACTAGTGTTATTACACGGAATAAACAGAGAACAGTATGGTATCTAAACAGTATGGCCACAGTATATAGATAAGAAATTGCACTTTTCTGATTCTAAATTAATTAGCCACCTAGTCTTGTTATCTTGCGAGTCGGTAGTGGAAGATACAAAGAAATTATCAAATCAAATCATTTTATTGTGGACCATAGGTTATAAATATGTATTTATGACGGTGCAACCCGACCTTTCGGTCGCTTTACGCTATGGAGACGATGAGGTATTAGACCGATTATTCAGTTATTGATTTTTTTTTAAATAATGACAATAGATTAGATATAATGACATTAATATACTAAAAAAGGTTATTGTAAAATTTAATTCGCTCTTATGCTATTAGTACTATTTAATTTAATTTAATTGTTGCAGTTTACAATAATTTTTTTCTGATTCTGAGATTCCATACCATTTTATCTGTATTGTGATTATATTTACGTTGTTCGTGTATTAACACTGACATTTATATCAAAGGAAGCAACAACAGACGTGATTGCCTTTACAAGCAGGAAGCATTTAGGTGAAATGCGGTCGGGTGTACTCAAACTCGCACTGATTTGATTTAAATACATGTATTCTAAGGCTGTTCCGGGAATATTACCTGTCTTCGTTACAAGGTGGTTTTGTTTATTCTTATACAACGTGTGAGTGATATAACGCAAATCCCGTAACACGTCGACTAATTTAAAACATAGAAAAGCATTCTAGCGAAAAAATCAAAAATTGTAACAACATGTTGTAACATGTTGTTGTTCAGTATCATGTTGTAACAATACCATTTCGAGTATTGTCCCTTTCCGAACTTCTTGCTACTAAATTATAACAACTGGCCGCTAATGCAAAACCTACATTCAAATTAACTCCAAACACTGATTCGATTGCTTATTGATTCATTCTAAAATTCATTCGGCTGTCAATTTTCCTACGTGGATCTGTGTATCTGCGTAAGTCTTGTATATCTGTATGTTTGTGAATATTTCATAAAACGCTTTTAAATTCGCATATTACTGGAATTCTGCTGTATAACAATATATTTGTAAAAAAAACAGTAAGTAGTTTAATAATGGTCCGTTTTTACATTCACTGTTCGCTTTTATTAAATCAGTTTCTTAAGTGCCTTTCATTTGTTTCAGTGTTTCTTTCTACTCTTTAATACTTTTACTGATAAATTAATTTTTGGAGTGAAAACTGGGTGTCATTTATTCCCTATGAATCGACCGACTGAGCAAACGTCGCAATATGGAGTTTTGTTCTATCTAAAACGTTGTATTGACTCGTATGTAACTCATATGTTTGTGTATGCGGGTATTTTATAGAAAATGGTAGCCGATAAACGGACAATCCACCTGGTAGTAAATGTATATATCTCACATGGACATCCGCGGATTCCACCTCCAATAAATGGTACCAAAATAATACCATTGCCTAAGTCACATATACCTATCTAATTTTTGGAAATACTGATTACATTCCTCAAAATAGTCACTCAATATTCCAGAATACGGAAGAGAAAAGAAAATATTGAAAAAAATATTTCTTCTAACATTAGACATAGATGTATAACGAAGTATGGAACAGTTAGAAAACTGTTACCAACCAATTAAAAGCATTGTTTAATATAATAAAAAAAACTTCGATTTTAGCGAAGTAATAATATTGTGTATAAATCTTGGACACAATAAAAGGCTAAACGCTCCACGAACGTGGGTAATAAGGCTAAAAGATTAAAAACATCAAAACACGAGTTATCCGCCTCTGCCACCGGGCCGTAGCGTTATGATTAACGCACGCTCTTAAAAAACGAGAAAATTAAACGCCGGTAGAAAAGGAAAATGGCGGGGTAATTGATGGCAATATTTTATTTTTCCATCGTAAATGTTGACTTGTTATATTGAATTTACTTTTATAATTTTCTTCTATATTAACCTTATAACCTAACTCAATAGGGGTTCGAACTATAATCCACACCGATTGGTGGATACAACTTAGCCTAAAACTTAGGATATATAATTTAGTCTATTAAATCATCATCAGCTGAAAATCAGCGTCACAAATCATTTAGTGATTTTCGACATAATGCTGAGCAGAACACAATTTCACTGCGGTGCTGTAACACACTGAGTTTTTCCTGAATGAGTAGCAAATCGATGGTAGCAAATGTGAGTCGACTTAGTTGTTACTTACATTCTTAGTAATTTGAAATTGCTCGTTAATTTAAAATTAAAAATCGATGGCACCCAACGGTAATTTTCAACCCGTACCCAATCCGCGTAGCTAAAACAAAACTGGTTACTTATATCAATATGTCCTCGAAGCCTCGTGCGTGACGTTCAAAATCCGATGTATCCTTTATTCATATGGTCAGATCTTTTAAGATTACCCTGCAGTCTACTATCGTATTTTTGTCCAATAATAACAGACTTATAAAAACCCAGGACCAATAGCAGTGAGATCCCACAAGTGGCAATAACAGTTTTCATCCAACCTCAGAGGACACGTACAAATTCAATAAATTGTGCCTTCACCGCAAAGATTTTATCTCTTATGGAAACATTTGGTAGAATATTGAGTACGGGCCCCCCAGATGTTATAATATTAGAAATACTCGTAATATATTTGTCTGATTTCGAATTTTTTCTACATTATATACAATATGTTTTATTTTAAACGAACATAAACAGAAAAGATTACATACAACGCACACTATTTGTTGGAAGTCCTAACCGATAGTTTCTAAATAATGTATAACACTGTATAAAATGTATAGAGATGGTGTAGTTTCTCAGGTCTTATAGTAGGCGCTTTGTTATCCCATAGTCTCACCTTTTGGGTGAGATGGGGTTGTGCTATTCTAAAGTCCGGCAACACTACACGGCCAGTGGTAACACACATTACTTACTTCTAAAACAATTTATAGACACATACGGACATGGGTAACACACATTAATTACTTCTAAAATGATTTAAAACACATACGGACATGGGTAACACACATTAATTACTTCTAAAATGATTTATAGACACATACGGACATGGGTAACACACATTAATTACTTCTAAAACAATTTATAGACACATACGGACATGGGTAAAACACATTAATTACTTCTAAAATGATTTATAGACACATACGGACATAGGTAACACACATTAATTACTTCTAAAACAATTTATAGACACATACGGACATGGGTAACACACATGAATTACTTCTAAAACAATTTATAGACACATACGGACATGGGTAACACACATTAATTACTTCTAAAATGATTTATAGACACATACGGACATGGGTAACACACATTAATTACTTCTAAAACAATTTATAGACACATACGGACATGGGTAACACACATGAATTACTTCTAAAACAATTTATAGACACATACGGACATGGGTAACACACATTAATTACTTCTAAAACAATTTATAGACACATACGGACACTACACGGCCAGTATGGGAAAATTTTATTTAAAAATCAAATTCTGTTATCCACTTTAATTTTCAATTTGTGCTGACGCAGTTTGTACAGATGCCAACTTCGGCATAAAGCACCAAGCACCTACGTATATAATATTTTATAGTCTATATTTCACTTTGTTCAAAACTATTACTCTTTTGTCCATGTACAGTCATGAACACCACGTTTTATATAAATGCTCGTCTGCCGCCTTTTTTCTATTAAAATAAACAACATAATAACAATATCACGAAAACACTTTTTTACTGCATAATTTGTATAGATTCAAAATTTTATCATTATTAAATCTACTTATTTTATCATTGTTAAATCTACTTATTTTATCATTATTAAATCTACTTATTTTATCATTATTGAATCTACTTATTTTATCATTAATCTACTTATTTTATCATTGTTAAATCTACTTATTTTATCATTATTAAATCTACTTATTTTATCATTATTAAATCTACTTATTTTATCATTATTAAATCTACTTATTTTCTATTTAGGTTATCTTCGCTCCATATCCATATTTGTTCCTAATGGATAAATAGGTATAGTGATACAATTTAGATTTAGTCGTAGCAGTTTTGTCGCTGTATACACAAAGAAAATCTTCAAAAGCATAAACCTCCAAAAACGAACAAACATAAAACAAACATTAACAACTGTTTGCTACACAACTGTGATTAAAAAACAAGTAAATCGCTGTGGCCGTGCTCGCAATATCCGTCCGTATGTTCCGCTGAAAGGTCTTCTATGTGAATCAGCGACTTTTTGAGTAGGTATCTCACTATTTGAGATTGTCAGCTCGATCGGATTTTCTTGACTATTTTTACCTTTCTTTGACGGATTACTCCTTATTTTTATTATTGTTTGTTTGACTAAATTTGTGTAGGATGTAGGATTTGACTAGGTATGCAGGTTATCCGGGGGCGTTTGTCATTCCGGATTGATGTTGACATGTATCGTGGATATCCATGGGCGACAGTATCCTCATAACACCAGGTAGACTGTCTGTTCATCCCACCTTCCCTCTATAACGTAAAAAGCTTTAGTGGTTTACCGCCTGATGGTACCTTACCACTGACCGTTGTCGAGAGAGCTGGGAATGTTAAGCAGACCTAAATAAACGCCTTAAAACAACAAAAGCCACTCATTATAATTTAGATGAAATTTTCATACCCTCTAGAGACAAATGGAACTTATTCCCGTTGTTTTTGCTTCGGACATTTAATTATAATTACATGGCCGAAGTAGCAATTAAGGCAGAAACACAATTAGAAACAATATTCATTTGGTGAATAAAGAATAAACAGCATTAATGAGCGGTCTGAGACCTAAGAGCCATTGAAGTGAAAGAACCTTTTTAGGGTTCCGTAGGTCGACAGGAAAACAAAGGCCTTATTGAATCAGTCTATTACAGTTGAATTATGCCCGGAATATACATAATATATAGTGTCATTGAAATAACACAGAGCTGAAACATATCAACCAATTTGAAATATATAAACCCATCTAGCGAAAACTAGTTCAAAGGTTAGAAATATGTAAGATTTTGTTGTCCTGTCTAAAATGTTCGTAGCGCTGATTACTCAGACCGGGCGCCGGTGGCGATAAAGCAATAAAGTGATAAAATATCTCGTAATAAAGTATGCAATTAAAGGTACCTACGGTAATTCATGACCCGTTTGGGTGATTTCCGATTACTCGATGAACAATGTTTTCGTAAATGTATCTGTACGTGTGTCGTACAATCGTACTACAAATCATGAAAATTAAAACCTCTTGTAATAACTGGTAGAATCGATTCTACTCTCGACAGCGGGCAACCTAATTTCAATTTTTCCGTTATTTCAAAGACATGTTGCATAAGCAAAGCACGCAATAAAAGCACGTTATTTTCAAATGCTATTTCATGTATTAGCGTACGTACAGAAGACTACCGTGAAATGCACTAGATTTACCACTTAATCCTACTTCCCCAATATACTTACGTGTTTCGGTAGTGAGTGAAATATCCCCATCTAATCCTATTCAATCCCTCCCCATTTTCCCAACCCTTTGTTTAAATCCATCCAGTGGGCGCATTCCACTGGCCACGTTACCCCTCTCTCACAAAAGACTACCTTGAAATGTACTGCATTTCCTACTTTATCGTATTTCCCCAATGTAAGTACGTGTTTCGGTAGTGAGTGAGATATGCCAGAGCCCATTCCTATCCCATCCTATCCCTCCCCATTTTCCGAATCCATTCCTTAATCTGCAAAGGTAGCCAGCGCATCCGGCAGCGTGCCAACGTTTGTCATTCTGCACTGATGTTGGCATGTATCGCAGATGTCTATGGACGACAGTATCCACTTACCATCAGGTGGACTGTATGCTCGTCTGCCGCCTTTTTTCTATATAAAATAAAATGTCACATTGCCACAGTATCCATTTACCACCACGTAGACTGCCCAATTCTATACAGAACCTCGAAATCCCAAACCATATTAGTTATATAGATGAAATTGAGTAGCATGCGCAAATAAGCGATCTATGAAATACTCACACACAAGGAGTACTGATAAAAAAGGATTTACTGTGGAGTGCAGTAGACACGTCCTTGCGGATCAAGAAGTATATAGCAGAATTAATAGATAGCATTTGACGTTAGGAACTAATTGAAATTTAGGTTTTCATAGGCGATCATTTTTTTATTCTTCATATATGACAATGATGCAATTAGCACGTTCTGCAAGTGTCAAGTTTTCTTCGTAATAAACAATTCTAAAGACTAAAACGTATCTTAAGTCCGTCGAAGTAAGTTAGGAGTCGCTCAGTGCTTCCTCAGTGACAGAAAAGGACTCCTTGCAATAACACGATAAACGCAGTCCTATGCTCTTATTTTATTGTCACAATCGTGCACTGTTCGGTACAAAAATTATACCGCTAACCCGTAGGCTGTGGAACGAACTGCCTCAAGAGGTCTTTCCATTAAGCTACGACATGGGGTTCTTCAAGAGAGCTGTGAATAGGATTTTGCAAGGTCGGCGGCGCGCCCGCATACCCCCTGGTGTTGCAGGTGTCCATGGGCGGCGTTAACACTTACCATCACGTGGGACCGCTTGCTCGTCCGCCCACTAGTCTATATACAAAAAAAAAAAAATCACCGCTCACGTAAAACACTGTGAAGTTTTATAAACTGCCACTATTAAATCATAAAACGCCTAGTACAGAATTTTTACAATAATCAAACAAAAACTCAACTTCACTTTTGGAGTTCCCACCATAAAGTACTAGCGGTCAGTTGTTATGCATACAGAGTAGTAAAAAGTTCAATAATATAAAGGAGAATACTCGAAAGAATATCGTTACACTAATACACTTGATAATTTTACGAAGCAGCTCAACCCCGACTCCAAGATTTCGGTGGCAAAATTAATATTTCGTCCTGAAATGAGATAAGTTCGTCTGTTTGCTGAGGAATCTTGTACGGTTACATATACCTATGTGGAAGCCGCACTTGCTACCTATACTAATTACGACATATTATTCAGTTTAGATATGTCCATATACTTTGGCAACGTTTCACAATTCTGCTCTCTTAAGAAGCAAAGGCACTAGTAACATTTCTAACGATAGTATAAGTAACTTAATAGTATACTAATTATATTCGGAAATTAAAAATAAAGAAAGCGAATAAAAAACGGTTACTGTTTTTGTTTAATTCAGAACTCCATGTTTCTACCTTGAATTAATCAAAAAATTTCCTTTTATCATTTTTTTTTTCGCAAATGTTATCAAATTCACTTGCGCCTTATTTAAAACCCCGTACGTCCGTGACACGTCACTGGCGGTCCCAGCAGAATATCAGCGTTGCGGTCTGCCTCACCGGTCGCAACAATAAGCTGAGCTAGGTGTCCATTTTGTTATTGCGACACACATAATTATCATTTTGTTACTCTTTGTAAGTGTATAAAAATTTTAGCGCTTAGGCGCATTAATTTTATATTATTTCTTTATAGAAAAAAGGCGGCAGATGAGTACAGACCACCCAATGGTAAGTGGATACTGTCGTGCAATAGACATCCGTGATACATGCCAACATCAGTCCAGATTGACAAACGTCGGCACGCCCCCGGATGCGCGGAATGAGCTCTGGCATATCTCACTCACTACCGAAACACGTACGTAAATTGGGGAAATACGATAAAGTAGGAAATCCAGTACATTTCATGGGAGTATTCTGTGAGAGAGGGGTAACGTGGCCAGTCGAGTGCGCCCAGCGGCTGCGGGAAAGGACCGTCTCCCGCTATAAAATATATTTTTGTTACTTCAAACCATAAGTTGTGTGTGTTGCTTTATAACAAACAAACCATTCATTCATAAAAAAAGTCCTTTCTCTTCGTGTCTTTCCCTCGGTGATCCAAAATGAAGGAGATATGGTACATAAGCACCTTCGACCGCGATTTAGGGTCCTAAGGACAGAAAGAAAGAAAAAACATTAAAAGAAAGACAATTTATTGTCACATATACCTTTAAAAATACAAAATTTAAAAACAATGTTTTTTGTAAATTTATAATTAATGACAATAGGAAGGTCAAATAACCTATTTTCATTTTATTGTGTAAGCTTTCGACCCATTTAATACAAAGTCACTAGATGTGGAAATTTTGTATGATTTTTGTGACACCTGTTATTATTTTTATTTTCATGTATACTCGTATATTACTAAATATGGAATTTCCCTAGAATGCTTGAGTATTTTTATAATGCTAGAAGCAAATCCTGCGCTTGTTTTCATACCTCCCTGAACGCCACGGAAATTCAAACACCTCAGGTTATTATTATTATCATCCTATATCGTCCCACTACTGGGCCAAAGCCTCCCCAATTTCTCTCACTCCTCTCAGTTTAGTGCTTTTGATGGCCAGTCCCCAAAGTCAAACTCATTTAGATGGACTTCAACCAAATAGTTTCCACGAAATCACGTTTTATGATCTAGATAGTTCAAGAGGCGCTTCCAAAGAGGAATTCCTAACATTTTGTAAGTAGGTACCTCAAATATGCTTTAAATCTACCGCAAACTTCTACGAAAGTACTCGACATCCACAAAGTTATCGTAAACGTAGCCATCTTGTAACCCCGGACCATATAACTTACAACACACAGTAATGGATCTAAGTCTTACGATCACTAAATAATCACCTACGACCGAGCGGAGGGAGCACAAGTTCTCACTCCTTTGATACCTGCCGATGGATGAGTTATTATTTTTTCGAACCGGCGTGCAGCGACATTTTGCTATGATATTGCAACCCTATCTCACTTTCATCGTAATCTAAATTACGATTAGCTGTATGCGTGTGTCTTAACGTACGTGCGTAGGTGTTCGTAAATGTACGTAGCTTTTTATTTTAAAATATTTCTGTTTAAAATAGATACGTCTCTTTCAATGGTTGGTCACCTAGCACACCTATATAAATGTATATTGATATAAAATTCGTTCTCTATATTCAGTCCAACTGCATAAGCACGTAACAATATTTTTTTTACATTTGTAAACTTCTAATAAGTATAAAAAAAACAATTTCATACTTATAACTCATTTAAAAAATAAAATTGTCATGTAGGTACCTACAAGGATGAAAATTTGAAAATGTATTAGACATTTGAACTACAGCAATTTTAAGCTTTTTTTGATATTACTTATTGTTACCTATATTATTATTACACTATATTTATTTATATTTCATATATTTTTGAACCACGAAACAAAATCGCCCTTGTTCGAAATTTGTATACCGACCTTTCCTATACTGTGCCCCGTACATTGCCTGTAAAACATGTCAAGTGAACACTTGATCTAGTAGAACGACTAAACACGCCCGAAGTAAGTTGGCCCTCGCTTTCATACCATTTTTACGGTTTTCAAGATTTTGCGGCAAGGCCAAGTGAACTTTTCTACAATTTTTTAATGAAATATGTGACGTTTGGAAGTGTGCTTATTTATGCTCACATAAAAGAATTATTGCTTCGCAAACGTTAATATAGCATAGTTTTTAACAAACTTTTAATTACACTCGTAGTTTACGTAGGTGAATTAGTGCGTTTTGGATATTTTTTTTAAAAAAAACTTCCCGCGGGAATCATTTTCAAGTCCACGTGTGCGATATCTCACATAATTCATCCTTACTGCCATCTGCTTCTGCCCATATGCCAGCGGTATGCGAACTCTCTTAGCCATCTGAAGTTTGTCGCAAGAGTTGCCGAGCTTCTGATAGTAAACCGGACCGTCCTTCTTGCGTTCTATCCCCTTTAGCACCTTCTCGATCGCATCGTCACAAAGAGGATACATGTCCTCTCTAAAGAGTGGTGTTCAGTCGTTCATCTTGAACCCATGAAGCCTCTTACGGAAACAGTCATGCCCAATGAGAATTTGCGACGATTCGTAGTCCAGTTCGACTTGATAAGTCGTTAGACTAGAGCCGATCGCGCCCAAAAAAAAATCTCTTCCGTCAGCGTCTTCCATTTGACTCGTTTGCTCATTCTTATATCAATCCTCCAAAAAACAGTACAAAATGTACAGTATGGATATGATTATTCAATTTCTGAATTAAACGTTTCATTGTGGAAGTTTGAACATCGTACATTCAGCTAAGCTAAACTCGGCCCATATTCTCTGCCAGCAAACTTTCAACGGCCACTTATCCCGTTCCACAGTTTTACAATTAATTATGAATTTGCGGTAAAATGAGGTTAAAGATCTAAAATCTCGGCAAAGTTTTTAATTTATTTTTGTTATTTTGCTTGCGGTTTTATTATTCATGCGACGTCGGCCGGCACCACGCCATCTTTTCCCATCGATGACGTAAAAGACGACTAAGGGATAACAGAGCTGCTACGGTGAAATCAACGAGACATGAGCCTTGCGTTTGTGTGAGTGCACACCGATACTGTACAGTGCCAACCATTTCGACAGTCGGATTGGACAATTCGGCACTCACTCACACAGATGCAAAGCTCATGTCTCGTTGACTTCACTGCACCACAAGCTCTGAGGCACTTCACCACCTCTGAAAGAAGGCTTGTCAATCCGCTTGGCCAGCGTGTCGTTTATAAGGCCATACATCGCTCTTGCATAAGATAATGTGCATCAGCAAAAAAGGGATAGTTGTGGTAATTTTATACAATACGTATAATGCGCATTTGTATGATAGGCTGTCAGAATTCAAATCGGTTACATCGTGTGGTTACCCGTCCTAATGTGTTCAGTCAATCTCGGGCACATGTGCCAAGTCAAACTTGTAACAAGAAATAATAAAAAATAATGAGTCGGGAGACATATTTCCCTACTTTCTGTACATTTCGGATTGTTTATTATTTTAGTGCAATTTTTCTGAATGAAAGTGTAATACTGTCTTAACTGACTTTTGTTTCAGTCTTATAAGAATGCAGACCAGGTTTTCGGAGATCAACAACGCCTGGCCATTTCACGTGGAGGAGACAGCTAAATTCAGTGCCCCAAGTTTTATAGGACCCTTTTTTACGATAGACGTTCGGCGTTCACGCCCGCCTTTTTGCTTCGTAATTCGTTTGTCACAGTCTAGTGATGTCCCCGGGATGCTATCGATAAATTAGAAAGGGTTCGAAGACCCTTTTCACGCCTTTTTCTATTTATCGATTGTCATTTAAATTGTTAAATACAATAATTAATCTTTTCTAAATTAAGTACAGAATAGTTGATATCTATTGCTCTTGTGTTCGCATACGCATCCAAGAAATTAAAATATCTGAGTTCTAAGGCTTAAAAATCAACGTTAGAAAAAAAGTACCCTACACGTTATTACCTAAACCTAAACATTACCACGTTATTACTAAATATTCGTAAAAATTGCGACTTACGTCTCGAAAATGGATGTCAAACAATACAAACGTTATTTTTGAAAAATACAAACTTTAATCAATCACATCATTTACTCTTCAGAGATCACTAAAAAGTAATAATAAAGTGTATTTTCTTATGCCACACAGTTTGGACGCATGTTTATTTTATGCGACCTACATATAGCGATTTTACATTTCATGCTAAAGTTAGTTTCTTGACTCGGATGAACACGAAGCTCATAGTTTTTGGAAATTCGGTTCGTGGATAATTTCCGCTTCGTTAACAGATTCAATTTGCATGATGTCTTTTATGAGTTCTTTGATATCTCGTCGCAAAATTGGAATAATTATTATCCTTTTCTTGAGATGGGGCTATATAAGATCATCAGCCATTTTCAGAACCAAATTACGTTTACTTTTTTATTGTCCAAGTTATCTGCTGCCTCACTTCTGACTTTTGATATTGTATGTCTTCAATCTCATCGTCATCAACAGCTTCCAGCAACAGACTTATTTCGTCTAACTGAAGACCACGAGACATCTAGAACAATTTTCCAAATCTATACTAATATAATAAAGAGAGAGTGCGAATTTTGTGAGTTTGTGTGTATATTGGAGGTAATCTCTGGAACTACTGAACCGATTTCAAAAATTCTTTCACAAATAGGAAGCTACATTATCCATGTCTAATATGGGCTATATTTTATTTTGAAATTTTGATAAAAAAAAAAAAAAAGAAAAAATTATAAACCGAGCGTAGCGAGGGCGGGTCGCTAATAAACAATATTCTGAAAAAAATCTTAGTCGGAAAATGTATACGCAAGAGACGTAAACGGATATTTAAAAACTTTGTGAAATTTGGAAAATTCAAGAACCACTTACCCGTTGTTAAAAACTCACCCAAACACTAAAGTTTCGTATTTTTTACGGAAATCTTGCTGTAATTGAGAATCAAAACCACCGATCATAAGGACACCGCGTAGTGCACAGACTGGACCAATATTCTTATATATTCTCAATGATATATATACTTAATTCTATAATAAATTTGAAAAGAAAATATTTAGAGTGCGTGAAACATTTGTTGCAATAGCTCAATTTCGTACTCTGTATTTTTACTACCACATGTATTTTGATATCTGTATTCTAATTCAATATTTATAACGTCTGTAACACATTACCCATCTACACGAAGAATAGCACTGGCTGGAAACTTTACGAAATGATAAAAATCTGAAATTCATGAAATGGATAAATCCAAGAATTCTGTCAAAGAAAAACAAGAGTGAAAAATCTAAGGCGCTGCACGGATAGTTTTTGTTTGGAGAGCGACCAGTGAAGACGTTTTAGAAAAAGTCACACGCCTGTTCCCGGGGACTGAGCTATCCTGGACATCACATGTGGGCCACTACTCTCGCCGGCCGCCGCAGCTCTGGTCCGTCGCTCTTTGGGCGCTGGTGCTCTACCGGGGCGCCGCTTCTTGCGCCTGGCCGCCATCGCCCCGTCCGACCGCTGTTTCCAGTCGGCGGCAGTGCCCGCTCTGCATCACTCTGGGCGTGCGCCCTGCTAAGCGCCGCCTCTCCTACACCGTCCGTGAGTTTTTAGTGCTCGTGATTTTGGTAACAGACATTTACAGACTAAGTATCGTACTAGTTTTCCTCTTTAATTTTGTAATAGGTTTTCTTTACATTATAAAGAGCTATTGAAACAAACCTTACCTCTTTCCACTCTAGTAGAAGTTGATTACCCTCTTTTAATTAGATCTACTAGGGTAACACGACATGCGTTAGACTTTTTCTCTGGTTGACGAATGATCATATCCATGGTGCATTGCACATTGGGTATAAGCAGCGAAATCTGTGTATTATTTCGCTGGGTATAAGCATTTGGGTATGGGTATGAGCAGCGCGAGCTACAAACAAAGTCCTCTTTTATTCAAGATCCATTGTCTGTTTGTTTTCTTAGCCCTATTCAAACGCTCCGAAATAATTCATTCATGTTACTAACTTCACGTGAATTTATGAATATGAAATGAGTGCAATTAGCATATTCCACCTAGATCATCCAATCCGCTCTTCTTAGCTTAGTGGCGCGCCGGCCACTAACAAATTTATCGACAATCGATACTCCATCATGCCCTGCACTAATACGAGTTAACGTAAGGGTGTCTACGACACATGAAACGACACATTTGCATGCAAATGTGCGAAGCATGGGAATGGCACAACACTAAGGAAACAAGTGGAAAAACAGACTGTTTAAGTTTGCTTTGACGTATTGTTAGGTATGTCTTAGAAGAAATTGTTATGAGCGTTTACTGTTGTAAAAGGAAAATCTAAACAAGCGAATAAAAATAAATACTCTATTTTACATACAAATAGTTATTATATGTGTACATATCTCTTTAAATGACAGAATACAATAGCTGTCCTTATCACTAAGGTGATCTCTAATAGGTAAGGAATATTTGTAATTACACTAGGTATGGAAAACCCTAATCCCTAAGTTTATAGTGGCTCAGTAAGCGATGGAAACAGCTAAGTGAGCTAAGCTTAAAACGTGTGTGAATCGGAATTTTTCCACAATACTCTTCACGTATTTAATTTTATAGGCGACACGTCTAATGGCGTGCCGAGATTTGTTATTTTTAACTGATGTTGGCATGTATCGCAGATGTCATTAGCGATAGTATCCTTTTACCATACCATCAGCCTGCTTGATGTAGGCCATTTAGATGTCTCTCCACTGCTGTATACAAGCCTCTCGCAATCCTCGCCACCGGGAGGGCGTCCCACGATGCGCTTCCCGGTACACGGTCTCCATTCAGGGACTGATCTCCGCTATCAATTGTCGGTCCTGTGGGAGATTGGCCTGTCCATTGCCAGTTCAGCTTTATCATTAGCGGAAAAACGCACTCACCTGTATAAACTATCGACTAATCGAGCGTTCGCACAAATACAAATTCCTTTGCACCAATTACCATACTCAATAAGCGGTTAAGTAGCCGTAACCAGCCCTTTTAGCATCCATTGCGATACATGGGCTTCCTCATTCACGCTGTCTAGTGCATGAGGGATGTATCGCCATAAATCGCTACGCTGGGTCGGCGAGTCCACTCTTTTAGAGGTGGTGTAGTTCCTCATAGCTGGCTGTAGTAGCTTTGTTATCCCTTACTCGCCCACGGGAAGAGATGAGATGGTGCTATTCTGAAGCCGACCGACACCATATCACATGGTTAGGTAGCAACGCCAAATGTAAATCATTCAGTTAATGCTATACATGAAACAAATGCAATTTACCTCATTCAGGATCACAACATGTGATCTCAGTTGCATGTAAAGTGCTCTGTTTCAAACAGCGGACATTTTATTACTAGAAGATTCTTTGAAAAGGCTCTAGAAAGTAAAGCGTCAGTGCTTGTCCATTCGCTATATCGTCTGGACAATTTAAACACAATATATTGTCTGAATCCGTGCATTCACCGCTTCGTTGCTTGAGAGCTTATTCAGATGTACCTACAAGTATTGTAGGTACACATAATAGAAAGAAACAGTAAGTGATCTCAGCGATATCAATGTATTCTATCTAAAAGAGTTCGAACAGCAACGAGTCCCTAAGAATGAAGTAAACATTGTATCGGTTAATACCTGAATATATATATATATATTGTATATATATATATATAAGCTTGTATATATATATATATATATACAAGCTTCTACCCGCGGCTTCGCTCGCGTTAACTAAACAGTTTTTAACACCTGTAAAATCACCTACATGATGGATTTCACCGATGAAAGCTATCAAATAATTTTTGAGTAATTCCACTAAAAGTATTTGTTTTTTCCGCTATAACGCAACTTCCTTGTGTCATATAAAAATGACACATATACCAGTTTTTCTTCTGGATATTTAGCTATACATTAGTGAAAACCTGATCAAAATCCGTTCAGTAGTTTTTACATGATCATCATACAGACAAAAAAATGTTTACTTAATTGTTTTTAGTTCTGTAGCTTCTAAAGAGACCGACCAATTTTTTTTTTTTTAAATTATGTCAATGTACAGACAAACCTTTAACTGTTTTATTATACGTATATAATATAAGAAGATATATTAATGTATTGTTTGTAGTTATTCCTTATTGATCGCACGATGGCCGGTGGCCCTTCGTACTTCTGTTTAGCCAAAGGTTGACTGGCAGAGAATGCCACTCGGCATTAAGTCCGCCTTATGTACAACGTTTCTTTGTGCACTAAAGTTGAAATAAATAAACAATAAATAATGTATTTGTTACGATTTTAACAGTATATTAAAAAAGGCCAATCACATATTTTTTATAGAGAAAAGGCGACTGACGAGCATACAGTCCACCTGGTACTAAGTGACGCTACCTCCCTTTGCAGATTAAAGAATGGATTGGGAAAAAGGGTTGGGAAAATGAGCAGGGATAGGATAGGATGGAACGCTTTGGCATATCTCACTCACTATCTACACACGTAGGTACATTGGGGAAATACGATAAAGTAGGGAATGCTGTACATTTCAAGGTCGAGTGTGCCCAGCGGCTGTGGGATTACAGCGTGCACTCTACCCCTACAATTCGCTAGTCGAGGTACATTTCGATATTTTCCTTATGTTTTGGAAAAAATAATGTTTGGATAAAAGTTATAGATCATCGTTTCCGAAACTGGGCATTGGGTTTGCGACCCCAGAGGAGTCAATAATGATGAATTTTAAGTTATAATCAAGTGTTACATATACATACTACCTAATAAACTATATATATTAAGGGGAGTTGTAAGGTATTTACTTTATTTTTTGGCGTTTTAGGGGATCGCGATACTAAAAAGATTGAGAAACGATGTAATAGATAGTAAACATAATATATGTTGATTTTTTTAAGTTTACATCGTCTTATTTTGACACTTATTAGTCTCATTTATCTTTGTGATTAGAAATACTAAAGCAAATAAATTTATTAATAGACTGTCAAAATTCAACAGCTACATTAAACCGCTAAATAGCATTGCTTTTCTCGATGCCGTCAAAATGTATGAAGTCTGTCAAAAGCTGCACGTGTTTACTCCTAGAATTTATCTATGATACAGCCCGGGTATTTTAATTCGAAGAATTTGTACTGTTACGTATTTATATTGCGCTTCTACAATACAGAGATCGCATAGTTGAAGCTATATATCATACAAGTCCAAAACACTGGAGACAATAGCAAATGTAAGTGACAGCTTAGCGAAACATGAAACACACGGGACTGAATTGCATACGGGAGCTTTTGAGACTTTTTTTTTCACAGATTATTATGTGTTATTTTACAAATCATTGTATTATATTGATTTCACTCAAAATCTTATTTTTGTATCTAATGTATTTTTTTTTTATTTAAAAAAGTTGTCGGATGCAGTATTTAGGACATCAATAATGAGATCTTTAGTACTAAAACACATAATAATGATATCAATAATGATAGTTCAATAACTTTTAGTAGAAATGATTTAATTGGGGACTCCTAAAAAGTACAGTATTTAATAATCTATTGTACACACATAACATGAAATAATGTACAAAGGCCAGCTATATGCCTAAAAATTAACTATTTTGCCATATAACAATTGAAACCACTTGACTAGTACATTTTATTAAACGTCTAACGTAATTGTAACTTTGTAAATTAATCTTTGATCCATAAATGTTTAATTTAGCCTTTTCATTTTTAAAACTAGACCTTATTTCTTTAAACTGGCGATAATAGCCTCCTTGGACTTTAAAGTTTAAATTACCCTTAAACATTTTAAATCTTGTATTTACATTTAAATTTCACAACTTTACCTTGCATTTTTTTTAGATTTAGTACACATGTACTATTTATATTTTAGTTCTTGATAAGCATTTTAAAGACAAGAGCTTGTGTCTTTTCGTTATTGCTTCATGTACTCATAATTTCGACAAGCCCATATTGGCCTTTTCAACAATTTGGAAAAAGTATAATAAACCTGCGCTTCGCCCGCTCGCAATACGCAACCTTGTATCTCCTCCATTCCCGCGAGGAAATGCACCAACAACACTGAATGTAAATCGCAGATGTAGGTGACGGTGTAATTAAATTATTATAAATTTTATTCTGAATTAACTGAAAATTCATTTCTGCATTATACCGTGATATTTGATGGGAACTGGCTCGGAATTATATTTGAACTCTCTTGTACCATTCATTTGGAAAATACACAGTAAAAGCTATTCGTGAAACAGCTTCAAAGCCGTTGGTGATTTCTAGGTATTTTATGAAATAACGTGTGAGTACATGTATGACACCTACTCTTGTGTACACTTTCATATATTATTATATTCCAATAAGGGCAATTAATATTTATTTACATTCATTTATTTGAATCCGTGGGTGACACATTAACTGTTACAAAAGTGTATGAGACCCATACATGGATTCGGTCTTTTATTTATAGAATGAAGGCGGCAGACGAGTATACAGTCCATCTAATGGTAATCCAACATCAGTACAGAATGGACAACCTTTGATACGTTCCCGGATGCACTGATTACCTTTATTGATGTAAGAATAGATTCGAAAGAAAAAGGATTGAGAAAATGGAAACGTACGTACATTGGGGAAAATGATACAGTGGTACATGTAGTCTAATAGAGTGTAGCAAACCTCTGTTCTATATTAATATGAAGATTAATTACTATATTTATTTCTTTATATATGTAGGTATTTAATCTACTTATGACTGTATAATTGCGCATTGTTTTGAAACTACTTAGATTGTATGTCAACCAGTAAATCGTAGTAGATATACATTTTTTTTAAAATAGGATTGTTTTATTTATTATTAAACATTCGCATGTCCCTACACTGAATGCAAAATACAAGTAAGGTATACTCCACAAATGGTGTTTAACATGGAGTTGACCCGGAACACAAAATTTCGTGCGGAGATTAATTTGAACGTCTAAGTACACCTCTGTACGGTTGAGGGCCGTTACCCTGGCTCTTGCTTCAAGAATTTTCTCTAATGCCTGTGTAACACGGTGGGTTGAGGAGCAAGTGTGTAATCTTTCGATTCTTACAATTAATTAACCCGCCTCTTTGCTACACGATAGTTCTCTCCTTGGCTTTGCCACAAAAATGAAACTTGTGTAGGGGTGAGATGAGGCGTTTTCCGGTATTTCTTGTCTATCCAAGGTCTCTTCTATCCCATCGGTTGTAGGTCAGGCGGCGGATTTGACTTATCAATTGCCACTCGTTAATTCTATGGCTTATATTGGTGACTTTCGTTCTTGGTTGTCTTTAACGCGACACCCACAGGAATAGATGCTATTCTAAAGCCTTCCTTCACCACAAGTCCAAGCTGGTTGACATCAATTGGCTTACTATATCATTATTCTTTTCAATGCCAATGTGCCAATACAATAGAAAAATCAAATCTAGCGGCATCCAGTTCTGCAATAAATTAATTATTTATAGATTCTCTACTAATATCCCTGCAGACTGTGTTGACATATATCCGTGACACACCTGACGTGCACGCTGTGTACTAATTTTGTAATATTAGTAGATTCTATTTGACACCGTTGCCAAACACATTTCCCTGGGGACGGGGGCGTAAATGGGGACAAGAAAATTATGTGCGATTAGATTAAAATTGAAAAATAAAACCTACCAGTATTCATATGCGGGTAGTATTTTTCTCTATACTATAGATAGGTAGATATGTTTTATTTTACTCCAAAACATACGGAGAAACACGAAATACAAGTAATTAGAAGTAAAACCGGTTGCCTTATAGCTAAAGCGTTTTCTTTCAGGCAACCTTTGGGTGGTAAGGAGAAGTCTGTAGACGAAATAGAGGTAGATGGTGCAATAAAGGAATAATATCTATATATACATACATACGTACTTACATACAGAAGGAACTAAGAAACTACAAAGGTTAAAAAACAAAGAGGACATATCGGACGCAAGAGATCTATTAATCTGTGAAATAGTCTTCTTTCACGAGTCTTTTAACTGTTGCCAGCGATGGAGCACACTTTTCAGGTAAATGTAACGCATTCTATAAGTAAACCGCTTTGACAGTACAGGATCCCGAGCTATTCCCGAATAGATAGTAGAAGAATGATCAGGAATATTAAGGAGAAGATAATCTGAAGATCGAAGATACCTTACTATCAGTCTATGACTGCTGGATTTATGACGAAGGTGGTCATAACCAGCTGTGGTTGGAACTAGATTCCTAATGATGTTTGTCACATGTAATCAACACAAAAACTAAAGAATCGACGAACAACGATAAGAACGAACTTCGCCTAAGACCTAAAGTCATCGACTTAGCACGACTTAGAATCAACGTGCTAAAGTGGCAATGTGCAATGGCAATGTGCGATGACGTAGCCGAGTTCTCGAATGGAGGCCACGTACCGGGAAGCGCAGGGACTTGAAAAAATTCACTGAAGGCTGATGTTATGGTATGGTGATCAACACAATAGAAACCGCGAACAAAAACTAATTTTGTTCACAAAATAATAGTTTATCTCTAAAATGGCCTTCCGGCATTCGCTCACCCAAAATATGCTCGAGTAAATTCGACAGTACCCAACACAGTTTAATGTGCAGCTGACTGTGCAAATTAATTAAGTCTGCGCAATAGAGCTCAGTAAAGCGAAGCGCGGAATAATTAACTAGACCTTTAATGCCCGGCTGACTGTAGTTTTCGTGACCAAGAGCTTGTTCAGATATAGGCGATATTTGTTGCTGTATGCGATAGCGATAATACACAGACGATATGACTTTGTGTTATTTGTTTGTGTACTTCAAGTCGTATCCCTTAGGGTCGTGATAAATATGCGTGTATACCAGTACCAGTAAAAGCATATCAGTACCTTGAAAATGCGTGCTACTGGCATGTGTAATCGGATTTTGCAAGTCAGAACCAAGCGTTTTAATACGCCAGTAGATCGCAAACCGTTTGATTTTTCGTGTGCGTGTATCACTCGCGGGAAGCGGCAGGGGAGGGGGGGAACTATGAACTAACGAACCGCCATTTTGTGGTCTTCAACTGGCACTCACGAAACATTTCTACTAACTGTCATACTTCTTACTGGCATGTGTATTGAGTCATCATCACTTCCTAGTTCCAAGTATGCCGGGTACTTCTGTCTGGTATGTTTTGTTATTGGCATGCTTTTTACAAAAACTTTTTATATACCAATGACTAATAAAATATAATGTTGTAATTTAAAGATTTTATTACACACGTAGAAATATTAAAAGAGACTTAATTACTTATTGTTGAGTGAAATTGAATTGAATTACATACCTATTTCTTTGCAGTATAATATTAATCTATGTACCTAAATGTAAAATTGACTTGGGTACTATGAATGTACTAATTTCATTGTGTTGAGCGTAGAATTGTATTATATTTCCGTAATCCGTATTATATTTATAGCACTGTATTTATCATGTGTCAATATATACGCCTCACGGCAGAACTTGTATATCGCGGCCTTTACGAGTAGAGGAGGTATGGACTGGGGGCGTTTACGGGCATCGTTATCACTTTCGAGATTTTCGCAATTTCACTCATATTTATCTATTAAATGGGTCTTAACGAGTATGTTTACCTATATTAAAACCTATTTTAAACCTACCTATTTACTCGACTTTTCGATTGAACACTAACCGCGAAATTTTGCGTGACGTTGGATGGCACCTTCGCTGTCTGCGTACCGGTTCCTTTTGAGAACCGATAACCGGTATTTTGTTACCGGTAAACACATATTTCGACTTATATATGTTATTTTTATGTTGTTACTACATTTTTTTTTAGTTTAATACGCTTTCAATTGAAACAAGTGTTAAACTTCCAAATACCGTGATTTGCTTTCCTGTACACTTTATGTTCCCGCTTTAACACTGTATCTAGTAGTTGGAAAACAAAACCAAATTGATCCAATGACCACCCAACACACAAAAATTTATTGAATCCAATACTAAACGTCACAGAATCTTACTAAACTCAATATTACCAACGTTTTTATAACTAAAACGCCGATATATCGTTTTCTTATTAAGACGTTAGGTAATAATTTACGAGGTGCGTGGGAAGAAATGGACCGACGAACACCTACGGTGTGCAATACAATAAAGTAGGCTTATCTTTAAACTAAACAATGTAACTATATCAGTTTCTAGTTAGGCTGGGAATACATTAAACGCTAGGCAAATGTGAACCTAAAAAGATCTCCGCTAACTTCCCATAGAATCTGGAAGTACACTTTATTCCACACCAAAGAATACAGTGAGTTATTTTATGAACGAAGGCTACAATCGAGCATACAGTTCACCTGATGGTAAGTAGATACTGTCGTCCATAGACATCCGCGATACGTGCCAA
Source organism: Sesia apiformis (assembly GCA_914767545.1). NCBI lineage: Eukaryota > Metazoa > Arthropoda > Insecta > Lepidoptera > Sesiidae > Sesia > Sesia apiformis. Next base: position 7,277,036 of record OU611973.1, read on the forward strand.
CATTAGTCCAAAATGACAAACGTTAGCATGCATTCCCCTGGATGTGCTGTCTACCTTTGGAGATATAGGAATGGATTTGGAGAAAGGGTTGTGAAAATGGGGAGGGATAGGATGGGAATGGGCTCTGGCACATCTCACTCACTACCGAAACACGTACGTACATTATGGAAATAAGATAAAGTAAGAAATGCAGTACATTTCAAGGTAGTCTTTTGTGAGAGAGGGGTAACGTGGCCAGTCGAGCGCGCCCTGCACTCTCCCTCTCAAGTGACAAAACTTTAATTCTTTTATAGAAAATAGGTTTTATAGGAAATCATTGTATAGGTTTTTTTTATAGGAAAAGGGGGGCAAACGAGCTTACAGTCCACCTGACGGTAAGTGGATACTGTCGTCCATGGACATCCGCAATAGGTACAAGCTAACCAGTCATTTGCCGTTAACATTTGGAACGCAAATACGTACTGTTACCTCGCAACACAATCTTACACGCGGGTCGAATTACGAAATCCAGGAAAAGTTGGCTTTTTGGTTCCAAATTGCTTTTTCATGCCGCCGCCCGTTCACAGTGCAAAAAAAAAGGTATAGCATCTTAGTATAAATACTTGCAAACCGGCACACAAACACACACGCACACAAAACGCACACAAATGTAACCGCGCAGAGCTGTTTTCTCTGTTCATTTAGGCGTCTGTCCGTGTCAAAGCCAGCCAGCAACAAGCTAATGTACCCAAAATTGCTCGATTCTGGTCTTTATTACAAGCGCATTAACGTGCCGATGGGTATAATTTACCTTGTGCAATCAGCAGACTGTACGTATGATCGAATATATTAAGCGAATGGTTAGCAATATTTAGCGTTTTATACACATTTTATGTTGTAAATCGGGTCCAAAAGCTTTTGTTTAGTTTTTATTTCTACTCGACGTTTAGGCTCTGATTACACCGGCCATTATCACGAGTGACCACGGCCGGTGCAACCCGTGCGGAAACAGCGAATAGGAAGTAAAAAGTATACAAAAGCCTTTAATAGTACGCCTTCAGACCCGATTACATAAGAAAATATTGAAAGACGACATATTGAAATATTGAAAGTTTTACAAAGTTAACTCAAACAACTCATTTTGGAAACAGTTATGAATAAAATGCTTTATTTAGTAATTAAGCTATAAAATTAATAAAAAATGTGTGATATTAAATTTATTGATATTTGTGAGATTTAAACTTACTGTAACCTGTCTTTATCTCTTTCGTCTCTTCACCATAAAAGTTATCTGTTGATCAAATACATTTTTGTTTCATAGTAAGTAGCGGCAGATGAGCATATATTCCACCTGGTGGTAAGTGGATACTGTCGGCCATAGGATATGCGCGATACATGCCCATTGAGGTGTAGGAATTGATTTGGAGAAACGGTTGGGAAAATGGAGAGGAATAGGATGGGATGGGATGAGAATGGACTCACATTTGACACAAATAAACAGATACTTACATTGGAGAATTATTTACATTATATAGTGGGGAATATGCTAAAGTTGATACATACCGGTTTTACTATAGCAGATCTGTTACAGACATTATATTCTGTTTTCTTTCTACACTGCGACACTGATGTTTTAATTTTATTGTTTGCATAAACACGTATGCCCAGTTACATGTTCAACTTGTAACAACCCAAAAACATCAGCCATACTAAGTGATTTATATGCAAACAAATTATTGTTACTGGGTAGAAAAAAGATTTTCGCGTTAACCTAAAAAAATAACCATGGGTCTGAGGCGATCGCCTCAGGCTTCTAAATTAAACAAGCCAAATCGTTTATGGGTAGGAAAGGTTTCTAGTTCCAGTCAACAGTGTTTGGCTACACCTAGCCGTAGCCAGTTTGAATGAGGTTTTGACTTAGTTATAACCAGCTGGTAACAGCTACTGGCTGTACTTAGTTTTAGTCAACTGTAGCCACAATTCGGGTTCTAGTTCTAGGTTCAATCTGTATTTTTAAATAGATTTTAAGCTTCGATGTTGTTCACGCCATGATGTTCCAACTCAAAGGGCAATTGTTATTCTCACTATAATTCAACTGCTGTCTAGAGAAAACTACATAGTAACGCGCGATATGCGATTCGTTGGTGTTGTTTTCTTTTTTCCGTTTGAAAACTATTTTCCTCTGCAAAATGAAACATCATCCAGTACCATTTGCCCTAGACAATTTCGTGTTCGTCGTTCTCTAAAAAAAGTTAATAAAACAGCAAGAGATACCATGAATTGTACCTGGTTCCGTAGGGTATGAGGCGGTCCCGAACACACACGTTATTTCATTCATACTTACGCGTATATATAAGCGCAAACAAATGTCAAAGACCTGTGAACGAATATGGATAGTGTTATGCACATACGAGTACATTAATCACTAATTATTCATTTTTAATGTAATAAAAAAATCGTGAAATGCATATACATTTTTAGTTTCAGTGAATTGAATTGACATATGAAACTACTTTTGACGGACCTTTTTATACTACTTTTTTATACAAATAAATATTGGTTTAATTGATACATATAAAGATTTACATTGTTATTAATATTACATGTTCTTATAGACAAAATTATAGACATTACTGAAAATGTAGTATAGTCTGAATATTTTTTTTGTTATTACAATGTAGAGCGAACTTAATAAAAGTCTTTAATAAGAAATGAACCGCTTCGTGCTGAAGTCGTAACCAAAAGATTTATCTTTCATTTCGTAAGTAACTATGAATTGCTAAGAATGATCCCCTAAGTTGAAACAATTTCGCTCAGTCACGACCAAATTAAAAAGCTGCAAAGTAAGGGTTGAACATACAGCCGAAGGATTCCGTATCATTTAATTTCTTAGCTTCGATGTTCTTACTCCTTGCCAACTTTCCAATTTCCCACAACCGCACAGGGGGTGGAGGGAGTGGTCTTTAGTAATTGTTTTACAGTTGTTATCAATTGACGTCCACTAAAAAACTAATTAATGTATCTTTGAAAACGTAAAATTTAAGTGCCTTTGGAATTACAAACACAAAAAATATCATTTACTTGAAGAGCAATATTAATTTGATTAATTAATTTGAAGGAAGAATCGGAACACTCACACAATCGTGAGTGTGTGTGTGGAGAAAAAAATCTTTAAAATTAGTGAGTGAATTGGAAAATTTGAGTCCGGTCGCATGTAGATAACCAGATACGGACAAATCGCGTCAAAACTGGACTTTTGGCAAACCTGATTATTATAGAACTTCGAAATTGCTCTAGTCCGACATCGAATATGGTATTGGAGTAAAGAACTACCATACCATCAGTCTACCATCAAATTTACATATACCATAGTGATGGTGATCTCTGATGGTGCAGCCCCACTGTTTATTTATTATTACTTTAATCTTTCCTTTTAAATATTTTTTTATCGTGAAGGCGGCAGACAGGCATGCTGCCCACGTGATGGTAAGTGGCTACCGCCACCCATGGCCATCTGCAACACGAGGAGGTTATGCGAGTGCCCTGCCGGCCTTTTAAAGTCCTATTCACAGCTTTTTTGAAGAACCCCTTAAAGAAGTAGTAGCGGCAAAACCTCAGCTGGCAGTTTTTTCCATAACTTTCGGGTTTTCGTTATAAAGTGTCTTGTTAATCTTGTTAATGTTTGCAAATTGGACTTAAATCTCGTGTTTCTTTTGTCATACTAACAGTGAATTTACATGTTCTAATTCAAGTTTAACGATTTAGAAAACTGAAGATTTCTGAAAACGCGAAGTATATTAAAGTGATATTATAAATTATATATTAGCTGTATAAATGTGAAAACCTAAATATGGCATTGTTATTAGCTAAGTTTTATATAGTATTATATAATTATGTAATATATACTGGCGGATACCGCAAGCCCTGAGGAATTACACCACTTTTAAAAGAGTGAAGAGGTGATGTGGCTTGGCCAGCGTGCCGTTTTAAGGACACACATTCCATGTCTAGCATTGGGTACTGAAAGAGCTGGTTGCATTACATTGTATAGTACAACATAAAATGATATGCTGTTTGGTTTTCCAATTTAATAAATAAATAAAACTTATTTTAATTAAAAAAGGAGATTGAGTTGGAAAAATGGGAACGGATAGGATGGGATGAGAATGAGCTCTAGCATATCTCACTCGCTACCGAAACACGTACGTGCATTAGGGAAATACGATACAGTAGGAAATGCAGTATATTTCAAGTTAGTCTTCTGTGAGAGAGGCGTAACGTGGCCAGTCGAGTGCGTCCAGCGGCTGTTGGATTCAGCGTGCACTCTCTCCCCTAGAGCAACTTTTAGCAACATATGTTGACATACAATAACAAATTTCACTATCTATGTATGTATGATTATTAAAAATTTTACTAAAACGAAAACCGTTTATTTTAAACATTTTGATATCGAACCCTAGAAATAGTCAACTTTTCGATTCATTGTATCCGGGATTATGTTGAAACGGGAAGTATCTCGGGAATTTCGTTGATTTTAATTTTTTCCGAAATCCACGACAGAAGTTAATTAAGCCTTCCGAAGGGAATGTGATTGGCGATTAAGACACAATATAAATCACAACAGTATGGAATCATTCAATCAGTATCTTGCGGATGGTATAAGAAAACCAGTATAAAATTAAAAAATGAACTCATCTGACCTTACGCCTTCTCATACACATTGTCTTACGCATTAAAGATCTCATTAAAGATCTTACGCCGAGTCCACTCTTTCAAAGGTGGTGTAGTTCCTCAGGGCTTCTGATAGCAGCTTTGTTGTCCCTTAGTTTTTTGTTTTTCGAAATGGCTAAATCCTTGTGGCCCTAATGCCTGTCAAGAGTCATCGGACATGTATGGTTTAGGGCGAGCGCAGAAGGCGCTCAGCCAGGAGCAAAGAGTGTGTGCAACAACGAGCCTAAGGCTTAGGGCGTTGCTTTGGGAGGGCATCGCGGGTTCGCGAGTCGGTGAGATGTTATCCCTTAGTTGCATTACATTTACAAATTTTAATAGAAATCGAGTAAGGTTCTATACATAAAAAATAGTGTAATCTATATGTATGTATTCATCTATGTATGTATGTGTATATGTATTCATCTTAAGCAAGTGTACATGTATATAATATTATTAAGTTATATTATGTTGGTTTGATATCGTTTAAAATTGCACCATCTACCTATTTTTGATATTATTATCTGTTTTCTCCTTACCACCTAAAGGTTTTTTTTTTTATGGACGAAAGCCGAAGACGAGCATACAGTCCACCGATGGTAAGTGGAATCTGCCGCCCATAGACATCCGCGATACATGCCAACATTAGTCCAAAACGTTGGCCCCCGGATGGGCTGCCAACTTTTGCAGATTAAAGAATGGATTTGGAGAAAGAGTTGGGAAAATGGAGAGGGATGGGATGGGAATGGGCTCTGGCACATCTCACTCACTACAGAAAAACGTACGTACATTGGGGAAATAAGATAAAGTAGGAAATGCAATACATTTCAAGGTAATCTTCTGGGATCTGAAAGTCGTCCATAAATCACTGACTTTTGATAATAAATGAAATGTTTATAGCTATGTTATATTTGATAATAAATGATACAAGTACGTGAAGCTCCTTCGATGTACGAGTAGGTACTGACGTGATATTCACGAAAGTTATGATAATGACATCTTTGATACTAATTAATAAAATAGTGATCATTGCCAGTTTCAGGACTTATGTCGGTATTTTTTAAAAAATCTGATAACTAAATATTTTTAGAATCAATAAAAGCACCATTACAAGATATTAATTAATAAATTCATTTGAAAAAGTAATTAAATTTCGCGTCTTTAAAAGCTATTTTCCAGTCAGTATAGTCACGAATATATGCATAGTTCTGGAGAATCACCCAGTAGCCGTAAGCAATCGTTTTATGGTCTCCTGCTGGACATGGGACTCCATTGTTCGTGTACATTGTCTTGTACATGAGGGATATATGGCCTTAAAACGCCACGCTGGCCAAGTGAGTTGGCGAGTCCACTATTTTAGAGGTGGTGCAGTTCCTCAGGGCTTGTGGCAGCCGCTATTTAACCACCAATTGAACAAGTTGATAATAAGCTGCTACTTAGTTTGTTAGCGTTTATTAGCCGCACGTATGCAGATAACATTGCGTGTATGATGGCGCCTAATGCCTCTTCTAACCGGTCCAAATAAATAATTACATATCATAAGAAAATTAACATTCCTTAATTCAGACCCCAAAAACCGTGGGTTTATATAATTAATCCATACTTTCATAATTATAAAAACAACCTCGCAATAAACATTCGTCATTAGTGAAGGTTAAATCAATAATTTTCTTGTGGCTCAAGTAATAAGTTGAAGAGTGCGTTTACAATCTTTATATATAATTAACATCTATACCAACAGGTGTCTCGTGTGCCTTATATACCTAAATGTTTTGTGATTGGTAATCGAAATTTATTTATTTTCAATAAGTATTTAAATTTGAATTAATGAAAATAAGTAAGGGAAATCTCGCTGTGACCACAGTTCATGTAGTAGTTGGACTGAAATATTGTGACTAAATAACTCGTTTACAGTTCATACAAATAACGTCACTGGATATATGTATATTCGTTTAAAGAATAGATGGCAGACGAGCGGGCGGGCCACATGCTGGTAAGTCATGGGGCTTACTGTCACTTGAAGAGCCCCATATCGCAACATAATTGAAAAACCTCGACAACTTTCGAATGAGGTGTTTATTCTTTAATGAATGGGTTTATGGAATGTGAATACACGTATTTGCAGGTGCATACTTTCAAGTTTCCGCTGTCGCTTATAGCTCATACCTTAGTTTGATATATGACGTGCCGGCATAAAACTTTGTTCGTTAACGGGGCATAAATCAGTTTGAACCTGCATTCGCCGTTATACACATGTTTAATTAAAATACAGTAGAAAACAACTCCTGGGCAGAGCATAGACTGTAAGGCTGTGATACACATGCTAATAAAAAAGCATGCCAGGCGAAAGTACCTGGCATATTAATAACATGCAAGTGATGACGACTCAATACACATGCTAGTAAGAAGCATGACAGTTAATACAAACACTCATCACAAATCAGAACTCATCCGCCGTTCAAACTGACAGTAAAAAATGTAACAAAAAACCGCTTTTTCTCACAAACTGTGCACTAAATCATATCCGAACAAAAGTGTCGACACTGCCGAATCTTCTCGAACCAATGAGTTTAAGAAGTCCTCTACAAGATTGATGCGCGTAAATCTATCAGCGTTACTCGCACAATGGGTCGTTGTTTGACGACGCTCCCTACAAATGGTTCAACAAATTCACAGTGGTTCCAGAAGTGGGTCAATCACCGAAGACGTGTGAATTCGTGTGACTATTTTGAAATGTTAACTGATTATCTTTTTCATTCGGTGGTGTTCACCTATGTGTAGAAGGAAATGTCCTTACTGACTGACTGACTGACAACGCCGAGCCATTGGACCGTAGCTTTCATTTATGACGTGAACACTCACCAAGAAGGGATTTCTCGAAATTCAACCACCAAATGTCGCAGAAACGGGATGTCAAAGTTTGTATGGAAGAAGAATATTTCGTAATCCTATTAACTTATACTCTTCCAAAATACAAATAATTAAACACATATTATACCGTTTTTTTTTTAATTTTGTTAGGGGGCAATAATACAGAATGTGAAAATTTGTATGAAAACATAATTAAAAACAATTAAACTGTGTGCAACAGCCAGTCATGACGGAAAAATACAATGACATGAGATGCTCAGAGATAGGCAAAACTCAAAATGTTTTGTCCTGAGATGCATATTAACAAATCTGTAATTTATATCTAGTCATTTGTACAACGTAAGATATAACCATGTTATATCGTGACCCTTATGCCAGAACCACAAATGTGCAAATTTGGTGATTGTTAGATCATGCCATGTTTATAAGTTTTATTGTTAGATATTGCACTTAACATAAACCTCACATAGTATACTAATATTTCTGAGAAATCGAATGAATGAAAATTTTTAAAATCGTTTTTTCTCGAAACTATCCAATTGCACATTCGTGGTTTTGGCATAAGGATGATGTGATGATATATCTATTTGAAACTAAATTATAAAAGACAGACTTATAAAATATTTATAACTATAATAATAAATACGTTACGTTTGTTGCCCACATTATACGTTGTTAGGTTAAGCTTCGTTCACAGAGGCGTTACAAAACACGCGTTTATCTTAAATTTATTTTAAATAAATAATAATTAATTAAATAAAATAATTATCTCAATTTATTAGCAGTTTTTACGCTCTCTTTCTTTAGTGAAGTGTCAGCGACATAAATGTTAGCGCTTTAAATCGCTGATCCTTTATACGTCACGATCACTTCTTCAGCAAACCATACATTAAGGTTACTATACCCTCTGCTTATGTGTCTCAAGTGCTCGGTATAGATAGGCCTTTCCCAAGGCTCGCCACCACACACGGTCTTCCGATCCTCTCATCCAGCCATTATCGGCAAACTTCTTCAAGTAGTCGGTCCACTGTGCTTCCTGGAACATCGTCTCCATTCAAAAACTCATCTACCCCATCTATTTAGGATTTTTTTGAACTCTTTTATTTTTTTGAGGATTTTTTTGGACCACCTGCTTCGAATATTGAGTTACCCATCAATAAAGAATTGAACACTTGTGACATCAATCCTACAATGATTTTAAAAACGTCACGTGATACGATCGCACTTGGCGGAATTGTACCACAATAGAAAGTCAATTAACAGTAATGGATCTCAACAGTTTTGTTATTGTTTGATGTTATTACTTGATCTCTATACATAATATATAATAAATCTATGCATATAATAAAATAACAACAGAATCGTGTCTTAGTAAAATCGTTGCAGTGTGAAGTACGACTGATATAGAGCCAAAAACAACATTTTTTTGCATTTTTTCTCTATCTGCTGGAACGCGCATGAGGTAAAACCACTGAACCACAGACCACCTAGTTTGTCTGTGCACTGGACGGATTTTAATAAAACTTTGCATAGTTATAGCTTATGTGCCGAGTTAACATTAGGAGGATATTTTTCATCCAGATCCATTATAGAGTTCCCGTGGGAATGAAACTAACTACAGACACTACTAGGATTTCAACGCGGACAGGAATTCGCAAAGTAATTATATGTAGCCGCATTAAGGGGAACACTGTAAAACCTACTCGGGTAAATAAATCATTGTTTCATTAAATTTCACAATCTTTTTTTCGTTATTTATCAAGGACTTGTTTGTATTGACAATCTAAAATACGAATAGGTGATATAATTCTTCAATGATCAAGAATAATGAATGTATCTTTTACTATCTAAATACTGACACGGCACGAGTGCATTGAATTGAATTGTACATGGCATTGAACATTTTAACCCCTGTACTTTTTACGCAGATTGCAAATAAATGATCTGGTTTATATTTTATATATGAATATACAGAACCGTTCCGGATACCTGAAACCATAGATTCTGCTCATGATTCCAAATTAATATGTGATGTTATGAATATATTTTTTTGTAAAACTATCAGTTATGTGGGCTTTGTATTAAACAAATTTGTATAAAAGATTTGGTAACAACTAGAAAAAATTTTTATTTTTTTGCAAAAATATCGCATCTTTGCAATGATGCATCATTTGCATTTTTTGCAAATGATGTTATGAATATATTTTTTTGTAAAACTATCAGTTATGTGGGCTTTGTATTAAACAAATTTGTATAAAAGATTTGGTAACAACTAGAAAAAAGTTTTATTTTTTTGCAAAAATATCGCAGACACATAGGTACATTTTATGGCAATCTCCTGATGAATCCATCTCTCTGCTCATTCCAAAGATTGACTGGTAGAGAATGTCTCGAGACATTAAAGCTTGCCTTTTGTACATTAATATTTTTCCTATCAAGCTAAATGTCCTTCAATCGTTCTCTTTTGTATAAGTCCACTTGTAGGACGTACGGTTTTAAGTCCATACATCCCTCATGCACATGACAATGTGCCTGAGGAGGCTCGTGTCCACCTGTGGAGGATAAAAGAGCTGGTGACGGTGACACTTGAGTCGTAAAACAAATAACTAATGACGAAACCACATAGTTGCAAACGCATTACATAGGACTTTTTGACGTGAACCTGAGAAGTAAATATGAGTAAAAATTGTAAAAAATGTGTATTGTGGGATTTGTGATTAAATAGTGATAGTTTATTAAACTTCAAAGTGCCTAGTATTAGTGCATAAATTGTCAGTAAACCTACTATCATTACTGAGCTACTTCTACTTCGGCGGGGCTGAACAAGGACGTGATAAAAACAATTCTGTTATTATTTGCTGTGTGTGAACCAATGGCTATGCCAGTGTCCAAATAAATGATAAAAAATCACTAGCCATTCTATTTACGTCTGTGCGCGCGGCTCATTTTGATCGTACGTGTGAAACCTACCATACTTGATCATTTATGTGTTGTGTCCTCAATGGAATCGTATAATGAGCCAATTGGGAACGAATTGAGACTCGATCGCTCCGTTGTCAGACGACACTTACGAGTGACGACTGTGACTTTCGTTACTAACGTTGTATTTGATGCTTTTTGTTATAATAAAACGTAATAATAAAAGCAAGAACATGAAAATTGTGCATGATTCGTTCATAGCTGAGGCAGTTGTCAAAACGAGATTTTAATATGGCTGAGTAACCGTAACGTTCAAGCCCATCCAGCTCCGTCGTCCACTGCTAGGACATGGGCCGCTTCATGCAGAACGCAATGTATGGCCTTAAAATGCCAGGCCTGGTATAGCGGGTTGGCGAAACCACTCTTCCGGTGGTGATGTAGTTCCTGAAGACTTGTGATTACGGCTTTATTATCCCTTTTTACGATACCCACGGAAAGAAATGTGGTGGTGCTATTGTAAAGCCGACTGGTCAGAGTGAGTAGGTGTAACTCAGGTGTGATTTGTGAGTGAATAATAGAAATCATTAAATTATCATCATTATATTTAATAGTCTTTAATAGTCCTCTTGTAAATGGCCTATACCAAACCTACATAATAAGTATAAAAATACAAAAAAAAATATGAAAACAGAATATCAAGATGTTTTATGGTTCACTAAAAATTCGAATGATAACTCAAAAATGTTACAATGAATTCAAACGCAATTCGAGCCACGTTTCATGTGCTAGACCTGTGACTCGCAACCTTTTTTGGACCAGGGACCACTATAATTTTTTTGTTCTTAGCAGGCACCACAACTGTGTTAATTATATCTTATAATAAACTTTAATCAAAACATATTCGTTTAACTTAATAGTAATATGCACTGAGGGTACTGTTATTTATAATATAAAAAAGATAATTTTTAATAGAAAATTTAATTTGGCAAATCATCAATGTGATTTTTGAGCTTACATCTATCTCCTTTACAAGCTGTGTAATCCTGGGGCCAATATTATTGCACAAATTTGTGCGCCAAATACGAATTGATAAACGATTGAATACCCAGTAAAATGAATAAATGTTTAAATGTTTCGCGGGCCATATTTTAGTTCTCGCGGACCACAGGTTGGGAACCACTGTGCTAGATTATGAAATCAATTTATTTAGTATCCAATCTCTCGTCGTTAACCACACGGCGGCGGACGTGAGTACGTCAATTTGACGCCTTAATTTGATCGGTGCGGTGTTTATTAAATGTCAATCATATCGAATATTTCAGGGAAGGTATTTTATGTTGTCATGTAGGAATATCGGATATAATATGGACATTTTTTTGATGAAGGACATTATTAAATGCTTATTTAAGGGAATTTGAAATTTTATTTTTGTTTTAAATTTCTAGATCGGTGATAGCTTAGAGCAATCATTCCCAAAGTGGTCCATACGGACCCCTGGGGGTCCGTATGGACCCCTACCTACGTGCAATTGTCTCATCAGAGAGGGCAGAATAAAGTATTTTTAGTAGGTTTTATTATATCATATAAGTTAATTCACTTGGGGGTTCATAGTTAAGTTTTTGTTATGGTAATGGATCCATGACCGAAATAACTTTGGGAATCACTGGCTTACAGGTATCTATTCACGACTCGCATTCGTGAGTTAGAATCCTCGGTTTGTCTACCCCAGTATGAATTATTAAAATTATCACTAGCTCGGTGGTTAAACCCGCATACAAGAAAATTAAAAAATCTGGAGCATGTGTATTCAAGTGACCCTGCAGTGAGCGACTTGAGAATAGCACCACTCCTTCTCTTTCCGTGGGTGTCGTAAAAGGCGACTAAGGAATACCATAAACCCTGAGGAACTACACCATCTCTAAAAGAGTGGAATTTCCAACCTGCTTGGTCAGCGTGGCGTGGCGTTTTAAGGCCACGCACGGCCATACATCCCTGAAGTACAAAACCGTGTGTACACGAGGAAGCCCATGTGCAGCACTGGATACTGAAAAGGTTGTTTGCATTGCGTTCGCGAATATGAATAATATCTAACCTACTAAGTATGCACTTGTGAAATTAATAAGTAGTTAAACAATCAATTTAACGTTAGTATTATAAGCGATTTTTTTAGTTCAAATAGTGAGTATTTTATTAGTTCAATTTAAAGTTTCGTGCATTACTGATTTTTGAAATATCTTAAAGCCTTTTTTTATCTACTACTCACGTTGGGTTTTTACTATTCAATTAGCATTCGTTTAGAAAATGGCAAATACAATACTCGCAAATTGACGAGTATGAAATTCGCCAAAACGAATACAAACATTCGAAAATCCCTTGTCTCCGCCAATCCCTAAAAATATGACATCTAAAATGATAATTGTCGTGATGTCCTACAAAATAAATTAACCTTTTTTCTTTTTCCTTGTTTCAGAGTCAGTGATGCGAACATTTCCCGCTAACAGTATCAACTCGTGACTAGTGATGTGCGGTGCAGTGCGTGTCGATTACTCGTTTAGATAGTGCTGTGCTTCATCGACAATGTTCTCACAGTCGCAGGTCGTGTCGAGTGTGTTCGTGATCCTACTTCTGCAGTACTGTGTGGAAAGTCAGCAGGAGATACTGATTGAGGAATCATGTAAGTACCTAAACTACAACTATCAAAGTATTTATCTATTATATCATACCATCAGCCCGTGTATTTCTACTGCTGGATATAGACCTCTCCCAAGGCTCGCCAGTACACACGATCTTCGTCTCGTATCATCCAACCACCAGCGACGAACTTCTTGCAAGTCTACCTGGCCGGGGCGTTTCCCGCTACGTGACCTCCATTCGAGGACTCGTCAACCCCATTGGCTGTCAGTCCTGCTGCAAATATAAGTTGCCCATTGCCACTTCAGCATGCTGATTTTAAAAGCTACATATGTCTGTGACTTTAATTATTTGGTCAAACTCTTCGTTTCGAATCTTATTCCGCAAAAAAATCGAGCATTTTTCAAACTCGCTGAGCGACTGAGCTTATGGATTCCCATAACAGATATTTATGTATTAAAATCATAAAAATCTTTACAATTAATCTACGTAATATTTTCTTAGGTTTTCGCGATTCCTATACATAGCAATTAAACAATTTTGAACGGTTTAAATCGCGTATATTTAACATTATTTATATCCCGACGTTTCGAACACTTTGCTGTGGACGTGGTCACGGGGTGACTGACAAGTCAATTAATTAACCAATTAATTAATTGCTAATTAACCTACGTGTTTAATCGTTTGCGTTAATATTTTAAGGTAGTACTTACTCGTAATGTTGCTGGGTGTCTCACTTTTGTGGAGACGTCTTAATTTTCCCGGTTCCTAATGAACCATCCCGTTCAACAAACGAGCGGGACGCCAAAACTTCTCAGTTTCAGTACATCACCATCATTTTAAATACAAGTGTCGTAGATAATAGATAAAATTATTCTTGTCCACATATAAATTATAAACGTAAATAAATTTCAGAAAATTCTATCTCAGTGTTAAGTTTAATTTTGATTTAATATTTACGGCTTTGACAATATTTTAATTTTGATTTAAAAAAGAAATGATTTAATCTAATTTGATTTTGGAACGTCAAAATGACGTGTATGGAACGTAGAATTCTGCAATAAATAAATTATGATTATTATTTATACGTAGTTTTATTATTTATTATGAAAGAAAAATTTTGCGAGTGAAAAAGCGGGCCCGCTTTTTTACTCATCCTTCGTTCATTTGATTAAATTCAATCAATCTGTCAATCGTTATTTGGCTTTTCAGTTACTTTGCTGCACAGAATGTTTGGTGCCTGAATTTTGTTAAACTAACTAGTGTTAAAATTTAATTTCATAAGTCAGGGAGGGGGTGCATGCTGCACAACGCCCCCCCCCCCCCCCTGCACTGTGAGATTGCTGGGCGCACTCGACTGGCCAAGTTACCCCTCTCTGGGAGAAGACTTCCCTAAGTGAAGAACTTTCACTCAGTCAAGCGATAATAGGTTTACTGGGGACAAAATAGGACTCCTCGGAAGCATACCAAAAACCCACGCTTTTATTTGATTGTCACAAACACCACGCACGAAAAACACTTTGAAGTTTAATAAACTAATATTTTCTTAGGTTTTCGCGATTACTATACATTGCAATTAAACAACTTTTAACGGTTTAAATCGCGTATATTTGACATGATTTATATCCCGACGTTTCGAACACTTTGCAGTGGACGTGGTCACGGGGTGACTAATTGATTTTATTTGTCACTTGAGTTATTAAGAAATTATTACTACCGTCTGAAATTTTTTGAACTACCGTCTGAAATTTTTTAATCATAACATTCCCTATGCACGCAGTATTCGCTCACGGTGTCCAGAGGTCTTGCAGTATGGCGTTGGCCTTGTGATTTAATTAATTTAATGACTGGATCCCAAGCTGGTGGTACTTGCCAACCATCTTCTCTATTGAAATTTGGGTGTTTCTTAATTTCAATAGCCTCGCGTAACATTCTTGGCATGTACCGGGTCTCTCTAGCGAGGATTTGTGGATTATCAAATCGAATGTAATGGTTGGGTTTGTCCAGAGCATGTTCACAAACTGCAGACTTGGTCGAGCGTCTGTTCTTCATGTCAGCTATGTGTTCTTTTATCCGGATACCGATGCTCCTCTTTGTTTGCCCAATGTATGATAACCCGCATTCACAATCAAGCTTGTAAACACCTGCATCTTGTAGGGGGATATTGCTCTTGACCGGTCTTAAAAATTGGCTAATCTTCTTGTGCGGCTTGAAGTAAGTTTTAATTGAAGCTCGTCTTAAGATATTGCCAATTTTGTCAGTGATGCCCTTGATGTATGGTAAGATGGCAGGTTGTCGCTCAACTGTAGGAGGCTTGGGGCGGCTTCTGTGACGCATTCGTGGGAGTTTGTGATTGTTGCTTCGCAGTACTTGTTTCACATGCAGAAGCTCTTCCTCGAGGTGGTCAGTGTCACAGATGCCGTGTGCTCTCTGTAACAAAGATTTGCCTACGGTAGTCAACTGACATGGATGGTGATGGGAGTTACCATTGAGATATTTATCTGTATGGGTGGGTTTCCTATACACAGTATGACCAAGAGAGTTGTCAGGATTTCTGATGACTGAAATGTCAAGGAAAGCCAAGGATTTATTGACCTCAGACTCCATAGTAAATTGGATTTTATCATGTAACGAGTTTAAATGATTTAGGAATGCAGAAACATTATTTTTGGGGAGGACGGCAAAAGTATCGTCTACGTACCGTTTGTAGATCTTCGGCATAGCCACAGCTCTGGTGAAAGCCTTCTCCTCGAAGTCTTCCATGAAAATATCGGCGACAACGGGGGAGACTGGAGAGCCCATTGCTACACCATCGATCTGTATGTAGAATTTATTATCCCAGAATAGGTAGCCAGATGTTAGGCAGTGTTCTAGTAGTTCTGCATATTCTATGGGTAGGTCGTGCTCAGTTAGTTTTCTCTTGACAATTTCAATGCAATCATGTACAGGTAAGCATGTAAATAATGATTGTACATCAAAGCTGACCATTATTTCATCATCAGTCAATTGTAGATGTTTGATTTGGCTGACAAAATGGTAAGAATCCTTGACATGCGCACTCGTTTGACCACGAAGTGGAGACAGTATTTTAGCAAGATGTTGAGCTAGTTTGTATGTCGGCGAGTCAATTTGGCTTACAATTGGGCGCAAAGGGACGTCATTTTTGTGTATTTTCGGTAATCCATACAGTTTTGGTGGTTTCACACACGAAGGTACCAGTGCCGTGACGTCTAAACCAAGTGTGTCGGAGTGTTTACTAATTATTTCTTTAGTTTTAGTTACAATTTTGGCCGTGGGATCGCTTTTTACTGGTTTGTAGGTGCTTTCGTCCGACAATAGTTCTTGTATTTTTAGGTTATAATCTGACGTATCCATGATCACAGTGGAATTACCTTTATCTGCTCGAAGTATGGTTATGTCTGGATTTTTGCGTAGGTTGGTGAGTGCAAGATATTGTTCACGAGGTAGATTCGGTGTGGGCACTTTACTTCGACGCAAGACAGCAGAGATATCTTGGCGTAACGCCTCCAAATCTTCCTTCTTTACATTGTTTTTTGTGAGACAATGTTCCACGGAGCAAATTATCTGTTCAAAAGGCACTGATCTCGGGGAAACCGCGAAGTTTAATCCATTTTCGAGGGCCTGAAGGGCGACCGGATTTAATACTGTTTGTTTCGATAAATTTGTGACACTATCAGCTGTTTTTGACGGTCGCGAGGTTGCGTTTCGTTCCGAATGTAGCAATTGCTTTGCCGCGAGTTTTTTATATAGTCATCAAAATCAACCACATCATTGAGATTCAATCCATCGAGATTCAAAAAGCACTATCAGCATCGGATTTCCAAAAATGCATGCAAATGATTAATAATCGCGCCGCGGCAAAAAATGATGAATTCAAAAACCGTCATTTAGCAAAATATAAAAAACTCGCGGCAAAGCAATTGCTACATTCGGAACGAAACGCAACCTCGCGACCGTCAAAAACAGCTGATAGTGTCACAAATTTATCGAAACAAACAGTATTAAATCCGGTCGCCCTTCAGGCCCTCGAAAATGGATTAAACTTCGCGGTTTCCCCGAGATCAGTGCCTTTTGAACAGATAATTTGCTCCGTGGAACATTGTCTCACAAAAAACAATGTAAAGAAGGAAGATTTGGAGGCGTTACGCCAAGATATCTCTGCTGTCTTGCGTCGAAGTAAAGTGCCCACACCGAATCTACCTCGTGAACAATATCTTGCACTCACCAACCTACGCAAAAATCCAGACATAACCATACTTCGAGCAGATAAAGGTAATTCCACTGTGATCATGGATACGTCAGATTATAACCTAAAAATACAAGAACTATTGTCGGACGAAAGCACCTACAAACCAGTAAAAAGCGATCCCACGGCCAAAATTGTAACTAAAACTAAAGAAATAATTAGTAAACACTCCGACACACTTGGTTTAGACGTCACGGCACTGGTACCTTCGTGTGTGAAACCACCAAAACTGTATGGATTACCGAAAATACACAAAAATGACGTCCCTTTGCGCCCAATTGTAAGCCAAATTGACTCGCCGACATACAAACTAGCTCAACATCTTGCTAAAATACTGTCTCCACTTCGTGGTCAAACGAGTGCGCATGTCAAGGATTCTTACCATTTTGTCAGCCAAATCAAACATCTACAATTGACTGATGATGAAATAATGGTCAGCTTTGATGTACAATCATTATTTACATGCTTACCTGTACATGATTGCATTGAAATTGTCAAGAGAAAACTAACTGAGCACGACCTACCCATAGAATATGCAGAACTACTAGAACACTGCCTAACATCTGGCTACCTATTCTGGGATAATAAATTCTACATACAGATCGATGGTGTAGCAATGGGCTCTCCAGTCTCCCCCGTTGTCGCCGATATTTTCATGGAAGACTTCGAGGAGAAGGCTTTCACCAGAGCTGTGGCTATGCCGAAGATCTACAAACGGTACGTAGACGATACTTTTGCCGTCCTCCCCAAAAATAATGTTTCTGCATTCCTAAATCATTTAAACTCGTTACATGATAAAATCCAATTTACTATGGAGTCTGAGGTCAATAAATCCTTGGCTTTCCTTGACATTTCAGTCATCAGAAATCCTGACAACTCTCTTGGTCATACTGTGTATAGGAAACCCACCCATACAGATAAATATCTCAATGGTAACTCCCATCACCATCCATGTCAGTTGACTACCGTAGGCAAATCTTTGTTACAGAGAGCACACGGCATCTGTGACACTGACCACCTCGAGGAAGAGCTTCTGCATGTGAAACAAGTACTGCGAAGCAACAATCACAAACTCCCACGAATGCGTCACAGAAGCCGCCCCAAGCCTCCTACAGTTGAGCGACAACCTGCCATCTTACCATACATCAAGGGCATCACTGACAAAATTGGCAATATCTTAAGACGAGCTTCAATTAAAACTTACTTCAAGCCGCACAAGAAGATTAGCCAATTTTTAAGACCGGTCAAGAGCAATATCCCCCTACAAGATGCAGGTGTTTACAAGCTTGATTGTGAATGCGGGTTATCATACATTGGGCAAACAAAGAGGAGCATCGGTATCCGGATAAAAGAACACATAGCTGACATGAAGAACAGACGCTCGACCAAGTCTGCAGTTTGTGAACATGCTCTGGACAAACCCAACCATTACATTCGATTTGATAATCCACAAATCCTCGCTAGAGAGACCCGGTACATGCCAAGAATGTTACGCGAGGCTATTGAAATTAAGAAACACCCAAATTTCAATAGAGAAGATGGTTGGCAAGTACCACCAGCTTGGGATCCAGTCATTAAATTAATTAAATCACAAGGCCAACGCCATACTGCAAGACCTCTGGACACCGTGAGCGAATACTGCGTGCATAGGGAATGTTATGATTAAAAAATTTCAGACGGTAGTTCAAAAAATTTCAGACGGTAGTAATAATTTCTTAATAACTCAAGTGACAAATAAAATCAATTAGTCACCCCGTGACCACGTCCACTGCAAAGTGTTCGAAACGTCGGGATATAAATCATGTCAAATATACGCGATTTAAACCGTTAAAAGTTGTTTAATTGCAATTTAATAAACTATCACTGTTTATGTAACTACAAAATGCCGAATACTTCCATTCTCGAATTCCCGCCAAAAAGTCACACTACTTAGTTAAATAAAAACATTCTGTTATTTTTCATTCAGCCACTACCGACGACTTTATAGATTCAATTACTAATTAGTTACCGTAATAAGGAAATCACCGCCACGTGCAGCTAACGCATAAAGTGATCTTTATTGCAAGAGCAATAAGATCTTTATTGCTGAACAATAAAAACATAATAACGAAGCTATTATGGCGCCCGCATCTAATACGCAACTAATTGCTTTTAGCTTCTGACAATAAATTTTCGACTGAGAATATTATAAGCGTATGTCGCAATTTTACGACTCGCATACAAAACCATACTCAATGACTAGGTATAAGGCGAGTTCACATTTGTGTCATCTAAACGTTGCATTTCACCGAATCGTATCCGCCACGTGTTGCACGAGATACGCCGCCGTTGCAACTACATCAAAACATGCCATGCAACACGTCGCGGATACGGTGTGAAACGCAACAGTGAAATGTGGTGAAGTACAAATGTGAACACGATTATACCATACCATCGGCCTGTGTCTCTCCACTGCTGAATATGGACATCTCCCAAGGCTCGCCACCCCACAAGATCTTTGGCTCTTGTCATCCAACCATTATCGGTGAACTTCAAGTCATCGGTCCACCTGACCAGAGCGCATGCTACCCGATACATGTTCTCCATTCAAAAAGACTCATCTACTCCTATCTGTTGTTGGTACCTATTCACTGCCACGGCAGATGAGACCTATTTATTCACTGCCACTTCAACATGCCGATTCAATAGCCTATGTTTTATGGCAGTAATCTATATCTGTATACGCAACAGGAACTGAATAACCGAGGAACAGCAATACCCTAGTAGGGCGGTGTACTTAGTCTAAGTTCCTGCCTGTGTACATGATAGCAAGGAATAAATAAACATATATCCAAATGTAAGCAGCGAAACCGGGGGCGTGCCAATGTTTGTCATTCAGGACTGATGTTGGCTTGTATCGCGGATCTCCATTAGCGATAGTATCCACTTATGAGCGACCATGAGCGACAGTCTGGTTGTCTGCCGCCTTCTTTCAATAAATAACAAAAAATACAAGCGGGCGAAGCCGAGGACAATGCAAAAACTAATGTTTTGTATTATAACAAAACCGCGAGTAATATACGCCTGGGAGCATAACTCCCTATAATCCTGAGCCTATAGGAAGCACTTTCCACAAATAGGGCGCTTTGATCAGTTTATTATTGGACCGGCGGAATAAAGGCCACCACACAATGGACGATCGACATTCATACCGCAGAAGTCGTATAACTTGGCGGACTAAAGCAATTTTCTATTTTGGTATGCGGCGCGGTTTACTTTATTGTAACGGCTGTGAATTTTGCAGCCCACAGGCTAATCATTTGCATGTAAGTGCTGTAAGTTCCATGTCTGCTGTACATCGGAGGTTTTCCCGCTGCATTACGATAGGGTTCTTCAAGAGCTGCAAAAAGATATTTTCATTACTCATACTCTGAAAGTAGGTCCGAAGTTGCCTGTGGAGCGAAGTGAAAATAGCCCAATACCCCCTAGGGTGAGCGTTTTCAACTGACAGACAACTGAAAAATTAAGAAAAAAAAAGAGCTATTTACACATTTCTATGTAACCATGATCTAACTTCCTATACAGCCACACTTCGATTAATACTATATTAATTCTTAACTTTGTAGAATTTTTGTTTGTGATGTTATTTAAGACACCGATTAAACCGCGTCAAAATTAATTTAAATAGATCATTGACATAAATTAGAAATAATCTATAATGATAAGTTCTTTTTATCAAGCTAGCAATAAGTAGGTACTACTCAAAAAGACTGGCTGGCATTATGGCGCTTGAAAAATGTTGCGCGTAAAAAAGAAAAAAAAAGGCGTGTAAGCGACATTAATGCAAATTCTTGGGAAGTTGAAGTAATATTTTTTGCATATATGGCTTGTGTTTACTTTCCTTGTATTCGTAATGAAAAGCACAGTGTTTACCTAGGGATTCAGGACTTATTTAGTCCCTCGACCTATTGGCGCCCTCGCTGCGCTCGGGCACCAAACCCAGTCTTGGGACTGAAATAAGTCACTTTCACCCCTAGGGTAACAATGTACTATTGCAGGGTAGGTAGCGCGTCTATAATCGTACTGGTATTTCAGGCGTCCGTAAGCGACGGTAACCGCTTACCACCAGTTGGTCCGTCAGCCTGTCTCTCACCTTTAATAGAAAAAAAACCTATTGCTGTCTTCGGAAACCGTCTTTTGCACGGACCCGTCTAAATATGAATAGATCATACAATACTCAAAATTATCCCGCGAAGAGTTATAAGGTTATTTTCTGAATAACACAGTAACATAACTTGATAACATTGATAAAATGGAAATCAAAAGACGTAAAGAAGTTACAGAAACGGATTCCTTTTCGAAACTCGTGTGCCGTTCCTTGTCCCTTGATCGTAACCAGCCCTTTTAATATTCCCTGTTGGACACGGGCCTCAATGTGCACATTGTGTGCACCGTACGGTTTAAAAATGCCACGTTGGCCAAGCAGTGTACGGTTTTTTAGTGTAGATGCCGAGGGTTTGTGACAGCCACTTTTACACCTTAGTCGCCTTTTACGATGACAGCCACGGGAAGAGATGGGATGATGTTATTCTAAAGCCGACCGACGACAACCTCATCCACAAAGACAATTCATTCGACCTTTTATCCCGCTTCAATTTATCTTCCTCTACCACATTGGAGACTGTGATTAAATTCCTCAAATAACGCGTACAGTAATTTCTATTTGCCGGTCTGTCGATTCCGTAATGTGGAAATGGTTTTCATTTGAGCATTTGACCAGATCATCAAATTACGAGTACAGCGAACAATGATTGCATTTGTTACGGAATGTTGGCTCAAAATACGTTGTCAGGAATTTTAATGAACGAAGCAAATATACAACGTATCGAGAGTAGAATTGATTTTTTTTATAGAGAAGGGCGGCAGACTAGCATACAGTCCACCTGATGGTAAGTGGTTACCGTCTTCCATAGGCATCCGCGATACATGACAAGATCACTCCAGATGGAAACCATTGGCACGCCCCCGGATGCATTGCCTGCCTTTGTAGATGAAGGGTTGGGAGAATAGGAATGGGCTCTGGTACATCTCACTCATTAAGTCATTACCGAAACACGTACGTACATTGGAGAAATACGATAAAGTTGAAAATGCAGTACATTTCAAGGTAGAGTATCCTGTGAGACTACCTTGAGACTTACTACCTTTATAGTGTGGGTATCGTGGCTAGTTCAGTGCGCTCCGCGGCTGTGGGAATTCAGCGTGCACTCCCCCTCCCCCCTACAAATGCTACTAGTTCTATGATTCTACTAGTTTTTAAAATAAGTTTTTTTTTAATTCAAAATGTATAGTTTGTACATGTCTAATATATATATATATATATATATCTTTTATTATCCCAGTTATATGCCCGCGCCGCGACGCCTTGTTGAATCATTCCAAGGTACTGAACGTTACGAACTGAAGCTTGGGACGTTTTAGATACGACTTTACATGTCTGTAACTTTGGATTTATACCCTAAAATAATTTTATTGCTCTTTACAACGGCTTTATGGGCTTTTAGGCGGGAACTTGAGAAGTGAAGTTGAGTTTTTGTTTGGTTATTGTAAAAATTGTGTATTAGGCGTTTAATAGTGATAGATTATCAAACTTCATATGTTTCTCGTGCGTGGTGTTTATGATAATCAAATAAAAGCGTGGGACTGCGTTTTTCGTGTGCTCCCAAAGAGTCCTCTTCTGTCCTCAGCAAACCTACTATCGTTTTACTGAGCGATTTCTGTCTTACTTCGACGGGCCTGGACATTGGCAGGATACATTTTAGATTTTGAAATTGTTTATTACGAAGAAAACTTGAAAATGTACTGGCAGAATGTGTAAATTGCACCATTGCCACAACGAAGAAAAAAATCGGCTCTATATATTTCAAATTAGTTGACGTGTTTCAGGGTTTCACGTTATTTCAGTGACATATTGTTTATTTCCACGAACTTCATGCGTGTGACTATAGTAGTACATACATCCTTATCTTTAGTACTTACGCGTACTGCCTCATAAATATAATCGATAATACGAGGTCTGTTAATATAATAACTTTTGTATATTTTTTAAAAACATTTTATGACGCGTAATTGGTAACACTGCACAGCGTAGGACCTAACTGATCATCTCCCACCATTTATTGCATAAAGACTTGATAAAACTAGTGAAAGAGAACAAGGCGACAAAAGTGCGTTACGAGATAAATAAAATGGCTCTAGCACACGGACATCGCTTTCTCCGAACTCAGCCGTACCATTGTCTGTACAATGCCATCGAGTTAAAATGTTCTCAAATTAAAATGACTATGACCGCGATATTAGTATTGATTGCATAATTGACAACGAAATAATTATTCAAGTAACCGATAGCGACGACGATAGCAATAATTCACCTGATTCTGATTCAGAATAGTGTAAAATACTCAATATGTATAAAAATGAATGTTTCTTTGTTATTCGCGTATGCGTTCCTATACCATTCATCCGATTGCGATGAAACTTTGGTGAGATGTTGTGCGCAACGTTTCTATATTATCGCATTAAATTGAAGACCACCCGAGCGAAGTCGCAGACAACAGCTAGTACTCAATAAAACATATTTTAACCACAATGACATTTTTTTTATTTCCGTATTCCGTATTCTATCACATCAACGAAAGTATTGTGATTATCTGTTAATAAATGTATTTAATTACTGCTACGATGGTGTATATTCACATCACTAGTTACATTAATCTGACATATTTGAAATCGGTAATCTTTCGAAGGCGTACCTACAGTATTGGGTATTGTACACGCCCCGGAAAAGAGAGGATTGTTAAATAGAGATGTGATAAATATGTAGAGTCAAGTGCACGTGACCTCCCACGATTAGATCGAATCGGTAAAGTTGACAGGCTCATAAACAGTGGAGTGTTTTAACGAGTTACAAGAATGTTAACTTAAGTTAATATTAAGTGATCTTTAATACTGAACTAAAGTATTAAAGGTCGTCCTTAATTAATCTTAATACAGTTCGCCCACCTTGATAAGCGGTACTCAAGTAATAAGCTCTATCTGCCTATTTATGTAAGATGCACGCCCCTGTATTGTTTCTTTATGGAGAAGGTGACAAACGAGCAGACAATCCACCTGGTGGTATACTGGTGGTATATTGGATACTGTCACCCATGAACGTCCACGCTACATGTCAATATCAATCTGACTACCTTTAGCGATTTAGAAATAAATTTCTAGAACGGAGATAGGAGAGGATATCTCATGTGTCACTCACTACCACTGCTAGATATAAGTCTTTCCCAAAAGTGCGCATATATAGTACCTACTATCTATTTAGTTATTCAAAGATAAACATGTACTATGAAAAGGCCGGAAATGAAGAGGCATATGTCCCACACACGTTTTTACGTAAAAATATGTAAAATTACTTAAAAGCTTTCAGTGCCAAATTGCATGAAAGCTCTCGTATGGGGAGTTATTTTGTCAATTTAAGTCTGAAACGTGGGATTACTTGAAATATGAATTTTAGATTTACAGTTTGTTACATTTTACACGTAAACGTCCGGTACCTACTCACAGAAGTCTACTGTAAAATGTACTGTTTACCACAATATTCTATGCCCCTCCCCATTCCCCCATTTCCCCCTTCCATCCCATCCCAACCCCTCCTATCCTACCGAATGAAGTAAGAGGAAAATCCCTCGCCTCGTTATACCGTTTTTTTTTGCCCTTTTTCCAACCCTTTCTCAACACATCCAACAGACAACACATCCAGAGGAGCGCTAACGTTTTTCATTCTGGTCTGATGTTTGTATGCATCGCTGATGTCCGTGAGCTACAGTATCCACTTACCACCAGGTGGACCGTATGCTCATCTGCCGCCTACTGTCTAAACAAGTCTAGACGATTTGGTGTTGCCTCAATATACTTCATGACGCCCTCGCGGCGCTAGCTAGGGGACAAAAACCCCGGGATACCGCGCCAAAAATAACATGATAAATCACCAAGATTAATTTTTAATTCGATAATAATAAGATAATGAATAGTTAAAGATTCGGTATTTACGTTATAATTTATAATGTAAATACAGAAAATATTAAAAATATCGGTTATTATAATATAACATAGGTACCGATTTTAAAATTTTAAATTATTATAGCGCTATCGGCTGAAGCGTCGACGCTTCTATGTATCGTGAAAATAACATTAAAGAAAATTAATGAAATGAAATTTAATATAAATTTTTAAACATTCGCGTTTTGTATACATTTTATATTCTAAATCGGGTCTGAACGCGTATAATAAAGTTATTTGTTTACCATTTATTCCTACTCAACGTCTCGACACGGGTTACATCAGCCGTGGCCACGAGTTGACTGAAGAGGCGGGTAGTCCGAGATAGCAGCTACAAGCAGTTTCATCAACTACCCACATTTCATCTTCACACTCGGAAAGGCTGCGACACGCTACTCTAACAATGTCTGCGGACGTATTCGACAGTTAATCGCAATGTTCAAATTTAAATCTTCCCGATAAGAAATTTTTATATTTCTTAACTTCAATCGCTTCACTTACAATTCTGGGATAATAGTGACGTTCTGTGGAGAGGATTTTGGGAGTGCAGAGTTCTATCCAGAGTTCTATACGCAATCAAGATGCGAAGATGAATATAGATAATATGAACTTGCCATCTATTTATGATCTTATGGAGTTCTGATGAATATGAATGGAAGATATTGAATACATACCACGAGATTATTTACCAAAATCTCCTAAACGAATTTGTAACGTTTGACTGATGATTGATATGTAGGTGCTGTAATATTGGTGTTGATTTTTTAAGATACAAGTATAATGTGAATAAGGCAAATAAAAGCAATCTAAAGTTATATTTACATACATTATACAATATAGATACTTATTGTAATTAATTATCTAGTATGCAAATATACATAAATAAATAAGACCTAAGTAGAAAAAAATAATACGATTATATATCAATATAGTGACTTGTTTAGTAAAGATTGTCATTAGTTTTTCAACGGAAAATAGCAACAGCCAACAGCTCCATATATTTCTCTGCACTGACTCGAGACATGTTCACAAAGGTTTGTATTTTTAATTATAAGTTTGTAATTTGTATTTAAACTTCTGTTTGATTAAAATTAAAACATTATTTCGACCCTCATAGCCACTGATGTCATTTGTTTTAAATCTACAATTTCCTGTTCTTAAAAATGTCGAAAATACTAAAACAAAAAAAACAAAATTTAGATATTCGTAAAAATTTAATATCGTTAATCCCGGTTTTAGTAAATGGAGGCCGTATTGCAATCCCTATTGCTAGCCCACCGGGGGGGGGGGGTCATTCTGTTTTCGGGAAGTCAGATGGGAGACCAGCGTGGGCGGCGACTCTAAATGCCCTCAGAACTTAATTTCTACAACTCGGTGGCTTTTATTCAATTCATATTTTATCGTCATTTCCTTGCTATACCAAATAAAGTTGATTTGCTAGCTCACTTTATGCTTCCCGGCAAAACAAACTGAATACGTAAGCAGTTCAAATAAAATAATCCTTATCACACATACATAAGGGTGGTATAAAATGCACTAAATTCTGGCTGGTTTTAATCGCTTGGATCAATGCCAGAGAGCGTTGTTTCAAAATTGCGAACTATTTCGCAAATATAAATTAATATGGGTGGAGGTTGTGGAGTTTATGTATTACGTTTTACGAGTAAGTTATTATTGGTTTGTAATTATTCTCATGGTAATATACCTCAAACATTATATGGGCTGTGAATTTTATCCTAGTGTCTAAAGCGCGCGCCACGAGCAGGAAGAATTTCGCCCGAACATCGACCCCTATGCTAGCCCGTCTCTTACCCGTGCAGTCTCATTCTTAGTCTTACTATGTAGGGGAGAGTGTATGCTGCATTCTCACAGCCGCTGGGCGCACTCGACTGGCCACGTTACCCCTCTCTTACAGAAGACTACCTTGAAATGTACTGCATTTCGTTCCTTATCATATTTCCCCAAAGTACAGACGTGTTTCGGTAGTGAGTGAGATATGCCAAAGCCCATTCCCATCCCATCCTATCCCTCCCCATTTTCCCAATACATTCCTTAATCTGCAAAAGTAGGCAGCGCATCCGGGGGCATGCCAACGTTTGTCATTCTGGACTGATATTGACATGTATCGCGGATGTCTATGGACGTCAGTATCCCACTTACCGTCATGTGGACTGTATGATCGTCCGCCGCCTTTTTTCTATAAAAAAAAGAGTCTTAGCTGACCTGATGCATTTCTATGTCTTGAAAATTCCTCCTGCTCGTGACGCGCGTTTTAAAAGAAATAATTAGGTCCTAATTATGTTTTTTATCGTTTAGCATTTGATTATAAATAAATAAAAATAATAATTCATTTCTTTATATCTCGTACATATTGAAATGTGATTTTATACGTAAGTGCTTACTTTTGCCTGACCAATTGCGACCCCCTCTATATATTATGGTGTCTCTGTATGTGATGTACCCTGGGAGCCGCGACTAATATAATTATTAATAATTCAAATTCAAAGAACGTCTATTTTAATAAAGAATGAAAGAATTATTACGGTTTTATTGTCAGTAAAAAATTATTAAACATGTTAGAACGCTGTTGTATCTCTAATTTAGTTAAATAAAAGAAACATTATAATAATACATTTTTATTATGTACTTCCAATGTGAATGACATAAGATCATAGATAATCTAGACAGTAGCATAGAGTGTATAAAAGTAGTGATGTGACATACATCACATTACAACACCTCCCTCCCTAGAATTGGAACACGGCTAAATATCTAGGACTTGTCTAGGTTTAACAGTTCTACCACTTCTAGTCATATAGGGTACATTAATATTTGTGGGGAAACTCTGTTCAGTTACATGAGTTTTGTTTTTCCTATCCACTGTCTCATTGTAATCATCAACATCAATCATTAGGTTAGCATTATCATTCACTGTAGTAAATGATTTCTTCATTTGTGATGTATTGCGCCTTAAGGGCTTACAATCATTTTGTTTCATTATAATGTAGGAGCGAGGCTCCTTGGACTTACATATGATCTTAGCTTTATTCCACATCTTTCCTTCCCTAAAAACTACATTGTCTCCAGGCACATAATCTGTGACTTTCATTCTTGCTGTCTTATCAAAAGTATTCTTATACAAAGATTGTCTTAAAACTAGTTTATTAAATGCATCATTCTGCACTTTAGGTCTTAGTACATCACTATTACAGGGTAATATTCTTAACCTCCTGCTGTTTAACATCTGTGAGGGTGTTATATCTAGACCAGACAGTGGTGTGTTATTATAGTGCAATATACCTTCTCTATAATCAGAGCCATCCTCTTTACATTTTTTTAAAATCTGTTTGCAGATGTGCACTGCTTTTTCTGCCAAACCGTTACTCTTAGGGTATCTTGGGGTTGAGGTTGACAAAACAATATCTTTAGATTTAAAGTAGCATTTACATTCATATGAAGAAAATGGTACATTATCAGCAATTAGCTCTACCGGATAACCAAAACGAGTAAAGGCTTCTTGCATGGCACTAATTACAGATTTAGTAGACTTGTCTCTCAGTGGCAAAAGCTCTATCCAGTGTGAGAAGTAGTCAATAATCACTAAAAAGCATTTTCCATTAAAGTCTAGTATATCACAGCCTACTTTAGTATAGCGTTCTTTAGGTATTTTATGGGGTAACAATGGTTCATTATAGTTTTTGGAACTATACTTCTCACACGGTCTACATTTTTGTACATAGTTATGTATATCAGTTCGCATATTTGGCCAATAAAATAAAGGCTTAGCTTTGGAGATACATTTGGAAATACCACAATGACCTTTATGTAGAATATCAAGGACATAGATCTTCAGTGACATAGGTACTATGAGCCTATTTCCTACAAATAATAAACCATCCTGCATGTACATGTCATCTCTAAATTTTTCATAAATTTTGAGCTCAGCTGGTAAAGACTTTGGCCAACCATGATAGTAAAATTCTGCAATTTTGTTCAGGACTGGATCACGATTTGATTCTTTTCTAAAAATTTCTTTACGCTCATCAGACATTGGTAGATATTTTGACACCGAATGAACCATTTGCAGCATCTCACTATCATGTTCTGTTACTTTCAAACTGTTTCTCGATAACATATCAGCAAAATGAACTTCTTTGCCTGGTACATAATATACATTTAAATTATATATTAATAATTTAAGTCTAAGTCTCCTAAGCCGTGGTGATCCCACCTTGCTTATGTGCTTTGGCATTATAGCCATTATGGGCTTATGGTCAGACTGCACATCTACATCAACACCGTATATATATTTATGAAATTTTTTACATCCAAAGTAAATGGCTAAGAGTTCCTTCTCCGTTTGTCCATAATTCTGCTCTGTGCTGTTCATGGTGCGTGATGCACATGCGACAAGTCTTGGTATACCTTTGTCATCTTTTTGAAACAAACAACAACCAAGACCATTTTTTGATGCATCACACTGTAATACGATTTTCTTATTAGGGTCAAACGGCGACAGAGCTGGGGCTGAACTAACCTTAATTTTCAGTTTTTTGAAAGCCTCCTCATGGATTGGCAACCATGTAAAGTCAACATCCTTTTTGAGAACTTTGCATAATGGGGACATTAGTTCCCCCATATCTGGTACATAACGCCTTATATAACTGAAAGAACCAATAATACTTTTTAGTTGATCTTTGTTAGTTGGAGGTTCCAGATTAATTAAAGATTCAGCTCTGGATTTATCAATTGACATGCCATTAGCATTAAATGTTTGACCAACATATTTGACCTCAGTTTGCCGATATTGTAGTTTATCTTTATTGAAGACAATACCTAGTTCTTTTGCTTTCTTCATTACATTATTAAGAGAAGCATCATGCTCTTCTATTGTGCTTCCCATAACCAAGATGTCATCAGCCCAGACCATGACATTAGGAAAGCTTCCAAAATGAGTCTCCAGTACTTCTTGGAAGAGTTCAGGTGCATTCATTAGACCATATGGTAACACTAGATACCTGTATACTCCAAACGGTGTGGCAAAACAGCATTTCCAAGAAGACTCTTCACTCAGCATTAAACGATGAAAGCCTTCAGATAAATCAAGCACTGAAAAAAACTTTTTATTTTTTAGTTTAATGGCCATGTCATCTAAGGTTGGTAACATCTTGGGTTTTTTTACAATGATTTTGTTCAAGTCAGATGGGTCCAAACATAATCTAATTTTCTTATTTGGCCGCTCAACTAATACAATTCTGTTTACACATGCTTTGTTACTTATATTCTCTACTTTTACAATAGCTTCTCTCTTTTCCAGTCTATCTAATTCAGTTCTTAACGGCTCCAACATGGAGTGTGGGATTCTAGGCGAAGGATAACAAATTGGATCTAAAGAACATCTGGTGGGAATTTCAAAAACACCAGGCACCTTGCCAATCCCCTTAAATACTTCAACATTTTCTTGAATAAAATTTTCTTTATTGACATCAGGTACAGTTGCCTGTACATTATGCACCCTTTTTATCAACTTTAGGCTGACACAACCAGGCAAACCCAGCAGCATGGATTTACAGTCAACAATTATAAAATTCTCTAGACATTTATTGTCTCTGTATTTACACTGCAAACTGATCATGCCTAACGGTCTAACCTGGCTGCCCTCAAACGACTCAAGTTTTATATTTGTTGGCAGTAGCTTTAATTTTAAATTTTTATTAATTTTGTTAAATAAATTAACAGGCATTATACTGACATCGGCACCCGTGTCAAGCTTACATTTTATTGTGGTGTCCTCAATAATGATAACTTCAAACCACTCAGATTTTAAGCTATTTATACTTTTAGCTTCCTTGCAGTGAACAGTTTCACAATCACTATCAGAATTTGACTCTTTATTTACTTCACGCACTTTTTTATGACTGCTGACCCTGCAACTCACTGCAAAATGATTTAACAAGCCACATTTCACACACTTTTTACCAAATGCGGGACATGAGCGTGGACCATGCTCCGTTTGGCACCTCTTGCACTTGAATATATTAGAAGGTTTCTTATTGATTCTTGCGGCTTCAATGGACACAGGATTCATCGCTGATACTTGTCTTGACGCCTGCTCTTTGGTCTGGCAAAATTTTATTGCCTTATCTAGTGTAAGCTCATCAACTCTGAGTAAGGCTTCCTGTGTTCCTTTGTCATAGACAGTTTGAACTATGTGATCCCTCATCAGTTCGGTTTCCATAGTTTTATATTCACACGATTTTATCAAATGTCTGCAGTCCGTCATATATGCATCAAACGGTTCGCCCTCTTGTTGTTTGCGTTCATTAAATTTGAAGCGCTCGAAAACAATATTTGTTCGAGGATTTATATGCGCAGTGATTGCACTGACAACATTTTCATAGGTCAACTCGGTTTCAGCGATAGGGATTGTTGACACGACTCTAGCGGCTTCCGGCCCCATCATGTTTCGCAACAAGGATAATTTTACCGCATCTGGGCTTTTATTTTTACCCGTAACGACCAAGTAATCTTCAAAACTGCACAACCAGAACTTCCATTCTGAAACTGCATTTTCTCTTGAAATATCTAAGTTTGGTGGCAGTTTAACCGAGACATTTTCTAATTGGGATGCACATTTGCCGGCGTCCATCTTGATATTTTGATCTTGATTTTCGTAAAAATTTTTTGTTGCAAACTTGTAAACTTAAGTTTGTGTCGAAACTTTATAAAATTCACGGTTCAATGTTTAGTTTTATCGGCTGCGCCATGTTGTATCTCTAATTTAGTTAAATAAAAGAAACATTATAATAATACATTTTTATTATGTACTTCCAATGTGAATGACATAAGATCATAGATAATCTAGACAGTAGCATAGAGTGTATAAAAGTAGTGATGTGACATACATCACATTACAACAAACGCTATTAAAATATTTCGATTATTTTACTGGCATTCCCATAATTACCCATATTTACTTTTTAAATATCGTTTCAATGCAAACCGCGGTGCTTAAATGTGTAGTTGAGTGTATTTCAAAATTCATTAGTACACTCAGCCGCGAAAAATATTGAAGTCGACACACGTCAAGTGGACGATACTTTTCAACTGTCCACGTTTTAAATGTAGGGTGACAATTAAATTTATTTTTGTTGGTTATGTATATAAAACTCTAAGATTATAAGATTATTGTTAAGATTATAAGATTAGAGATTTCTATAAGATAAAACTCTTTATTTTTTTTTATGTACGAAGGCGGCAGACGAGCAGTCCTCCTGGTGGTGAGTGGATACTGTCGCCCATAGACGTCCGCGATACATGCCAACATTAATCCAAAATGACAAACGTTGGCACACCTCCGGATGCGCTGCCTACCTTTGGAGATATAGGAATGGATTTGGATAAAGGGTTGGGAAAATGGGGAGGAATAGGATGGGAATGGGCTCTGGCATATCTCACTCACTACCGAAACACGTACGTACATTGGGGAAATAGGATAAAGTGGGA
This sequence comes from Sesia apiformis, assembly GCA_914767545.1. Lineage (NCBI taxonomy): Eukaryota > Metazoa > Arthropoda > Insecta > Lepidoptera > Sesiidae > Sesia > Sesia apiformis. The sequence goes on from OU611973.1 coordinate 7,310,007, forward strand.
AATGCAGTACATTTCAAGGTAGTCTTCTGTGAGAGAGGGGTAACGTGGCCAGTCGAGCGCGCTCAGCGGCTGTTGGATTGCCCCCCTCAATAGAACTCATACCTACATTCAATTCATACATAGAATTCATACCTACCTAAAAATAGTTCTGATCATTAATGATTCCAAGATAATCTCAGGATCATATAGAGTATATAGAGTATCATATCATATAGTATCCACTTACCATCAGGTTGACTGTATGCTCGTCTGCCATCTTCGTACATAAAAAAAATTACTTAGGTTAGGTAGGTAGGTATTTTTCCAAAGTCGCTTTAGTATGTAATGGGAACGGTTCAGCTTGGAGTTTCGGAGTTTTGGAAAATTAAAGTTGCCGATATAACTCAAATAATCATTAAGCATAAATGGTTGTATATAGACCATATCTGTCACAAGACCGATAAATCGATTCGCTAGACGAGTCCTCGGATGAAGAAAATGTACCGGGAGGTTTAGCACAGGTTGCCCTCCATCCAAACGAACTGACGATTAAATGGAAGTGACAGGTAGCGGCTGGATCAGAACAACGGATGATCGAGTATGGTGTTGAGCCTTGGGAGAGGCTTACATTTCCAACCGTGGGGAAACATAGGGTGATGGTATGGTGCTGAGCATTTTTATTCCTACATTAGCGCTCAATAATGTTGTTAAACTTCTTGACAGTTACCGTTAATTGTTCCAAAAATTCAGCAATTTTTTATTAATTTCCAAAAGGCTTGTAACAAAATACCAGTATGCCCACAATATTGATTTTATCAATTAAATTATCAATATTGATATATACCTAAATACATAAGTTATGACGATAGAATAGGGACGATTGATTCAAATAGGAAGACATCGGCTATCAGATAAACTACATCTTAGGCAGTACTTATTGGTATTATACTCGCAGAATGACAGATAACTTACTGTTGTATCAGGTGAGAACGTTCTTGGTTAACGTACTTATGTTGAGATTGCATTTTTTAGTTTATAAACTTTAAATTACTCATTTATTTATAAATAATGAATGAAATGCTCTTTATTTGACACAAAACAGTCATGTCGTTGACTGTTTTGTGTTTAACTATAATAACTGCCGTTTTTTGAGGATGAGGAAAATTTCTTATCCCTTTATGTATACGCTATTTTTCTCGTCTTACACAATCCTTTTTCTTAAGCCACTCCTAAATCTACAAAAGTAACCAGCGCATCTGGGGGCGTGGTAATATTTGTTATACTTGACTGATTTTGGCATCTGTTGTAAATGTCCGTGGGCGTATCCGCAAGGGAACTGTCTGCTCATCGCCATCATCTTTCCATAAAAAAAAACTATATGTTAGGAGAATATCCAGTGGTGAATAGTTCATCGAAAATTCTTTAATAATTTCTATGGTATGGTATTATGCGTCGCCATCTCTCTACTTCTGTATATAGATGTAAGTCCTTGGGCTCTTTAAAGCCCCGCCACCACAGATCTTCCTCGTTAACTTTCTATAAGTACAATATTATTGTCAATTAATAAGTATTGACAATTAAGTACAATATAACGATTTTGGTGAGATGATACTTTGTAAATATTACAAATACAAATTAATCATATTTCTTTTATTGATTATAAATGTTTTATTAGAAATTAACTGATTACACAAATTATAACATATATATTATAACACAAAAATCTCATTATTTTTTCTAAATTTAAGTCCCATTACCTATATTAAATTAATCTTCTTATTAATTAAATTATTTATTGATTTTTAGTTGTTAATTATTTTCGTATCTTCCATACATATAATAAAATCTTAAATAAATTTAAATATCACAAATAAGTACCGGTTTTGCGAATCGAATACTTTTTTTCTTCATTACAAATGCCATATTTATTACAAATCAATTGAATATATTTTTTGTTATAATGTTCCAAATTTTAAATTCCATTTTATAGAATAACTTCTTCGATCACACACACTTAGAAAAGCATCTATTTCGCAACGCAAATTGGTTTTCTAAACATTCATAATTTTAATCCACAATTAATGAAATGCTTGGCCACCCCACTCAACACTTGCGTTCCGCTTTAATAATTCTCACATGAGATTTATGCTGCCTCATACGTTACGTTTCCTACAATATAAATTATGACGTTACGTTTCACGCACGTATTTAGTGGTAATAAATTAGAAATACGACTTTCCGGTCGCAAAGTTGTAGTTATTGCGTTTTGAGGAACGTTTTTATGGACACAAAAGAGATACAATTTGTGGCCCCATAAATAACAGAATTTTACTTCGATGGTTTTAATTACTAACAGTATGTTTTGTCTAGACAGCGTTTATGGGTTTATTCACGTGATATTTATACTACAGAATAAGAAAAAGAACATCTGTGGTGCCAAACGTCAATGATGTACCTAATTGTATTGCGTCACATGGGATGGATTGATTTTTAGGGAGATATATACAGGATTAAATAAAAAATATCATTATACTTCATGCCTCGTCCTCAAGATTCGTATTTTTTTACGTTGTTCCAATTGTTATACGAGTATATTGGGTCTTTGCATATTATAGTTAGATACATCTGGTAGTATAATATTATAAAGTATTTTTTGTTCTTCACATATGGCAATGATGCAAATAGCACATTCTGCCAGTGTCATAGTCAATACAATTTAAAACACATCTTGTCAATGTTCAGTCCCGTCGGAGTACGTAAATCAGGAGTCCCTCGGTAAAGTGATACTGGGTTTACTGAGGACAAAGAGGACTCCTTGGAAGCACATGAAAAACGCAGTCCAATGCTTTTCCTTGATTATCACAAACATCATGCACGAAAATCACTTTGAAGTTTAATAAACTATCACTATTAAACCACAAAACGCCTAATACAGATTTATTTACAATCAATCAACCAAAAACTCAACTACAAAAACTCGAGTCCTAAAAATTCGGTAATTTTACCACAAGAACAAGAATCAGCCATCAGGTAAGATAGTGAGCTATATAATATGTATTTATTTATGTTATAGCATGTACAGAGGAGTTAGACACGAGGATTCATCCCTACACATTGCTAATATTGACTTGGGCCGGTCGCTTACAAAGGCGTATTCTGGTTAAGGGTGTAGATCGTGAAAATCACCGAAAAGAGTGTTACGATTTTTCATATTTAACCTATTTACATATGATTGATATCAATGATAATTTGTATATATTACAATCAAAGACCAATAAGTATGTTCATGCTTATATTAAACTCTTAAACCTAATAGTTGTTATATAATAAACGTCAACAAACGCACAAAATTGAGTAAAAATGCAAAAACATGACTTCGTATTTTTCAGATTTAACCCCATAAATCAACACAAATTGATAAAAAGAAACACTTTTTGAACACTGAAGAAACCAATAAGTATAGCTGTATACTTCTTTTTATACCTTTACAAACAAAGACTTCCTCTTTTAAAGCCCTAAAATCTAGATATATTTTAAGGTAAATTTTTCATACACAAATGTATGGGATAAAACGTTCGTTTCATTCGTGCAATCTCGGTGGTCTGCAGCGGCAGTTCCTTTCTGTAAGTGAACGCGACACCACGCTTGTCGGCTGCAGACAGCAGAATTACGTATTGTGAATTTGTGTTTTTTGTAAAAAACTGTAAGTATAACATTTTTATAATTAATTTATTTTCAGTTAGTAGAAAGTATCGATATAATGAATGTCTGAAATAAAACCATGATGGAACTAGATATAAATCGTAAAAAATACAATATCTACACTAATAGGTATTATAAAGAGGAAAGATTTGGATTTTTGTATGTAACGAATAAACTCAAAAAGTACTGGACTGATTTTAATAATTCTTTTATCATTCGAAAGCTACATTATCACTGAGTAACATAGGCTATTTTTTTCGCAGGACTGATTGAATTTGAGTGGCATGCCAGGGAAAAGAAAGTTTTGTACGCATTATAAAAATATGAAAGCCAAAAGATCTCGGAATAAAATGTAAGTTCCTCCCTACTTATTTATTATCGCATTTGAACAGGGTACATTACAAAGCTAATACAATATGTCATATGATTTAGATCGCCCGATTCAGACATATACCTACAATAACATGTAAATATTGGTTTGTATTATCTATATCTATACTGATAAATAAAATTGAAGTATCTGTATGTAATATCAAAATAATAGGATTTTTAAAAAAAAAAAAAGGCGATACGGAGTTCGCCGGGTCGGCTAGTATTGTCTAAATATCAAATTGTGGAAGTAGGTAGGCGACAGCGCAGCTTTGTCGACATACCTATACCGCCAAACAGACGCGAGGCGCCTAGCGTCTGGCTTAGGGTTGTACAAAATAAATAAAAAGTGGATAATATTGATGAATAATATTTCCAGTATTGAAAATAAAGAAAACCTTGGGGCCGAGACTCTGAGCAACAATGCTACGCGCTGTATAGAGGTAAGTTGTTATACGTAATTCTTGTAGACTTGTTACATAAATAAACAAACTACTTAGTTAGTGATGGGCGAAGACAAAATCTCAATACCTACCTATAGATTTTTCTTGCAATATTTATTATTTTCATCGAGAGACAAACACCTTAGTACCGAAATACTTCTCAATTACTTTCTCAAAAGAAAATTTACGTTCAAATAGGTGACGTCATAAAAAAACAATACCTAATGCGTAAAGAAATTATAATTTCTATTCATCAGGAACCTAATATTGTATTAATTCTTTTGCATTTTTTTAAATTTTTAATTATTTTTTATAAAAAAAATCAAGCCATTATCTTTCTTTACAGGAACTAGTCATTGAAAACGACCAAGAGGGAAAGGTGGATGAAATGGAAGTTGGGCGTAGAGTTGTAGACGTTTCTTTTTTTTTTAAAGCTCTTCAGGCCATAGGGGACCACGGTCCAATGGATTGTAAGTTAAGTTACCTCATTATAATAGGTGAAGTAAAAGTTGGTCTGGACTCAAAACTCATCATGAAATGTAGTATGTGTAGTATGAAATTTACTGTGTGTTTGATTGAAAAGAAAGAAGATAGAATGGAAGTGAATCATCAAATTGTATCTGGTATCATATCATCTGGTGGGAGCTACTATCAGTTAAAAACATTAACTGCCGCAGTAGCCCTACCAATCATGTCACCTTCATTATACAATGAAATTAATAATACGGTTTGCGATTGGTGGGAAAAGACAGCAGCACATTCCAAGGCAGAAGCTGTCAAGGAAGAAGCGGAGTACGCAGTGTCTATAGGTAGTGTTGATAAAAATGGTACACCATTAATATCTGTTGCTGTTGACGGTTGTTGGAGCAAGAGATCTTATGGTAAGAATTTTTCCGCCTTGTCCGGCGCAGCTGCGATAATTGGCATTAAAACTAATAAAGTATTGTTTTTTGGAGTTAAAAATAAATACTGCGTAGTTTGTGCACGAGCCGCAAAGAACGACAGTCAGCCCTCGGAACACCGTTGTTTCAAGAATTATTCGGGATCATCTACCGGTATGGAATCGACCATAATAGTTGAGGGGTTTAAACGTTCCATTGTTGATCACGGTGTAATTTATAATAAATTTGTAGCAGACGGCGATTCCAGTACTTATAAAAAAATATTAGATTCGCGACCGTACGGTAATTTAACAGTAGAGAAAATTGAATGCAAAAATCATCTTTTACGAAACTACTGCAATAGCTTGGAGAAACTGTCGAAAGACACTAAGTATCCTTGCGAATTGCGGAAATTCCTAAAAGAAAGGTATTTGCGTTTAAGAACGGGTGTAAAATGCGCTATTAAATATTGGGGCGATCAAAATCAGTCACTCGAAGAAAAAATAAAAAATCTTAGTGAAGATATCCTAAATGGTCCACAACACGTATTTGGTAATCACCAATATTGCAAGGAGTATTTCTGTAGACCTGATACTCGTCGAATAGAACCTGTTGGGTTGCTTCCAGCAATTGTTGGATGCGGATTAATGGACGCGGTACACATTTTAAGTAAAAGACTGTCATATCATTCTAGAAGTTTAATTCATAATTGTACAAGTAATATAGTTGAAAGTTTTAACGCAGTGATTGCCAAATTAGTAGGGGGTAAGCGTGTAAATTATTCTTCCCGTGGTTCTTATGCGGGCCGATGCGCAGCTGCTGTTGTGTCTTTTAATACAGAATCGATTCATAGTAAAACTCATGAAGTAATATTTAAATCTAGTCCTAATCCTTTGATCGCGAAAGTGGAAAATTGTAATCGTAGAATCCGTTTAATTGCTAAACCTAAATTAAGATTGAAAAAGAGCCACAGCGCTGTATCGAAAGACGCTCACTATGGACCAAACTGCGAAAAACCTGATCTGAGTCCAGAATTATATGAGAAAGCCAAGTCATCTTTTTTAGCCGATTTAAAGTTGTCTTGTGCTGAAAGAGAGGAGCTTGAAAGGTCGACCCATTTGCAAAGAAGTAGTTCTGAGTGGATGAGTACAAGGAGAAAATTACTAACCTCATCATCGTTCGGGGAAGTTTGTAAAAAACGAGAGAGCACAAGTTGTGCTGTTCTTGTTCGTAAAATCGTTTATGGTAGTAATATCTCCAGTTTGCCTGCTGTACGGTACGGTATCGAAAACGAAGAAACCGCAATTAAACAGTTAGAAATTCAAGAGAATATTAGTATACAAGGTTGCGGTTTGTTCGTCGACGATCAATATGAATTTCTTGGTACTACACCAGATGGCATTTATGCAAACGGTTTAATTGAAATTAAGTGCCCACATTCTTTAGCTGGCATGACTCTTGATGAAGCAATGGCCAAACATACCTTTTGGGTTAAGGACAAGGCTTCCAAGGGTTATGTCATAAATAAAAATCATAACTGGTATTTCCAAATTCAGGGACAGGTACATATTACTAAAAGAAACGTTTGCATGCTTGGCATCTGGTTTGGTGCTACTGTACCTATGAAAGTTTATATTATAGAAAAGGACGACAAATTTTGGGAGGAGAAAATGGAGATGAAATTAGTTAGGTTTTATTACGATTGCCTACTTCCAGAATTAGTTGATCCTCGGCAGTCACGAAGCATGCCCATTCGTGACGCGCCCAGTATCATAGAGGCTATGAAAGAGAGGAAAGAAAGAGCTTTACGTGTTATGAAAGAGAAGAACGCCTAATGATTTTGAAAGATACAGGTAACTTAACTACCCAGCCAGTCGATTCACGTAAACACGCCAGTCCAAAAGTCGTTTTAACTTAGGAACTTAGAAATCGCCTTTTGGTTTTCTGTTTTAAACGCACTTACTTATCTAGTCTTGGATTGTCATAAATCTTCCAATAGCTCAATTACTATACAATTTCTGAGTTACCTGGTGTAAAGAATCATAAAAATTGGTTCAAAAATACAGCGAATTGAGAATTCTCCTTTTTTTAAGTCGGTTAAAAGGGCTAAATTTGCAAAAAACGAAGTGACGTCACTGCGCTACGGTTTTTATTACTTACGTGAATCGGGCAGCTGGTAACGTTTTCATTCTGATAGGTTTTGTGATAGCCATTGATTTTATCATCAAATTAGCAGAAATCAGAACTTGATCCGTAATCGAATGAAAAACCATTAGAATTTTGAACTCATATTTCGTTATTGTTTAATTACATACTTTTAATTAGTATATTAATAATTTACAAACTTCTGTTAAAATTAGTAAATAAATGAATTATTTACTAATTTTTGTACAACCCTAGCACGCTTTTGAGATAGCGAGTAATGGCGACTCATATTTATTATTGTGTAGTAAATAAATCATTTTTATACTTGTGTTTCATTTATTGACATTTTTTTTAAAACCCTAGGATTTTTTTTAGATATCGACGAGGTGATCGTAAACAAAAAGTAAGTATTTGAGTTTACGCAATAGGCACATTTCCTTGCGTAGAGATAAACACACTTCCTACTGAATTTGCAATTATTTTATTGAATGAATATTTTACGAATTAGAATAAATTTTGGTAGTGAAATTACAAATAAATAAATAGTTGGAATTTTAGGTAAGTAGAATACAAAAATGTCAGATGTCAAATGATAGAAAAACATAAAAATTGTGTCTCAACTACTCTTATTAATCTATTAAAAAGAATCAACAGCTAGTTTCCAAAAATTCAACGTTATTGTTATGCTGTAAATATTCAAGTTCAATAACAATTTCTCAACGTGGAACGTTTGTTGCAAAACATTTTGAAAATCGCGCTCTCTAGGTCATTCATCCGCCCCGTCGGATGTTACATTAAACTTTGGCGCTGCGGTCGCTCGAAATCGAGATCTCAGGCCAACAATCTACACCCTTAACAGCGATCGACATTGATGCCAATTTAATTCGTTTTTGTTGCAATACCATATTACTGACTTCAAGAGAGTCTCGTCAACAAAATTAGACACAAACAACGATGTTGTATTCTGAATTCCTCATATAGAAACATTTATTTAACTACCTATTTATTTTATATGTTATCCTACACACAAAACATGTACATAAAATGTACATACATAAAATTAGAGAACATGTAAAAACGGTAAGCTTATCTCCTGTGGAGATCTCATCCAGCAGACCCGTGAAATAGAGACATGGTCGGAACAGAACAGGCGTGCGTAGTACATACCTAATAATAATACATAAATGTAGCTGTGATTCACACGGAGCTCCATTCTCCGCCCGACGCTACTAACAGAGTTCCTCATCATTCCGACCCCCTAGTAGTTGAGAGCCTAACCTATGTCCCCGATAGGAATGACCCTCCCCGTTGCCGTCGTCGTCGTCGTCCTCCGCCGCTACGCGGAGGACGCTGAACCTACGCCGCGGCATCGGCTCCTTAAATGAGCCGGTCATTTAAGGAGCCGATGCCGCGGCGTAGGTTTTGCGTTTTAGCCGAGCCCAAAACCTCACGTAAGATATTCGCAATTTAAATATAATACCTACTATAGTAACGTATACGTCAAAATGCTTCAGAATAAGCCTGGGACAAAGTTATACAAGATTGGCAATATACAGGGACGGTAATGAGATAAAATGGTTACCCGGATAGATGGTCGGTGTTTTGCGTGAGGCCCGGACTGAGTCAATACAACCGCCCCAAATGAATTAGGTTATGTGGAAAATGATTTAATAAGAGACTTTGGCTACTTTCTCCTCCAATTTTAGGAGAAATTGTGGATTTACAATTTTAGATAATGCATATAAAATTGCTGCATATACTGTTATTGCCATAACTATTCAAATTGCGCGCTTTTTTTTTCTTCGCATAGGGCAATGGTGCAATTAGTATATTCTGCCAGTGTCAAGTTTTTTTCGTAATAAACAGTTTCAAAGTCTAAAATGTATTCTGTCAATATCCAGTCCCGTTGGAGTAAGTCGGGAGTCGCTCAGTAAAGCGATAGTAAATTTACTGAGGACAGAAGAGGACTCCTTGGAAGCACATGAAAAATGCAGTCCCACATTTTTATTTCATTATCACAAACACCACGCACAAAAAACACTTTGAAGTTTAATAAACTATCACTCTTAAACCACAAAACGCCTAACACACATTTTTTACAATAATCATACAAAAACTCGAGTTCACTTCTCGAGTTCCCGCCAGAAAGTCAAACATCGCGCTTTGTACCTACACATGTTATGTTGTACATCGGGTCTAAACCCGTAAAATTAACGGCTTTTTTACCTTTTATTTCTACCTTCGGTGCCGAAACGTCCAGTATGTTTGTATTTCATTGTAGTTATGTACATTGTACAATATATGCATATATTGTACTTACAATACTTACAATTAGTATGTGTGCACTACCCTCACCCATTTCTGTTTAACTATAGTTGACTGACAGAGAATGTCACTAATCACTAAGCATCAAGTCCGCCCTCTACTGTATAATTTCTGTACTATATAAAATAGTTAACCTACTGTTACATTTTCACTATGCCTCGTCAGTTTTCGCACATTTGATTTATTCTACTTATCACCTCAATCCTATAGCACAATGAAATGTACGCAAATATGATAAAATTACTAGCAGAATTTCTGATCTGCTGACTAGATTAAATAAAAGCGATTGTTGACATTCAATTCGATCCCGATATAATGCGAAACTGAAAATTATATCGTGTCGACGCCTAGATGGCGTCATTACATTGAATACGAAACTCGAATTAAGCGATCGCTACATCCATATTGAACCTTATCTCCTGGTTACAAGGTCGGAAATAAAACGGAAGATAACGATACAAAAAGTGAAGATATCAGCGATTATGGCAGCGGCGTTATTCTGTAATGAGCTCTTTTATTTCCTCCTCCATAATGTATGGATTATATTTTGGATTTCAAATGCCTCTTTTTGCTCTCTGACTCTGAATCTCTTTGTGCTTGCCGTTGTATAAATGGTAAATTTCCTGTTACAAAAAACTTTGTACTGTTTCGTGGCCAATTAGCAGCGCTTATAGGTATGGAGTTTCGTCATGTATATAGTGCAACTAGCCCTTTTAGTATTCACTGCTGGATATCAGCATTGCGCACATTGTCTTGCTCGTACATCACTCATTGCGATGTACGGCCCTCTGAACGCCACGCTGCTGGCCAAGCGGGTTTGCGAGTCCACTCTTTTAAGAGGTGGTGTAGTTCCTCGGAGCTGGTTAGTAGTCGCTGGTGTTTTACGACAACCACAGGAAGAATGAGGCTTTTCTATAGCCGGCCGACACCGCCTGCACATGTATATGTACGACACGGCATATTTAATGCGTTTAGTTACAAACTCCGAATTGTTTGTGTGTTTTTTTATATAGAAAAAAGGCGGCAGACGAGCATACAGTGCACCTGATGGTAAGTGGATACTGTCGGCCATAGACATCCGCGATACATGCCAACATCAGTCCAGAATGAGAAACGTTGACACGTCCACGGATGCGCGCTGCCTACCTTTGTAGATTAAGGAATAGATTTAAGGGTTGAAAAAATGTGGAGGGATAGTATAACATGGGATGGGAATGAGCTCTGGCATATCTCCCTCACTATCGAAACTCGTACGTACATTGGAAAAATAGGATAAAGTAGGAAATGCACAACATTTCAAGGTGGTATTCTGTGAGAGAGGTATGCAATTATACCTGGATTTACAACACCCATATAAATTCCAATTCAAAACTACCAGAGTTCCACGAAATAATCCTCCAAACAATATTTCTTTTATGTCCGAGATTGATCCAAAACGCGTGAATACGGAGGCAAAACCTCGCCATTGTGTTGCTTTGCCTTTTTGGTATTATTGTATTGTATTCGCAAAATGGACTGGTCGGATTGACGCGTCCGTCTTTTGTGTTGTAAAATATAAAGGCTCGCTACACACTTCGTAACATCCAGCCCGATTATTATGGTCTAAGAGGCGATCAATTACATTGTACAGAGATTGCGTGATGTTTTTGATCGTATTGTAACTCATTTGGATACAAGGCGTAGTTAAATAACATTGTGCATTATGCAATTCGATTATCAATAATATTGTATCAATAATAATGTCATTTATTGTAGATCTAGCAATTAATGTTTATATACAAATGATGAGTTCCTAAAAAAAAGCTTTTGTGGCTGTTATAAAGGTTGTCCCAGATTGAGCGCCGGATTTAATTTAGAATAAAAATAAAGTCATTGTATCTCCGGCTGTGTGACATATGGTACCGTCCTGTTGGAACCACAGTTGATCGAGGTCCGTATCTTCCAATTGGTGCCAAAAAAACTCATCTAGCATGTTCCGATACCTCTCTATGCCTACTTAAATACCGATACCTAAATAATTGTCCCCATGATCCCGCCGAACCAAACTACGAGTAGATACAACAATTTTGCTTATTGACGCATCCGTGAAGGTGAAAATGGGCCTCGTCACTAGAGATGGTTTTTTCGCCAAAATGATGGTTCACTTCAAACTGCTCTAAAATTCATACTGCGTTTCTCTTTCATGTAGCGTTCCATTTTGACTAATTGCAACTGTCATATGTGACTCTTTAGATCTAGTCTCGATTTGGGGTTCTCTGAACCTAGTGGACTTTTGTCCTTAACCCCTTTTGTTGTAGCACCTCGCTTTCAGAGCATACCTATTAAGATCTTGGAGAGTATCGGGATCCTTGGTATCGACATCTCCAGCAAAGTCGAATTTAGGGGTCATCTGGAAAATAAGGCCAAAATGGCCTCCAAAAAGCTCGGTGTGCTGAACAGAGCGAAGCGGTACTTCAAACCTGGGCAACTCCTTATGCTTTACAAAGCTCAGGTGAGGCCCCATATGGAGTACTGCTCTCTTCTCTGGGCCGGCGCACCGAAATACCAATTGGACCCATTTGACTCCATCCAACGACGTGCTGTTCGTATTGTCGACGATCCCACTCTCACGGGCGGTTTAGAATCCCTCAGCATTCGGAGAGACGTTGCGTCTCTCTGTGTGTTCTACCGCCTGTACAATGGGGAATGCTCTGAAGAATTATTTAATATAATTCCCACCTCGGGTTTCTACAACCGCACCTCCCGTCACAGAAGTGCGGTCCATCCGCATTTCCTCGATACGGAGGTGTCGCGCACTGTTCGGTCCAAAAATTATTTTATACCGCGAACCCGTAGGTTGTGGAACGAACTGCCTCAAGAGGTCTTTCCATTGAGCTACGATATGGGGTTCTTTAAGAGAGCTGTGAATAGGATTTTGCAAGGTCGGCGGCGCACCCGCATACCCCCTGGTGTTGCAGGTGCCCATGGGCGGCGGTAACACTTACCATCACGTGGGACCGCTTGCTCGTCCGCCCACTAATCTGACTAATCGAATTTGATTTCATTTGTATATATGTGGAACGTCAGGAGACCTGATCAGACATTCCGCTTAGGAATAGAACAGACGTTGCCAACAAAACTAAACACAAAACCACTGCTGCAGTGCACAAGTGCGATTATTCTCACGCCCGGTCTTCTGTAATTGTGCGGCATTTATTCCATCGCGTTGCCACCATTTGCGAGGGTTCAACTCCTTGACGCTAAGATTTAGATGGAATAAGCGAAGACATGCACTCTTAACCAAAACACTGACATTGCGGCATAAATAATTTTATACCGCGAACCCGTAGGCTGTGGAACGAACTGCCTCAAGAGGTCTTTCCATTGAGTTACGATATGGGGTTCTTCAAGAAAGCTGTGAATAGGATTTTGCAAGGTCGGCGGCACACCCGCATATCCCCTGGTGTTGCAGGTGTCCATGGGCGGCGGTAACAGTTACCATCACGTGGGACCACTTGCTCGTCCACCCACTTATCTATAAAAAATCAGAATTTACTTATGCATTCATTTAATAATTTATTGTACCCTACTAATATATAAAGAGGTAAAATTGTGTGTTTGTGGGTATGTTGGGGGTAATCTCTGGAACTACTGAACCGATTTCAAAAATTCTGTCACAAATAGGAAGCTACATTATCCGTGTCTAATATAGGCTATATTTTATTTTGAAATTTTTAAAAAAAAATTTTGTAAAAATAAAAAGACAAACCGAAGCGAAGCGAGGGCGGGTCGCTAGTATAACATAAAATAAAATGAAGGAATAAAAAGAAAAAAATGTACAAAAGGCAAGCTCATCTCCTGCGGAGATTTCTTCCAGTACACCTGGGAAGTGAAATATATAGGACAAGACAGAAAGGCACGCGTGGTGCGTACGGACAATTTGTATGTATAATAATAAGAACAAAATACATAAATATATATTTATAAACGTGTACAATATACATACACCTAAATAATAAATATTATACATATAGAATATATACATTAAAATATATATCTATATAAAAAAGGATGTTGATATATCTGATGTTAATAGACTTCGACATCGTTTGACCGATCATCATGAAAATTGGCACATATATGTATTTTTTCATGGAGAAGGTTTTTATGCTATCGACTTTGTTGTAACTCGCCACTAATGGCGCTGCAGCACATCAACTTCTACACCGTTCAACCGATCGCCATGAAAATTGTTGTTATGAATGTTTTTGAGCTATTGGCTTTGTTATAACTCGCCACTAGATGGCGTTGCAGTACGTCAACTTCTATGGCAGGACAACGTCTGCGGGGTTGTGCTAGTATTATATAAAATACGTACTATATAAGAAATATTTTTTTCTTAAATATGATAACTTAAATAGTTCCAAAGCTTATTTTTTTTATAGAAATGTGTATCAGGCGAGCAGGCAGTCCATACTATACCATCAGCTTATCTTTCTCCACTGCTGAATATAGTATAGGCTTATCCCAATGGCTCCCACCACATACAATCCTCGGGTCTTCTCATGCAACCACCACTGGCGGACAGTCCACCTGGTGGTAAGTGGATACTGTCGCCCATGGACATCCGCGATACATGACAACATCAGTCCAGAATGACAAACGTTGCCATGCTTCCAAATGCATTGTCTACCTTTGATAATTTAGGTAACTAATACGTGTTTGTATTAAAATCTGCATTATTTATTATGAAGACTGGAACGATCAAGTGTGCAGAAACCTTTACATTTATATCTGCGAGTAAAAACTTTAAATATCTCCTTAAAATATTGTTTCATGCTGCCATTACGAATTTAATTTACTTTTATTATTCACCAAGGATGTCATTTAAATGCATATCGATGCAAGATTTCAAAGATATGCAAATCCGCTGCATATTTTTGATGCAAGCGTGGGAATCGACTACCTGGAGAACTCAAGTCATCGATGAACGATTTAAACTAAAACAAGAAATCTTTAAATCAATTTAAAAATAAGGATTCATAATGCTTTAGGTTAAAGGTTATGTTCGGTGCGAAAAAGAGTTTCGAAATTTTTTTAACTAAAAATAACTGACTTTGCCTTTTATCGTGTTTCTAAACATACAAATACTTTATACTCGTATATAAATAGCAATAATGATACATATAATACTAGATTGATCAATATATTTTTGGAAAAGTATTGAAACTTTAGGAAACGTATATTTAAATTGTATTATTGGGTTGGTTAAAATGAAAGACGATTTTCTTATAGTGTATAAATCATTTATTGAATTATATACCTACCATTTTGGTCTAATACCTATCGCCATCTTTCTGGCAGTAGCATGATTCCACGTTCATAAAAGTTCTGATCTTTGCTGGCAAAAACTGATCCAAGACATTTTTGACGTCCTCATTTGAAGTAAAGGTTTTTCTGTCTAAAAATTTTTGCAGAGACCGGAACAAGTAATAATCCGAAGGTGCCAGATCTGGAGAATATGTTGGGTGTGGTAGTACATCCTATCCAAGCTGTAAAAGCTTTTAGCGAGTTACCAAACTTGTATGAGGTGTCGCATTATCTTGGTGGAACACTATACCTTTTCTATTAATCAATTCTGGCCTTTGCTGTTTGAGTGAATCATTCAATTTGTCCAGTTGATGACAGTACACTTCAAAATTGATCGGATTCTCTTGAAATCCCACCAAACAGACAACGTCATCTTTTTTTGATGAGTATCGGCTTTCGAAGTGCTTTGAGCCGGTTCATTTTTTTACTCCATGATATCTTGCTTTTAATATTGTTGTTGATAACTCATTTCTCGTCCCTAGTGATACGCTTCAAAAATGGATCATTTTCTTGACGTTTGAGAAGCAAATCACAGACGTCAATGCGACGGAGCAAATTTCTTTATGTAAGAACATGTAGAACCCATATATCGAGTTTTTAAATTATACCAAGGCGTTTCACGTGATCAGAAACGGTCGAATTCGATAAATTTAATCTCTCAGCGATCTCACGAGTTGTTATTCGGCTGTTTGCATCAATCAATGTCTTTATTTTGCCTTCATCAGCTTCAACTGGCCTTCCAGAACGTGGTGCATCTTCAACATCAAAATTGTCGAAACGACATTTTGCAAACCAGTTTTGGCACTGGCGTTCTGTCAATACATCTTCTCCATACACATTGAATATTTGTTTTCTTACTTGAACAGCATTTTTACCTTTTTGATAGTAAAAAAGTAAAATATGCCGAAAATGCTGCTTTCGACTTTCCATATTTGATGGGGCACCGGCACCAAACAAAAACTATTGCGCAGAATCAAATAAAGTTTTTCACAAACAAGCCTTGCTATATCAGCTGTCAAACTATATAATGACAATTTTCCACTTCGTTTATTTTTTATTTACTCGCGTTGTTTTTGATCAATGTTGCGTAATACTCTGCACCTATTGTCTGTCCTTTAGTTAAATAACCGATCATAATGATACTTTCCGCATCCCAGATGACCGAGGCCATTATCTTGCCAGCGGACGCAGAAACCTTGAATCTCTTGGCTGGCGGAGAGGACTATCTCCAAATGGTGACGACGTCAAAATGGTTAACCCACGTTTCATCAAAGGTCACGAAACGTAGTCGAAATGATTCTAGTTCTCGGTCAATAATTGCCAAATTTTGCTTTGAAATGTCTACTCTTGTTTTCTTTTGTGCCTCTGTTAACATTCGAGGAACCAATCGCGCGGCCACCTTTTTCAAATTTTAAGGTATGAGTTAAAATGAACTGAATTGTCCCGAACTGAATTGTCTTCACAATCTCAGCTAAATGACGAATAGTCACACGTCGATCTGTCTTAACAATTTGTTAATTTTTTTAACGTTGTCTTCAGTAGCAGCGGTTCAGTGTTGGGCGCCCAGAGCGAGTCTCGTCGTTGCAGACGGTTCTGCCGCGTTTAAATTCCGCGCACCAGTGTGCTATGTAGAATAAGACAGAGCATTGTCTCCCAAAGTAGACTGCAATTCTTCAAAAACACATTTCGTAAAAAAAAATTCTCCATTTTCTCCATCTCCATTTCGATTTTCTCCATTTTGCACACTAATAAAATTCCCGCCAAATATAAACAACGAAAAAAAATATTAAGGACATTTTTTTTTTTTAATTCTTTTGTCACTGGTTACTACTGAATTTGAGATTCGAATGAAATAGAATGCATTCTTATAATTTAATGTAAAGTATCCGATTCCAGAAACTTATTGATCAAACTAGTATATGTATACCGTTATTATCTTGTATCTTTTATAACAAAAGTATAAAATTGTATTGTATTGTATTTTATTGTATCTTTATATTTTTTACGTATCTACTATAAAATAATTGCTGTGCAATGTTCTTATTTATGTTCTTATCATTGTCCGTACGTCTCTAGCTATCCACTGGAAACCAGCGCTGTGGCTTGTCCGCAGCTAAAGCTGAGCTGGAGACCATTTCCACCATCGCAATGGTCATCTGAACTTTCGAAAGAGTCTCTTTCTTACTTTTTCTTCTTTTACAAGTTTCTTGTTTTTTTATATTTCTATCTCTAATGTCTTTATTCTAATTTTTGTTGTGCATTGTTGTGTCGCAATTTGGGTAGTTAGGAATATGATATTTCAGATTCGGACACAGATATATTGTATACTCTTTTATCGGTCTCGGTTACAGATATGAATATGAAATTATTTCAGATATGGTTTCGGTTAAGGATATGTTTTAAAATGAACTCTTTTAGATATGTATTACTAACTGAAAACAAAGAAAAATGAAACCAAATAGGAAATAATTGCAACGAAAAGTCTGTCAAATCAAATGCAAGCAGTAAGTACTTTCAAAATTCCCCTCGTTTAAATTCCGCCCTTAACAGCAATGAATATTTTCGGTCTCTAATGAATCGGATTTCGAATATTTTTTTAATTTATATATCCGATAATTTCGGTTAAGGTTACGGAGCTCCGTAACATCCGTAGTCGGAATTAAGTACGTCTTTGTGACCACAAAAAGGATGTCCGTTTCGTGGTCACAACCTTAGTTTAAACGATGTTTAGTCGTAATCTTAGTTTCGTAGCCTATGTGGGCTACGAAAAGGTTTCCCGTGGCATAGTGAGCTGACGGGCGTAGCCGCGAGCAGAAACTAACTATTTATAACTGCTTTTACTAACATTTTTTATTGTCCCATTTTTATTTCAGTAATCAAATTGAGCAGAGAACACAACGATTTTGTTTTATGCAAAGATTTATTCGAAATATTTCGATGTTTGATTGAAAGTTTATTGTTTTGCCAGAGCCGGCATATTGTGGCTACAAAACCCACAAACAATGTGTTCATTTGTTGGTACATATTAATTGAATAAAACTATTGTGGACGTATTGTGTCCTCCGATGCAATCAAACCTATGTATGACGTAAAAATGAAAACACTCACTCATGTGTAAAATTGGTACGTTTGATTCTAAACAAGCGTTTGCTTATTCTATTTTCTCGGTTATATAATTGACAACTGTTTTTTTTTAATTTTACTAACAGATTATTATTATTAAAAATCTGATTCCGCAGTTTCGTGTATGCCACCCTCCTCGGCCCTGTGCTATTCGCTGTTCTCAATCTAGTTTCTCACCCAATTTTAATTCTACAATATTTAGCCTTCCAGAACCACTTGTTTAGATTAACGGACTATTTCACTCTAAAAAGTAAATCTGAGATGAACATCGCTATTTCCAAATGATTGGTTGATTTAATACAACTATTGGAAAACAGGCGTCAATTCTTTTCAACTTGGATCTCTTACAAGCCGAAGTGATGAATAAAAATTATTCTCTTTTCATTCATCTATTATTCTCTAGTTCATGTATTATTATTCTCCATAAAGGACCTCAGCTAAGATTTTAACAATTATTGGTTTTTCCCGGTTTAACGATATTTTTTCTATTTACCGACTTTAATAACGTGAAAAAACGTCGGCAATGCATGCCCTAGTACCATCGTACTAAAACTTAAGATCCGAAACAAATTACCTCCATACACATAATTGCTAAACAATATACAGTTTGCATAAACACAGTGCATTACTGCAGCGATGTTGATACTTGAAGCGTGAAATAAGTGTACTCTAGCATTCGCACGATTACAAAATTTATTTTCATTCGTGAACTACTTATTTTGATGACGTTAAAATTCATGTTCGTTGATCTGAATGAACGGATTTGTTCTATTTGCGTTCTACAATGTTATATTTGCGAATGGCGCTACCTATTCGTCTGTTAAATACGTTGTTAATGCTGCAATTTGAGGGGGGGAGTGCACGCTGCGTG
The DNA here is from genome assembly GCA_914767545.1 of Sesia apiformis. Lineage (NCBI taxonomy): Eukaryota > Metazoa > Arthropoda > Insecta > Lepidoptera > Sesiidae > Sesia > Sesia apiformis. The sequence continues at coordinate 7,329,194 of OU611973.1, forward strand.
CCCCCGGATGCGCTGCCTACCTTTGGAGATATATGAATGGATTTGGAGAAAGGGTTGGGAAAATGGGGAGTAATTGGTCGGGGATGGGCACATCCCACTCACTACCGAAACATATACGTATAGTGGGGGAGTAAGATAAAGTGGGAAATGCAGTACATATTATGGTAGTCTTCTGTGACAAAGGAGTAACGTGGACAGTCGTAAACGCCCAGCAGCTTTGGGATTGCAGCGTATATCCTCACCCTATCAAAAAGTGTGGTTCATTGTTCACCTATCGCTTTTCCAGGTTTGCTGGTAGAAACCTCTTACGAGGATAAGTACGGCTTTTATACGTATTTTCTTTTTTAACTGTATTTATCATTTGTTTGTACAATAAAGTATATAAGTAAAATATATAAAGTTTATATTAAAATCTTTTTTTACAAGTGTGTGCGTAGTATTCACGTCGTGCGTAGCGTATATGTACTATATGGTGGGTAGTGGTATTAATAACCTTGTCGTAGATAATGCCTTAATCACATAACCCCGAAATGATATCGGATTACAGTACAAACGTGTCAAACGTTGCGGCTCCGTCAATTGAGTTGTCGTAAAGTATGGAGCGAATTAACGGGATCAGGGCGACGCGACGGTTGACAGGGGTAGTGGTGGGAAGGGACGGGTGTAGACTATCGATAAAACAATATCGGGTTAACGTAATGTCTACGTGATGACAATTTGTTTTTAATTCCTAACGTGGACTTTGAAAACTTATTTTATTTAACATATTCTTTAATTAGTCAATCTTATTGGTAAACAGATAATGCAGGAATACTTAATACTTAACAGTGTCTATGCTTTAAAGTCTCTGTATACTATCATCGCGAAATATATTATTGTTGTATACATAGGTACATGTTATAGGTATCATGCTCGCAGAAAATATCAATGATTTTCCACCAATAGCGTCCAAGTAACAAGCAATTACGCGTGTAGCCTTTCACTTTTTCGAGATCAGTTATCACCATGCGATGTTACTTTTCTCATCCTTAAAATATCGATAATTAATCCCGGCACATCACTAACACCACCGACCGTTACTGCACACGAATATCGTATTACAAAGTGTCCGCTTCGCCCACGCCGAAAACGCAATTGTATATCCCTATATCCCTCTCTTTCTCAACACATTTGTTAGATAAAGATAAACGATAGTAAGGATATCTTGAAAACTGTCAAGTGTGCTCTGGTTTACAGGATGTGTAGTAACGTCTTCAATACAAAGGGATCATTTACTTACTGTATTACTATGGGAAGTGTGATGTTGGCTGGCTATAGAATATCACCATCCCATAACCTCCCGCGAGTGTCACAGAAAGCGAGTAAGGGTTAACAAAGCCGCTACCATAAGCCTTGAGGAACTACACCACCTCCTGATGGCCAATCCGCTTGGTCAGCGTGGCGTTTTAATGCCGTACATGTCTTGTTCATGAGACACTGATGAAGTTCGTGTCCAACAGTCGATAAAGTAAGGGCTGATTACGATTACCAGTAACATATTGTTGAGAATCTCCGAGTAAAAAGAAACGGCGTAGTCTTTTCTTTATAGAAAAAAGGCGGCAGACGAGCATACAGTTCACCTGATGGTAATTGAATACTGTCGTCCATAGACATCCGCGATACATGCCAACATCAATACAGAATGACAAACGTTGGCACGCCCCCGGATGCGCTGCCTACCTTTGCAGATTAAGGAATGGATTGGTAAAATGGGGATGGATAGGATGGGCTGGAATGAGCACTGACGTATCTCACTCGCTACCGAAATATGCACTTACATTGGGGAAATACGATAAAGTAGGAAATGCAGTACATTTCAAGGTAGTCCAAAAGGCCGAGTTCTAAAACGCTATTTTTATCCATTGCTCCCTACCAGTGGAGATTGGCCGGTGGGGATAGGTGGAACAGGCGTATAAATATGGTGCATAATTTTTATCTTAATAAAATAAAAACTATTTTGTAAAATAAAAAATATTGATTTCAATTTTGATAGAATAACAATCGCACCGTTTGGAACGCAGCCCTTGTATGAAAAAAGCCATATTATTTTCTATTTTTTCGCAAGTTTTATAAGCAGGCATCGCGCTTCTTGATTATGTTGCTTGCTATTTTATGTGGCAAACGAACTGACAGTCCTCCTGGTGGTAAATTGATATTGTCACACATGGAAATCTGTAATGGACATGGCACATCAGTCCACAGAATGTCAACTTTGGCACGCCCCCGAATGAAATTTAAGTTCAGCTTTGAACATTTAGGAATGAATTTAGAGAAATAGTTAGGGAAATGTAGAGGAATAGGCTGGAAGGGAATGGAAATGACTTCTAGCATACCTCACTCACTACCGATACACGAACATACATTGGAAGAATAAGTGGGAAATGCAGTACATTTTTGTGAGGTAACTTCTGTGAGGGGTAACTTGGCCAGTCGATTTCGCCCAGCGGCTGTGGAATTGCAGCGTGCACTCTCTCCCTCCCAAAATACTGCTACACAATAGTAGTGAAATATTTTAAATATACCATATTTTTATTACTTTGTCTCTAAAATCACATGTTAGAGCATGTTTCTATTTAAACAGAATCTTGAAACAAGGAAATTGTAAATTAGAAAATCTTAAAAACCAATAAATCGATACCGACAATAAGGTCCCTCTGCTCAGATAACGTCACAAATTGTCATTAGTGACTCAATTATTTCTAACTGCAAGTAAAATGTCGGAAACTTGAACAAAAGAGACCGAAGACCCAAAAATTTCAAACTTTTCCTTCTCTTCCCCTTGCCAACTTTTAAAACTAATTCCATTTCCCTATTAATTATTTTCATAACAGAATTTCCTGGTTTCGTAACAATAATTAATTAGAAATGAAATTAACGTGAAAGTAACGTCGATTCTTCAGATGAAACCTCGATGGAGTTCAAATTTAAAGAAATAGGTTAATTGTGATTTTAATGAGTTCTTTTTTCACAAGCGGTCTTTGATTATTGATACTCTGTATAAATCGCACGGTACATGCCGTAAGCAAGCCTATCAGCGTCCACTGGTCGACATGGACCTCCTCGTGCTCTTGTTTAAAACACCACACTGGCCAAATGGGTTAGCGAGTCCACTTCTTTGGAGGTGGTACAGTTCCTCAAGGCTTTGTTACAGACGCCGAAGGGAAGAGATGAAGGTGATGATATTCTAATTATTCTTTTAACCGCTCTTGAAAACGTGACTTATTATTAGTCACTATCAGCGGAACTAATTTCTAGCCGTCAAGGATCGTAATGCTCATCCTGTGGGTATACGGCAAGTCTTGTGGAACCCCTCAACTAAATATGAAGCTTGATAACCTAATGTGAGTTTGACGGTCGCTGGCTTTTGACTATCGGTTATCATCATATTTTTTTACAAAATTTTAGATTTTATAAATTGTCTCCAGTTTTGGGCAATGGGCAAAAATAAATAAATTCTTTATTTGCCACACTGTAAATTAAACAAACAAAGCAATGGTATACAGAGTTAAATATCTCAGTGCGCAAAAGGTCGCAAGCTCAGCGCATGCTGTGAGTACCCGCCTGCACAGCGCTGATTTTCAGCGCGCCTCTGTCTTATTATTAATTAAATTATTTACGAGTTGGAATGACATAAAATGGGAATACAAACTTAATTAATTTTCTAAAACCTTTATCCTATACAATTCCAAAAAGGTTGAAAATTCTTAATAAAAACGTCCATTATATGCTGATTTATATCTGTTTTACATTTATTGGCATTTTTCTTATCAATATAGAATGTCCTAGTTTTAGAAACTGCCTGTGGTATATGTGGAACTGTTTTGGTGGTTGAAATGGATGGCTGTTCTTCACTTCCAGGTTGTGAAATTGATGAACCTTCAGACGGTAAATTCTCGGCTACTGGTGGTCGTATCTGTTCCGATGCTGGCTCTAAAACCTCATTTCTTATTACTACGTTAAATAAAGGATGTTTTCGTTTAAAAGGTTATTACAGGTTTAAAACAGAACTTCTGTAGGTACGACAACAAAATTTTACACAATTTACAATCAGCCATTTGTTGACCTTTATCCACAAAATGATCTCAAGCAACACTACTTACTTTTCGGTCCGCACTATAAAAAATAAAAATTTATTTAAAATGAGTTATAAAATAGATATTATATTTTTTGTAGTTGTTATCGCAAGACCATTCGTAATTGTACGTTTCCAAAGATACATATATATATATATATATACATATATTATATATATGTTTTTCATTTTTAAATTAGCACTTCTGCGACCTAACATGACAGCAATGGTAAAAGTATAAAAGGTGTAAACATACAGTCAGTTCTTTACATTTGACTAACACCAACCCACTGCAGCAGCATCTGCCCGGTCATGGGAGACTGGAAAGTTGACAGGGCTGACCTCGATACTCGCCGGGCTGCGCGATGCCGAGTTCTGAACGTGATACGAACTGATACGAAGTAAACACTATGTAGATCAAATGGTTAATGCAAAAGGGGCGACTTAGTCCAACAAAGTACCTAGTACCTGTACACGTTCTAGTGTATACGCCTCACCTCTATTTGAATAATGAATATTCTTAACAGAATGATAGTTTCAAAGTCTTTAAATATTTTTTAGCTTTTTACTAAATTTCTCACATATGTGCTAAATACAAAGCGTGAAATCTTATATTTATACAAAAAAAGAATGATAGCTTCAAATTCTTTAAATATTTTTTAGCTTTTTACTAAATTTCACACATATGTGCTAAATACTAGGATAGGTCTAAATGGCGGACAATGGGGGAGGCCTATGTCCAGCAGTGGACGTCCAAGGGCTGAAAAGAAGTGCTAAATACTAAGCGTGAAATCTTATATTTATACAAAAAAATAATGATAGTTTCAAAGTCTTTAAATATTTTTTAGTTTTTTACTAAATTTCTCACATATGTGCTAAATACAAAGCGTGAAATCTTATACTTATACAAAAAAAAAGTACAGGCTTCCTAAAATAAAATAGTTTCCGGCTTTGGGACAAACACACCCACAATCTGTAACTGTATATAATATTAACGATAACGAATGAAATAATAAATAAACTCCGTGACATTAAAAGTTAACCGGGGTAGTGCCGCCATGCGAAAAGTGTGTGTAACCCATAAAATGTTACAATTCGGATCCAACCAACGTACCGTGAAGTAAATATTGCTCAAAGTTTGTGCCGCACAACGGGAAGCCATCATACGAGTTAATATATAAATAAAAATAAGATTTGTATTTTATATATATTTTTTTTATATTATTTTATTAATAGTTTAGCGAACGAAACATAGCTCATATATTTGTTATACTTTTTTTGCGCATTATCGTACAAAAGGCGAACTTAATGCCTTAAGGCACTCTCTACTAGCCAAACTTTAGATTTATCAGTGAGGCAGAGTCCATTGGAAGGTGCGAGAAAGACTCAACTGAAATTGTATCTTAAAATATATGTAAAATACGTGAATATATACTTAACCTGACCATAAATACCTAAAATAAAAAAAAACACATTTGAATTTGGAATCTGTCATTCTCACTTGGAAGATAAATGTATTTTTTCTAATTTTGGCGCAAATCATTGTTAAATATTGTACTAATATTAATATGGAGTGCGGTATTGCACGTAAAGCCGTATTGCTGTAATTACATTACACAAAGTAGGCATGGAGATAAATGCAATTTTTAAAATTCCCCATCTGCATGGTATTAGCCGAATGTTTGCTATAAAACGTCACACATAATTATTCAACATTTGGTTTGTAGTAGAGGAAATAGTGACGAATACAATTTCCGAGTGTTAAACAAAATAATAATAAAAAACTTAACAAAATAATAAAAAGTAACAATTACATAGTTATATTTCAATTATTAATAAGTGATTATTAATTTATTGGCCGTATAGTGTCGGCTGGATTTCGAATAACACCATCCCGTCTCTTCCTGTGGATGTCGTAAAAAGCGACTAAAGGATAATAAAGTCTTTAAACGAACTCTGAGTGGACCCACCAGCCCGCTTGGCCAGCGACGCTATACATCCCTCATGCACAACGCAATGTATATGAGAAGGACCGCAGTGAAGGTTAAAGACTGATTACTAATTTGATTTAATAATTATATTGTCTTTCCTTTTAATTGAGTGCGTGCGCGCGCGTGTGTGTGTGTTTTCTTTTTATAGAAAGAAGGCAACAGACGAGTATACAGTCCACCTGATGGTAAGTGGATACTGTCGCCCGTGGACACCCGCGGTCCATGTCAAATTCAGTCCAAAATAACAAACGTTGCCACGCCCCCGTTTACCTACATTTGGAGATGTAGGGATGTATTTGGGGAAAGGGTTGGGAAAATGTAACGAAAAACGTTCGCACATTGAGGCATGGGTTGAAATGGGAAATTCAGTACATTTCAACTGTTCGATGAGAGAGGGGTAACGAGGCCAGTAGAGTGCGCCCAGCGGCTGTTAGATTGCAACGTACACCCTCCCCCTTCTACGAGCATAGTGTGTCTGTATGTGCATCTGTGTGTACAAACAACGAAAATTACAATAAGATTCATTACATACATAAAACCTTGTATTATGTCAGTTGTCGATAAATGCTAATGTTACGATTATGTTACAATACCATACCATCAGCCTGTGTCTCTCCACTGCCGGATATAAACCTGTCCAAAGGACCGCCCCACATGCGGTTTCCTGCTCTTCTCATCCAGTCACTACCGGTGACTTTCTTCATGTCGTCAGTCCACCTGGCCTTAAGCTCTGGTTTCCTAGGATAGCGGTGCCGTCATATAGCGGCTAATACAGCGGTGAATGCCGTCACTAGAACGTTGTCTATGTAAACAAAATGGCGCGGTTTCCTAGAGAGCGGTAAAAAGCGGTGCCGCCATTTGTATGACGGCCGTCTTGTCGGTGTCGGATGGTCGCGAACGTTTCTCTTGATAGCGGTGAAGCCATTTTTTAAAATATTGTATTGTTTTGACCGGACGAAGTAGCTTTGAATAAATCATCTTCCTCCATACGACTATTTTCCTGTTCTGATGATAGCTCATCCTCCACGTAAATTATTAATGCTAAATCAAGGTCGTCCATTTTCTCTCCTGGATACGTTTTTAGGTTAGGTTTTTTTAAAAAAGGTGGCCGTAACCGTGATGGAACTTTCCACATGTCGTCACCGTAAAGACGGTCGTCTTTTTGCGTCCATTTATTGCGTCCGTCAAGTGACGGCACCGTTATCCTAGGAAACCGGAGCTTTAGGGCGTCCCACGCTCCGTGTCCCGGTACTCGGTCTCGATTATTTTAATAGTTGTCGTATTAACCATATATCCCTGTTAACACGTACGTAATAAATTTTGTTTAATCAAAACTTCAATATAAACCCGTAATAATTATGCACGAACTGTGCGATGTAACTCCAAGTTTGAACTGTATCGTGCAAAGTAATATGTGCATAGACGAGGAACTTTAACGAGCATGGAGAATGTTATCTAAACTTCACCATGGAACAGTCCGGAGAAGAAACAGTACAGAAACTCTACTGAGATGGCCTACGGGTATAACTTGCTGTTGTGCAAAGTTTCCTATGGACAGCTTCATTGTCCAACAACGTATCAAATGGAAATGTATTGCATTTCCCACTTTAACATATTCCCCAATGTACTTACGTGTTTTGGCCAACGTTCGTCATTGTACGTGGCGTGCCAACGTTTGTCATTTTGGACGAATGTTGCCATGTACCGCAGATGACCATATGCTCGTCTGCATCAGTCGTTCATAACAAAAAACCTAAAAGTACTCCGTGAATACGAAATCGTACATGAATGCATATATTGTGTAATAAAGTGTATAAATAAATAAATGCATTTAAATTCACACGAGCGCAGCCACGGGCAATAGCTAGTATGTTATATACAATACAACGTAGCCCAATTTCAAACAATTTTATCTAATTTTAGTACAATCATTTTAGCTGAATTTCACCTGTATACGCGTGTACAATTTTCTATCAACATTATTCTTTATGAACCGCTATTATACCAAGAAAAGGTTTATGGAAAAGATGCGTAAGTGCGTTATTTCCTTATTTAGCGGGAAACTCCTAAAACGTATTTGATGGGCTAACCCTACAATATTGAGTTTGGCAAGATGAGCGATATGCGAAAATTATGATCTTTTTGAGTTAACAGCCTTTGCTTGCGTCTTTCGCTTATATCGGTACTGTTAGTTACTGGTTTTATGAAAGAGAATTGGCAATTTTAAAATATCACTACAATAAAAGCGTTTCTTACATATATTTGACGTTATATTAGGAAACGGACCTTATTGTCGAGTCTGTTTTCCACATCCCCGCTTAATTCCTGGTTTGATAGAGAAATCTATAAGGCATTAAGTCCGCCTATTGTACATTTTGTCAGTAGGTCGGCGGTGAGGGAGAGCATTGTGAGGAAATCCGCATGCACCAAGTATAAAAAAAATCCGGAATATGTGATCCACCAATATGCACTGTGAAACCCCCCAGTGATTTACTAGGGGAGGCCCGTGCCCTTCAGCGGGACATTAAAGACTGATACAATAAAGTTTCAGGGGCTACTATTAAAAAGTAGTACATCCTAAGTTTTTTTTTTCTCATATGGCAATGGTGCAATAAGCATATTCTGCCAGTGTCAAGTTTTCGTTGTAATAGACAATTTCAATATCAAAACGTATCCTGTCCACTATAGCTATAGCTGTAACGTATGCAAGCTATAGCTAAAGCTTTCTTTAAATATACAAATCTCTTTTCCATCCAGTCTTGGGTAATCTCATGCCAATGACCGAAATTCTACCTGCTCGTGGCGCGCGCTTTACTTGTAACTCGGCAGATTTTGTGATAAACTGTACTGAGTTCTCACAGTAATTACTTTTTTTTATATAGAATAGATGACAGCCGAGTGGGCGGGCCACATGATGGTAAGTAGTCACCGCCGCCCATGGACAGCTGCAACACCAGAGCGTAGCATAACGGAGAAACCCCTGCTGGCAGTACGTTCCACGACTTGCGGATTAGCGTTATAAAGTGTATTTTAACAATATAAATACTTTAAACAATACTTAAAATGAAAGTCGTCGAAATTGGACCAGTAATTTTTGAAATTATTCCGAACAATCAGAAATGCAGACGTTGCAGAATATATACGCAAATAATAATACACTGTTATTTTCACGTATATAGTTCGTTTAATTTTGAAAGTATTATCTTCACTCTTATAAACACAATCTTCATTTTAAATTTTGGCGAGAATCTGAAAATCACAAACCGTAAAAAGAACGATATACGTTAACGATATTCATAACCATACGTCGATCGTTACAATTGTATCGGCCTGCCTGTTAACTGTCAAAAACTGCAAAACTTTTGCGACCACCGTTCCGTTCCACTTGCTGCTGTAAGCTTTTGCAAGGAAATATCGCGTACTTTTGACATTTTCTGAATTATACTGCTTCGGTCGGAAGGACACACTTCCGTAGGAAGGAATCGCTGAAAAACTTTAGGGTGCTGTAAATGAAACGTCTTAACCCTAAAAATAACAGTAATTCGAAATTATGGGCCAAGTTTTTTAATTCTTTAAAATATCAGAAATTATGTGATATCGACAAAGGCCAAGTTCTACTTGTACTAATTATGGCGGTGTTCAAAATTTATGTTCTTGGTGGAATTGGTGCCCAAATAAAATATTGTCTGACCTCAAAGGACTTTAAATGTACAGTCAATACGACCCGTATTATTCGATTATAGTCTTTATTACAAGCAAATTTCCATCAGCTCGTGTCTATTTATATGCTGGATATACCTAGGTCTCATCCAAACACCGCCTGTACAGATTTCCCAAAAAGCCCCGAGGAGTCTGCAAGGTATTTATGGAAGTTCCAAAGAAAACACCTTGCTCAGGACAAAGACTTTTAATTATATCTGAGGCCGTCTCTCGCACCCCCTTATAGGGAGGCGGAGGAAACAATTCCGGGATTTCTCCCTTAATGTGGTTTCGCCTCTGTCCGTTAATACGGACAGGTCCTTGGGGTGACCCTATTGGGTCTTTGGTAGTTTATCCTTGATAGGGATTATTCGAGGCTTCGTTGCTAGCTCCCGCCCCTTTTTGGGCGGCGGTGTCTTAAGAAGCCCCGACGTTTGACTCGTCCGCAGGCGTGATCAGGTCGCGTGGGAAGGCATTGCCATCGGGCGGCCGCGCGTGCAGCGGCGCCAGCCCTCTGATGTGAGCGAGGCGCGATGCATCAGCGCGGGCGAACATAGTTGTGGCAAGGCGGCCGATGAATTCAGTCAGGCTCTCCATGTGTAGGTCCCTCTGGATCGTGGCGTTCCTCACGCAGCGTGGGGCACCGACGATGGTACGCAGGGCAAGGGATTGCTGCGCTTGCAGGGCTTGTCTGTTGGTTTTCTGCACCAGGGCGTACCATGCCGGTGCAGCATACGTGAGGCGGGGTCTCAGGTATGTTTTGTAGACCCCGAGCTTTACATGTAGAGGGAGTCGTGAGGAGAGCACTGGGCGGAGATGGTACCGCGCGACTCTTTGCGAGGCGATCGTCTTCTGTACGTGGGGCTTCATAGTGAACTTTTAATTATGAACATTCACCGCGGGTCATGTTTTGGCGGCGCATCTTAACACCGTGAACTAGACAGAGTGCACAACGCCCTCTATTGTGGTGTAAGCAAATCAATTATTATTGGTGACTTAACACCGCCACTACACGTGGTCTTCTGTTCTTCCCATCCATCCACTACCGGCGACTTTCTTCAAGTGGTCAGTCCACCTGGCCGTAAGGAGTTCCACGCTACATTTCCCAGTTCGTGATCTCCATTCGAAGACTCGTCTACAGCCATCGATTATCGCTCCTGCTTATATAGGTACAATTCTTGCAATTTCATCACAATATAGATTTCGCCTTTATGATTCATTTTATTTTCACAATACCCAATTCATATAATCATATTTTAAAAAAAGAAATTGTATCGTCATACCCAATTAGTAATATCAACTATACTTTACGAGTATATTTCGTGTCGTTCCATTTTTGACTACTCTCAATAAAAGGGGATACTGAATTTCATATATTTCAGTTGTTAATTCAATCAGTATTCCGATAAATATTGATGTAATCACGAAATGCAATGTATGCTTCGTGTTTGCTGTAATTCTAGATTAATAGCTTTTTTTTATTGAAAAAATAGTGCTCTTTTTACTTTAACGATTTCCATTTGGCATTTAACTGTAAATCTGAAGATTTAAAATACAACTTCCGTAAACAACCCTTTTACAATACAATATAACTTCCGTAAACGACATTTTTACAATACAATACACCTACCGTAAACAACCCTCTTACAATACTATACAACTTCCGTAAACAACACTTTTACAATACGACTTCCGTAAACGACATTTTTACAATACAATACAACTTCCGTAAACAACCCTCTTACAATACAATACAACTTCCGTAAACAACCCTTTTACAATACAATATAACTTCCGTAAACGACATTTTTACAATACAATACAACTACCGTAAACAACCCTCTTACAATACAATGCAACTTCCGTAAATAACACTTTTACAATACAATACAACTTCCGTAAACGACATTTTTACAATACAATACAACTACCGTAAACAACCCTTTTAACATCCACTGTTGGGCATGGGCTTTCTCGTGCATATTGTCCTGTGCATGAGGGATGTATGGCCTTAAAGCGGCACGCTGGCCAAGCGGGTCCACTCTTTGAGAGGTGGGGTAGTACCTTGTTGTTGGTGTAGTTTTCTTGTAGAGCTTGTGGTAGCCGCTTTGTCGTCACTTACTTATATTTTACAACACCCATGGAAGGTAGCGGTGCAAATCTAAAGCCGACCGAAACCAGACGGCCAACATCAGTTCGTGTACGTAACTTCAGTTATTGCATATATGATGTATGATGTACATGTATGATGCACCTATATTATGTATATGCATACAATATATAAAATAAATATATAAGGGCTAAGACTACTTGTTCATTTTTTATGTAATTTGATTTAGTATATCTCCATAAATAAATAAATATATTGATTAACTTATTAGTATATTTTATTTTCCTTTTTATATTTGTAGTATTTGTCATATTTGGAGGGGAGGGTGCACGCTGCAATCCGACAGCCGCGCGGCGTACTGAAGAAATGTACTGCATTTTCCAATCTATTCCGCGATGTAAGCACGTGTTTCGGTAGTGAGCGCGATATGCCAGAGTCCATTCCCATCCCATCCTATCCTACCGCTTCTAAATGTACATTCCTAAATTTCCAAAAGTAGGCATTTGGGGGCGTGCAAACGTCTGTCATTCTGGACTGATGATGGCATTTACCACGGAAGTGTATCAACGACAGTATCCACTTGCCACCGGGTGGACTGTATGCTCGTCTGCAGCCTACTTTCTATAAAAAATAATAATTGTGAAATGATATCAAAATTACTAATTTCAATTATGTCTAATGGCTTATATACAAGACCGGAATTTTAATCTAGTTTGAGAAGCGAGGCTCTCAAAATTTGAAATGTTTAAATTGAGAGACCTAAATACAATTTCAATTTCAATGTCCATTATGTTCCCGAACAAAAATTAAATTAAGCTAAATATTAAAAAGATATTAATGAAGATCGTTCGCCAGTACAAACCTGTTTCATTTTTATTTATTCGTATTTTATTGCAAAAAAAATGTTCTACAATATAACAGGCGGACTATTTAACGTCTTCTGGCATTCAACGTACGGGCCTGTCAACTGTTTCAGACAACCTTTTTCTCAAACAGAGAAACACAAAAGGAATGCTTCACTGCAATATATATTAGGAACTTCGATACGTACAATTATTATTATTTTTTATTGCATAATATACATGTATATTTAACACTACATTAATAAAAGTTACATTCACATAAATATGTATGAATATATACATATCTGTCTATATCTATAATAAAATCGGAAGAGAGTCATGTCTGGACATTTTTTTTTTTTTTAAGAACCCTGTTCAGTATAAAGTACCAATGATGCAGAGTCCAAAGCAACATGTTTTAGAATTTTTGTGCCTGTATGTCTTCCAAAACGCGCGTCACGCAAATGCCACTGGATTTAATGAATATTGACGTAATTATAGCTCATGTGTCAGGTTATTTAGGCCATTTTTATCCAAATCAATCATAAAGTTCCCACGAGATTCAAACTCTAACCACACATGCTAAAACATCTACGCGCACGAAATCGCGAGCAGCGTTAGTTGTTAATTCATATTGAATACACTGATAGATACTGAATTCGTATTGAATATCCTTGACAATTCAATTTACATTTAAATTCAAAGAATCTTGTTTTATACGAATTGTTCTTTTGCAGTGGAGTGTACAGCGGCAAAACTAAACTACATCGACAACTAAATACTGCAACAAAAACTAAAAAAGTATCCAGTCCATTTACTCCGCTACCTAAGTCCAGTATAACACCCGTAAATCTAATTGAAGTAGAGTTAGTTATTCTTGAAGCGAATTCCCTTGTAGTCTGCCCGGGGGAGGATCACGAAAAATGTGATCCCATCTATTCAAATAAGGGAGGAAAAGGGCAGAAAGTTACGTAATCACAGGGTTGGAAATTTTCATAATTTTTATATAGCGACGCATGACCGACGCAGATCATGGGCTGGCTGATTGGGTCAGTTGACGTGGAATCGAACCAAGGACGACTGATATGGAAGTTATATATACTCGTACATATTTTTAATTTCATAAAATGCAATATTGATTCTGTTTAGAATCAAAATACCCTTAGTAAGTACATTGAGCGGCCCATTGTACTTTGTGAAATAAATAATCCATTGATAGACAGAACATTCGTGCTGACGTTTGTCATTCTGGACAGATATCCATGGTGGACAGTATCCACTTACCACCAAATGGATTGTCTGCTAATCTGCCACCTTCTTTGTGTAAGAAAACAATATATTTTACCGTCGCACAACGACTGTGGGATTGCAGCATACGCCATCTCCTCGAAAATTTGGACGAATTCCTAGAATGTAGAAGAATTTCAAAATTGATTCCGGTTTTGAATTTTACGAGTAGTTTGTGTACGTTTTAGTTACGAGTAGGTAATGTGAGAGAAGTTTATTTTTACGTTATTTTCTCTGATATTGTATACATTCTATTAATATGGTGATATCAAACTGTCAAAACGGTGATATATGATATCATTATCAAACTGTATGCACTTTGATAATTGATATAGTAGCTTGTAATTGCATTAATAATCTAAATTTCATAATTAATAATATTTTAACATTAATAATTAATTGCTACCATCTTATATTGAATTGACTAATGTTCTATAATAATATTATATTATTACCATCTATTACTACTTACATCTATCTGTACGTATTGTATAATACAACTTTAGAACCAGCGTGTCTGTACATTGAACATATTTACCAAAAACTGATTGAAGGAAGAGTGAAGGAATGAACATAAAAATACGATTTTGATTATTTTTGTCTGTTTGTCTGTTCGAACCCTCCTTTGGCTTTGCCGTAATCGGGTAAAGGGGATTTTTGGTTGATAATGTCACATAGCATATTTATAAAAACAGCTGTTCTTACTGAAATTGAACTTACCAAAAATGAGGCTCTATTTTTTGCCTCAAAATGGCGGACGCCTTATCTCGTAAGCTGTCCGGAAGCGGAAGTGTCTGTTCCTCGTCCTTTTTCTTGTTGAATTAAACTTTCAGTAGATATATTCTGTGAAAAATGTACTGAAAAAGTAATTGGTCGGTCGGAAGATTTGCTTGTTTCGTTCGTATTTGCAAAGTAACACACCTCGTGACAGTTGGACATGTTTCTTTATTAAAGTACACGTTTTGATATTGAATTTTTGTTTAAGTTTTTCTTGTATAAAAAAGGCGACTGACGAGTTCGATGATTTTTAGTCCGATCGGTTTGCTTTACTCTCCCTTTCATAATCAATTAATTTGGTTTCACGTGAGTGGGTGATTGTCTCTAGCATCCTGGACCCAGGGAGTACCACATTGAACTCTGGGCCCCGGTTTACTGTTATGCGTATGCATTCCTCCGACGTGTTACAAATTTTAGGCGCTGAAACCTCGACTTTCGCTCGGCATTCGAATTTAATGTTAGAGATGTGTAGACAGTGGTAATCGCAATAGGCATACCCTAATACTTTTCACAATAATATAGGTCATTATTCTAATGACCAGGCTTGAGACTGGCGGTGGGAACGTGGTCCAGTGGAGGAGTTGCATAACTCCGCATTAATTTGATATTATTCATGTTCAGAAACGTTTACTAGGGTGATAGTGCATGCTGCATTCCCACAGCCGCTGGGCGCACTCGACTGGCCACGTTACCCCTCTCTCACAGAAGATACCTTGAAATACGTACGTGTTTCGGTAGTGAGTGAGATATGCCAGAGCCCATTCCCATCCCATCCTCTCCCTCCCCATTTTCCCATTCCATTCCTTAATCTGCAAAGGTGGGCATCCGGGGGCGTGTCCATGTTTATCATTCTGGACTGATGTTGGCATGTATCGCGGATGTCTATGGACGATATCCACTTACCATCAGGTCCACCTGATGGTAAGTCCACTGTATGCTCGTCTGTCGCCTAATTTCTATAAAAATAAATAAAAAAACGTTTCAAGAAATTCTTGTATTTTCACAATGTTTTCTTTCACACCCAATGAGATAGTATTGACAATAAGTAACTAATTTTCCCTAAAAATAGCCACCACGCCTTATCTCATAAATTTCCGGAAATGTGTTTTTCATCCATCTTTTTACGAGGGAATTAAATTTCCTCGAGTGTCACCGGGGGCAGTATATTTTGATAAGTGTCATTTCCTTTAAAATGTATTAAAATGTTGCTAGAAAGAAACGGATGTTTATCTAATTTTGAATCTAATAAAACATATTGTATGTATCGTAATAGTGCCAGCGTCTCTGTTGGCGTGAACATTAAAATGATTCCCGTGGGAACTCTTCACTGGATCTAGATAAAAAGTTCCCTAAATGTTAACACGACATATAAGCTATAACTATGCCAAGTTGAATTAAAATCCATTTAGTAGTTTTTGCGTGATGTGTGTTCAAACAGACGGTCAAAAATTTCAAGGAGTATTCTTATGAGATCTATATCATTCGTACTTTAAATTGCAATCACTTCTTTTTTAATATTTGATGTATTTACGAAATATTTCATATGCCTATGTATTATATAGATAGATTTATTTGATTTATCAATCAAACTGCCTTACAAAATACAAAAATTACAATACAAAAAGGTCAGAAATTTGAGAACTCAGAACTCTACCCCTGAGTGAAGGAAAGAATGAAAATATTTTATTTGATGCAACACACAGACATAAAGTTAACAACAAACAAAATAATTAGTTCATAAATTCTATAATAGCTTACCTATATGTGAACCCTTGACTGTGTGTCACGGTGGTAGAGGGGCTAACTGGGTTAGGTTATATATGTAGTTATATTATTATAATACATTAATCATTAAATATATTTTATAATACAATTTAGTTAAAACTAATGTGTATTGAGTGTAAATATATTATTATGGTGACGCACCCACAGAGAGTAGATTGCACGCTACAATCACACTGAACGCTGGGCGCACTCGACTGGCCAAGTTACCTCTCTCTTACTGCCGTGAAATGTACTGCATTTCCCCATGCATCCTATACTCTCCATGTTCGTACGTATTTCGATAGGGAGCGAGATATGCTAGAGTCTATTCCCATCCCATCCTATCCTTATTTTCCCAAACCTTTCTTCATATACATTCCTGAATCTCCAAATGTAGGCATCGCATTTGGAAGCGTGCTAACGTTTGTCATTATGGCCTGATGTTGGCATGTATCGCGGGTATCCATGGACGACAGTATCCACTTACCACCAGGTGGACAGGCTGCTCGTCTGTCCACGTCTTTCTATAAAAAGAATCTCAGACAGAATTATCAGATTGCTGTCCCCTCGTATCACTTCCTTTGATGTATTTAAATGTAAATGTATTTTTGTATTCATTTAAAAAAACTGAGCTGGAGGGCCCAGTATTTGAAGGTGGTGTGTCGTCATATAAAGCGAGCTGGAGGGTCCAATATTTGAAGGTGGTGTGTGTATACATTTTATTACAATTTATGAATAATAGTTTTTTTTTTCTTTTCCAGGTAAGTTTCAAGACGCAAATACAGTAAGAGACCACATAGTTGCCTCAACACACCAAGAATGTTATTTTTTTCTCTCACAATCAGAGAAACTTATTACAGACTGTTATAATAATCAAAGGTGAACGTGACATGTGCTGTTTTTAATACAAGCTAATTCTTAATCTCAAATTTCCCTAATATAAGTTAATTAATTAACTTATATTAAAACAATTGTTAATCTCAAATTCAATATCAATTGGACCCATTTGACTCCATCCAACGACGTGCTGTTCCAATTGTCGACTCTCACGGGCGGTTTAGAACCCCTCAGCGTTGGGAGAGACTATGCGTCTCTCTGTGTCTTCTACCGCCTGTACAATGGGGAATGCTCTGAAGAATTGTTTAATATAATTCCCACCTCGGGTTTCTACAACTGCACCTCCCGTAACAGAAGTGCGATCCATCGGCATTACCTCGATACGGAGATGTCGCGTACTGTTCGGTCCAAAAAACATTTTATACCGCGAACTCTAGGCTGTGGAACGAATTGCCTCAAGATGGTACAATATGGGGTTCTTCAAGAAAGCTGTGAATAGGATTTTGCAAGGTCGGTGGCACCGGCATACCCTGGTGTTACAGGTGTCCATGGGCGGCGATAACACTTACCATCACGTGGGACCGCTTGCGCGTCCGCCCACTTCTCTATCAAAAAGAATGACATATTTATCATTTCAGTAATCAAACGCCATCTATTCACTCTTGCCAACTTACAATGCAATGCAACCAGCCCATTCAGTATCCACTGCTGGGTCCCATACCCATTGTTTCGTGCATCACGCTGGCCAAAGTGTCCATGTGTCCATGGTGTCTATGGGCAGCGGTAACACTTACCATCACGTGGGACCGCTTGATCGTCCGCCTCCTTCCCTAAAAGAAATACAATAAATAAGTACCGCAAAATCTTCCTCGACGGTTTTTAATATAAGCTAATTATTAATCGCAAATTGTTCACCTGTGGTGTATGGTATCGTCTGACTTGAGAGCAGCACCATCCCAACTCTTCCCGTGGATGTCGAAAACGGCGACTAAGGGATAACGAAGCTACTACCACAAGCGCTGAGAAACTGCACCATACATCCCATATATCACCATACATGCACTGCTTGGTCAGCATGTCGCTTTGAGGCCATACATCCCTTGTGCACAAGACCAAATGAAAGACTCACGTCCAGCAGTGCATGTTAAAACGGCTGATAATAACGCGAAATTCTTAAAACTTGTATAAAATATCAGTGTTGCTAGTCGCGCAAGGTTGTTGGGATTATGGCGAAGACACGACACGAATCAGATGTTTCGTCGTAAATGTAAACGCATGGTTACCAGACGCACGACCACCGCTCGCGAGGGCTACAACACCTTATACCATCCCTAAAACCTTTTAAGACATCCTAAATCCAAATTCCTTCTAAAACCAATAGAGTATAATAAATTCCTGGCATACCTACAAAGGTCCCTTCTGGGCCAAGTGAATTTTCGTGTACGCACGAATACATGGGGAAATTGTAAAAAATGTCCGACCCCTCCATATATATTCGGAAAATTCATGTTTGTTGTTCATTTTGGGCGTGCTTCCCCTGGGGAGGAATGCTCACAATCTACGTTATGGAAAAAAATATTTTTGTTAAGAGGATAATTTACTATTTTTATAGAGGATGCTAATTTAAGCGGTATACTAATTAGCGCAATTGATACTATGTATTGATTAGGATGATATTTTGTATGACATTGACACAATTAAGGCATAATTACACAAGACGAGTTTCCCGAGTGTTGGAGGGAATGTGCTTGCCTAGTATAAACAAATGTTATTACCATGAGAACAGTTATTGCCGAGAATTATATCGTTTTTTTTTTCAAGGACGAAGACTTCAGACGAGCATGCAGTCCACCTGATGGTAAATGGATACTCTCGCCCATAGACATCCGCGATACTTGCCAACATTAGTCAAGAATGACAAACGTTGCCACGCTCCAGTTGCGCTGCCCACCTTTGGAGATATAGGAATGGATTTGTAGAAATTAGTCGTGAAAATGGGGAGGGATAGGATGGGATATTTATTTATTTATTTAGCTTTACAGGCATAATTATAACCTAACAATTCCAAAACATACAAAGTATATTGTAGATATACATAGCCCGCAAAATGTAACATAAGAAACGCACTGTCGAAAGGAATATCTACTGTGGTATCGAGTTGAATTGCATATGAGAATCGTATACAATCATAGGTATATAGTCGTATGCAATTGGACATAAAAAATGATAAACCTCGTTACCCTGTTATACTGAATGGATTTATGTGTTTTTTTACTCAGGTCGTTAAATAACTTGTGTCATGTGTTCATATACTACTTTATGTTTCAAAATGCTGTCCTTGTCAAATAGTACATGTCCCCATAAGCTCAAATCACTCATTAATCCAGCCTTCACATTTTTCGTCAAGCTCTTCCTCAAACGATCCTATCAACTGCTCCTGTGTTGAGCATTTGCTGCCCTTTATGCACATTTTCACATAAGGCAACTGACCGAAACCTTAGGGCGCAAGACCCGGACTGTAGGGAGGATATTTTAAAACTTTGATTTCGGTCGCCGTCAGTCCACTGTAGCGGCAACTCGTGGGGCCGGAACCAGAAACTTAGTCTCGAGTTTGGCCGTAGATTTGTCTCTTTAAACAAATGAGGCAGACAAGTTCCAGTACACCATGAGCATGAAAGCATAAAGAAAGCATTCTGCCCGGAAAGCATAATTTTTAAACTTCTACGGATTCTACACATTCTTCATATTTGTAGTTACATACAGCAGATAATATGTAGAGGTCTCGATACGGTACCATCAGCCATGTCTCTCCACTGTTGGATGAAGGCCTTTTCCGAGGATCTCCACCACCCACCTACAGTTTTCTTCTCATCCAGCCATATTCTTTTATAGCCATACCCTATTTCTCATCTTCTTTTGCTCTTCTCATCCAGTCACTACAGGCGACATTTTTCAAGTAATGTCTATATCAGGTAATACAAGGTCTATGTAAGGTAAAACTATTTTAACTATATATATAGGTTTTTGTTTACCTTTTATTTCCACTCGACGCAACGTAACAAAAACCTTTATACACGTTCAGACCCGACCTACAATATAAAACCTATATAAGGTAATCCCGCAATGTCTGAAACGATTACAGTTTAAAATCAATAAGCAGTGAATGTTTTAAACAGGCAATTAGAAAAGCCAACACTCTAACTAAAATTTTATTCTACCACTGCAATGACTCAGGTTATTCTAACAATGTTGTATTTGCGGTTGGCACTAGTTGTCCGCGTATTGAATAAGTTGACAATGGAGTGCCAAAGATTTGATATTTGTTCTAAAGCTCGATTAACTATGAGAGGGAGAGTGCACGCTGCAATCCAACAGCCGCTGGGCGCACTCGACTGGCCACGTTACCCCTCTCTCACAGAAGACTACCTTGAAATGTACTGCATCTCCCACTTAATCTTACTTCCCTAATGTACGTACGTGTTTCGGTAGTGAGTGAGATGTGTCAGAGCCCATTCCCATTCTATCCCTCCCCATTTCCCCAACCCTTTCTCCAAATCCAGTCCTATATCCAAAGGTAGGCAGCGCATCCGGGGGCGTGCCAACGTTTGTCATTTTAGACTAATGTTGGCATGTATACATGCCAACTAATACATAATGTTTTTGTATAGTTTCTTATTTGAGCCTATACTGTTTCCATGGCGACCAATTCCTTAAAAGGAGGTACTTTTTGTTTTTATTTTGTGTGTAATCCGCTTAATGATTTCATCTCATTATACCATTAGGGAAATATCATTTTCCTTTCAGTATATTATAAGATGTCGCACTCGCTAAATTTTGTTTTTATGCTAAACATCGTTGTAGGCAATTAGCGAAAATCTCGATGTTTTTAAGGTTTGGTGCAAAGAAGAAACAACTATTTAAGAAATTGCTTAATTTTCTTTTTATGTTGTCTTAATAACATAATTCGTAAATTTCAATCAAACCTTTTAATATCCACTGCTGGATACAGACCTTCTCATGCATATTCTCTCAAGCACGATGTATGGCCTTACAACGCCACGCTAACCGAGCGTGTGTTGGCAAAGTCCATTCTTTTAGAGGTGGTGCAGTCTTTAGCGCTTGTGATAATTACTTTATTATCCCTTATGCCACCCACGTGAAAATATATGGTAGGGCTACTCTAAAGCCGGTCGACACTATATAGCCGAATTAACTAAAGCGCGTGTCATGAGCAGGAAGAATTTCGGTCATTGACATGAGATCAGCCAAGACTGGACGGTAAAGAGATTTCTATGAAATCGTCGATCACCGACCATTTCACTAGACCCCTCATGTTAAGGTTCGATAATAATATGAGGGATCTAGTAAAGTGGTCTTTCATCGACGATTTCATAGAAATCTCCTTCACGTCCAGTCTTGGCTGATCTCATGTCAATGACCGAAATTCTTCTTACTCGTAGCGCGCGCATTAGTAGTATTATTTTATTAGTAATATGGTCTTAATGGGAATACGCAGATGACAAAGTGGGATGGATAGCCAGTGGTTACCGCTGCACATACTGTAATTGAATTCAAAATACAGAGTTCGCGCGAACAAAGTCACGGCGCACACCGCCACCTCATCAATTTGCATAACGCTTACACTTAGACCGCACCTAAAAGGAAAATATAATCCATTATTAATTAGACAAACCTACCTTCCGGCTTACAAACTTCTCTCAGGTCAGACCCGAGTGGATAAATATCTAGCAGCCATTTGAATTCCGTTTTTAATTTCATATTCCTTGTATTAATTTATTTTAATTTGTAAATGTTTTTATTTTTTTTATAGCATTTATAGTGGCAGACGAGCATACAGTCCACCTGATGGTAAATGGATACTGTCGCCCATAGACATCCGCGATACATGCCAGCACAGCATTACTTCAAAATGACAAACGTTGGCACGCCCCCGGATGCGCTGCCTACCTTTGGAGATATAGGAATGGATTTGGAGAAAGGGTTGGGAAAATGGGGAGAGATAGGATGGGAATGGGCCCTGGCACATCTCACTCACTACCGAAACACGTACGTACATTGAGGAAATAAGATAAAATGGGAAATGCAGTACATTTAAAGGTAGTCTTCTGTGAGAGAGGGGTAACGTAGCCAGTCGAGCGCGCCCAGCAGCTGTTGGATTGCAGTGTGCACTCCACATCAATGCACTCTCCCTCTCAACTAGTTGTGACTTTGTGACTAGTGTATTAAAAGGTCTGCTCACATGACCTTGGGAAAGTATTATTATATGTACTTTATCTTTATTGAAATAAAGAAAGAAATTGTCATGACACTCGAATTCAAAGTTATATTGTTCGAGTTCAATTTCAATATTTTCAACGTACCGTCCTACACATTTAAAGTGGCGACCTGCGACGGGACACTTATTAATTAAGGACAAACGAGATCGAAACGAGCCGCTGCTTCTACAGGAGCCTGCTGGACAACGCGTATTAACTGCCAGGAGACCTATTCCAGGAAAGTAGCCTGCTTACGTATTTCCTTATTACGTTTTCATCTTCTATTTGTGTAAAAATAAATAGATAATTCTTTATAATTATTTGATTATTTGTTTATAGAAGATGTTAACAATAACACTGGAAGGTGTACCTAATCTATTCGCGACAATAAAATATACGGCCCAGCATGATGCTGTGAAGATAGATAGAAAATATTAATTGAATCTTCCGGGCTACTTGGCCGAGGTCTTCTGGAATCTCTTCTCTTTCTTCCAAACGTTTCGTCAACAACTGCGGTTGACATCTTCACTGAAGCCACTGAAGACGTTTGGAAGAAAGAGAAAAGAAGAGATTCCAGAAGACCTCGGCCAAGTAGCCCGGAAGATTCAATTAATATTGACACCGGCCGAGAAAGCCTACACTCCACTATATAGATAGAAAATACTTTTTATTGTATAGTTGTTACATTATAACAAAAAGGAACAATGTTGTAACAAGAAAATACAACCAGCCGGTCTTATTACTCTGTGGCAATTTTTTCCAGACTGCGGTAATAACGCGGGTAGCGTACGTACACTTGTTAAGTAACGATAATAAATGCTACATGTAACTATCGTAAAATATACACTTGCATGCATATAAATAAACACACATGCATATACACCAGTGCTCCTCAATATTTTTTTGCTTGTGGCACACTTATATTCTTTTCAAAATTTGGCGGCATACCTGAACTAAAAATATAATTAAAATTATAAATGAAAATACGTGCATTTTACTAATTATAAAGTCAAAGGTCACACTGAATAAGTGAAAAAGTGTGTGAAACCGATGGAAATTTGTCACGTTTGTGCCCTTAGTTACACCTTTCTACTGTGTGATTCAGGTTTACACTGCGGCACACTTAGCATCGTCTCGCCACACGCCTGAGTGCTACTGCACACTAGTTGCGGAGCACTGCATACACAAACGTAGTATCCATCAGTACACATAATATGCAATGATTATATTTAACGTAAACCAAATTTAAGACGTAGATTCTAAAGCATAATTTAATGCGTGTGCAGCACGCACTTGCCCATTTTTTCGAAACTTCTGCAGACAAGTCCTCGACTGCTCCTTCCATAAAATTTCCGCTTATAATTTCATTTCACACAATTACATTAATATGAAACGATATTTCAGAGCCATCTTGGAGTTTTGGCTTTCATAAATTCCATATTTCACTGTTATGCTTTCATTAAAATTCTAGTGGTCTGGTACGTGAGAAATGTTTCCCGCGCATTTTATCTCCTATTGTAAGGGAATAATTGTATTTTTCCTTTTAAAAAACATTGGCTTTTTTTGCTTTGAAAAGACAAAGGTATTTTATTGTTCGCACTTATAAATGGTACGGTCAAAGTCCAGGAGTTGCAGTCTCGACATTTTTCCTTTTTTTATAGCAAGAACGTGGCTATCAAGCAGACAGTCCACCTGTTGGTAGGTGGGTAGCGTTGCCCGTGGACACCCCCAGTACATGCCAACTTCAGTCCAAAATGACAGACGTTGGTCCACCCACGGATGCGCTGCGTATCTTTAGAGATGTAGGAATAGGTTTGGAGAAATGGTTCTGAAAATGGGGAGGGATGGGGTTGGATAGAAAAGTATCCTGTATCGAGGAATAGCATTAAATGGAATTCAAGGTGGGTTAGTAGCATTTCAAGGAAGACTTCTGTGCACAGAACAGAGAATCTGTGTGAGAGAGGTAACGAGGCCAGTCGAGTGCGCCCAGCGTCTATTGGATTGTAGCGTTACATACCCCCCCCCCCCCCCCCCCCCCTCCCCCAATTACAGACCATTTACAGTATCAGAGAACATCTCTCCTATAACCTTTATGAACATTTGCAGTAATATTATTAAAATATACTTTATATAATGTTATTTTTCTTATGAAAATACGTTTTACAGATGGAAAAGGGACTGAAGGATGGTACCTAATAATATTTAAAGCCAGTCGAGTGTAAATGTTATCATTACACGAGAAGGGCTTTTGACCCTTTTCGTAAGTACATTCCACACATTTTTAGGACTTCGACGATTTCGTCCTACTTTTTCTTTTTTTCGTCGACTGTCCGTTCCTCAGTATTGATGGTATAAGTTTTCAAAGAGAATATACTCATACAACTAGGGGAATAATTGTTGTACTGATTACAGAATGAGTAACCGATAAGATTGGCAAGCTTTTAAGGAGTAAATACGATATAAAAACTCTATTTTTTCCTTGTCCAAAAGTTGCCTGCGTTCTCCTAAGGATAACTTGCTCTATCAGTGCCCTGGAGTCTACAAAGTAAACTGTAGCTTTGGAAGCTCATACTTTGTACAAACTAAGCGAACCATAGCAAGCCGTGTAAAATAATAACCCACACAAGTCGGCAATAGCAGATCACCCATTAGAGACCAGAACCAATCGTAATTTCAACTGAACACCATTACATACCGCGTTTGGTCGGAGAGGCAATAGAAATTTAAAAATGCTGAAATTTCAATCGCGAGGGTGAATTTAGGTTGGCACGTACGTGGGACCCAGTGATTGAACTTTGCAAACTCAGAAAAGTACCCATTTTTAAAACTCGCGAGTGTATGGCGATATTGTTAGTATAGTGTGTAAGGAATTTAATCAACAACAGCAATTTCAGTGTGGGCTGGTGAATCAAAAACGAACACGACGGAGGCTAGACACACTTGTCTGTCAATCGCAACGACACCTTCACCCGCCTGCGCAGTCTCGCCGCGACCACGGTTCATGTAACTGGACCGAAATATCGGCTATAATAAATAAATAATAAATCCGAAGTTATCCGTTTACATAACTATTATTATGTTCAACCACGATAACAAAAGTTTAAAATGTTAAGGGACTAATTACGTTTATTCAGCTCGATTCGCGTTTCGCTGTTTTGGTTTCACTACGCACCTTAGCTGTAAGCTTGCTGTCGGTTGCTTACAGCGTCGTACGGTTGCGAACGCGTTGTCAGCTGCGCAATCTACCGATAGCGTGCGAAGTGTTGCAGTTTACATAGTCTTTGTCTAAAGTCCACATGAATAGGTTCCTGCGTGACGTTGTAATTGTCTCGTGAGAAAGAGACAAAGAATATGAGTTGCTTGTGCGCCCTAATTCTAAAAGAACTATAGCCACCGACTCATAGCTCTTAGAATCGGCGTGCTAAAGTGGCAATGGGTAGATCATGGCAATGGGTGGTGACCTATAACCAATGGGGATAGACGAGTACTAAAATTGAGACCACCGACAGACCACAGGCGCACCGACGATTTGAAGAAGATCGTCGTGGAGGGTTGGATGAGAAGAGCCCAAGATCGTTGTGGCAAGCCGCGGGTGAGGCTTATATCTAACAGCGGAGAGACATGTGACTGATGATATGGTATTATACAAGACATTATTTATTCTCAAGCACATTGAGGCGTTAGATTTTTCATTGAGAGTAAGAGTGCACGCTGCTCCAACAGCCGCTGGGCGTGCTCGACTGGCTACGTTATCCCTCTCTCCCAGAAGACTACCTTGAAATGTGCTAAATTTCCCACTTTTATCTTATTTCCCTAATGTATGTACGTGTTTCGGTAGTGAGTGAGATGTGCCAGAGTCCATTCCCATCCTATCCCTCCCCATTTTCCCAACCCTTTCTCCAAATTCTTTCCTATATCTCCAAAGGTAGGCAGCGCATCCGGAGGCGTGCCAACGTTTGTCATTTTGGACTAATGTTGGCATGTATCGCGGATGTCTTTTGACGACAGTATCCACTTACCATCGCGTGGACCATCGGTGGCAGATGAGCGTCTGCCCCCTTCGTCCATGAAAAAAAAACATATACATGAGTTAAAAATTGTATGTATGTTTGCATAGAGTTTAAGAAATGAATACTTTCATATTCATTTAGGTTTGGCGTAACGCTGACAAACTATTAATTGCAAACTGTCAAATATGTGAATATAATCTAACAGTGACATTTTTTTAAACCTCTTTCTATTTTCGTATGTTCTTATTGGAGAAGTAACAATGTTTTTTACTTTTAACAATTTTGACGGCGTTAACTATTTTTTTTATTTGATTTAGAACCGTGAATCCAATATCGAAATTGATATTTATTCAATTCGCTTCAGCGTTGTATGAAATTTTAGAAGCTGGAATGAAAACAGGAAGCCAAGCGAAGCGCTGAAGGATGTCGTTGTATTGAAATATCTGAGATACATTCAGGTTTATTTATGAATAAATTTGTTAGTCATAATCGTTCTATTTTATGACATTTTCAGCGGAGCGGTAAGATCGTCATAATGTTTAAAGTTTCATAAATCATTACAAAATTTCATTTTCATTAAAGAGACATTTATTCGAAATTATTGTTAATTATTAATAATGGAGTAGTTGAGATTAATGTTCTAGGACTTTATTCGGTAACTAGAAAAAATACCTACAAGAGAAAATTACTCCCTTTTCACAGAAGACTTCCTTAAAATGTACTGTATCTCTAACTGTACTTATCCTATTCCCTCAATGTATGGATATGTTTCGGTAATGAGTGAAATGTATCAGCCCATTCCCATCATATCTTAACGTATCCTTTCTCATTGCCCAAAACCTTTCTGCAAATTCTTTCCTAAAATCTTCAAATGTATGCAGCGCATCCGGGGGCGTGCCAACGTTTGTCATTCTGGACTTACGAGTATGTTAGCATGTATCTCGGATGTCCATCGACAGCAGTATCCACTTAACAACAGATGGACTGTCTGCTTGTCTGTCACCTTCTTCCTATAAAAAAGGCTATAAAAAAAACATTGAAATAGAATATTAATTATGTCACGTTAATCTCAGATTCTGAAGTTACGTAACTGCTGAATTAAACAAGCTAATAACAAAATGTGTTTCGTAACAATTCAGTTACAATTTTCGTAATCATGTAATTAGTTGGAGTTCTGTATTTCAATTAGAACGCTGTAACAATGTCACCTCGTCTGGATTGCTTTGTACAGAGTTAAAGGTGTACGTTGTTTCCGCCGACGAACCATATAATACCTCATAACCTATCCGTCGTCTCAAGTGTGACGTTTCCAAAATAATTTGAGTTAAAGGTATACGCTATACTATTATCACTATATCTATATGTTCTAATTAGATATTATTGAGCACATGCAATGAAACTTCTAGTACTAGAATTACCTTGATCTCTGTCTTCTTATTTTCAATACGATACTGGTTTCTTAGATATACGTCTAAATATATACTTGTAATATCATCTTGACGTACGCAGGAGAACTAAGATAGTGAATAGAAGTGAACTAAAGTGTAACGTCTAAAGAGTTTTCTTCACAAGATTAGTTCGTCAGTAAATACCGCGCAAACTAAACGCGACCTTTACGGGTTTATATTAAATCTTGTAAGATATATCTTAGAGATAATATTTCTTTGTCACCTCGATTACTCTGCCGTTGTCAAGTTGGAAGAACAAATGGTTGGAGATTTTCACTAGTGTGTTATTTCGTTTCCTGTATTTTGTGAAGTGCCTTAGAGAAATCTTCTCAAGATTTCCCCATAATTGATATTGATAAGGTTTATGATTAGTCGAAAATTAGAAAAAAGCCATCGATCGATCCAGATCATTATATAAGGCAAAGCTACCCAATACCGACCTTCTACCTAAATCCGACCACTGAGTTTTTTAAAATTAATACCTATATAATGGGCGCTTTTTCGAATTGGAAGAATTGTATATAGCTTCAAGTAAATTAAGCTATTTTATTTATTAATTTACTCTTTTTATATGTAATACAGATTAATTCTGGAAGGTTTTAGTGTAAATTCTATCAAAATTGGTCCAGTGGTTCTGAAAAATATAGCAAGGTTTTGAAAACAGAATTGAATTGAATTCTCGGAGCAATATATTATAAGGGTGAACCGCGCACAAAAGGTAGTATTTCTATGACTTCAGGCTTCAACGCCTGAATCGGGTATCAGATAAAATCCTCCTGTTTCCGTCATTTTACCTTTGATGTAGTCTCGTGTCTTATTTGATCTCGTATATTTCTGGTGACCCAGGATCAATACGACGACAGAACGAAACATAGGTCGCCCCGGGGGATATTATACGCTTTCTTGGAACTCTTAAAACAGTATAAAATTTATAGACGGTACCTTTCCGTAGTATGCGCTCGGGCCTGTTGAATCGAGGACTTGAAGTTCACCGGTGGTGGCTGGATGAGAAGAGTCGAGAATCATGTGTGGTGGCGATCCTTGGGAGAGGCCTATATGGAGAAACATAGGCTGATAGTATTATATGGTATCTTTTCACTACTTTATATACGCAAGGCTACCAAGCTTCTATCAAGGCTCGCTTCTACACGATACTCAGCTCTTCTGTCAATCACCACTGGCGAAGTTCTTCAAGTCGTCAGTCCACGCCGCGGGAGGGTGTCCCACACTGCGCTTCCCGGTATGTAGCCTCCAATTGAGGACTCGTCTAATCCATCGGTTGTCTATGTATATCCAGCAGTGAAGAGACAGGCTTATGGTGTGATTTGGTACTGTATTGCATGTACTGTATGTCTTTCCATTTCACCCGGTGAACAACAATGTATTTCGATGTAACATCAAAGAAAATCGTAGACAATTTGCGACTAGTTTTATTGAACACAATTTACTTCATCTCCTCTACTGAGATGAAGTAGATTACTGAGAGGAGATGAACTCCTCTCAGTAATAACGATCCTATCTCCTCCCGTGGCTACTAATGGACATCACAGCCGCTACCACAACCCCTGAGGATTTTTTTTAGGAACATACATTCCTTATGCACAAGACAATGTCTACGAGGAGAGCCATGTCCGTGTCTCGGTGGCAGTTATAGCCCATAGATCTTTCGGTACGCGATAGACATGAGTAGCTCAGTTCCACTTCAGCTTTGCGGTCGTTTGAAGGACGTCTGTCATTCGCGTTCCTTTTATCCGAAACACAAATGGGAAAATTATAATTAATGGATGGAATGTCTCTCCACTTTATATTTGTTGAAGTTGGGACGAATATTCGAAAGTTTTACTGGTACATAAGAAAATGTATGAATTATAACAAGCCTGCGGCTATAATGTTTTTAACAAGGGAAGGAGACATGGAAAATGGCAATAATAAGAGACCTTATTTTTGGAAAACATGCTTACGGAATAATTTAAATATTTAAGATGTTATTTAGCTACTAAACCAAATATTTTCATACGTTACAATTAAATCTATGTTTCTCCAGATTTGCTATAAACGCTATAAATTACTTATGTGATACCATTCAGTTGGAAAGTTCTTTTGGATTTAATAAATATATTAAAAATTATAAGTGTATTCTGATTTTTATAAGGAGTCCTTTTACTATGTGAGAGTGTGTGACTCAAAATAGTAATCAATTGAAATGAAAGCATACTATTGAACTTGGTGCATTGCTAATTTCTTCATTCATAGCAATCATTCGTTCAACGTTAGTAATTAATCTTATATTAATAATCGAATCATTCGAATGATTGCTGGAGTCGACTAATTCTAGTAATTCGACTAATCCTCTCCACTGCTACCCGGCATTGGCTAACCGAGCGTCGGTACGATCACAAACTTGATTGTTGCTGTTGCTCTTCATTGTACTTATAATGAATTGTCACAATAAGACCTTACAATAAGTACAAGACGGACTTATTCCTAGAAGGAATCTCTTCCAGACAACCTTAGAATAACCGAGAGGGCTCATGTCATTAAAAAGCAGGGTACAACATGTGATAAGGGACTTTTTGGCGGAAACTCGAGGAGTGAAGTTGAGTTTTTGTTTCTTTATTATGAAAATATTAAATTGTGCGTTTTGTAGTGACAGTTTATTAAACGTCAAAGTGTTTAAGTGCATAATGTTTGTGATAATCAAATAAAAGCATAATTTATGCGTTTTTCGTGTGCTTCCATGAAACCCTCTTCTGTTCTCCGTAAACCTATTATCACTTTACTGAGCGACTACTGATTTATCTAAATACATACTTTGACGGGATGGGACAGGATACATTTTGGGCTTTGAAATTGTGTATTACGAAGAAAACTTGACACTGGCAAAATGTGCTAATTGCATCATTGCTATATATGAAAAGAAAAACAAAACATATAATAAGCAATAAGAGATATATTTGTATATAGACACGTAATATCTGTATTCGTCTACATACATAACATTTTTTTTCGGAATGACTGAAATCTTGTGGCCCTAATGGCCTTTCAAGAGTCATCGGACATGTATAGAGTAGGGCGAATGCAGAAGGCGCTCAGCCAGGAGCTAAAGTGTGTACAGCAACGAGCCTAAGGGTTAAACCGGCGGAAAGAACGGACTTCGGGTTAGGGCGTTGCTTTGAGACGGGTACCGCGGGATCGCGAGTCAGTGATAAGCGCCCAGGCACGTGCCGATACTTGGTAAAAGTGTTGGCTGATGGCCGGTGTGTGTTCACGGTGTAGCGAGGGGAACGTCCTCGTCTCCGCCGACGGGAACGCTGTATATGTGTAGTCTGTGAGTGTAGTGTAAGAACCGCATTGGTAGTAGTAATTGGGTTGTCGGGGTCGTCTAGTACGTGCCAAGGACGACGACCACGACCGTAACACAGGGGGGCAATCCTGCTCTTGTATAACATATCTAGTATGTATTCTCAAATCATACTAGACATTTCGACATCCCATCGACACATCCCATTTCCTCGACACGAACGTGTCGTGGAAATGGTGTTTGCCAGTATACAAAAATGGTGTTTTGCCGCAAACCCGTAGCCTGTGAACTATGAATGAACTAACTCAAAAGGTATTTCCAACTCCAAATAAGCTGTGGATAAGATTATGGAGGACCGGCAGCGTACCCGCATACTCCCTGGAGTTGCAAGTGTCCATGGGCGGCAGTAGCCACTTACCATAACGTGGGCCGTTTGTCCGTCTGCCTCCTTAAATAAATAAATAAAATCTACCTGGT
The DNA here is from genome assembly GCA_914767545.1 of Sesia apiformis. NCBI lineage: Eukaryota > Metazoa > Arthropoda > Insecta > Lepidoptera > Sesiidae > Sesia > Sesia apiformis. Next base: position 7,361,124 of record OU611973.1, read on the forward strand.
CAGCTCAGATATAGAAACTGATTTGTGTGACTTAGTTACGTAAATATATACGTTTAAATTGAGGAAATGTTCGAACTCTTGACAGCTATTTTTCGGTTGTGAGTGAGATATGTCACACCCTTTTCATTTAATTTTAATGACATCACTTTGCTGCTTCTCTCCGAATCCTTTTTTTGTCTTTCTTGCCTGTTGCTTGCCCGTGATGTCTGTGCTATATCTTTTAAAGATATCTATCCGATATCTTTTAACGTTTGCCTCGTTCTGTATACTAAGTTGATCTCCATTGTAACTAAATTAGAATATGTTTTGTTTGTTCTAGTACGGTGCATCAGTTAGTATAAACTTGAATCGTCCACGTACTTAACGTCCTGCGGTATAGATATTTACAATTTATCACAAATTTTATTATTTTTTTACAAAATTAATTAAAATTATCAATCATTATTATTATTCACAGATTATAATTTTTTTTTAAATTATAATCATTCTCGGTATGAACACATTATTATACTTCAATACAAACAGTACAAGCATATTATTGTAAATGTCAGATTATAATTTTTTTATCTAGATACATAAACTTATTTGTGGATCGTGAATTCATTAGAGTAGCGTAGTAACAACGGTCAAGCAGACAATTGTATAATTTTGTTGTAATGATTTTAATGGACGCTCTTTTATATCATTAGAAATTTTGTTGAATATTTTTACACACAACAATAACAACCTTTTAAATAAAATTTAGTTTTGGGTAATTTATGTAGTTCTAATCTATTTGGATCCAGTCTAGAAGAACTCTCAGTGTTAGTGTTATATATATATATTAGTGTTAGTTATACACGGTGTTTTTTACATCAGAAATCATCGTCTTTTATTGTACCACCGCTGCCTTGGGACTTCACCAGCCTTCTACATGCCAGAGCCATCTCGTCCTATCCTATACCGGTCCATTTTCTTAACCCTTTCTCCAAATTCATTCCTATATCCCCAAAGGTATGCAACGCATTCGGAGTTGTGCCAACGTTTGTCATTCTTGACTGATGTTGTCATGTATCACGGATTCACACACCACTAGCAGGACTGTATGATTGTTAACATGTATCTTTCTAAATAAAAAATCTAGAGTTGGTTCTACAAAATCTACTAATTTATTTCTAAACTATCCTCTGAGTACGGCTTTGCTCGCGTGAACTGAGCAGCTGCAAAAGATTTTTAACATCTGTAAAAGCACGAACATGACGGATCTCACGGATGAAAATCCATCCCAGTAATTTTTGAGTAATTCTATTAAAAGTAATTTTTCATTTTGCTCTATAACTCAACTTCCTCGTATCATATGAAGATGACACAAATACCAGTTTTCCTTCTGGATACTTAAGTGAAAACTCGATCAAAATCTATTCAGTATAGAGTAGTTCAAAATATGTACAGTAAATTTAACGTGATGCACAAATAAACAGACAAACGGAGAAACATACAGACAAAAATTTAAAAAACTACCTTTTTGTTTTTTGTAGCCTTTAAAAAGATCCCCAAAATATTTATTTTTAAATTAAGTAAATCTACAGACTCAATCCTTATACTGTTTTATTATATGTATAGATGACATCTTTTTTAATATCAGAAATGGCTCCTCAGACCAGATGCATACGAAAAGTTAAACCGAAATTTAACATTTTTCTATATTGATTTATTTTGATCAACAGTGAATATAACTAGACATAAACCTGTACTATTACATCACACATAATAATCAAAACATGCCCTCAAACAGCCTCACATACAAGCACCTTAAAAAAACCCGTGAACCGTATAAATCAAACGCCTACACAAAGGGCCAAAACGGGCGGTTCACACAAAAATGCGTTCATTGTTCTGTGGCGTTCATTTTTTAAGATAAACCCTACATTAGGTGGTACATTGTGGGCCCCCCCGCAGTGGCCCTTTGTACCCCGATATGGAGTAAAGCGTTTGTTAGCAAGGTTATGAGATCCATGGAAGATTATAAGAATGTTAACTTTACGCATTCAGGTGTTGTTTATGTCGTGACTGTACCGCTAGCAGGGTTAGGCCACCTGTTAACACAAATGAATGATAATTAACAACACTTTATTCAGTACAATAAGAGAGAAAACAACATAGTACAGTCGTAGTACATTAGGAAGTGTCGTAGTGGAAGTACAATCGTGCCGATATGTATTGCCGCAAATGAACTCCAACTGAGCATACGATGCAGTGGACCACAGCGCTGGTTTTCAGTGGAGCCATCATGTCCCCACGGACGTCGGACAGCAATGAGGGAATAAGATAAACAGTTAAATGGTTGTTTGTGGTTCCGCCATAGCACAAAGAAAATCGAAGTCTGCCGCGATAATGTTTTGCGCGCTGGAGGGCAGTATCAAGAATTTTCACATATGTCGCGGCGTGAATTGCGACGCTCATATATAAATAGTTGGAGCCGCATCGGCGACTATAGACTATCCACAGTAGATACCGTGTCATTTTTACACTAAACCTTACCTAAACTATTTCGTAGGTCTCTTAGCGATTGTTAGCTATCTTAGCGATCTCTTTACTCTTAGCGATAGCATTCACATGAAATAAATACTTTTTGTTCCAATTATATATATAATTAGATGTCAATTTTAATTAATCTTTATACCGCGAACCCGAAAGTTGTCGAACGAACTGCCACCTGAGGTTTTTCCGCTATGCTACGGTTTCTTCAAGAAAGCTGGTCAATACGGGATTTTACAAGGCCGGCAGCGCACCCGCATACCCCTGTGGTATTGCAGGTGTCCAAGGGGGCGGTGACCACTTACCATCACATCGGCAGCCCGCTCGTCTGCAATCTCTTCTATAAAAAAAAATCATCATGTATCATTCTACTGTAAAAATATTCCCTTTGATCATTTGCTTTTTAATAAACCCGCGAAAGTTCAGTAAATCAAACGTATGTTTTATATTTATTAAGCTGTAATAACCCACGGAAGCATTTTATAATAACTTGAAAGAGGTACATATAAATGTTTTATGTAGATAGTTGTATTCCAGGAATGACACAGTTGTGTTACTTAGTCGCAACGAGTTATAGTCAAACCTAATAATACAATCTATTTATTAATGTATTTCTCAAAAACATACAGAACATAATAATATATCTTATGTAGTGATCTAATCTTATAGATTTTAAATTAGTAAAAATGTCATCCCCAAATTTATTCCTTTTTCTAAACCTATTTCTTTATTGTCCCAGAAAATGTCCCGCATGTGATCTAAGTGGCATACCTAATTTCCGCCATTTTAACAAAATCTCGTTTATGCAGCCGCCAACCAAACCTCAATAAATTGTTAGAAGACATCAAAATGAACAAAAAAGAGTAAAAGACTGGGGTAAAAACTCCTAAAACATCTCTGAACTGAAATAATCAGTGAAAATACATTTTAATATTAATTATCACGGTTTCTAGCGGTTTTAGAAGTTTTTACCCGTTTTTAGAACATTTTTTGTTTATTTTGATGTCCTCTATGGATTTATTACATCTAATTTAGACAAGGTTTTGCTGGCAGTCGCAAAATCGAGAATTTTTCAAAATGGCAGAAAGTAGGTATGCCAGGCTCCATATAAAAATATCCGAACCCATTTTCCACCATCAATTCAGTATTTTATGATACCTACTCGTTTAATTATCTACTTCTCGTTTTTAAATCTATTTTTCTTCACAAAATGTTTGTACCTACCTATACATTTACCTAGGTATTAAATCTGCAGTCTAAAGTATTTCCCGCCGCGGCCATTATTCTCCGTCTGCCATATTTAGCGGCTATTGTGGCCAATTATTAATTTTTACCATGAACAAGTAGCAGATGTCATAAATAATACGGGTAGAGGCAATAAATATTTTGTGCTCGGTGAATAAGGCCTTAAATGGAGATACCAGTTTTTGATTGGTATATCACGACGAACATAGTACTTTTGCGTTTTTTTTTATAGAAATATGGAGGTACTAGATTCTAAGTGTATGATGCAATTTCAGAATGTGGGGTAAATTATTTCAATTGTCCTCCATACTTCATTTTATTAAATTATCACAAGAAGTAGATAAAAGTATAAATGCATCCCGTGGGGTGTGCGGTAGACGACTGGCGAGTTGTGTTTTTTTCAGAATGGCTAAATTATTGTGGCTCTAATGACCTTTCAAGAGTCACCGGTCAAGTATAGTTTAGGGCGAGCTCAGAAGGCGCTCAGCTCGGTGCAAAACGCGTGTGCAACAATGAGCCTAAGAGTTCCCCCGCCAGTAGACCGGCGGAAGGAATGGACCGCAGCTTAGGGCGTTGCTTTGGGAGGGTACCGCGGGATCGCGAATCGGTGAGAAGTGCCCAGGCACGTGCCGATACTCGGTAAAGGTGTTGGCTTAAGGCCGCTGTGTGTTCTCGATGTTCAGTGTGGACAGTGACGCTATACCGCCAGTTACTGGAAACGTAAAACACCTGCGACATCCGCGATTCATGCCAACACCAGTCAAACAATCAGCATAGGTTGGCACGCCCCCGGATACGGTGCTTACCTTTGTAGATTTAGAATTGAGAAAGGGTTGGGAAAATGAGGACGGGTAAAATGGGATGGGAAAGGGCTCTGGCGTATCTTAGTCACTATCGAAACTATTGTATGTACATTGGGGTATTGGAATAGCGTGGGAAATGCAGTATATTTTACGGTAATCTTCTGTGAGTATGGGGTAACTTGGCTAGTCGAGTGCGCCCAGCGGCTGTGGAATTGTAGCGTGCATCATAATACTCCATATATAATCGCACTTCGTATAGGACATTCGAGTATTCAGTATATATTTCATTATAATCTAATTCGGGTCATTAAAACTCCACCTTGAGAAATGACTACAATTACGAAATTTCAAATATTTACTAAAAATATAAAATTCACCCTAGCTACAATACCGTGTACATTCTTTACAAACCTTTTCAGTTGTTTTTAACAAAAGAGTAATACTTTTTACTTTTTTAGTAACCTTGATAATAATATAATAATGTAGAGAAAGCTTCAGGGCTATATTTCAGAAGCGTTTTTATTCAACAATAAAATCGAGTTTCTAACTTAAAATCTCTTACTAAGTTGATTGCAACATGGAGCTACGAAGATTCATGTATTAAATAGAGTTACAAAACATATTTCAAATAGGTTTTAGTGTACAGACATATTGCTGTAAGAATAATAGGTGTTTTGAAAGACTATGCTGTCTCCTACAGCTACTAAGTAACGTGCATGTACTGTACTAACTAAAATTAGTGATTCTACAATGAGTGAGACTTGCTAAACTTCGAACACATTGAGTGAGACTTTCAACTCTTTAGAAAACTAGATGTGAGAGCATGAGTATTTGAGGGTGAAAGCTATTATTGCTAAATTTCCATCTTAGAGTATACATGATCAAGCTTTTCTAAAGCCGACCGACATCTCACGGCTGCGACGAGCAGACACGACCAATGGTCTCTGAATTGGAATAGGCACGGAAATTTGACCAGGCTAAAAATTAAAACAAAGATGATAACAGTACACTCTCACACACACACACACATACATATATATAGACTTACCCTCTCAGACAAATACATACACCTGATTTCAAAAAAGTTTGTTGATCCAATCTGTATTTTTTTTTCTTTATATAATTATAAATTGTATAATAATTATAATATACATTATAATTATAAATAACGACTATTGTATAATTCTGATAAGGAACAATTTGTTGACATACATCGTAGATCTAATTGTGTGGGATGGGACTGGCTTCTGAAATACAGATTTCCCTAGTTTGGGAGTCAGGACATCAATGTATTTATTACCCTGTCAATTGAGATTTTTTTATTATTTCTATTTGAGTACAAGACTTCTTGGCGGGGGAACCCAAGAAGTGAAGATCGAATTTTTGTTTACTTAATGTAAAAATTATGTATTATATTTATGGATTTTGTGATTTAATAGCGTTTATTAAACTTCATTGTGCATAATGTTTGTGATAATTAATCAGATAACAGCACGAGACCGCATTTTTCGTATGCCTCCAGTTTTAGTAGTCCACCTTTGTTCTCAATAAACCTACTAACACTTCACTGAGCGACTCCTGACTTGCTTCGACGTGACTGGACATTGATAAAATGTATTTTAAAATATTTTGACTTTAACGAAGAAAACTTGACACTGGCAGAATCTGCTAATTGCACCATTGTCATATATGAAATGATAAAAAAAAAAAGAAACAGTACAATGTATGCTTTTCGGTCTACATTTTTCGTAGATCTATATAAGAAGTTTCACCTAAAATTGATTTACCACTGCTCTCCATCTTTCATCCATTATTGTTAAGTGAAACAGGGAACTTGGTTAATTTCACAAAGTGCCAGCGTCAGTCGTTTGATTCTGGAAAGTACAAACTCTGGTCTTTTTATTGCTTGGCGATTTAAAAAATTACGACCCCCGAAATAAAACTTACATACCATTGGCGACCGATTCACGCAGTTTGTGGGTCACTACAAACTGCGTGAATCGGTCTGCCAGCTGTGCAAAAGGTTTGGGGTTCGATTCCCGATCGGACATTCCTTTGTTTAAAGACAAATATTTGTTCGGGTCTGCATGTGTGTGTGTCTCTGGACCCACGACACAGGGAATCCTAATGTGGGCTGAGTGTGATGTTATTTATAATTATTTGTTATTTCCGACCGTAATTTTCAACTGAGTCCAGAGTATTAGATGCTTGACCTGAAGAAGGCATGCAAACTTTACTACATACCCAAAGAACAAAGAATTTATCAAATTTTCTTTTACGAAATGTCATATATATCGTCGACTACATACCTCTTGTCTGATAACGGGACGTGGTAAGATATGGGGGCATATATTAATCGCCAGTTAGTTCAGATCGGTAGTTTCCAAGTAACTTTGGTTCAACTCGATTGTTAAGCGTCCTTGTTAGAGATTTCTGATAACTGTCGTAGAGCATGCGGGAGTTTGATTTATTATAAACTAGCTGCGCCCGGCCACGCTTTTTGCTGTGGCTGCCCAACAGATGGCGCTTACCCAGTTTTCACCTGTATTCTTGTTTAAAATTTCAATATATTTCTAGATTAATTTTATTTTATTTTTTTCCGTGAATTTTTCAGATATTTTAATAGTTATTCTGCTATTCGGGGCGGAGACGAATCCAGATCATTAAAATCAGAGATCATTAAAATCGGCCCAGCCGTTCTTGAGTTATAAATGGTGTAACTAACCCGACTTTGTTTTATATATATAGATTATTTGTAATGTAAAGGTACTTGCACGTAAAAGTGAAGCTGGATTAATTGGCATTGATCATTTTATACACAGCAGTTCCAGCGACTTCGTACGCCTAGAACGTATAACTTGATTCCTCTCGAACTCTATAATGGATCTGTATAAAAAATGCCTAAATGTTAACCCGATTCTTGAGCTATAACTATGCCAATAAAATCGATCCAGTAGTGTTTTCTGGAGGGCGTCCCACACTGCGCTTCCCGGTACGTGGCCTCCGTTCGAGACTCGACTATCTCAACGGTTATCGGTCCTGCGGCAAATATGACCTGCCCATTGCCACTTCAACAATCTGATTCTGTGAGCATGTGCGTGGTTGATAAAACTTAATTGATTGGATCACCCACCTCTTCAGTCAACTCGTGACCACGGGCGTTGTAACCCGTACCTAAACGCCGAGCAGAAGTAAAAGGTAAACAAAGCCTTTAAGTTTACCCATTTAGACCCTATTTACAATATAAAATGTGTCCAAATTGGGAAAGTTTAAAATATTATGTCTAAATCTTCGCTAGCTTCAGTTTCGCTCCGGAAGCGAGCTTGGACGCTAAACTGGAGTAGGTTTAGACATAATATTTTAAACTTTCGCATTGTATCTATTTATATAAGATTAGCACAGTTCAGTCACATTTAGGAATAGATTTGAAAAGAGAGTTGAGAAAATGAAGCGAGGTAGGATGGGGTGAGAATAGGTTTTGGCGTATCTCACTCACTGCCGAAACACGTACGTACATTGGAGGAGAGAGAGCGGTAACGTGGCCAGGCGAGTACGCCCAGCGGCTGTGGGATTGCACTCTCCCAATGTATCTAAAATGCGAAAAGTGTAATTAAAGATAATAATGAAACATTTTTTTAAATTAAGGTCTCCTGTCCTCATTCAATTAATACATAGATCACAGATAATTCTCTGTCCCACTGTTCGTCATTAAAATTTTAGACTCAATAACAGCAATTGTTAAAAGGGCACAGTGCCCTCATGTGCGTTTCCTGTTCATATTAAACATTCAGTGACTTACAAAGCCCTTGTTTCCTTAAATTAACTTCGGTTCGGTTAAGATGAAGCGCGACATATTATTATTATTATACAATAGACAAGTTTTTATGCATATCTGTGATGTATATTGGTCGAGTCTATTTCTAATTGCTTAATGTTCTCAAATGATATGACTTCCTTGGGTAGGTACGAGTAATCCCTTCCATTGATGGACCACTCTATTTAATTTTGTAATGAAGTGGTAGTAAGGCTTTGATATCGCAGAAATTCTTTATATACTTAATTCAAACCCGCGTACTCTATGGTTCACTCCTTTACTTTACGTAGAAAGGAATCAAGGAGTTTACATTAATCTGTTATACTCTCTCTGAGATGGTATCGGTGGAATAAAGAGTAGGATACTACTGGATAGAATGAGAAATAGGACCCGGGGCAAATCTCATTCACTCACGAACCACCTACGTACTTTTAAAACAGTCTTCTGTGAGATCGGTGTCACTCGCCCAATTGGGCGAACCCAGCGACTGTGGGATTGTAGCATGCACACTCCGCCCCCAAGTGCTCTCAAACGGACAAAATCAATGAAAAGGTTAAGATTTAATGAAAGAATTGGGACACTTGTACACGGCATTGCTTATTATTTATACAGAAAGCCGAAAAAACGCCGATAGGTATAACTTTCTAAGCGTGTACAAGTGCCTTTACGATTGACAAAGATTACTTTAAGTGCCACGTAAGTGAACTGCTTGCTTCATTGCCACTTATTTTGCAACTAAATTCATCTTCGAAATTTCCCTGACTCCAATATTCCGAAAAATGAAAGATTTTTTATCTATTTCGCCTCACAATCTCGACTTCTCAAACAAATCTTAATAAAAATATCTTCGAAATGCGGCAATATACTCGTAGATTTTAGAGACGGTCTCTTATCATTGTCAGCGCTTTTAAGTTAGACCAGGAGTCGACCGCAAAAATAATGGCAGCTCGCTTTATACCCTCTTTTAACCCTTGTACAAATTGAAAATGTCGCATTCCTACCTTCAGGAAGGGTTAGGTGCAAATACCATTTTAAAGTTAGAATAAAGTAGGTATACATTAATTCTACTAATGCCAGACCCAATGTTTTAGTCAGCATTTGCCCAAGGCATCGGGCACACGGGGTCACTCATAGACATAGAGAACGTAAGTTCGCGAAATTGTATGGAAATCAAGCTTGTCGCGTCACGAGTGAATTGTGGTGATGGGAAACCACTCACCGATGAGACAAAACATCTATCTTGAATCGCTTCACCACTTTTGACGAATTTTTATATTTGACTATAGCGCAATTTGGCATAATGTGTTTTGTAATCACGAGTTGTTAGTAACACGGGTCTTTGAGAACTTGCTCGACGGAGCTTGACGCGAACTTCAGGCACTTTATCTCGATATCTGTAGGTTTACTGATGACACCAGAGCTATTTAGAAATTGGCGACCATATACATTAATGCGTGCCGTGTGGGGTCAGCCGGCTATAGAATAACACTACCCCATCTCTTCCCGTGGTTGTCGTAACAGGTGACTAGTGTATAACAAAGCGGCTACCACAAATTCTGAGAAACTACACCACTTCTAAAATAGTGGACTCGCCAGACCGCTTGGCCTAGCGTGGCGTTTTAAGACCTTATATTTCTCATACACGAGACATTAGGAGGCCCATATCCAGCAGTGGATACTGAAAGGGCTGCTCAGTGTCAGTCAGTACATTAATGCAAGTCAAACTTTTATTTCAGTCACGTATACTGCCAATTAAGTTTTTATTTTATTGCCAAACAGACAACGTCTATGTGTATGCGAATTATAGGTCATTTAGCGTAAAACAATACAAGTATTTTTGAGATTATCTCCCCGACTAAGTTGTGTCTTTGGGAAGTGGGTCAGGTTGTTATCTATTCAAGTTTTGAATTAATTTACATGAAAAGTTCAATTTTAAGATAGATTGTTTGCTTAGTCTGGTGGTAGATGGTGCAGTGATAAGTAGCTTACCGTCCTATACTATTCATAGCCCTACAGAGCTGTAATAGTGTTAGTTGATTGTAGTGGATAAACATAGATATTCCGAATTTTTTTAGTCCTCGAAGATGCGGGTTTCCAAGGATATGAACTCACGACTACAGGAATATAAGTCGAGTATAGATACCCCACCACTCTCAATTTCATAATTACACATTTTTATTTTGTTACAAAAACAGACTGACATTTTAGTAAATCCCTTATCAAAATAAGGGACTTCAATTGAGCAGACTATTAACTCCCTCATATATTTTCAAAACTACCCATCAAAAACCTCAAACAATAAAATTAGTTAGCCGCAAACAAATGAGCCCAGAATTTTCATTGATACTGAAACTTTTACATTTCGTCATTAATATGTATGAGATTAAACCCACATAACCCATATCTAAACTAAAACAGATTATTATTTGAGGCACTTTGAGCATAAAATTTGGGTACCGTGACACGGTATAACAGTAAGTTAACTTGGTAAAGACTTTGACTTACGTACACAGATGCAGTAAATAATACACATAATAAATGTTATGTAAACGGGTTACTCACAATTTTTATATATTTTATATAGTCGATATTTCGGTTCATGTGACCATGTCATGTGATAATGGGTCAAGGCACATTATACTAAAATATAACAGTAAATATTATACAAAATAAACTGTACAAAACAAATGAAAATCGTGAATAACATTTACTATGTTTAACAACGTTATTTTTAGATGTCACGAGAAATCCTGCAGCTATTCACATAATGAAATCGGAGCGAGATATTTTTTTGTCGAATTCTAGTGAGGTCACTTAGAGTCACTGGAATGTTGTCAATGACTATATTTTATTTAATTATATCTATTAATATATATGTATTTTTATTTATTAAGCTATATCTAATCGTACTATATCTAAACTCAGCCTATATCTCTCCGCTTCTGAATATACATATGCCACATCCAAGACCCAGTAGCGGCAACTTGTTCAAGTCGTCGGTTCACCTAACTGAAAGGTATCCCACACTGCGCTTTCCGATACGTAACGTATTCAAAATTCAAGTGACAACCATTTCTAGTCGCCTTCGCCTTACGTGACACTTAGCAAATGTGTATGTTAGCATACTGCTTCATATCTCTACTGTGATGACAAACTAACTGTATGACGGAAATGTAATGAATTTATGAAAATTACGTCCAGCTCTTGGACTAATTTGTTGAGCTCTTTTCGGGGTCCAACGTGTTGGAGTTTATTGAGCTTGTGTTAGTTATGACGTAAAATGTTATGCTGTGAGTATAAATAAGGATAGGGTTCTATTACAGGTGTGTTGCTAATAAAGAAATATCATTTGTGAGGGAATAAATTAACCTTATTTTTTTTTTATAGACTAGTGGGCGGACGAGCAAGCGGTCCCACGTGATGGTAAGTGTTACTATCACGTGTAGTGTAACCTTATTGTCGATATGTAGTTATTGATTTTGATCGTGATTATTAACCACGACAGAACGAAGACGGTACGTGCATTCGGGGTAAGAGAACGTGTGTATGTATGTTTGTGTACCCCTTTGTAACAACTTTCCTCTGAAACAGCTGGACGGATTTTGAAGCAGGTTTTTTTTTGTATACGTTTCACCAAACTCAATTTTAAGGATATACCCCACCCCCACCCCCACGATAATGATATCCTGAGAAGAGATTTTTTTGTACAATTCTAAAGTCTTGATATCCGTTAAAATATATACAACGTATTACCAAAATAGCGCAAACCTGAAGCACGGCAAGTAATTTAATATACATAAAACCGTTTTAACGAAAGTTAAAGTTATTCAATGGAATAAATAAAATGTTACGAACATGTAAAATTTTGTTGTTCTATCTAAAACGTTCATAGCGCTCATGACTCGGTTCAGGTGATGACCGGGAAACGCGGCGCGCCACGCGCTGTAGTTACTAGGCATGTTTCGAATATCAAGAAAGCATTATTCGCCAATATTAAGACGAATAATTTGCTTCCCTATTCGCGAATACTAATGCGATTACGAATAGTAATGTATTACGCAAGCACTTATAAAATACTTCAATTTAATGCTAGTGTTAGTGCTGTTTGGTTCAATCAGTTTTAACTTTAAATTAAACTAAAAAAAATACGTTATAATTAAACTGAAAAACCAGTTACGTTAACCCATAACAAGTTAACTGATCTTCAATTGAACGTTTAATCTTAAATTAGTTCTTTTTTATAAAAATGCTCTTTTATTCAATACTCACGTTGGGCTTTAACATACTTGAATACTTGAACATTGGCCAGTATACGCCAATACGAATATTTGGAATATCCCTAGTAGTAGGTACTATGACTGTATTTGTTTGTACAATAAAAGATATACTTATTCATGAACAATAAGTTATTGTAAAAACTGGTAGAATGGATTCTACTTACGATACTGAACAACCTATATTCAAGTGACACGTTGTACTATAGAGTAGCACAGCTAAGTCGGTAGTACCACAGCTTTATATAAATTCCACCAGCGGCTTGGTAAACATAGTTGAATTCATTTTTTTCTCGACTGAACTGTTATAATTCAACCTGCAATAAATCTCCAGCCCCATCGATGACCGGGTTTACAATCAAAACAAATTAGTTTTTGATTAATGACTTACACACAGCCATAGCAACAATGTGTGTTTATTTTGTTACGACTGCCCTTTGCCTGATTATGTTTTATTGGTTACTTTGATATTTTGAGATTGAAGATATGTATTTAAAAAAATATAATAGACAAACTAATAGCAAGTCCTAGCTTCGCCTAAGTGGCATAACGAGTCCCCGAGGAACCCAGACCAGACATAGGTTATGTTTCAGTTCCATAGGAAATAGCATTTTTTTGTAATAACTAATCGCTTCTTGAAAAATAAAATAACAATGCCCCGACGTCTGGGGTCCACTCTGATTTTACACTTCCGAAATTTCGGGCCTGACTGAAGTTCAAACGAACGTGGTGCTTATAATGTTACTCTGACTTATCTTCGGTCAGAGCTCTATGCATTGGATATCTCCGAGTATCTATGATAAAAGGTATCTCGCTTGTTATGGTAAAATCTGACGTTTGATCTCGAAGTTTCTGTTATCAAAATCATTGTTTCGATCGTTGTTTCGCGTACAGTTTCAACGCAACAAATGTCAAATGAATTTCGTTCGGGCCGATATATCGGAGTGAATGTTTTCGTGGTAGGAATATCGCCTGAAATATCGGCCAAAACTTCGTGCTTTCGGATTTCGGGGTCAACGGGGGCGACTAATAGTCTTCTTATATTGATAAAGATAAATGTGAAATCTTTTGAATCCTCGTTTTTAATTTCATTTCTCTTTGAAATGTCGGAAACGGAATTAAAAACTTCGCTTCTCCTCTTCATAACTAAGTCTTTTAAAGATGTCATTTCATACTGATTTTCAAAGTTTTTTTTTATTTTTCAAGCTAATTTGGTAGCGAAAAGGAACATTTTACTTTTTAAATTTTAATGAAGTTAGTTCTTACTTACTACCAACTTTAGCCCGCGGCTTCTTCTGCGTTTAACATTAACATTCTGCGTTTATTAATCTCAACACTGCAACCAGTCCTTTCAGTATCCATTGCTGTACCTTGTCTTATGCGTAAGGGATGTACGTCCGTCTTTAAAACGTCAAACCGGCTAAACAGGTTGGCGAGTCTACTTTTTGGAAAGGTAGTTCCTGAAGGCTTGTGGTAGCGACTTTCTTATTCCTTAGTCGCCTTATACGACACCCATAGGAAGTAATGGGGTAGTGTTATAGTAAAGCCGGCCGACACTACACACCCTCTCCCCTCTCCCTTAATCACGATTTTTTGGAATTATTTTAGTTTGCCAGCGTTATTCTACATTTTATTTTTAATTTGAGCAAATTTGTATTAATTTCAAGTAGGAATTTTAATATTTTGCCGAAACACCCTGCCTTCCTGCCCAGTCCCACTGCCCTATCCCAAGCATTTCCATTATCATCTTTACACCCCATCCCACTCTGTCTTCTGTGAGACTGAAGGACGCAAGTAAATTTTTCTTAACAATATTAAATTTACGTCCCTTCATGAAGGCTTTTAAAGGCAGCGCAGAATTACTTAGTCCAATTGAGTTCCTTCGTACAATTAGAGAGTTAATTTGTGAAGAAAACTCTTCGCTTAAAAGGGTTAAATGTTAATAGTAGGTATAAATGTAAAGAAATGACAGTATACTATCTCGCCTACCGGCGACAGAGCAACCTGTAGCAATGACTACAGTCACGATATTTAATTGTCGAGCTAGCATCACTTGTTCTTAATTTAGCAACATTTAACAAACATCGACAACAGAATACATAATTCAAACGCGACAGTAGTACATATCAAACATGACAGTATTATAACGCAGCTTGCATTACCTTTATTTCTTCAATCATCTCTCTGTCCTATGGTTACTTAGAAGAGATCGCTTAAACCGCCAATTGTGTCTTAAGAATATGTTTTAAGTATTTGTATATTTTGTTTTTGTCTGTTGTGTATTATTATTATTATAAGTAAATACATAAACATTAATATACACACTAATAATACACCGATACTATAAACATAACACAAGTACAAACTACATAAACAATTACTAAAATTTACATCCACAACTAGTTACCGGAACATTGACGGCAAAGACAAGTGACAAGTGGTATGAAGTGAATCTTTGCTTATATACAAGTTAATGTCCGGATTAATGGACCTTTTACATGGCAACTGGGGTCGTCGATATGTATAACAATAAAAATCGATAACAAATATCTCGGTAATAAATACGACAGCTTTGAATTTATTCAAAGTAAGTTCAAAGTAATTCAAAGTATGTATTACTTTAGTAAGTTTGAGATTTTTAAAACTTAAATCAATGCAATAAAATTTACTTTACTTTAGAAATGTAATGTTTTATTCAGATGTGTAAAGATCTCAACTTATTTTACGGCGACGACATCTCGTAAAGCTAAGTTATACGAGTAGTTTGCCTCCTACCGTGCAAGGGTAAGAGCACACTGTCGACAAAGGTGAAGTAAAATTTTAAAACAACTCTTTTTAGAAATGAAATAATGAAATTCTCGAATCTATTCTTCCCATTTTATTTACTTGGAAAGTTTTTGGTATTTTTAATATTTTTCAATATACTATATAAATAAATTGAATAAAAAGTCTATACTAATAATAATATAATAAAGAGAGAGTGCGAATTTTGTGAGTTTGCGTGTATGTGGAGGGTAATCTCCGGAACCCGGAAAGAATTTTTCAAATAGGTGCAGACCTATTTGAAAAATTCTTTCACCATTTGAAAGGTACATTATTCCAGATGGACATGTGCTATATATTATATATAAAAAAACTCTTATAAACGGAAAGGAAGCGAGTGCGGGTCGCTAGTAATAAATAAAACTCTGTATGGGGAAAATATTAGAATCGAACATTTTTTTCATTATTATCTACGTCTCATTTAATCACTGGGGTTTCATGGACATGGTGCCCATTGCGCGAGCCCCTTTTTTATAATTCTCCAATTTGCTTGCAGCGATTTACTTAATAAAATTAAATACTCAATTGTCTTATCTTTGCCTTTTTAACGTTCCGCTGCAGGAATCAGACGTCCCCTAGATCACTAGAGGGTTTTAGGCCACAATTCACTGAGCGGGCTCAATGCGGATTGCTCCAGATTTTTCTTCCAGATTCCATATTCTTGTTTAGTTATTTATTTAGTTAGGTTGCGTGTATTTATTGAGACATCTAAGTCAAGTATTTCGAGTATTGCGAGTTAGTGACAATTAACGAAAATATTACATATACTTGTACTTATTTTAATGTTTTTTATATTTAAAAGAGATTCATTAATGATTATTAATTTTATTAACAATAATAATTCATTTTTAGTGGTAATTTCTAGTAATTTTAGTGGTAATATTTATAAAATAAGAACTGTATTTATTGTTGAACTGTTTGATGTTAATTCCAGGTTTTATTAGCTATGGTTAGAAGAGAAAGAGTCTACCCTGATTAGGCAACAATCTATATACATATATAAAAATGAATGTTTCTTTCTTTGTCCCGTATGCGTTCCTATACCATTCATCCGATTGCGATAAAACTTTGGTGAGGCCTGCGAAGGTTTCTGAATTAGTACTTGAAGACCACGCGACCAAAGTCGCGGGCAACAGCTAGTATAGAATAAAATAAACTTATATCTAACAGCTTAATATCTAATATTATAATATATGATGATTATTATAATCTAATAAGTTAAATATATGATTACATCCTAATTTTGACTGTTACAAAAAAAAAAAAACTCATCCAGATTATAATAAGCCCGTCTAATGAGTCGCCGTTTTAAATGATGTTTAAATTTAATCATAGGAAGGTATTTAATATAATTCGGTAGTTTATTATATATTCGAATTCCATAGATATAGGCACATTTTCTATAAATTGCAATTCTCATCAATGGTAAGTATAACTCATCTCTTTGTTTTAATTTCGGAGCATTTCGTACACGTACGTCTGGTGGCTTTATTTAAACAAATCATAATTTGATCTTTTATAAATAAACAAATCACCATAATGGATATTCCCGTAAGTGTAAGGAAGTTTTTCTCCTTAAACAGCGATCCTAATGGACTCATGGCCTTATTACTGAACATTGCTCTCAAGCATCACTTCTGTAAAATAAAAAAAATATTGGTCAAAAATTTTTTATTTACTTATAATTAATATGAAAACTTGTTACAAAAAGATACGTACAAAAGGCGTGCTTAACAGCTTTCTATCAGCAAACCTGAGAGAGAGATAGCGAATAAGGTAATATAAAAGCAACGTGTCGCAAGTGTATCACCAGCCTAATATCAAAATTATGCAAATTCAGATTTTATTAGAAATTAAGGAGGTCAGCACAGACTGTATTGTCTCATTAGGGCGAATTGAATTTTTATCGATTTAGACCCAGCCGGGAGGAAATCAGATGTCAATGTTTTCCGGCATAAGTTCTTTTTTGTTGTTTTTTTTTATAAGGAAACGATTACAGATAAGGTCTTTTTATCGATTCACTTTCGGGTTAATGGATTTTTTATTATGTTTTTGTTTCGTTGATGTGAGTTTAATTTCGTTTCGGATGTACGTGGGTTATTTTCTCTGCGTGGTTTATGGTATTTTTTTTTAAATATTTTATGAATTACCTGTGTCCGTACAATATTTTAGTTAGTTAGGTTAGTTTTCATTCATTTTCCGAAGTAAAAAAAAACTTTAAGGATCTTTATGCATTAGTGCATCACACGAACGAGTGCAGTTATTTATTTATTTATTTAAGGTCACAAACATAGCATACATCATGTAAATGAAAGTGTGCCATACAAGAATGTTAATTATATAAATGTCACTCTACTTAAAGGCGACGAAAACGTGACTTAAAAGTAATCACAACCAAAAAAGAATTAAAATTGAAATCACAATAGAATATTAAAATTGATAATCAAAATTTAAATACAAATAAAGGGTCGTACTGCTTGCTAAAATAAATCGCCTAATTTTATCTAGACTAACAGCAAACAGGTCAACCTCCTTACTTAGGAAGTTACCTTGTCTCATTAGGCGATTTATCGGCGAAAATTGTCCAAGATTCGTCCCAGCTGTTCTCTCTATATAGCTGTGTGAGTTTCATTGGACGTTTATGGAAAACAACGTTGTACTGCATACAACGCTGTTGTATGCAGCGGGGCGTAAAGGCCTGCGCCTTTACTCCCTGATCATTGTATAAAACAAAATGTATTATATCATTCCATCAGCCTATAGCTCTCCACTGCTGAATATAGGTCTGTTCCAAATCTCGTCACCATATAGGATTTTCGGTTCTTTTATAAACCACTACCAGTATCGGTGAACTTCTTCAAATGGTCGGTTCACACTGTGCTCCTTGGGGCTCACACGTTACGGGGGAGGGAGGGGGTCAACAAAGTGTGACATCGTGTGACAAGGGGACGTCATAAGCTTCGTGACGTCACATGTATAAATCTAAAGTATTAATACTCTAAACTTCAACTCTAAACTTTAAAATATGAATTACCAACTCTATGAGTATTATTATAAGGTTTCAATTTGTTTGTATCACTTTTTGGCACGTGGGAAGGAAATTTTGAATTGCAAAATAAGTGACGTCACACCGGGGGGGGGGGTCACACAAATGTGACCATCTGTGACAAGGACGGGGACTCCAAAAATCATGAAATTCGTGTGACGTAATTTATGGATGGCCCCTTGGTACGTAGCCGCCATTCGAGGAATCTTATATGACCTGACTTCAGTACGCTGATTCATGAGCTATGTCGGTGATATTAATTCTTTGCGAATCTCTTCATTTAAATTCTTATAGCGTAATGAAACTTGCTATAGCTCGACTTTCAATTTAATGAACTAGGCGTAGTACCTGCGCGACAGCGCGTGAGTGCCGTTGATGTATAAGTTTAATTACTTTAAAAAAATAAACAGTCTCGGTTAGGATGCTAGTTAGAGTCGATATATATGAATTGTTACATGTCATGGTCTTCTTTAATTGTAAGATACAATGTTTGTTCGAGAGATTTTATCCTTATCATAGACCCTATCGATTGGTTCAATAAAATAGTGACTGTCTACATATTTTTTGCATTTTTAGTTGGTTCGATTCGCGGCTCTGGTAAGTTTATTTAAAAAAATGTCTTAATTAGGTTATTCTTATTTCAAAAAACAAAAGAATGTTTCCCTTGAGTGAAATTTGATATCTTCAATATTTAATGTACTTTTCCTCCATGTCCCGTCCGTATTGTCCACCCTGTATACCATATAATATGCAAATGTCTGAGCGACACGTCGCGTTACCTTCAAAGTCGATGAAACTACAAGCTCACACACGTTTTTTTTTTTTTATTTTTCTTTAAATTTCACCTTGACCAGGAAACGTTTCGCATTTTGATTTATTATCACCTCAACACCCAAATCAGCGATAAACATTCTATGAATCTTTTTCCGCAATCAGGAGTTCTACACCTACGATTCTAAACATAGGTCTATGGATTACCATTTTCAATTGTACACCGTCAATTCTCGTGCCAATCGTATGTACAATGGTAACGAATGGTACCAAGTTTTAATAAGAAACCTATTCTAAATTACTTTATACAGTTAAACATTGTTTCAGTATTTTCAGTATTCAACCAGTAGGCTTTGATGGTACGGCATAAATAACTGTGTAATGCAATCGGCCCTTTCAATATCCACTGCATCAGTAGGTATCCATCCAGTATCCTTATACACATTGTCTTGTACATAAAGGGTATACGGCCTTATGGGTAAGTCTTAAGAGGCGATTTAGGGTTAACGAAGTCGCCACCACAAGCGCTGACGAACTACACCACTTCTGAAAGAGTGGACTCGCCAATCCGTTTGGTCAGCCTGCCGTTTTAACGCCATTATTTTTTTTTTATAGACTAGTGGGCGGACGAGCAAGCGGTCCCACGTGATGGTAAGTGTTACCGCCGCCCATGGACACCTGCAACACGAGGGGGTATGCGGGCGCGTCGTCGACCTTGCGAAATCCTATTCACAGCTCTCTTGAAGAACCCCATATCGTAGCTCAATGGAAAGACCTCTTGAGGCAGTTCTTTCCACAGCCTACGGGCTCGCGATATAAACAACACATTGCGACTGAACAGTGCGCGACACCTCCGTATCGAGGAAATGCGGACGGACCGCACTTCTGTGACGGGAGGTGCGGTTGTAGAAACCCGAGGTGGGAATTATATTAAACAATTCTTCAGAGCATTCCCCATTGTACAGGCGGTAGAACACACAGAGAGACGCAACATCTCTCCGAATGCTGAGGGATTCTTTAAAACCGCCCGTGAGAGTTCCTTAAAACTATATTATGTTTTATTTATTGCCGTAATAAAACATTACATAATATGATCTATACTCTAGGAAGGCAGTAAGGCTTATAACTAATATACCATGCATTAAAACATAAACAAAAGAACATGACAAGATATTTACCAAAAAAAAAATATCTTTGGTTAGATTGTTATGGAAATCCAAGGAGGGTATTGTTATATTGGCAATACCGGCTACGGCATCTGTTTCCCGCCAAAAGAAACATCGGCTACTGTCACGATAGATTGGATAAAGGCCGAAATGACATCCGGTTGGGGGCATTCTTGTCTCTTCCGTATGATCGACTGGTGTTTTATTAATTTAACTTACCTTATTTTTGTTAGTAAAACTTGTTTAACCGTTGAT
The DNA here is from genome assembly GCA_914767545.1 of Sesia apiformis. Lineage (NCBI taxonomy): Eukaryota > Metazoa > Arthropoda > Insecta > Lepidoptera > Sesiidae > Sesia > Sesia apiformis. Next base: position 7,381,838 of record OU611973.1, read on the forward strand.
CACTGTCGTAATTCATTTGGAGTGTTCAGTTTTCTCACAATTATAATTATATTAAGACGGTTGTAATATAATAAGACATGCATTAAATATACTTAGAAAAAAAAACACGAGTTCAATTTAGGGTAGTTACGATAATTGTAAGCTACATTGTTTGCCAAGCAATATACAGGTTGTTCAATTATTCCAGTGATGACTAATAAAGTGTTTGATTAACTCTTTCTTTGACATCGTTTGGTAAATTATTGGGTACTAAGTATTCACATACACATTTGCCTTAGAAGGTTATTGTAATTTGGTTGCAGAAGGTTTTTTGATCTCACTAGTAGTTATTTTATGCTCTATTCTGTATTCTATTTATAGGTTTATATTGTATTATATTTCTGTGTTCCATTTATAAGGATTTTTGAGGGGGAGAGTACACGCTGAAATCCAACAGCTGCTGGTCGCGCTCTACAAGCCACGTTACCCCTCTCTTACAGAAGACTACCTTGAAATGTACTGCATTTCCCACTTTATCTTATTTCCCCAATGTACGTACGTGTTTCAGTAGTGAGTGAGATGTGCCAGAGCCCATTCCCTCCCTCCCTATGCCACCCCATTTTCCCAACCCTTTCTACAAATCCATTCGTATATCTCCAAAGGTAGGCAGCGCATAAGGGGGCGTGCCAACGTTTGTCATTTTGGACTAATGTTGGCATATATCGCGGATGTCTATGGGCGACAGTATCCACTTACTGCATGCTCGTCTGCCGCCTTCGTCCATAAAAACAAATGATTTTATGGAACTTTTTTTCTATATAACTCCACCGATCCTCATATTCTCATACATCCTTGAATAAATCCGATGTCAATTTATATTACAGTTGCCAACCAGAACATTGGGATTTGTTATATTATTTGTCACTCGTAAGCTCTTTTCGACTTGTCAACTTATATTGCGAAAATTCATGTGTCATAGAATAAAATTTAATTAAAAGTAATTCAATTCATAATGTTGGTATGCTTGTATCAGCCCACAGGCCTTGCATCAGGCCTCCCCTAGTAAATCACTGGGGGATTGCGGCCCGTAAACCACCACGCCCAGTGCGGATTGGTGGATAACATACATCAGTTCTTTTTTTTCTTTTCTGCACCATTCCAGTTTCCTCACTATGTTTTCCCTCACCGCCGAGCAAGTGGCAATATCCGTATTTCAAATTCAAATCCAAAAATCGAAATACTTTATTTATATTAAACATACATGATACAAATTGAATCGAGCCCAGACCACCAAACTAGAAAAAAATCTGTATCTTGGCAGCCAGTAACTTCCTAAAATAAATGTCCTATTTTGAATACAAGGTTTTTTTTTATACGAGCAATCCTGACATATTTTATAATAATGTGTGCGTGAGTGAGGGTGTGTATGTGTGAGAGACAGTTTGAAATAGGATGTGTGTGTGTGTGTAAGTATAAACTTTGTGCTACGGGCCGAGGATTTATCCGAATGTGAGTCGAGTATAGATACTATGCTATGTATATGTATATGCTATGTTGAAGATTTTTTTTTATACGAGCAATCCGGACATATTTTATAATAATGTGTGTGTGCGAGGGAGGGTGTGTATGTGTGAGAGAGAGTGTGAAAGAGGATGTGTGTGCGTGTGTAAGTAGAAACATTGCGGTACGGGCCGAGAATTTCAACTCATCCGAATGTGAGTCGAGTATAGATACTGTGCAATGTATCTATATCTATGCTATGTTGAACAATAATTTTCATAGCAATTAAACAACTTTGAACGGTTTAAATTGCGTATATTTGACATTATTTATATCCCGACGTTTCGAACACTTTGCAGTGGACGTGGTCACGGGGTGACTAATTGATTTTATTTGTCACTTGAGTTATTAAGAAATTATTTGGACTACCGTCTGAAATTTTTTTTTAATCATAACATTCCTTATGCACGCAGTATTCACTCACGGTGTCCAGAGGTCTTGCAGTATTGAATAATTAAATCCCAAGGCCAACGCAATAATAATAACTCAAGTGACAAATAAAATCAATTAGTCACCCCGTGACCACGTCCACTGCAAAGTGTTCGAAACGTCGGGATATAGATAATGTCAAATATACGCGATTTAAACCGTTCAAAGTTGTTTAATTGCTATGTATAGTAATCGCGAAAACCTAAGAAAATACAATAATTTTCATTCGTGAAAAATGACAACATTTGTTCTAAGACTTTTTAAAGTCAACACTGTTTTCTATACACACAAATAAAAACATTTTTTTGTTACTTAATAATCTACTCCGTGAACCGAAAAATATGCAACGATTTCATACAGTTGAGAAAGAGAAATTGCACTCGTTAGACAAATTGTCTTTTATGTACATTGCGATGTAGTAAAACAAAGACAAAACAAATGAAAGAAGCGGGATAAAAATAATTAAAAAATAATGATTTTGGAAATTATATAAAAAAAGAAAATAATAAAAATAACGTATTTTGTTTTATTACTTACCATAGCATCAGCCTTTGTTTTTGAAAAATATAAAAAAAAAGAAAATAATAAAAATAACGTATTTTTTTTTCCTTACCATACCATCCAGCCTCTCCACTGCTGGATACTGGCCTCTCCCTTGGCTCACTACCGCAGACGATTCTCGGCTCTTCTCATCCAATTTTTTTTTTTTCGGAATGGCTGAATTCTTGTGGCCCCAGTGGCCTTTCAAGAGTCACCGGTCGTGTATTTATCACCCAACCACCGCTGGCGAATTTCTTTAAGTCGTCAGTCCAACTGGTCGCAGGGCGTCCGACACTGCGCTTCCCGGTACATAGCCTCCATTTGAGGATTCGTCTACCCTATCGGTTATCAGTACTGCGGAAAATATGACCTGCCCATTGCCACTTCAACATGCCGATTCTACGAGCTATATCGGTCGGTGACTCCAAATTCTTTGGCGAATGTCTTTGTTTCAGATCCTGTACCGCAAAGAAACTCCATAGCTCGCTGCGTAATTTTGAAGTTATAGATCAGACCTACCGTTGAGGCTACGTTTCGGCGTCTTAGTCTGGCAGGACGCTCTGATTGAAATTTATCTTAAATATCAGATGTTAGAGCATGTTTGCATTTATAGCATACAGTCTACCTGGTGGTAAGTAGATACTGTCATCCATGGACATCCGCGATGCATGCCCAACGTCAGTCCAGAATGACAAATGTTGGCATTCCCCTGGATGCGTTTCCTACCTTTGGAGTTGGAAAATAGGAGGAAAATAGGTAGTCTTCTGTGAGAATCGAATTAAAACAGAATTAAACAGTAGGAAGAAACATTTAACTAAATTCGATAAGTTTATATAGGTTTTTTACATTGAGCGAGCTCGCTTCTGTTTACGTTTATCATACCTACTTAGTAAATTAAACTTATAATCCGATTTCGATCGATTGTTTGATTTTAACTTTCAGTCACACCTTTACATGTTTTAGATGAATGTAATTTGATGTAATGTCTTATATATTTCTTTTATAGTTATTATGACTATAACCAACTGAGTGACATTCTAGGATATTTTACACAATTTTTGTCGGACCTTATATAATTGAATATCCACGTTTGTAGATTTTATAGCCAGTAGGGCATGCCCAGCAACTGTGAGATGCATCCTTTTCCTCAGAGCATTCCACGATTCCAAACTATGTATAAGTTCCCTTCTCAGTATGCCAATAAAAAGTCTACAAAGGATAATTTACTTACTATAAAGCACATTGTTCCAACTCCCAACTATAGGGGGCAATTCGTACAATCCTGTAATAAAATTAAATCGCCACTTTAAATTCGGAGCCGGTCGTTTTAGCTCAGCGTGATATCTTTAGCTACGTTGGGAAAAGATATCTTAATCTTTACGTGTTTCTTTATTTTCTTTCAAGTGTAGATAGAAGCAACCTCCCTAAAAACATTGAAATGAAGCCGAAGCGCAAACAAATCGGAATCCTTGTGTCAAAATAATAAACTTGTTCATGCAAAAAAACGGATGGCATCTGTAGACAGAAGGGAGATTTCGTTATTTTTTTGTACGTTTTAGAAAAAGGTTTTTACGTTTTACAACATACTTGTAGGGGGAGAGTGCACGCTGCATTTCCACAGCCGCTGGTCGCACTCGACTGGCCACGTTACCCCTTTCTCACAGAAGACTACCTTGAAATGTACTGTATTTCCTACTTTATCGTGTTTCCCCAAAAGTGCGTACTTACATGTTGCGGTAGTGAGTGAGTTATTCCAGAGCATAGTTACAGAGTGACAGATATAATGACAGAGTTATCCCATCCTATCATTTCCCAACCCTTTCTCCCAATCCATTCCTTAATCTGCATAGGTATGCAGCGCATCATTCTGGATGGATGGATATTGACATGTATCGCGGATGTATAAGGACGACAGTATCCACTCACCATCAGGTGGAGACTGTATCTGCCGCCTTTTTTCTATAAATAATAATAATAATAATGTTTTTCATGGCGACGAGCTGCAAACGTGCTAGTGTTGTAAAAATCAATGTTTGACTTTTCAACTGACGAATTAACAGATTATTTGGCGGGAGCTCGACAAGTGCGGTTGAGTTTTTCTTTGATTACTATAAAAATTAAGTATAAAAATTGGACTTTGTGGTTTAATAGCGATATTTTATTAAAGTTCAAAGTGTCATGTGTGTGCGTAATATTTGTGATAATCAAATAAAAGCATGAGACGGCGTTTTAGTGTCCTCAGTAAACCTACTATCGCTTTATTGAGCGACTCCATATTTACTTGAAATTCATTTACACGTGACATTGGCAAAATAGTCGTCGCGCTTGAGTCCACTTCTGATACTGCCATTAAACCGAAGAAGAAGAATTAGCAATGCAAGCAAGCCTTAGGTGCAAGAAAAAAACGAAGGTGGTGTGTACATTCTACATGGCAAAAGAGAGAAGAAAGAGAACAGTCAACCTTTGGATTGATCAGAGAGATTCAATTTTATTTATTTTATTGATTTATTTAATACATTTATTTAGTAATTGGGAGGTGTGTGAACTACACAAATGAAATGGTATGGTAAGATATATATACGATACACAAATGGACCTACTATATTATCATATATACATACAAAACCTACACACAATATAGAACTGCATATGTTGAAGATTATTTTAATATTAGTTTAGTTTGTGTCAAGGCCAACAGATGGCGCTGTATCGTTTGCTACATCGCGCTATGGTTGCGTTCCTGGGTAAACCTAATCTGGTAATATCACCATATCTGTGGTTTTATTGCTCGCACCATCGGATTAGAACCGATTTTAACAACATAAGAATACGCACAATATATAGAAAGTGTAGGTACTTAAAGTAGTAATTAAATACAATATTTGTAAATATTCACGAAACGTACAGCTTTCATCGCTTTCACAGGATTATCGAGATGTCGCCATTACTTTTACAGTAACCCTACCCTGTATTTTATTAGCTGAGTTCCTAATTGTGATATATGGGTAGACGAATATTTACAAGGTTAACTATACAGAACCCTAATGCCCCTAATTACTATACTAAATAGAACGTAGAAAGGACAAGCGCGTTTGTTTGTTTCGAAAACCGCATGCCGAAACTTTAATAGCGAAACTTTATAATTTGTTGCCACCATGTCAACTTTGTAACGGCCACATAACTTTGTTTGGGGTGAATAAAATAAGGGTGAAAACAAGTGGCGCGGATTATTTAGCCTTTAACTAAAACGGGGGTGAACAGTACGCGACCCCAGTAAAACCTTGAGATAATCACCTACACCCGTATGAAGCGTGGGATGTCATTGTCACTCGTTAAATATGAACAAATCTTTTTGGTTCCACATAAGCAAATCTTCTTGCTTGATTTTTCGTGACGTACAGCGCCCCCATGTCGTAACATCGTAAGGGGACGATCTCTTGAGGCGGTTCGTTCCACAGCCTTTTAATTTTATTAGTACATAACTCATTAAAACTTTATAATAATATAGGTACACATGTCCTAGCTCAGTGGAAAAACCTCAGTTGGCAGTTCATTTCACAACTTTCGGGTTCGCGGTATAAACTGTCTTGAAGACCGCACTGTAGGCAACAGCTCCTTGTCAAAGAAATAGAAAACATTAACGCTAACTATACAAAAAGTATCTTTTTAGAAGTTGCCAGGACTTTGTTAGCTTTATATAATTGGTTCTTTCCGATACAAAACCCAGGTAAACTTGACAACAAACTATAAGGTCAATATTTGTTAGTAATTGTTGCCTTGAACTAACAAACTAACGAAAATTTCAACTAACATAAATAAAATTTAATACAATAATATGTGCTTTCTTGTTTCAGGTAAGTGCTGCGACAATTCCGAACAATCACCCAGTAGGCGTACCATTAGGCCAAACAATCTCCAGCTAAGTACCTATTGTAATAAAACTGGTAATATACACCAAGAGTCGGCATAACACTGGCAAACCGCCAGCAAAATAAAAATAAAAAATAGTATGTGATCTTCATACAAACTCTTAAAATGTTATTCACTCACACATACCCGCCGTTTACTCACACGCCAAATGATTCCTCGATGACAGCGTGAGGTCGCCACCGTGCCGTCATTGCCAGAATATAATGGAGAAGGTTATTAGATTTAGAACTGGCGGAGTTTTAAAATATAAATATACGCTAAAATATTACATATGGTAATCAAATAAAAGCATGGGACTGCGTTTTTCGTGTGCTTTCAATGAGTACTCTTCTGTCTTCAGTAAACCTACTGTCGTTTTACTGAGCGCTTCCTAACTTACTTCGACGGGACTGGACATTGACAGGATACGTTTTGGACTTTGAAATTATTTATTACGAAAAAAAACTTGACACTGGCAGAATGTGCTAATTGCAATAGTGTCATTGTCATATCTGAAAAAAAAACAGAATAAGTGACAACCAACACCCGTGTCATTCACAAACAGTTGATTATTATTTATCGAGTTACGCTGATTCCTTACTGGTTGTTTATCGGTTATGTGTTGTCAGTCACTTCAACGCTCCTGGTTTCTTAATTGAATAGTTCAATCAATATCTCAATTAGAAAACAAAAGGACAATGCTTTTGATCAAACCGTTCTGGAAGGAACCGACAAGGCAATTTTATTATTGAATTAATTGAAATAAATTTGATATCAAACTGAAGCTTTGTTCTTGACGCGCTTTGTTTAAAATATTCGCTTGTAATTTTGAAGGGTGTCTTAATTGCAGGAAATTAATATTTATCCTCATCAAGAATACTCACTGCCATCAATGTCATTGTTATCAAAAACAAACTTTAATTAAATAAAATTAATGCGAATACTATTTAAATATTGTCTCTATTGAGTGTTAAGTAAAATAATTTAACCCAATTATAATACTCGCCGCCATCTTTACTCGACTCACAATCGTATGATCGTGTCACAATCGTCGGCCCGTACCGTTGAGTTTCTACTTAAGTACGGATTATTTAAAAACTAGCTAGAATTTGTCACTAGCTCGGCGGAGAGGAAACATCGTGAGGAAACTCGTATGCTCCAGAAATCTGCACGGTGCCCACGTGGTGGATTATGGCCCGAAACCCTCCACAGTGATCCTTTTGAGTGGTCTATATCCAGCAGTGTATAGACACAGGCTGATGGTATGGTATGGTATTATACTCGCAGAAGAATTATTATTTCATACTTTGACGTAAATCTAAATTTAGTATTAGCCCAATTTTCAAATCAGTCTTCCATTTCTTCTTCTATTTTGTAATGTATTATTTCTGACCAGTAACAAAACATTATTTAGAATCGAGCAAATGAAAGTAACTTTTTTTTTTAATGTCAGATTTAAACAGAAGAAACAGGTAATCATTAACATTTGGATTAGTCTATCAATAATTAGCCTAGTATTTGCTAGACTAATATTATAGGTTTAAAGTAAGAAAAATAGACATTTTGAATTTATTACAAATATAAAAATATATCAATAGGCGCACTATAATTAAATAAAAAAATAAATAAAATATGCATAGTGTGCAAAACAAGTCATCCGTGTGGATGTTTGTGTGACCGTGTGTCTCTGTGTTTTCACATAGGTATTCTATTATTTTTTTGAATGTAATTTGTTTATATGTGTCTTAGTCTTTTTAACTGATAATCTTAATGAAATCCTCCGTCTCTTCGTAGGTAAGTCTTTGAAGCCAGTCCAGTTCTATTTTTTTACAATTTCACAAGTTAAGCGGATAAATACTAAGCAACGTATTAGCTGTATTGTATAGAATAGGACTTAAGAAGGGGGGGAATTGAAGTCCGGTTAGCTATTTTCTGCTGCTTCATTAAATATAAGCCCATTAAAATTCCCATTAGAAGTACAAAAAAAGTTAAAAATTGAATTGGTCTTCATTGAGGAACAGAGAAATGAATAGACCATTTATTGACAAAAATTAAGATCCAGTTATTTACGTCAGAATAGGACAAACGTCAATGATGGACTACCCAAAGTGAATAATGTAGGTACATGGTAAAAGAATGTGGCAATACATGTTTTAGTCAATGAACTGCCTATCAAGCTGCAGGAAAAATATATCAATCAGTAGGAACTGCTTCGGTACTACGGTTAAACCTAGAAAGTTTTTGTAGTATCTATAAAGATTTAAAAAAGATTTTTTTTTAATCTTATCATGGTTAATATAAAATACAAAAAAAAGTAATCAACTTGTACACTTGTAGTTTTATTTCCTTTCAAACTATTTTGACTTGTATTCTCTTATCGATAAGACATATAGTGGAGTTAAGAGTAAGTGTACGAGATATACAAAAATTCTTTAAACAATGCACTGAAATGCCATAAAACTACCTCTGTTTTATCAAAGGATAATCACATGGATGCAGCATACCCCATGGCTTAACGAGCGAACCCCATGGCACTGAGCACGCCTTTTACCTTGATTGTCGTGTCTAGTGTAGTTTATGGAGAAATTATAACATAAAACTTAAAGTGGTGGTACTATTGAGACTCGAATGAAATTTGACACGAAATTATAAATGTGAATAAATGAATTGTGTAAGTGCAATGAGATTCAATTAAATTATAAGAGATGCATATATTTTATACTATGTCATATATTTTATATTCATTTGTGTACATTAATGTCATGTGTTATTATAATATACATAAGTATGTCACGTATGAATAGAAATTGATAATTAAAATGATTAATTATCATGCCCAAATATGTTTTATGACATAAAAATGTGTGACAAATTGGCGGAACTAGTGGGAATAACCAACTCAAATTGTTTTTTTTTTTTATGGACGATGGCGGCAGACGAGTAGACGAGTACCATCAGTTCACCTGATGGTAAGTAAATACTGTCGCCCATAGACATCCGCGATACATGCCAACATTAGTCCAAAATAACAAACGTTGGCACGCCCCCTGATGAGGACCTGATGCCTACCTTTGGAGATATAGGAGTGGATTTGAAGAAATGGTTGGGAAAATGGAGAGGAATAGGATGGGAATGGACTCTGGCACACCTCACTCACTACCGAAACACGTATGTACATTAGGGAAATAAAATAAAGTGGGGAATGCAGTACATTTCAACGTAGTCTTTTGTGAGAGAGGGGTAACGTGGCCAGTCGAGCGCCTCCAGCGGCTGTTGGATTGTAGCGTGCACTTTCACCCTCTAATTGTGTTTTATATCCGTGAAAATGAATATTATTTATCTGTATATCAATAGTTTTTCCCTCTCATCTACATTTGCCGAGGTCTACTTATATCGAGCTGTAAAGAGATACATGCTGGTAGTACACTAAAGTACAAGTAGATGTATTTTAGTACAAGTAAATGTATGTATAACAGAGGAATTATCTTCTCTTTAAAAACAAATTCATAACAGAAGATAAAAATACAATATGTAGAAATAAGTAACTGTATTTTTTTGTTTAAACTTCAATGCATATGGATAGATACATTGTACAAAAGCATTTATGTTGTATTACAATAAAAAAACCTTAAACCTTAAAACCTACCTAATAAGTTGGCAAACTGTAAAAATATATTTCTTGCGAAGTAGTCATGGTAATATTATAATATTGCCACGGTAGTGCTACCGTAGTAATATACTTCCATATTACTGACCAATTCAGATGTTTACGAGTGTAATTCGTACTATATCCGATCGTAAACATAATCGAGAGCCCATAGTAGCCCCGCAACAGTAGTAACGATACCCCATTAAATTCCGACATAAATTTATGGCCAGTTTGTGGTCAACCCTTATTTATTTAAACTACGACATTCCGAATATAATTCGAAACGATTTCGATCCATTTTAAAACTGAAAATTATAGAGTTCTGTCGGACGACTTTTAAACTCAATTTAATCTAACGAATGCTTTTCTCCCGTGAATTAGAACGGAGTGTCTGGGTAAAAAATAACTGGAAAGAAAGGAAACAGACTGTTTCATTATTAAAAGGTTTTTTTTAATAATTTATGTTTACTCTGTATGCCCACGACATTCATTTGGGCCTGCATTTTATAACAGTTTATTTTTGTGCTACTTTTCATTTGACAGATGCATTGATTGATTACACATTTGATTGAGATGAAATTATCACTAGCTCGGCGGTGAAGAAAAACATCGCGGTGAAACCCACATGCTCCAAAAAAAATACAATAATCTGGAGTATGTAATCCACTAATCCGCACTGGGCCAACGTGGTGGATTAAGGCCCGAAGCCCTCCAATGATTTACTAAGGGAGGCATGTTCCCTGCAGTGGGATGTTATAGGCTAATGTGAATTATGATGAATAAAGAATTATTCATTAAAGGACATGAGTCGATTACTAAAAGAGTTTGGCCATTTTAATGTGCTTCAATGAAAATAGTATAAAGACATAGGCAAAAATTCGTAGATTAAAAAGAAGTTCAATTACTGCTAAAACAGAAATCTAGTGTTTTTGTTTTAACAGTAATCGAATTTTGTTTGATTATTTATATAACGTAAAACGGAAAACATACAAGATATACTACTACTTTATCATAATGAACGATAGTGAGTGCAAAAAAAAATATATAATTTACTGATTGAACATCATTGTTTTTTTTCCCTATAATCTGGTGTACAATTTATTAAGGGACATGACAATGACTAGAAATGACACATATCTTTTAGTTTCGAACTTTGTAGTTATTCCACAAACAAAATTAACCCATAATCATAATTCATTTGTAAACTCTTTGAACGCACATTGAGTCAATTTGTCAAATCCGTTATTAATTTTTTTTCTTTTTTTTAAATATTTTTTCCATAAATTGTGATATAACACCCGGCCGTTTAATCCAGCCAATTGTGCCTGTTTTCTTCATACAAATAAAAATTGTTATTTATTTTATTGTGGCACATTTTACGGGACTGGCGGGCGCGGAAGTGTTAAAATAATTTACAATTTAAAATGTAATTAAATTAAATTGTAAATAGCGGTGGGTAATAGTTGCAAATAATTGCTGATATACGGCCATTAGACATAGTAGTATAGTCCTTTCATCTCACGAAGGTGGGTTTCGCTTAGTAGTGTTTGTGTTCGTACATATATATCATTGTGTTAGTGTGCGCTGCGGCGCGGCGTCGGGAACCCAACTGAGCGTTCCCAAGATTACGCACACTTAAACAATGTACATGTACAACCACTATTAAGCGTAACTCTAATTCGTGAGATAAAATTGATTGACTGCTTGTAATATTCATACTGATTTCTAATGTATGTATAAAAGTAGCGAGTTTTTACTATGCTAATAAATTACTCATTCATTTATAATAAGATGATACTTTAAGGAAGTATATGACGTTATCTGAGCAAAAGGACTGTTAAACTTTTATGCTTTTTATGTACAATAGAGTACCCTGAACATATACCATATTTATATATTTTTAATATTAGGTATATACAAAATAATGTCAGGCCTTTCCTGTGTTACTGTCAGATAAAATAGTTTCTTACGTTGTATATATCTGCATAATAAAATTATCTAAAAGGCACTCTGCTATATTCTTCACCATCCTAAAGAATAGTAAAGACCTTATTGTCAGTATGGATTTTGGTTAAGATTTGAGAAGTCTGTTGACGGACCTGCGGTATATACGTCTTGACCATTGCCACTTTAGCATACTGATTCAATGAGCTATGTCGGTGGCTTCACTTAGTTCTTTGGCGAATCTCTTCGTTTCGGATCTTATCCCGTAAACACAGTCCGAGTATAGCTCTATCGATAAATCATTTAACATATTTCCTAGATATAAAGAACAAAAATTGCTATTTTTACAAAGGGAAAATACCTGACAATTACTTTATTAACTCAGAATCATGAGTAAAATTGGAACAATTGTATACAGTAAATAAAATATCAATAATCCATTAACATAATAATTATTTATTAAGTAGATAAATAACATTTGTGTAGATAAGATTGCACTGACAATCAAAATGGCCGCCGTGCAAATAAAAAATCATGCGCGCGAAAGCCGCAAACCGCAGCTGTAAATGTTTATTTCGGCACCATTTTTTTCTCATTTTCTCGAGTATCTGCCATATATATCTCTGTACCGAGCAATAAAATAAAATGTCACGGAAAACACTTCTCCGCTCGGCTGTACCAATTTCGGTGCGGTTGTAAAATGAGTGATAGGCTCGTAAACCTCCGCTGATATATTACTCGTCCTGTTGTCGAGTTATGGACGCAATAAAAGCATACAAAATTATACAAATTACCTACACGGAAAATGGTCTGTTCGCGGCTAAAACTTTTTTTGTATTTAATTGGGATATGAAAATGAAATAATCAAAATGTCATGACATTTAAATGAGTTTGAATAATATTATAGTAAACAAAGATGGTTCATCGTCTGAGGCTTCCTATTAAATAAATAAATGTTTACTTACGAATCCTCGAATGGAAGCCACGCACCGTCAACTGCGGAACGTCCTCCGCCCACATCTAGCCACCACAGTTCGCCTGGGTAGCTAGATAGCTAGTGGTAGCTGTTAGCGAGCCTTGGGAGAGGCCTCAATCCAGTGGAGAGACATGGGCCACATCTCTATTGTGTCTTGGGTACAAATAGGGAAGGAAGAACTGTTTAATTCAGTTTAAGTGCCAGTGCATTTTCAATGTGACCACATACAATGTACATATCCTAATTGTATTGTCCACCTAATGCTATCCTGTTTAAGTACCCTGTGTTTTCCGAACCCGTCGTTGGGATCTCTAACCCGTTACAAGGCTTTAATTGAGACCACAGTTTAAACAAAATCAGTGTTACAGTATACTGTCTCTCATATATTTGAAATATTCAATTTATTTTTTTGCAAACCGCAAAAATCAATCATTATCATCATTATAATTATAAATTATTAATTGATAGTGATATTTATAGTGCGCAGAAGTGATGACCGTAGCCTTATCTGTATTGTAAAATCGTAGCTCGGAAACCCTGGTGAATCGCCGAGTGTCCGCCGATCCCCTGGGGGATCCCGACAAACCGATGGTGAGTGGTACACCTGACGCACATCTAAGTAAGAGATTTTTTTCTAGGGTTTTCTAAGGACATCAATATAATTCTCGTTGCACTTTTATTCCTCATTTAGAAATTGATATTTATAGACTGAATAAAAGTTGCTGATGCAATTTTGCATCATGCAATGCAATGGGCTCTGGCATATCTCACTCACTAGCGAAACACGTACGTGCATTGGGTAAATAGGATAAAGTAAGTAATGCATACATTTCAAGGTGGTCTTCTGTGAGACAGGGGTAACGCGGCCAATGGCGACCATCGTGCAGCGTGCATGCACTCTCCTCCTCGAATTATAACAATAACAAAAAAAGTTCTCCACTCCAAATGATCATATATTTTTTTACCATATATTAGTGGCAGAATTCACTTACCATCACGTGGATTGTATGATCGTCTGCAGCCTTATTCCATAAAAAAAAGTCTTGCTAAGGGGATCCGGGGGCAGCAGTCGGGTTCCATAGACATACGGACAAAATAATCAGAAGTGGGTGTTTTGGGTTTTGTATGACTCGTACAGTACACATTGCAGTGTAATGTACGAGTCATACAAAACCCACGTTTTGTACATGACTCGTACATTACACTGCAATGACTTTAAAAAAAAGTATATATATATAAAGTCCTCAAAATAGTGGAATAATACTTCAATCAGCAGTATTATGTGTATAAACAACTATTATTATATGTATTTCATGTTTTTTTTATTATATTAAAAATAGATACATAATTTGTGATTAATTTATTCGTATGTGCATAACACTATCCACACTCACTTGTATGTTATTGAACGCGCCCGCTTGGTTAGTAAGTAAGGTACGAAGTGCGTACGTGTTATGCGTATACGAGTAAATTATTCGCAAATTATGTAATAAATAAAACATGAAAAACATTTTTTTTTTATTTTTATTTAACTATTCATTGTACACACATAACATGAAACATACATATAAAAAGGGAGAAAAAGAAAAGATGTACAAAAGGCAAGCTTATCTCCTGCGGAGATTTCTTCCAGCAGATTTAATAGTTTTATTCTACTGATTGACATATTAAATAAAATATTTTTAGACTATTTTTGTAGGATCTTATATCTCGTTCACGCAAGATCCGGATGTCAGAGTTTTTAGTGTCTGTATACGCGTCACACTACTGTATTCAATCACTCTGTGACAGAACGTACATACGACCCCATGGGACGTAATGGCGCAATTGTTTCGCCTCTTTCACTAAGAATAGAGTCGAGTGGGCTTTTATTAGGACATTTTGGACGATTCCATTGCGTTGCTTCAATGTAATTGTCTATAGCACAACTAAGGTACCTACTTATATGCTGCACCACACAAGAAGACCTATGGTTTATCCGTTTTGGATTGTACTGCAGCTCGTTTGGGTGCAAGGCGCGAATCAAGAATATTGTGCAATGAAAATTTTGTAAGGTAACTAAGGTCCACCCAAGAGTACTTTTTTCCACATGGAATTGAATTGACATATTATAGCGGGCGCTACATGCTATGTCAATAGTGTGTTTGACTTTTAGATTATTACTATTTATTACATATGGTGTTTTTTTATATATAGTTTTTTATACCGCCGCCCATGGACACCTGCAACACCAGGGGGTATGCGGGTGCGCCGCCGACCTTGCAAAATCCCATTCACAGCCTTCTTGAAGAACCCCATATTATAGCTTAATGGAAAGACCTCTTGAGGTAGTTCGTTCCATCATCATCATCATCATCTCAGCCCTTGGACGTCCACTGCTGGACATAGGCCTCCCCCATTGTCCGCCATTTAGACCTATCGGCAGCGACCTGCATCCAGCGGGTGCCCGCAACCTTTATGAGGTCGTCTGTCCATCTAGCAGATGGACGTCCTCGGCTTCGTCCGCCAGTACGTGGTCTCCATTCGAGAACCCCTCTGCCCCATCGGCCATCGGTTCTTCGAGCTATGTGCCCTGCCCACTGCCACTTCAGCTTGCTAACCCGAGAGGCTATGTCGGTGACTTTAGTTCGTCTACGGATCTCCTCATTCCTGATTCGATCACGTAGGGAAACCCCGAGCATAGCCCTCTCCATAGCTCGCTGTGCGACAGTGAGCTTATTTATGAGGCCCATAGTCAGAGACCACATCTCGGTGCCGTAGGTCATCACTGGCAACACACACTGGTCGAAGACTGGTTCGTTCCATAGGTTGTATGAAATGATTTTTGGACCGAACAGTACGCGACACCCCCGTATCGAGGAAATGCGGATGGACCGCACTTCTGTGACGGGAGGTGCGGTTGTAGAAACCTGAGGTGGGAATTATATTGAACAGTTCTTCAGAGCATTCGCCATTGTACAGGCCATTATAAATTCATACTGCGTTGCTCTATTGTGTCGTTCCATATTTACTAATAGGAACTATCATATGTGACATCTATAACCAAACCAGAGTTGCCAACCGTCAAGCAAAAACTGGCGCTAAATTTAAATCCGGCGCTCAATCTGGGACAGCCTATAAAATGTTAACCTGTGTCGTATTGACGGCCGGCTATAAGGACCACCAATCTCTTCCCGGGGGTATTGCAAAAGGCGACTTAATGGGTAACAAAGCCGCTACCATAATCCCACGGGAACTACACCACCTCTAACCCACTTGGTAAGCTCGGCGTTTTATAGCCATACATCCCGCATTCACAAGATAATGTGCATGAAGTGGCCCATGTCCAGCAGTGAATACTGAAAGGGCTGGTTGCATTGCATTGTATAATCTTAACAAAAGTCAATAAATCCATACAGATAATAAACGCAATTAACATAACACACTTTATTCATAAAATATTGCTAATAGAATGGAATGGGGGATTTCTTCCCGTGTATTTAACTCTGTATATTATTTAACCCCATCAGCCTGTGTGTGTAGAAATAGAGATATTTCATTATACTAAAATTGTTTTTGCGACCCCTAACACAAACAAATACATACAAGAGCAATTAACTCGTGACAAACAGTTTTATTGGCCTTCGAATCGATGTCAAGCATCGATATTAAAACGACAATCGATTGGTGAATCACTCGTTAAAATTTATCATGGTTGCCATAACGTTCGTTAGAGAGAGCTGAGACACCGTAGATAGTATTATTTTTTTCTTTTTTACCTGGGGACTTTTGAATATAGAAACCATACCAACCCCATATTCCCATATACTTCATACTTAATCTAATACTTAAATAGAGTAAGAAGATTTATAACGTTTGCTTTCATACATATCAATCACGGGCAGCAGATAGAATCAATTAATAAAAAGTTTTTATGCTGCACTGAATTTGTTCTATCTATTGCTGGATACAGTCACAATATTTAATTGTTTCTAATTAAATAGTGGAGTTTAGGCTTTCTCGGCCGCAGTTGCATCGGCGCCCGCTCCGAGTAATAATAATAATGAAAATAATTTCTTTATTTCGGATATCTATAGATGTCGGATGCGGACATTCGGATGTCTATATCTATAGACATTGGTCTATAGATATAGTTGGTTCCATGGAAGAAAGAGAAAGAAAGAGAGACCTCGACCAAGTAGCCCGGAAGATTCAATTAATATTTCAAATTAAATATTTAATTACAAAACAGAATGTCGATTTATTTGCGATGTAGTGAAAAATATTTTATACTGCGTTATTTTTGTGTAAATCTATACAATTTATAATATTTAAGGTAACATCGCTTAAGATTCATTACGTCGTTTGTACTATAATAACTATGGATATGAAAACAATGCAACAACGCCGGGGCTCGGCAATTGTTGTTGTTGTTTTCATGTTATTGTTGTTTTTGTTGGTAACAATTATTGAGACACTATGTATCCTTTATCTTTAATTTGTCATTCAATGATATCACGTCACAGTATATTATAATATTAAAGTATTATAACACTGCAAAATTAAGAATGTAGGCTCAACAGTATATTATTAAAGTATTATAACACTGCAAAATTAAGAATGTAGGCTCAACAGTATATTATTAAAGTATTATAACACTGCAAAATTAAGAATGTAGGATATTGGCTCACAAATTATTTCTTGCGACCGTACGAGCTTATATTGTACACAATATGGTACTGAAATAACGCTTAAATCTCAACTTACTTAATATATTGAAAACTGTTCTGGTGAGAAATTAAATTATTTTAAGGAATAAATCAAAAAATTACAAACGTTTGAAGTTTTGTATAGTTAGACAAAACTCTTTACTGCACATTAAAAACAAGACAGTAATAGCGATAAGACCGCCTGTTATGCATTTCATGTGTTACAATGCCTGTCTTGTTTTGTTTTGGTGTGCAATAAATACTTTTATTTATCTATCTAATAAGTAATGAAAAAATTAACCTATTGTTAAAACTGATACAATCGATTCCACTCCCAATATTGAATAACCTATTTTCATCAACTTTTGCATTATTTCAGTGACACTTTGTATCTTCATTATCTGACATCATTATTTTAAGAAAACTCGATTTGAAAGTTTGTCCACTCAGACAAGGACTCATTGAAAGTATGTTTTTTTCGACGCTATCCATCAGGATTATCATAATAGGATTTATTCGGTTTTTTCTCTCAATTTCTCCTCAAGCGGTTCATAGCAGCAGAAAACCGATTATACCCGTGGAAGGAGCCCGAGAAGCTCAATCTTTTGGTACAGTTAAATTTTATTTCCGGGAAAATTTACGGATGATTAGGTATCTAGAAACGTGCCAACGTTTATCATTCTGAATGCTTTTGTCCAACAGTAGGCCACATTTTGAAGTTGCTTAGTAGGAAATAATTACATGACCAACAGAAAATTCTGAATGGGCAGCAAATCAATGGTAGCAGTTTTCAAGGTGGATTAAGTTTAGATTCTCTGGCCACAATGAAGTAAGTAATAGTAGTACCTCGTCCACTTGGTGGTGACATTCTTGTATTTAAAATTATTTTCATTACTCATACTCTGAAAGTAGGTCCGAAGTTGCCTGTGGAGCGAAGTGAAAATAGCCCAATACACCCTAGGGTGAGCGTATTCAACTGACAGACGACTGAAAAATTAAGAAAAAAAAGAGCTATTTTCACATTTCTATGTAACCATGATCTAACTTCCTATACAGCCACTCCATTACAGCGCGATGTAAAATTGAAATAACATAAAGAAACGCACCCGTTAATTAAAGAGTATATTTTTTAAATTACTTTATTATAATTTACTTTCAATTATTTCTTCAAAATAACATAGATTTTGGCAAAATATATAAAAAAAAACATTTATGAAAATGAAAAGTAATTGGCTGAAAAGCTGGCTAACCGCGCGGCCCCGTGGCCGCGCGGCAGAAAAAAAATAAAACAGGCGGGAAAGCGGCAATTCGATTTTCATTTGTTTTTCCGAGTGGTAGTGTTTTGTAAACTTTTGTACTCGTAGTAGAGATTTTTTTAACACTATGAGTTCAACAGATTCGGACATGGAAACTCAAGTATCCCAGAAAATATCAAATATGAAAATACCCGGAAAAAACATTTCACTAACTATAAATAATTGCTCTAATGTCACCATAAACTTTAAATAAATATCTCACCAAAGTTGTTGATTTATGAAATAAAATTCATTCATTTTTTATTTCGCTAATTAGTAATTTTATTTTTACTTTCCTTGTATTCGTAATGAAAAGCACAGTGTTTACCTAGGGGTTCAGGACTTATTTAGTCCCTCGACCTATTGGCGAAACCCAGTCTCGGGACTGAAATAAGTCACTTTCACCCCTAGGGTAACAATGTACTATTACTTCAGTTATGCGAAAATAGGTTGTTTTGTTGATCGTGATTTGCTACTCATGATTTTAAAAATATGTTTGTATGAATCCAAATAGATTTAGTAAACAGTAAAATTGGAATATCATAAGTCACTATGTTTATAAGTCGCAAATAACATCAATTGTGTGTATAGTGTACAAATAAGTCACACGTCACAGAATTAGTTAAATTAATTCGTCACTCACTTAAAATCACTTACATAGATAGATATACTCTTTGTTCTACACAAACACAATAACACATGATAACAAAATGACAACCTAAATAACACGACAAATACAACAGGCGGCCTTTATATGACAACGTGAAAATATATAACAATTAAAGGTATATAACAACATATAACTGAAATAAATATACGCATATACACTTACTTGTGATGCATACATTGGTACAAACCATACGTAATATTGAAGGGAAGAAACTAGAGTTTAAACAAAGGGAGTCTAGGGCAAAGCAAGGAATTTAATAGAGAAATAAGTAGTGACAGAGAGTGAGTATGCGAACACTACTGAGTCAAGTAATCGCAAATAGAAGTAAGTATAAAGCATATTGCATGATAAACATAATAATAACATATCCCAGTCCTCACCTATTCATTTAGCATCAATGGTCTCAGACAGATATAAAGAAACTCCAACGCACTTTATTTTGTCAACGCACTCATGAAAAAATATAGAAAAGACTATCCCAGATCATGTGTACAAAGGTTAACACTCTCGAAGTGCGAAGGAGGAAGGGGATCAATCGACATCCAGAACTTACAGTCACCATGCTCGGAACTCCATAAGGCCATAGTTAAAGCAGATTTCAATGTCGCGCGTCTTAACCTTAAAGACAAAACAGTACAATCTAACGACACCATAATATACCCACTACAAAAAATAATTGCATGGATACAAAAATCCCTTCACGGCAGACACCGCCGCGACTTGATGAATCCTCACATCGACAAGCTAACGTCAAGGCTCAAGCACGGCGTCCTGTTTCATAGACACACGAAATTATTGAAAGTACATTATATACGATACCACATTTCAGATAGACAAATGCCGACACTGCAACACAGAAGATGGCCAGATGGAGATGGCAAAGCAGAATACTTCATAGTACGGTTTGGCATGAAAAGAGCCTTTGCCATCGGTGAGACACAAGTATTAAGGCTAGGGGGAAAAATGAGCTTACTCTTTTGCTAACGCTACTCGTCTCAATCTTCCCCAATCGGTCGGGAGAGACGTAGCTCGCTGATTGATCGTGACATATCTCTTTAATTAGCACAATACAAAAAGGTTTGGCGAAAGTCTTTTGTTTTTCCTTTTATTTACGTTACGTATTTTTTAATGTTTTTCGTTGTACTACCAATCTATAAAGGGAATATTACACACAATAATATGTTTTTATTGTAGGGATAATAACGATGCATTAGATAGAGATCGCTATCGCTGATCCCCACAGGCACTTACTGTTTGATTTAGCTTATGTTGTGTCTTCAGATTCTAGTTTGGGTTTTTATTGTATGAAGTTCAGGTATGGGACAACATAGTGGTGGTTGAGAATTCGTAGCTCTCGGACAAGTCTCTCCTTTCTCTCCTTTCCTTTAGAGTACAATATGTGTAATGAAAAGCATCTTAATTTTCGCCGTATTAGACTCGAAATTTTCACCTTAAAGGTTTACCATCAAACGTTGAAAACTTAGACTATAATGCTTACGAGCGTTTAACGCTTGAATCGTGAGAGTTCGCTCAGCTCGAACATCGAACCCGCAGCACACTCTTCATCAGCAAAAACTACCACGTCTTCTATACATATATTAGGATTTTACGACACGTTCTGCACGACAGACAGTCTTAAAGTTCCAAGAGTTTCAACTGGAAACTCTCCGTCAGCCACCATAGGTACTAGCCAGACCTTGCCTATTTTTTCGGAATATCGATAAGTTTTCAAGGAAGAAATTCAACTCCAATGAGGCAGTGAAAAACGCCTTTAGAGAATTCTCTAAAGGCGTTTTTCATTGCCTCATCGGTTCATGTCATCGGTTCCCGTCACCAGGAGTTATATAGCGGAGGCATCATTCAACTTCCATTAAAATGTCTAAAGTGCATTGATAATAATGGACAATACGTCGATTAATTAAATATGTATACAAAAAAAGTTATTTGAAAAATCAAATAACTGGCAATAATGCCATATAAAGCGGCAATTTCATAGGTAAGAACCTAATAATATAATAGTAACAGAGCCGCGTCTGTACGTGAAATATTGAAAAAGTAAATTTGATACAAAATAACATTTTTGCAAGATTTGTTTGTCAGTGTTTCTGAACCCCCAGCACACAAAAACCGCCCGACGGATTTTAATGAAACTTGGCACAGTTGTAACTTACATACTGGGTTAACATTTAGCGTACTTCTTTTCCAGATTAATCGTGAAGTTCCCACGGGAATCACAAGTTCACGCGAACGAAGTCGCTGGCACCGATGATAAGAAATAAACATGAACTTGCTGACCGTATCCTTCACGCTGATTGATCCGGGTAGCAACAAATTGGAACTGATTGCTTCGACGACGCCATATATTCAATCATTTTATTTGTAACTTGTGTGACTTCGCTTAATATTTTTCACTAGTATTTCCCCGCGACTTCTCTCACTTAGAACGCGCCGATAAAAACATTTTTTTTAAACTTTACTGACATTTGAAATAAATATTTTAAGTCCACCGACTACCTAAAGAAATCCGCCGGTGATAATTGGACGACAAAAGTCGAGAATCGTGTGAGGTGGTAAGCCTTGGGAGAGGCTTTTACCCAGCAATGGAGAGGACATGGGCTGATGGTATCGTTTGTAAATGTTTGTATTTAGTCTAATATATATGTTATTATTTTTATATGCTTTTAATATTAAAATTATAGCAACAAGTACATATGTATACATTTTAGGTATAAATATGAAACCTTTCACCATGTAAATATCAGTACATATCCCGGCCGAAAGTAATACACATCGACTATGATCGGCTAGCTTCAGTTTTGTAGAGCGACGTCTCTGTCATATAACGGCACACGACAGAGATGACGCTCTACAAAATTGAAGCTAGCCGATAGTCTCTTTCTAAAGGCCGATGTGTACTATTTTCGGTCGGAAGTGGTTTGTGGTTGATGTCTATGTATAATATGTATTACTGTGTATATTAAGCTACGAGTGAAACTGCACCCGTGTTCGATATGCTGTTAGATCTGCTGGTTGACTGGTAGAGGGCGTTAAGTCCGCCATATCTTGCACCATACTTATTACATATTTAAATCTTGTACAATGATGTTTAATTAAACAAAATAAAATAAAACATTTTTGTAGACGGTACAACACATCTGCACTGTTTGATCCGAGTAGCGACGAATTGGTACTGATTGCTTCGACGGTGTCTTATATTCAATTATTTTATTTGTAACTTGTACGGATTCATACAACTCCTGCAACAGTATAATGTACTTTTACACGAAAATAACTCAATATGAAATACATTATTGAGGGAAGTGTCCTAATAAATGTCATGGAAACGGGTTACTCGCGATTTTTGTTTGATTTAATAAATAAATTTGAATACATTTCGGCTAATAAAATTTAGTACGAGGGGTACAGAAAGGACTCAACACTCCATCACACACTCAATTATATATAGCTCTCATAACTGTTAATTCATTTACATTAAGATATTTCGTTAATAGTAATTGTTAGTATCTACATATGTTAGTAAACTACAATAATAATTACATTATATTAACTTAAATTAACTGGATTTCTGTATAGGACAGTCAAATCCACCACTTATTGTTACATCTTACCATAAATGTTTACAACTTTACTTTTATAAGATAGAAATTCTTCGTTAAATATAATCCATTCTTTAATCACACACGTACATCTTGTCAGTTGTGCTCACCCGCTAACGTGATCAATGTGAAACGATGCATCGAACACGTGTATCGAATGATAATATCGATTCTGTACGTAACTCGTCGGAGTACTGCACCATACTCAGAACTACAGTATTGTAATTGATACAATCGACCTACATATACATTACGCACACAGACGCACTATTGATACAGTCGTGTGAAGAGTCATAGATATACAACGTGTTACTCAAATAACGCAAAAGTTGAAATAGGTTGTTCAGTATCTAGAGTAGAACCGATTCTACCAATTTTTACAATAGTTTTTTTTTTTCATTATTTATAGGACAATTCTAGTATATTGTTTATTCCACGCGCGTCGCCCGAGCCGCGAGTGCGCGCGCCGAGGCGCCCGGTTTGAGTAATGAGCGCTAGTAACGTTTTAGACAGGACAACAAAATCTTACATGTTTGTAACTGTGATGTATTCCTTAAAATAATTTTATTTTTCGCTAGAACAGTTTTATTTATTTTAAATCGGTTGACATGTTTCAGGTTTTTCGTTATTTTGGTGACCACTTGTATATATCTAACACCATATAATTTGTAAGCGCTACAAACGCAGCGAGGGCTCGTGCTGACGTCGCGAACAGAATATTAAATCACAAGGTGACCCCGAAGTACCAGGTGGACCTATTTGACTCCATCCAATGGCGTGCTGACATAATTATCGACGATCCCACTCTCACAGGCTGTTTAAAATCATTCTGCGTCCGAAAAAGATGTAACATCTCTCTGCATTGTTTATTTTCTACACAATGGTTAATGTTGTGAAGAGCTGTTTAATTAATCTGATGCCATCTTGGGGTTTTTCTCATCACACCTCTCATCACCAAAGTGTGGTTCGCTAAATTTCACATGGGCTCTTCAAAAAGCTATGGATCGTGCAAGGGCGGGAACGCACTTCTCTGATGTTGCAAGTATCCATGAGGAGCGTTGACCACTTGCCATCCGTTTGTTCTTACTTTGTTCTTCTTACCGTCTGATGAAGAAAATGAAACAAACGGATGGGTAGCCATCCGTTTGTCTCATCTTCTTTAAAAAACACGTATTTATTTATCGAACAAACCAGTGATAACTCGCGGAAACTTGAACGTAGTTGAGTGTTTTCAAAAAATTGCTAAGATTACTTACTGTTTGCTAGAACTTTACTGGGATATGCGTACAGATGAATATTTATTTTAGTTTTTGTAGAGTCATCAAGAACAACGAAGCCCTATCAATTATTTGATTAAGAAAGTTTATAAATAAGAAAAATAATTTATATACAGTAAGTACAATCAGCAGTACCGTGATAAGGCTAATTCAATAGTTAGTCCCCGTCCCACAAATCTTCTTCCCATTAGGAAGAAATGCGAATATTAAAAATAAATAATATTTTTTCCTCAGCTTCAGTCCAGAATGACAAACGAATTCGCCGTGTACCTTTGAAGATTTGGGAGATTATTTGGAGAAAGGGTTAGGAAAATGGGGAGAGACAGGATACGATCGGAATGGACTTTGAAATATCTCATTCCCTACCGAAACACGTACGTACATTGGGGAAATAGGATAAAGTGGGTAATGCAGTACATTTCTAGGTAGTCTTCTGTGCGACAGAAGTGGCATGGCCTGTTGAGTGCTATACATATGGTACCGATTAACGCTATAGGTACATATGGTGTGAATCCAGCTCGAGCTTAACGAACTGATGCGTCATACGGTAATGATTAATCCGCCAACAATGCTTCCGAATTATTTCAGTGCATAAACTGCGTGTACATTCCGAATGCGGTAGCAGTTATAATTGCGTTGTTATGTATTCACTAAATACATGTGCGAGTTTTCAATTGTAGCCCACAGACATTGTCGCTGATATCTTCATTGAATTCATTTGCGACTAGTTTTAACAACACATCATCAAGATATAGATGGTGAGTCTTTGAAAGCCATAAACATAAAATGATATGGACAATATCAAATTTGACGTGAGACAAAGTATCTTACTTGACTGTGCATGATTTGGACGCTCGAGCGCTTAGTGAGCGCTAATGAATCTTTAAGGCTCGAGCGTTAAACGCTCATGAGCGTTACAGTCCAAGTTTTTAACGTTTGATGTTACAATGCTTAAATCTAAAACGGTTAAGGTTTTTAACATTCATTAGCGCTGAATTAGCGCTCACGGCTCATTTTTTTAACACGAACTTTAAATGTTCCTAGCATGTTATGTTCATCTGATAGATAGATAGATAGATAAAACTACATATTTATTGTATAATTGTCACATAATGGCAAAACTAAGGAACAATGATATAAGAAGAGAACACAACCAGACGGGTATTAGTCCATAGCATTTTCTTCTAGACATGCTTGAGGAAAGGAGTTGTGACTAGTGAATTTAGTCGTAAATTAAAACACAATCAAGACAGTGTCTACGACAATATTTGTCGTCTATTGGAAACACATACTAATGTATACTTATATGCCCGGTGAGCTACATAATTCTTAGGTGATCGCGATCAGTGATAATAAGCGACTATAAAACGACAAATTAGTGTCACAATGTTTCATTATCAAACCATTCATTATCTCGCTTTTAATATTCTCGAACATACAGTTCATTTTTAAGAATTTCACATTCATTTAGCGTACGTATTGCACAATTTTCCGTTGCCCAATAGAAATGATCAAGCGGTTGCAGCCAATTATGTTTCTGTGTTCCAAAACTGCTTTGTTACTATAATATGCTTTTGTGCAGTATATTGAAGGCTTATTCCCGTTGTACCTCATTCATTTGATGGGACGGGAATGGGCTCTAGCATCATTGCAGGGATAGGGTATGTAACAACATACGGTAGGTACATTTCACAGTAGTCTTCTGTGAAAGATAACTTGGCCAGTCGAGTACGTCCAGCGGCTGTAGGACTGTCGGTCATGTTGATTAGAAACCTTTATTTCACTACTATTATGCTACATTCTATATCTCTTTCGTTCTTTTTTCTGACAAAGGTTGACAGACGTCTGTACAATAACAAATAACGTTTGTGACTCATGTATCACGAATGTCCATATACGACAATAACAACTTCCTTCTATAAAGAAAAACATACTTTTAAAACCAGCTAAGACGATTTCAAGGCTATTGAACATCAGAACGTAAAATAATGATGACTCACAGATTCACTTTTCCATTCAGTCACTTGAATCATTTTTTTTCAAATACGTTCAACGTGTCTTCAATTTTAGGTCACCTAAGGCTTCTAAACGTGCCCATTTTTCACAATACTGATGACTGTGCTAAACGACGAGTGATCGCCTCTATCTTACGGACAGACAGGTTCTTAAAATGATATATTGGAGGATAAGATATAAAAATGGAAAGTCGTATGTCAACTTTTTGTTTGATCGATCGATATACTTCATTTTGACATTTTTTTGGGGAGAAATGGTTACTGTCTTGCTATCGCCATTATACGGTAGAACATCTCAGATAAAACTCCGTATTGTACACCAAAACAAAAGTAACTGTAGCGGCCGTGTGAATCCCTAGACCGAAATCTTGTGGAATTACAAAACCCGGTATCGCGAGCCTACTGTTGGAGCGACTTCTTGGTAGAGAATGAATAAGGAACACTCACCTCCAGAGCACCCAGCATCCAGAGGCTGACAACATAACTCCGGGAGTGGCACCCCACTGCTCAAGCGCCTGTTTTTATACTAGGCTGCTGAGCCACTGAATTACGTAGTGCCGGAATCCAACGCCTACGGAGGCCGTGATAACTCTTAAATTGTAGTATTTTGTTGGACTGCATTTCCGCTCTAAACGACGTATACGATTTTCTTTTTATTTTTTTCTTTATTTTGCCGATGCCTATATGGCCAGCACGAGGTTGTGTACCTACTTGAGCGGTCCGTTATCTATTCGCTAACAAGAAGTCAATCCGTACAGGGTCTCTTCCGGCTCAAACAGTAACATTGTAAACGCATGAAACTCACAAAAGGCGGACAACCTTTGGCTCGAGAGGATATAAATATTACACTAGGACCACTAGGTCCGATTCATGTCACCTAAAACGTTCTAGTGTTATATTTATTTAAGTTTTATACACATATATGTCACCTAAAGGGCTTTTGACCTAAGTGGCATATCTACTTTCCGCCATTTTGTAAAAATCGAAATTTTAGGGCTGTAAAATCAACCAAACCTAAATGAATCAGTAGAAAACATCAGAACAAAGAAAAAATGTCGCCAGATAGAGACTCTTAAAACGTCTCTAAATTGAGATAATCAAAGGCAAAGTTGACTCTTATACATAACATTATTACATTCTTATACATATCATTATTGTTGATTCTTGATCAAATTGATAATTAAATTCTAGACGTATTAATTTCACATTATTCCGCCAGCTCTGTACACTGAAATGTTTCGTAACGAAGCTATGTTTTATAAGAAATTATAAGCCAAGAAATGTAGTAAATACAAAATCGACGTACATTTAGAATGCAATAAATGATTCAATTCATTGTTTCTTATAAAAAATGGTATTTTTCTTGTCTTAAAGATTGCAAATACCTTACGTCAATTGGAATTTCCATTGAATATATTTATACATAATAATATTTCCTCAAACAACGCAATTTTAAACAGTATTTCCCACGGAATCGCGAATCGAGGTCGCGTCCCTGAATCGCTCACTCCATACTTGTCCAACTAACTCCTTTGGATCGCCCTTCACAAAGGATATTTGGCTGTGTTATTGCGATTTAGGATATTTACTTCGTGGCCTGAATATCAAAGGGACGTATCCGGGCGTATCCTTTCTTCGAGGGTACATAGAAGAGGTAGCAGTTTTTATAAAACATTTTGTAAAAAAGTTATTACGAATCTATCGGTCAATTTAAGTGTTTAATTTCTTTTAAAACTATTCAACGTGTTTAAACCCTTAAACGATAGAAACTATTCAAAACGTTACTTAATTAAGAAAAATGTTGTCAGTTTTTCAACCGTGTGGTGCCGGTCGGGTTTAGAATAACACCAGCCTATATTTTCCCGTGAGTATTTAAATCCGGCGCTCAATCTGGGACAGCCTTAAAAATCTTAACCTGTATCGTATTGACGGCCGGCTATAAGGACCACTAATCTCTTCCCGTGGGTGTCGCAAAAGGCGACTATGGGACAACAAAGCCGATACAACAAACCCTGAGGAACTACACCACCTCTAAAAGAATGGTCTCTCCAACCCACTTGCCCGACGTTTTAAGGTCATACATACACACGTACACACCCTCACTCTGGGGCGCACACACTCACACCGGGGCGCACACACACGCACGGCACACACGAACGGACACACCAATGCAAACACAAATCAACATGTATTATTAATAAGAAAAGTAGAAATCGTCTATTACTTGCGGAGAATCTAATAAATACTGTATATAATGTCAGTGTAATCTGTATTTGGCCATTAGCACTAGCAATATATTAGTTAAATAAGTTACATAAAAGGCTGTAGATTACGTAAATAAAAAAATACATCCCTCATGCATGAATAGGCCCGTGTTCAGAAGTAGACGAAAAGGGGCTGGTTGTGATTGTCAATTTTTACGTCTTTACCATATACCTATATAGAACGTTGTTTTATTTCAATGGAAAAGCTCTTGTATTAAACAGTGACGGCGCAAGGTCAAATGTACATGAACGAAATAAATGTATGATTTGCCAAATAAAACGCGTGTCTCAATTAAAACCTTCACATACCTTCCCACTTGACATCTAATAAGAGGAGACAGTTAAAATAAACAACTCATCATTCGTTCAATCACATTCATTCGCTTCACAGATCGATCACCTTCCATTTGTTAGCTCACGTTTCGATCACTTATGTACTTCTTCACACCTACATAAGACACTTTATACCGAGACCCCGAAAGTTGTGGAGTCAACTGCCGGTTGAGGTTTTTCCGTTACACTAAGATATGGGGCTCTCCAAGAGATCTGTGAACAGGATTCTCCAACAAAGACGTCCAAAGTCCAAAGCACGACCTTCGGTGTTTCAGGTGTCCGTGGGCGGTGGTGACCACTTACCATCACGTTGCCCGCCCGTTCGTCTCGGAAGTGTTTATCAAAGTGACAAAAATAATAAAATTTGTAAGAATTTAATCAATTCGTGAGTTTTATTTGTGTCGTCTCGTCTGCGAAACTTAAAAAAATACATTTATATCACCTCTTAACACGTGGCTCCTGGATTTCATTCCAGGGGCGGGACATTTTTATCTGAAAGCTTATTGAGACATAATGCTTCGAACAAGCGCTTATATTGTCCACACGTCACCATCGTCACCCTTTAAACTCGAAACGATTTAGACCGAAAACCGTTAAATCTATCCGGTGGTAAATGGATATTATCGTGACACATGGACATCTGAGATACGTGATCGTTCTTATTGGACTGGTTACAGTTAATAGAAATTGTACCGTTAATAGAATTTCTTGTAAAACGGTTACCATAAATCAGTGTCAACAGAACTATTGCAATCTGCTGGATAATTGGACTCCATTTTAATTATTCCAATTTTTGCCGCGCAAACGTTCCCGTCGTACCTCATACAGGCAAAGTAACCAATACACCTACACAAGATTTTACCGTCATAGAAATGAGGTCTAAAATGGAACAGCTTTTGTGTAACTTGGTATTATGTCATCTGTACGGAATTACGCCAATTTAATGCAATAGTAAAATGGTATGTTATGCAATGGCTTCATGCCGTATGATTTTCTAGAATGTCCACGATTTTCATTAAATGTGGTTGACATTACAGTCACGTGCTAAAATGCAATTAATGGGGTGCACCATTAATTGGTGTTTGTTGAAGGAAATGTGTTGAAGTGAAGGTAGTACGTTCAATTTCCAGTTTTATCGTAGAATGTAGATAAATATGTCATTAAACTAGTTTCAGGTATTATATATAGTTACTGAAATAATTAAATTCTATTTGTCACATTTTAAATATAACAGAAAATACAAAAATATTTGTCGGACTTGTGACAGTGTTGATATTGAAGTCCGAAGGGAATTTCCATTCGGAATTTGGTGTTGGTTAGGAAACAGCAGAATAGAAAAAAAAAGGCTTATATCTAAATAAGTAGCAAAAAATACTAAATGGGCAGCAAATTGATCAACAAAATTAATTTTGAGTAACTGAAATAAACAATTTTTAATCGCTAAGAATGCCAACCAACCTTTATTGCTCCCACTTTCAGTATTTCCAATGTTTTTTTATAGCATAGAAACACCATGTGATAAGTGGCCTACAAAATATTGGTGACGTTGCAGCTTATACGGCGTAAACTATCCCTCCTGTTCATCCTAACCCCTTCTACAAATGCAACGCATCGGGGAGCATGCCAACGTTTGTCATTCTGGACTGATGTTGGCACGTATCGCGTATGGCCACGGACTACAGTATCCACTTACCACCAGGTGTGCTTCATTATATATAAGGAAAATATGTATTTATTTTTTATTGTACAAAATGACAAAAGGCAGACTTAATATGTACTATATACTAAGAAGCATTATCTCCCATTCAACTTTCTTGTTATGTAGAGATGGCGCGATAGGTGGAATAACATTAATTAAACGCTTCATTCCCACAGCCGCTGGGCGCATTCGATCGGCCATGTTACTCCTCTCTCACAGAAGACTACCTTGAAATGTACTGCATTTCCTACTTTATCGCATTTCCCCAATGTACGTACGTATTTCGGTAGTGAGTGAGATATGCAAGAGCCCATTCCATCCCATCCTAACCCTCCCCATTTACCCAATCCATTCTTTAATCTGCAAAGATAGGCAGCGCATCCGGAGTCGTGGCAACGACTGATGTCGGCATGTATCGCGGATGTCCATGGGCTGCAGTATCAGTTTACCATCAGGTGGACTGTATGAGCATACAGTCATAGACGAGCGTCTGCCGCCTTTTTTTCATAAAAAGAAGAAAATTCTTTACTATGTTCCTGGAAAACATGAATATCTACTAATAACAAATTCCTTATAACAAAACATTCGGGCGAAGCCGCAAGCAAAAACTAGTTAACAATAAATTGGTAAATTTAAGCACAGTGAGTGTCCGTACGTTGCCGGCAAACATGGCCACCCCCTGCTGCGAATATAAATTGAGACAAATGATTTCATACTAGTCAATCCATGGGGTGACCACATTTTGGATTATTGGAGACATTAAATTGAAGAACATAATTCATTGACCATCTTTATGGACAACTGCAGACCCTTTTGATGGGTTTAAATTGATGAGATTAATTTGGTACTGATTTATGGTAAAACTTTATTGGATACGAGTACGACCCACCATTAATGAATATAATTCGTGTTTAAATATTCACTGAGGATATTAGAAACAGACTCGTAAAATTAAAATCGAAATATCTTGAAAAATTGCCAAGTTATATAGCTTAGACGTCAAAGTTAGAAAAACTCTGCATTACCGTTTTGGTGACGTCACTAATACAAAATGTCATTAATAACTTTGAAAGTAAACAGACTACTTTTATTTTTTAAACTTTTAACTTTTTTATATAATAAATGACTTTGAAAGTAAACAGACTACTTTTATTTTTCAAACTTTTTCATATATTTAATAACTTCCATTACAGCTTACACTTTTCAGCACATTATCTTATGACTTTTGTTAGTGTTTACAATCTTGATTATGGTATTTTATTTTATACTCGTAAGTATCTACTTACAGTAAGTATCTACTTATCTACTAAGTATCTACGTAAGTATCTACTTACCCATCTGTGAAGAGCGGCGGCGATATGTTGGGAGTATCTGTTCTCTACTCTCATTCGTGAGGTTTTGACGAGAGAAGCTCGCCAATTGATCATATATATAAAACGAGATCTGTAGCCAGCTAACGGTATGGTTATTTATAATATAATACACATAATATTCACGAAATAGCAAGAGTTGGCAAAGTAGTCAAGTCAGGAAACCAATAATCTGAGCGCGAGTAATTTGCTTTGCGGTCGCCTGTGCTAATAACAATATTGTTGTTACAGTCATTGTAAGAAAGAAAACTTTCAACTGGATTGGCTATTTTTCTGGACATTTTGCGATTTAGCCAATTTTCATATTCTGTCATAATGCTATTTAGAGAGCCTGAAATCAACCCGAAAAAATGCTGAGCTAATCTGCACTATCTCCTTTATTCGGAGAATATCTAATGCAAGTACAGATACAGAACCCGTAACAGTAGTTTTTTAAATTTTTGTCTTTAATTTTGTGTGTATGTTTGTTTGTTTGAACATTGCGTAAAAACTGTTAACCGGCTTGTGATCGGGATTTCACTAATGTATAGCTAAGTATCCAAAAGGAAAACTGGTATTTGTGTTATCTTCATATGACACACGGAAGTTGAGTTATAGAGGAATATAAAAAAAGTACTTTTAACAGAATTACTCAAAAACTACTTGATGGATTTTCATCCGTGAAATCAGCCATGTCAGTACTTTTACAGGTGTTAAAAATATTTTACAGCTGCGTAGTCCACGCGAGCGAAGCCGCGGGTGGAAGCTAGTCTTACCTAAGGTAAAATAGAGAAGAGTAATGCATCTTTTGTAAAAATGACTTGGTGGAAAAATGGCCTCTGATGTGGTCTTCAAAATCATCAAAATCAAAATCGTGGGCAGGAAAATCAAAGTCACAAATCACGCTGCAACATACCTACGCAGAGTTCGTGCCGATTTGGCACAACAATACTTTTTTCTTTTTACTTGCCTCTCAATTGATTGAGTATGTTATTATATTATCGTATGTTGTTTTCAAATAAAATAATTTTCTTTCTTTCTTTCGTTAACTTTCATGAATTAATTTTAAGTTATACACTAACTAGAAATAAAAAAAAAATGTTTACCATATGCTAAATTCCAGCGACATAAACATAATTATTTATAGCAATGCACCACAAGAGTTGAATTACAAGTTAATACGTGAACATGCCTTGACTAATAAAACTCCGTGATGGTATTTCAGATATCAGATCATGTTCGTCATGTATCATGTTCAGATATCATGTATTG
Organism: Sesia apiformis; assembly: GCA_914767545.1. Classification (NCBI taxonomy): domain Eukaryota; kingdom Metazoa; phylum Arthropoda; class Insecta; order Lepidoptera; family Sesiidae; genus Sesia; species Sesia apiformis. The sequence continues at coordinate 7,415,303 of OU611973.1, forward strand.
ATTTGTCTGCGAGAAAAAGTCGCGAAAAATGTATATAAGTTTTCAGAAAACGCGAATGTCACGCATAGGTTTAAAAAAAATGTTTCATTGGTTCATATATGTATAGGCCGCTCGAATCCAATTTGCCGAAACCATAACTAAATCAATGAGATATCTCAAAATTTACCTTTATATCTATGGCGAACTTGCAGTCTCGATGAATTAGATTTATTTATTTAAACTTCACTGTTAGTATAATATTTTCTTAGGTTTTCGCGATTACTATACATAGCAATTAAACAACTTTAACGGTTTAAATCGCGTATATTTGACATTATTTATATCCCGACGTTTCGAACACTTTGCAGTGGACGTGGTCACGGGGTGACTAATTGATTTTATTTGTCACTTGAGTTATTAAGAAATTATTTGGACTACCGTCTGAAATTTTTTGAACTACCGTCTGGATTTTTTAATCATAACATTCCCTATGCACGCAGTATTCACTCACGGTGTCCAGAGGTCTTGCAGTATTGCATTGGCCTTGGGATTTAATTAATTTAATGACTGGATCCCAAGCCGATGGTACTTTCCAACCATCTTCTCTATTGAAATTTGGGTGTTTCTTGATTTCAATAGCCTCGCGTAACATTCTTGGCATGAATCGGGTCTCTCTAGCGAGGATTTGTGGATTATCAAATCGAATGTAATGGTTGGGTTTGTCCAGAGCATGATCACAAACTGCAGACTTGGTCGAGCGTCTGTTCTTCATGTCAGCTATGTGTTCTTTTATCCGGATACCGATGCTCCTCTTTGTTTGCCCAATGTATGATAACCCGCATTCACAATCAAGCTTGTAAACACCTGCATCTTGTAGGGGGATATTTTTTTTTTTTTTTTTTATAGACTAGGAGGCGGACGAGCAAGCGGTCCCACGTGATGGTAAGTGTTACCGCCGCCCATGGGCACCTGCAACACCAGGGGGCATGCGGGCGCGCCGCCGACCTTGCAAAATCCTATTCACAGCTCTCTTGAAGAACCCCATATCGTAGCTCAGTGGAAAGACCTCTTGAGGCAGTTCGTTCCACAGCCTACGGGTTCGCGGTATAAAATAGTTTTTGGACCGAACAGTGCGCGACACCTCCGTATCGAGGAAATGCGGATGGACCGCACTTCTGTGACGGGAGGTGCGGTTGTAGAAACCCGAGGTGGGAATTATATTAAACAATTCTTCAGAGCATTCCCCATTGTACAGGCGGTAGAACACACAGAGAGATGCAACGTCTCTCCGAATGCTGAGGGATTCTAAACCGCCCGTGAGAGTGGGATCGTCGACAATACGAACAGCACGTCGTTGGATAGAGTCAAATGGGTCCAATTGGTATTTCGGTGCGCCGGCCCAGAGATGAGAGCAGTACTCCATATGGGGCCTCACCTGAGCTTTGTAAAGCATTAAGAGTTGCCCAGGGGTGAAGTACCGCTTCGCTCTGTTCAGCACACCGAGCTTTTTGGAGGCCATTTTGGCCTTATTGTCCAGATGACCCCTAAATTCGACTTTGCTGGAGATGTCGATACCAAGGATCCCGATACTCTCCAAGATCTTAAGAGGTATGCTCTGAAAGCGAGGTGCTACAACAAAAGGGGTTTTTTTAGCGGTGAATGCACAGACTTGCGTCTTACTGGGGTTGAAATCCACTAGGTTCATAGAACCCCAAATCGAGACTAGATCTAAAGAGTCTTCGATTTCAGACACAAGCCTGGCGCGACTCTCTTCCACTTCGACCCGAGGGATGTTGGCGCGGCCCCTGTACAAGGTGTCTCCAGTACTGTCATCTGCATAGCAACGTATGTCACCAATTTGCAACAGGTCGTTGATATGCAGAAGAAACAGAGTTGGGGACAACACGGAGCCTTGCGGGACGCCAGCGTTAATAGACATGGTGTCGGAGCAGCTACCATCGATAACGACTCTGATGCTCCGTCCAGTCAGGAAACTGGCAACCCATTCGCATAATCCCTCGGGTATCCCGAAGGATGGTAACTTGGAAAGCAGCGATTTGTGCCATACTCGGTCGAAAGCTTTCGCAATGTCTAGGCCTACAGCCAGAGCCTCGCCTCTACTCTCAATGGCGTCAGCCCAGCGGTGTGTTAAATACGCTAAAAGATCACCAGCCGAGCGATTATGGCGAAATCCATATTGACGGTCGCTAATCAGCTGGTGATCCTCTAGGTACCCAAGGAGCTGTGTGTTTATAACACGCTCCATCACTTTGGAGAGGAGGGAGGTGATCGCTATTGGCCTGTAGTTGGCCGGGTCGGTGCGGTCACCCTTTTTAGGCAAAGGGTGAACATGAGCTACCTTCCATGCTGACGGGAAGCTTTTTGTGGAATATGAGAGCCTAAAGAGTCGCGTAAGCACCGGAGACAACTCGGGAGCGCAAAATTTGAGCACCACCGCAGGAATACCATCTGGCCCACTCGACTTTCGGATATCAAGAGATGCTAGAGCTCGCCGTACTTCACGCTGGGTGAAGCAGATTTCTGGCATGGAGCTTGTGCACCTCGAGGTTGACGGTGGTGAGGCACCTCTATCGTCCAGAGTCGAGTTTGAGGCGAAGAGACTGCCCAGGAGATCGGCTTTCTCTTTCGCCCCATGGGCCAGTGAGCCATCGAGTTTCCGCAGTGGTGGAAGTGACGACTGACAGAAGTTACCCTCGGCAGCCTTAGCGAGCGACCAGAAAGCCCGACTTCCAGAAGGATAGCTTGCTAGTCGATCGCCAATTCTGCGGATGTGCTCATTCCTTGCCCTGACAGTGATCCTCTTACTGCACCTCGAGGCAGCGTTAAATTTCTTCCTCAAGTCGGTGGTATTCGGATCTTCAGACACCTGCGCTTTGGCCCAGGCCCTGTATGCAGCCCGCTTATTACGGCGGGCCTCTCTACAGGACTGATTAAACCAAGGTTGGCTCCGTCCGCCTACGGGTATCACGGAACAAGGAATATAACATTCCATGCCCTGCAACACCACGTCGGCAACGGAGTCTGCACAGGTATCCGGATCACCCGACGAGAAACAGAGCTGCCTCCAGGGATAAGAAGCGTAAAATTCGCGCAACCCATCCCAATCTGCAGACTTGTAGTGCCAGACGTTGCGCGTTCCCCGAGAATAGGTCAGCGCGGATTGTTTAGCTGGCACAGCAGTTCGAATGATACAATGGTCTGATGATCCTAACGGAGCATCAACAACAACATTGTAGTCATTCGGCCGCGTAGTCAGCAGGAGGTCCAATAGGGAGGGAGTATGGCTCTCGATATCAGGTATCCTCGTGGGTGAGGATACCAACTGCGAGAAACCATAGGTCAGGGCAAAGTTGTAGGCTGCTCTCCCTGCGCGGTCGGTTATTCGGGATCCCAACCACTCTTCGTGGTGAGTGTTGAAATCACCGAGGACCACCACTTCCGCACAAGGGAACTGCTCGAGCACGCTGTCAGTCGTCTCTTGTAGCCGCTCAAAAAAACGAGTCGTCTCCGTATCACCGCTGTGGGACCTGTAAAGGCAAGCGTAGACTTTAGTGGAACATCCATAGTCAATACGCGCCCAGAGGATCGACAGGTCCCCGTCTTCAAAATGGCTGAGACGGCGGCAACAAACATCCTCCCGGATGTACATGCATACCCCGGCACGTCGCACAAAACAGTGCTCCAGTTTGTAACCGGGGTAATGAAGATATGATGTATCGGCCGGGCAGGAAATCTGTGTCTAAGTCAAGAAAATATTGCTCTTGACCGGTCTTAAAAATTGGCTAATCTTCTTGTGCGGCTTGAAGTAAGTTTTAATTGAAGCTCGTCTCAAGATATTGCCAATTTTGTCAGTGATGCCCTTGATGTATGGTAAGATGGCAGGTTGTCGCTCAACTGTAGGAGGCTTGGGGCGGCTTCTGTGACGCATTCGTGGGAGTTTGTGATTGTTGCTTCGCAGTACTTGTTTCACATGCAGAAGCTCTTCCTCGAGGTGGTCAGTGTCACAGATGCCGTGTGCTCTCTGTAACAAAGATTTGCCTACGGTAGCCAACTGACATGGATGGTGATGGGAGTTACCATTGAGATATTTATCTGTATGGGTGGGTTTCCTATACACAGTATGACCAAGAGAGTTGTCAGGATTTCTGATGACTAAAATGTCAAGGAAAGCTAAGGATTTATTTATTTATTGAAATTAAGGAGTGTATTCACTGTTAGTATGTCCAAAGGTCAGTCAATGCGTGACCACGGCTGGTGTAAACCGTAACATCGAGTAACATCGTTCAGACCCGATTTAGAATACAAAATACATACACTGTGTCCGGAATATTCCAAAAAGCCTGAAACCATAGATTTCTGATTGTTAGTTCGTCGATATGTTGTGTTACATATTTTGCCACTCCGTTTCACCCTGTAGCGACACAGCGCTCGACACACGACGAGCAATCAGTGCAGTGCATCAATCAGCCCTTTCCAAGTATATTGTCTTGTGCACAAGGGATATGCCTTAAAATGCCAAGATGGCCAATCGGGTTGGCGATTTCACTCTTTCAGAGGTGGTGTACGAGTACTAGTAGTTGGTCAGCGCTTGTGGTAGCGGTTTAGTTATCCCTTACAACACCCACGGGAATACGCGAGGAATTAGATGATGTTTCATCGTTAAGCAACCTTCTGATACAGTACCAATTCACATACAACAAACAACCTCTATACGGATTGAATGTCGAATAATCATTTACATATTCCGCAAGTACCTACACAGGTTACAAAAAATCGTGTTTAAGTACATACCATCCCATTGTGGTCTGCGTTTAATAGGCGTTTAAAAATAATGTTACATTTATAAATTAATTATTACGTTATTCAATAATCACTACATTATCATAATTAAATTAAATAAATTACTGTCATTAATAGTCATTATACAATATAGAAATACCTTCTTAGTGAGTCTTTAAATTATAAAAAAGAAAGTTACGGACAACTGATGAATCAGTCAGGATATTTATCTTTATAGATAGTTAGAACCATGGTTAAAAGCTCCCTAAACAATGTTTTGATCGTTTACGGAGTGTATTGAAACTAGTTTTGATCGTTTACGGAGTGTATTGAAACTAGTTTTTGATCGTTTACGGAGTGTATTGAAACTAGTTTTTGATCGTTTACGGAGTGTATTGAAACTAGTTTTTGATCGTTTACGGAGTGTATTGAAACTAGTTTTGATCGTTTACGGAGTGTATTGAAACTAGTTTTTTATCGTTTACGGAGTGTATTGAAACTAGTTTTTGATCGTTTACGGAGTGTATTGAAACTAGTTTTTGATCGTTTACGGAGTGTATTGAAACTAGTTTTGATCGTTTACGGAGTGTATTGAAACTAGTTTTTGATCGTTTACGGAGTGTATTGAAACTAGTTTTTGATCGTTTACGGAGTGCTTTGAAACTAGTTTTTGATCGTTTACGGAGTGCTTTGAAACTAGTTTTTTATCGTTTACGGAGTGTATTGAAATTAGTTTTTTATCGTTTACGGAGGGCTTTGAAACTAGTTTTTTTATCGTTTACGGAGTGTATTGAAACTAGTTTTGTGCAATGGCGTTATTGTATAATTTTATTGTAGATCTAGGAGCAGCCTTAAACAAAAAAACATATCAATTTAATAATAAAAATCACTTAATCGATTTCGATCTTCGAGGGCGTAAAAGCCTTCTATCATTTGCGTTTAAATTCAAGGGCTATTATATAAAGTATCCTTGATATCAGCCGACAGATTATAAAAAATTTAAAGTGATTAATAATAGAAGCAATGCCTTTTGACGGTTCGCTTAGGAATTTCTTCGCCTGTAAAACATTTCTGCGTGATCTATCTCTTTTCTTAATGATATAGCCTAAAGAATAAATTTCGGCCTGAACTGAAACTCTGGATTTATTCTAGTGTGAAACAGCACTCCGAAGTACATCATGTATTCAACTTTTTTGCAGGAACTCGACATGTGCAGTTGAGATGTTGGTTGATTATTATTCAAAAACAATATTGTGGGTTTTGGCGTTTAATACCGATAGTTTAATAGGCTTCAAACTGTGTTTATGCATAATGTTAGTGATAATCAAATTTTTCGTGTACCTCCAAGGAGTAATCTTCTGTCCACAATAAATCTTCTGTCACTTTACTGAGCGGCTCCTAACTTCGACCGATCATTGACAGAATGCGTTTTGAATTGTTTCGGCTTTAAAATTGTTAATTGCGAAGAAAATTCGACACTGGCATAATGTTGACTAATTGCGCTATTGCCATATAAGAAAACACAAAATTTAGATCATTTTGCCATAATGATACAACTCATGTCGGTAACTGGATTTTTTTACAGAATTTTACAGAAAATAGGGTTTCATTTTGACCCTTCAAGTGCAATGCCCTAAAAAACTAGATCAATCGAAGACGCACTGCGTATAATGAAATAACCGATTCGTCTATTAATAATAAATAAACGTATACCAATCAACGTGATAATTACTCGATCGGTTGCTCGACTAATCTCAGGACCGGTTGATTGGCTATTGATTGGACCATCTTCGATACTGAATTATGTTGATTGCTGATTGAGAGCATAATCGTATTATAATAATGATCATTTATTTGATTGTGTCTAATATCAAACTGATTGGTCAGTATAATTTTCAGATAATCACAATAATTGGCTTGGTGGTAAGTGGCATATCATTGGACATGATAACAGTTCATTTGATACTAACATACTATTGAACTTTAACTATGACCAGACCATAACCGGGGCACATTGTCTTGTGCACAATTTATCATAAGTGCAGTTCAATATGGCCGTATGGTATCGGCTGACTTTAGACTACCATCACTCCATTTCTTCCGGTGGGTATTGTAAAAGAGGATTAAGAAATAACAAAGTCGCTTCAGCAAGTAGTGAGGAACTACACTACCACTTCGCCAGCGTGGCGTCTTAAGGTTATACGTCCCTCGTGCATAAAACATTATGCACGAAGAGGCTCTTGTCTGGCAGTGGATGGAAGGAGGGTTACAGGTAACTGAACTAGGTAACTTGTAGGTAGAGAGCGCGTGCTACATTCCCACAGTCACTGGGCGCACTCGACTGGCCACGTTACCCCTCTCTCACAGAAGACTACCTTGAAATGTACTGCATTTACAGAACAGGATTCCTTGGAAGCGCAGTATAAACGCAGTCCTTATGCTTTTCTTGGAGTATCACTAACATTATGCACAAAAAAAACTTCGAAGTTTAATAAACTATCACTATTAAATCACAACATGCACAATACAGACTTTTTATAATAATCAAACAAAAACTCAACTTCACTTCTCGAGGTCCCGCCAAAATGTCCCAGAAAGAGTTAATAGATAAAGATGCTAAAAAAAGTTTAGCGAGAGCAAAAGGGAATGCCCATGTTCTATTGTTATTGTGACCCAATATGAGTATCTGTAATATAAAATAAATTTTACATCAATTTGATTCTTAATATGACTTAAAATCGAAATGCTTTACATTTTTTTTTAAATAAAGATGATAGAACGCTGCAATAAACAAATTATTTTGTTATATTTTGAGGTTATATTTGAGTTTCACTTTTATTTCATTATGTTTTAATTTTTATATTTCGTCACAGTATCAATACCAATATGAAACACAGCAGATAGGCCATCAAAATTGGACAATACAACGCAAATTGCAAATATAATTATATAATCTGTGACAATACATTGCAATGCACCACAGAGTAATTATAAGAGCGTTATTCCATTATAGAGGGCGCCTGAATCGGTTCAATGAATCGAAGAATGGAAAACATGAAATAAATAGAAACATGAAAAAAATATTCCCATCTTTATTTTTCGTCAAAAATTGCACAATTGTTCTAAAAATAACATCAGTTTTTTTTTCATGTAAGGTTCATCTCACTTCATAAAGAGGCCAAAAATAGGCATTCCCCTTTCTAGAGCTATAGTTTTGGTTATAAATATTTGTCTCGCATCGAATTGTTCTTTGAAAGATGACAACGCTGACAAAACTTTTTTCGTTCGTGATTGGAAAGCTAACGAAAAATTTACAAAATCAACGCTATCAAAGTGTAATACGGAAAACCTAAGTGTCGGCCTGGATTTCAATGAAGGCGCTACAGATTGCCTGAAATTAGAGCTCCAATAACGCTATGAACACAATAACAGTAAATAACCGTACGGAATCCCCATACGCTTGAAAGCTATCTCACGCACACAAGTTTACGCCACTTTGTTGTCGTTGCGTGTGGTGTGGTTGAGATCCAACCACTGTATCGAACGTTTCCGTTTATTGTACAAGTAGCATTTTTCATCGCAAGTGACAATCCGATTCAGAATCCCTACCTATTATACTCCAGTGATACAAAACTCCGCTTTTAAATTCGTATATTCCAGCTTCTATAACAAATTAGGTATAAATAGTCGGGCACGAGAATCACATATAATTTCTTATTATAATAATCTTATTTCTAGCAACGCTATCTGTAAACAATGACAACTCCTATTCTTCCTCCTGACAACCAAAACATCGGACAACCCGCCTCAATTCATCGTCGTCGTAACAAAATATAATCTAACAATTATTTTCCACAGATTTTATGACAAAACAATTCAATGGAAACTTTTTAAAAAAATAACTTACAATACTATAATACCTACCCTTAAATGCACTCCTCTTAATTAAATTATTTGTGTACCCAATAAGTTGACCGGTAGGAATTAAGTACCGAGTTTGCGCAAATGACTCAATATTGTTTTGTCGTTTACATTGAAAGCTGCTACTAGCTCAGCCATACTTTGAAACGGATCCGCTTCAATTATAGCCTTTAATTCAATCATCATCAACCTTAGTTTTCGGCGGTCCTCGGGGCTCGTTCTTGACGTCAAAAATTCCAGTACGGAAGCGATTGAACTAAAAACGCACTGTGCGTTCGTTAACGGTGTTTGATCCATATACATTTTACATCGTTTATATTGCGTGTCGCCTGTGTTGCGTTACTGTTACTACGGAACTCTAAAAAACACAGCCTACAACATATATACATACGTATATAGTACATCTGTCGTCTCGAGCTACATGCTACGCTAGGTGCGGGGCGGGGCGGTGCCGCGGTGGCACTATGTGACAGATGACATACTTGCAGCGACCGCCGCCGGGGATACTATCTATCAACTATCTTCTTGTACTCGTACATTACACATACACATATGTATATTACATCCATGATTGCGTAAACGAAAGTATTCGAGAAATAATAATCAATAGAAAAACAAATGAATAGCTGATTTTGAAAACAAGTATAACCTAGCTATTTTTTAATTCAGAATTTCTAGTCCGGCTGCGCCATGTATTAGTTAGTATGTTATGTACATTAAAAGACTAATAACAGTGACTAAGTAATTTATTAATATTAGACGTGAATGTGCGTCTTACCGAGGTCACCTGACAAGAGGGCGTGTAGTCTATGGCCATAGGGTGGTAAGCACTCGTTTGACAAAACCACAGACAATACAACACCAAAGATATTTTGACCTTGAAAACATAAACGACTGACTATACCTGTGTCGCCTTTGCTTTTAGACCCCCCATATGTAAAGACGTAACAAATAGAATAGAACTAAGTTACGCTACTCTTCTTCACTTGTATGTTAACTTATAACATACGTCACGTGTTAGCACGCAATTACATATGATTTATAGGCGCTAACATTCAATAGAACGTAATTGTAGCACGTAATTGTACTTGTCTAGAAAAATATTTATGGGTTGCTATATCTTCTCGTCTTTTATTGGATATGTCTGGCGAAAGAGTTGCTATATTTAGACTGAATTCAATTTAGTTACGGTTAACAGACTTGTTGTGTCTAGATTTCAAGTAACGAATGACTTTGATGAGAATTAGGGCATGAAATGACTTAGATTAGATGAGAAATAGACAGTGATAACTGTGATATGTCACTGATAGTGTGACTACCTCCATCCTTCTCACCACCGCTCTATTTATTTCCGTGTGTGTCGAAAAAGCCGACCAAGGAATAACAAATCCACTGACACAAGTGCATAAGACTCGAAACTCGCCAACCCGCTTGGCCAACGTGTGTCCCTCATGTATATACAAGACCAACGTGCACGGAGCTCATGCCCGGCAGTGGACGAAAACGGGACTAGTTTCAATTACACTGTGATTACACAGCTACTAATTAGTACAAAATGAATCCAAAATCCAAGATGACAAGTACCTACTAAAAAAGAAAAAGAAATTTCGTGGAATTACACGCTTATCTGACAAAAGGTTCATTTTCCTGCGGCACGGTACAGTCCACCCGTGGTAAATTGGTTTCGGACTATATTCCACCGCGGGGACCAAGTGCGGATTGATGGACAATTAGTGTCACGTGGTACGTATAAAATGGAAAAGTCAAAATTTTCTATTTCGGATTATTACGTATAAAATGTTTTCGCGTGCAATTTTTAGGAAACGATTCAGGGAAATTTACTCAATGTGGCAACTGTTGATCAGATGTAAGTCAATTAGGTATCTGTATATAAAATATATATGTATGTATGTATGCATGCATCTATTTATTTACATTATGGTTTAATTAATATGCGCCACTATTCACAACAGTTTTACTTAATCTTACCTACCATTGCACCTACCGCGTCATCTCTGCATAGCCCAAGGGTTGACTGGCAGATAATGCTTCATAACATTAAGTCTGCCCTTTGTCACTTATAAATAAATAAATGTATTAAAGCTACGTACAACGAGGACTCTCAGTATTGTATGCAATAAAATTAGGTACAACCTAAGTCTCTAGAAAAAAAAAGGATTCATCTTTACCCTTCCTCCACGACTCGTGTCAAGCACGACATTATATGTCATATTATTTATATGTTTCAAGACAAAATGCGGCAAATATTGGCGCCATCCCTATGTGACGTCACTCTTCGCTTTACAGGAACAACACTTGACAGCCGCCTGCGTGTCTTAAAGCTAATTTTCCCTTTGATATAAATATCGTATCTTATACTAAATCCATTTGTCCATACGATTGTATCCTTAAGTAGTTTATTGGAAAAAAAAAATAAAAAGAGAAAATATATGTATTTTTATTACGAGAAGGGTCAGTTCCTATCGAAGGGCAAGAGAAATCAAATCAACAGAGACGTTGGTATATGGTACAAGTTAAGAACTTTTGGTATCCGGTTTATATGGGACGCACATTTGGTGCCGGTTAATTAAGAATAGCGTTTTTAAGATTATCGCGTTTTACATACTTATTTTTATATTAAATGGGTTTTACCCCCTGAGTGAAAAAAAAAAAACGTAGAAATACGTATTTAATCGATAAATAGTGTTAATAACAATGAATTGATTTTATATTTTATGAAAATTTAAATGATTTATGAACATTAAAAACTTTCATAAACCTAAATTAACCGGTTTATCCTAAACAGGTAGGCGGTATAGAAATCAATTTTTCGCTTTGATGGAAAAGAATGTTAAAAAGACGAATTGAACTCGAAACCGGTTTATAACTACAACTTTCTAGTTTTCGTGTCAAGTTTTAAAATGGAATCCTACAAATATTTATTTCTTTCCTATGCGATGCGACTCTTCAATTCAATTTACTCGTGATTTTACATTAATGAACATAATTTTAATACGTATTTTATTTTATGAATTTTTGTAATATAAATTTCTTGGATTAGCAATAAAATAAATGAATTATTAATTGAATCTTCCGGGCTACACTCCACTATAAAATCAATGAAATTATTATCATAATGAAAAATAATGATTTATTGGAAAAAAACATCAAGAAAAAACTGAAAAGTAAATTATTTTGTAAATGTCTCGTGGAAGTCAAGGAATTTAGAATCATAAGTAGAATCATGGTTTCAGTCTTCGGGCAAAGTTCGAACACAGCCTTTCGTCTTTCGAAATGTCGTTCGTAAACTTAGATAATTTTGACTATCAATATAAACTCACTTTTCTCTTTACACTTGGGCCAAGCACGTAAGAGGATCTTAATAAAGGAGTAATCCCCAATTTTCTTTATAGAATCTTTATTAAAGATAACATGTGGTAGATATAAGGGCTTTTGGCTCTTGGTCTTTGCCTCAGGGGTTTTAGCGGGAATTATGTTTGTTTAGTGGAAATATATTATGTTACTGGCTATGTCCGCGACTTTATTCGTGTGGACGTCAGAATGATTCCCGAGGGAATTCTCCATTTTTTCCTACTTTCTATAAAAATAATACAATTACTCCAATAATCAAATTAAAATTCTTCTTTAATTTAATTTTCTATGTATCCATGCTACGAGTATAACCATACCATCATTCTCTGGCTTTCCACTGCTGGATACAGGACTCTCCTGAAGCTCGCCATCATACACTATCTTCGGCCCTTCTCATGCACCCACTACTGGCAAACTTCTTTAATTTGATCTGGCCACACTGCGCTTCCCGATTAATAGTCTCGGTGCCGCGGTAATTATAGCCCGATCGTTAACACTTCTGCATGCTGATTCTATTAGCTATATCGGTGACTTTCTTTGGGGAACTATTTCAGGGTTCTTTCAAATACACATAAATTTAATAACCTATTGAAGTCTCTGTATCACGGTGCATACAAACCGCACTGACTTTCCTTTTCATAGCGTGTAGACCACTATAATATTGGAATACTAATTATGAGCGTATTTTGTGTAAATTGACTACTTAATTACAGTCACATTTGGTTTAAACTCTCTGTTCCTCAGCATACAGACTATTAAGCATACACTTCTAGAAAGCATACACTAATGGAAGGTAGTCAGTACACAGCAATGTTTGTTTTTATTACCACGTCTTGAAATCGATTTCAAATTTCAAGATACATTTTAGTTTTATAACCGCATTTTTAATTTCAAACCGCTTCCTAACTCGTACATTACGTGTTAGTTTCACATAATCTTTTTTCTATTTAAAATTTATATATAATTATATGTATTTATATCCTCAACAAAATAAATCGATCGATGATTAGTATGTATAATACATTCCAGATCAATTTAAGTTTAATAAATTTAAGAAGAAAAAAGCATGTAACATTGTAAATCAAAAATTACTTGACTAATAATGCACGCACGCACATGAACACGAGAGAGCGCATTCATACATGTTTTTTTTTATAGACGAAGGTGGCAGACGAGAAGACAGTCCACCTGATGGTAAGTGGATACTGTCGCCCATGGACATCCGCGATACATGCCAACATTAGTTCAAAATGACAAACGTTGGCACGACCCCGGATGCGCTACCTACCTTTGGAGATATAGGAATGGATTTGGAGAAAGGGTTGGGAAAATGGGTAGGGATAGGATGGGAATGAGCTCTGGCACATCTCACTCACTACCGAAACACGTACGTACATTAGGCAAATAAATTAAAGTGGGAAATGCAAGGTAGTCAAGGTAGTCATTTCAAGGTAGTCTTCTGTGAGAGAGGGATAACGTGCACTTTCCCCCTCTCTTTGTACATACACACAAATACCAAATACACCCACACAAACATATGTACATACATATTTATTTATACATTGATTTCAATATATATTAATACAGGTACTAAGCCTAAGTTTAAGGAGGGACTGGACTCTACGGCACGAGGTATCCTAGTGTAATATTTATCTAAAAAAAAAGAAAAAATGGAAACGAGTTGAACAATTTAATATTTACATCTCATGAACACATATAATTATATCTCCTGTCACTTTCTCTCCATGAATGAACAGCAACAGCATCTATAATAATCAATTGTGAACAGTTATTCCAAAAACTAATAACTTATTTATACCATCTATAATTGTATACCCTCTTCCCGTTTTAGCAATTCATTTAAAATTATGATGACTTACTTAACGAGCGATCATATACAAGTCGTCAAGCTATAACGATCCATATAGAGAAATTTCATTAAGACCCGAGTTTGTTGGGAATTTGAAATGGGTTTCGTTAAAGCTGTTTCTACACGAATATGCAAATAAAAGTTGAGTTAACCAGAGATTATATGATCTATAACGCTCGTATGAAACCATTATTGCTTTTTGTTTGAGTCGTTTAGAAATACGATTGTTGAATATTACCTGTTTTGCGGATATTTTTATTTGTATTAGCATATATGAGAAAGTTTAACGATTATCAATTCCTTGGAAAAGGGCGAAACTTCTAGTGTTCTTAATTGTCTCGATGGGTGCAACAGCCGCTGGACGCACCTAACTGGCCACGTTACTCTTCTCTCACAAAAGAGTATCGTAAAATATACTGCATTTTCCACTTACTTTATCCCTATTCCTCCAATCAGGTATGTCAGAACCCATTTCGGTCTCATCCTATCTTATCCCTCCCCATCCTTTCTCCAAATCCATTCCTATGTCTCCAAAGACAGACAGCGCATCCGAGCATGTGCCAACGTTTGTGATTTTGGACTGATATTGACATGCATCGCGCATGTCGCAAGGCGACAGCATCCACTTAGCTCTAGGAGGACTTTCTATTCGACTGTCACCTTCTTTCTAGAAAAAGAAGTACGGAAAATATGAAAATCTCCGTTTCAACTGGGCTCTGCCATCGATATTTTCCTTAAGTTGTCAGCCCTTCACGTGGTCGAAGGGCGTCCCATACAAATGTTCTTTTCAACGAATAGATGGCAGATGAGCGAGCAGCCCACATGATGATACTCGTAAGTGCTCATCGCCGTCCATTGACACCTGCAACACCTGGAGGCTTGCGGGTGTGCTGCCGTCCTTGCAGGATTCTCTTCACAGCTCTCTTGAAGAGCCCAATATCGTAGCGTAACCGAAAAACCTCAGCTCGCAGTTCATTCCACAATTTACGGGTTTGCCGGCACGTGGTTCCATTCAAAGTAGACGAGTTAAAATTACGGACTTAACGAACATGCTTTTAGTCAGGGACGGATTTAGTTAATATTTCACAGGCCTGATTATCTGGTATGAATACACTCGTTAAATATTTCATGCTTAATATCGTTTTCCCTCCATTGTTAGTGGGGAATGTTGGATTTGGACCGCTAAAATTGAAATTGAAACTGAATTCGTAATGATTCGCTAAATTTGGTTGTAACAGCGAATACCTCGCATCTCGCATTAAAATGAATAATTAAATAAAATATCGCATCTTGCAATTAAATAAAAATCTCGCATTAAAATTTAATTTAAATTTAAAACAACACGTACGTACATTTTAATGCGAGATTTTTTTTGAGCGAAGCGAATTTTTAATCTATATTTGGTTGCTGAAATGTATCTACCAATATTGATATGCTTTTGCTACAGTCAATTAGAACATAATAAAATATTGGACATTTGAATTTTATTTATTGCCAACAATTTATCTCTCAGTCAGTATATTTAACGACACACGTATACTACGTTTCGTATTAATATCCATGACCATCAACCTATTTCTCTCCACTGCTGAGGCTCGGCACGACACATGATCTTCGGCTCTTCTCATCCAACCACCGCCATCGAACCTTTCCAAGTGGTAGCACTCATTCATCTACTCCATCAGTTATCGGTTCTTGGCAAATATAAAATCATTGTATTATTTTAATTTTTAAGGTCATACAAGATATTGTGCTTGAGGAGGTTCAATTCCAGGAGTGAATGATAAAATGTCAATTGCGATGTATTTAATAATCACTGATATTTCACCAAAAAATACAATTAAAATGTATGTGAAATATAGTTATGCAGTAATCTTCGGTCATCAATGCTCATCGAGTTTTTTGGTTTAAAATAAAAATACTAAAAGTTTTTATAGTAACAAATAGACCGCGTAATAAAACAGAAATACCTAAAAAGTTCCCCTCACTCTAATGAATTACAATAATGATTTCTCCCAAAAATGCCGGGCTATATTGCCGCCTGGGGCACGGATAAGGATTCCGTTTATGGGGCTCAGAATAGCCCTTTATAGGTCCGCTGGGAGTCCGGCCCTGGACTCGTAAATAACGAAAAAAAGGATCGTACGTTAGGAGAGAATGTGTCAAAATGGGACATTCTATTAATATTAAACAGTTGGCGTTACTTTTTAGCTTAGGAGAGATAAGGGTGGGAGTACAATTTTTAAGGAGTGCCTGTATATATTACCTATACATATTATAATGAAATCCTAACAAAGCGTACATTTTTATCTGTACATTTGTATCTGTACATTTTTTTATAGAATAGATGGCAATCGAACGGGCGGCTCACAGGACGGTAAGTGGCTACCGCCTGCAACACTTACATGCTCTACCAACCTTGCAGAATCCTTCAGAATCCTAGCTCTTCGAAACATTCCCCATTATAAAGACGGTAGAAAACTCAAAGAGATGCTACGTTTCTTCGGATGCTGAGCTATTCTAGATTATAAATAAATGAACAATGAAATAATTTATAAAAAAATCAGTATGATACTGGTCAAATGCCTGCCACCCTTTGTCCTTTCCATTCCTTGTTACAACTTCATCAAAGTCGAGACCATAAATTAAGTTCAAATTTACTAAATTCTTAATAAACCCATTCCAATACCAAAAACATTATCCCAGACAATCTAAAATTTACACACTTAAATTAGAGTCAACTGACACTTCATATAACTTATTTATAACTCAATAAAGGTTATAATCACCTGAATAGTGTGTCCGAGTTAGGAGTCTGACAAGAACAAAAAATACTAAAAGGTCCAAACGACAATCGTCCCGCAAGTCCGTGTGACGTGCCGCCATTTTGCCTTATTTGGGGTTCCGTAGCAAAAAGAGAAAAAAAAAACGCCACGCTGGTCAAGCAGGTTGGAGAGTCGGCTTCTTTAGAAGTGGTGTAGTTCCTCATGAACTTGTGGTAGCGGCTTTGTTATCCTTTAGTCACTCTTTACGACACTCACGAGAAGGGTGGTACTGTAACACCGCACGACCCTGTAATAATTATTAATTGTTAATATATTCATTATCAATGCTGTCATAATATTCTAAATTCAAAATCTTGGATGAAACTTTTTTTTGTACGGAATCCTAAACCCGAGAGATGGACTGGCCTTTTTTTTCTTAATTCCCGACCGGCGGCGGGCGTCAATGGCACCTCGTTATTATTCCACCAAATAATGATTCGACCGATTTTACGTTCCCGATTATCTCGATTCCGAGGAACGTGCAATAGATTATTCGAGAAATGAACGGACTCTTTGTTAGAGTGGATTTCGGTCGAGATTGGGAACACCTGGCGTGATCCTTACGGATTAGTGATGGGCAGGTTTATCGATGATTTCTTTTCGGCCAGGATGCGTTTGACTTTAGTATATTTTCCCGCTTTATCAATTATCAGTTAATTAGAGTAATAATTGTTTCCAATTATTACTCTATTGAAGCAAAACTTACTAAAAACCTTTTTAGGAAAACTTTCAGTTTATAAATATAATGAAATTTATTTTGTTACCTATTGCTAAGAGATAGTGTACAAATTTGATAGTGTACAAATAGTGTAACATAATAGTAGTAAGTGCTGTCGATTTATCTTTCTCTATCTTATATCTTATATTTATTTATCTTTAAGACAACTGTTTTAAAAAATATTTATTTCTGTGATAGGTATTAGTTATTTATTAGATAATTATTTATTTATTTCTCTTTCGATTTTCTTTAAAACTACAATAGAATTCAAAACATATTTATTTATTAAACGGATCTTAACGCTGACTAGTCAGCTCGTAACCATGGTTGGTGTGATCCAGCATAAACGTTCGCGTAAAATAAAAAAAAAGGAAAACATACGCGTTGAGACCCGTTTAATAAATATGTGTAAAAGTACGAAAATCTCACACAAAATTCTATACATCGATATCGATAAATAGATGTCTCGTCACATCACTAGCCTAGACCCGTCTGATCGTAAAACTGTGCTACAAAGGAATTCTTTCGAAGCTTAATTTGTGAATAGGGAATACCACCGACACCATTTTGTACCAGTTTTGTGTGCGAATCCAACGACTGACGTCTGGTCATAAATGTATGAGATTTTAGTGTTTCGTAATTTAAATTAAAGTGTACTTTAAAATAACGGAACAATTACATTTTTTTCATAGAATAGGTGGCAGACGAGCGGACGAGCCACATGATGGTAAGTGATCACCGCCGCCCATGGACACCTGCAACTTCAGGGGGCTTGCGCGTGCGCTGCCGCCTTTGTAGAATCCTGTTCATATACATATATAGATTATATATATTTTTTGACGAATTAAAATGAAAAAGAATAGAATTAATAGAAGATAAAATACTTTTAAAAATGATAAATCTATACTAATATTATTATAGAAACTTGAGTTTATTTTTATTTTCTTTACGAGTGTATCTAAGAATTAAACTCAAAAACACTACTAGATTGAGTTAACAAATCCTTTCTTTGGAGGGGGAGAGTGCACTCTGCATTCTCACAGCCGCTGAGCGCACTAGACTGGCCACGTTACCCATCTCATAGAAGACCTTGAAATATACTGCATTCCCCACTTAATCCTAACTTTATTCCCTATGTTACGTACGTGTTTTGGTAGTGAGGGAGATATGCCAGAGCCAATTCCCATCCCATCCTATCCTTTCCCTCCCCATTTTCTCAACCCATTCTCCAAACTCCATTCCTATATCTCCAAAGGCAGGCAGCTCATCCGGGGGCGTGCCAACATTTGTCCTTCTGGACAGCTGCTGGCATGTATTGCGGATGTCCATGGACGACAGTATCCATTTACCATAAGGTGAACTGTATGCTCGTCTGCCAACCTTTTACCATAAAGAAAAAAAGAAGCAAAAAGAATGCAAGTGGACATAGGCAATGTTTGGACTGCTATTGCTACCTGAGCAAAATTGATGATTTAGTTTTAAGGCCGAGCCTCAGAGCCCAATTTCATCACATCATATACTGACCCCATTTTTCTGACCCCTTTCACCGAATCCATTCCCAAATCTCCAAAGATAGGCAGCGCAACTGCGGGCGTGCCAATGTTTGCCATTCAGGACTAATGATGGCGTGTATCGCGGATGTATCCACTTACCACCGTGTGGACTGTCAGCCCCTTTGCCACCTTTTTTTTATAAAAAAAAATGTATAATTATAGTGGGTTTTGTGAGAGAAAGTACAAAATTAAGAGTTCACGACGCCTCGGACCAATACTCCTAAAAACAGAAATAATAAACTACTATGTTTCTCTTTTTAAAAAAATATGGTAGCCAATGGTCAAAGACCTCCCACCGGGCAATACCAATATTTTCAAAGTATTCACTCTCTGAACTCACGCAACGATTTTAAAATTCATTTGTAAATCAGCGTGAACGAACACATTAAAATTACATGCAAGAAACTTTTACCTTGGCAGTTTTTGCAAAAAGTTTTGACGCGGGAATATCTTACTGTTTTTACACAATATAAATGTGACCACAGTAGAGAAATTCGTTGTAAACTCACAAATACGGTGCACATACTCGTATACACAAACACAATATTGACTTGGACGCCGAAGTTGATTTCCTTGACAAATACTACTTGTCCAAAAATTCTTCGTTAAATATTATTAGATAGATAAATAATATAAAAGATAAATAATATAAGATAGATAATATTAATTACCCTATAACGTTACACTGTAGGGCACAGTTCGCCCTACACAGTGTGGATTGGTGTATATTACACATACCTTTTACCCAGAATTTTTCAGCATACCCATTTAATTTTAATACTCTAGCATGCGAGCTCACGATGTTTGTTCCTTCACTTTCGCGTTAGTGGCAATTAAAAATTCGTATTTAACTATAAACTCAGTATTACTGACAGGTATTTGATTTCACGAATGTGAGTCGATAATAGATATCCCTAGACTAATACCGTTCACCCAATGTTATTCCCCAATAACGAACATAAACATTAACATGAGTAAAAGACGTATTGAACGAATAATAACTTGAAGAGGATGACCGTTAAAACCTTCGAGAAAATAAATAATTACAATGTATTCACTTAATTCCATCGTTTTAGAAAAATAATTAAAATCCAGAAAATGTGTCCTCTTTGACGTTCGCGCCTCTATTGACAAGTGATAAATATGACAACTGTCAACCGTGGGAAGTACCATGGCGCCCTTTACTACAAGTGGGTACTTATAGTGCTGTGCCGCGATGATTCTGAATGACCAAAAATATAATTATTTCATTATTAATTTTGTTTTGTGTGTCTTCTGGGTGTGTGTTTGTGTTTGTCTTTGTATGTGTCTCTGAATTCACGTCACAGGGAACCCTAGTGTGGGCCATTGAGTGTAGCGTGTTATTTATTTATTTAGTAAAATTTTAATTATTAACATTTCTCGCAAACTGTAGTGGCGTCCTTCTCATGGCCGCCGTTTTAAAATGTTATCTCTCTGTGGTACACTTGTAGTATTTCTGTCATTTTTACGAGGTTTCTCTACTGTTATTACCTTATACTGTGGTGACTACATATGAGCGTTAAAAATTACCTTCTTTGCGAGTTTCCATTGTCACAGTTAGAAAAATAAGTTTCATTGTTAAATTCTTGAGTTGTTTAAGTGTTGACACGGTTTTTTAACATTGTTACTTACTTTATTTTTCATTTTTGGTTACATTTAAAAAATATTTACGTGGATTCTGGTAACAAATTTGGCAGTCAATGGGAAGTTTGGCGTTTCTTCGAATTACTATTATATTAATTAATATTTACTCTATGTAAGTATTTAAATATAATTTGATTACCTTGTCTTATAAAACCTACTACAATGCAAAAAAAAAAATGTTACAGCGTTTAGCTTCATTAACTTAGGCATGCCCTTAGGCCTACAGTAGTACAGTACAATAGGGTCACTGCACAAATTTTAATCTTGCCTTGCACCCAAACGCCAATTGTTTTTACACGCAATAAAAGTGACTGCCCATATTCGTCAATGCTTTCGAGTGAGCAACGTGTTTGAGAAAAATTTGACTGCTACTGTATGTCGCGTTACTATTTGCGACTAAAAGGATGACGTATACTCAAGAAAACCTGTTCAAAGAAATGGCTTTACGAGCTGAGGAAGGTAACTTCATAAAATATTTTAAAATGGATATAATTTTAAACTAGCTGACAATTTCGTTCAATCGTGCGCGAGTTTCAATACTCTTCCTAAAAAAATTAAAAACAGTCTAAAGCACAGGAAATTCGTTTACTTCGAAACATTACCCATTTAAATAAATATTAGCTAAAAAAAACTCTGAGGTCTGATTTTGGTAAGACCGTATTAGGTGTTAGGTAGATTTGGATTAATATCTAGACTACTTGACTGATTTGAATAAAATGCATACTAAAATCAATCTAAAAATAATAACTGTACAATGAGAATCGCAAGGAAAGCGCCCCGGTAGTTCAAGATTGCCAATTATTTTGCTCTTGATGTCAGTTCAGCGATGCAAAGAATTACTGTTTAAGAAAATTTGAAATAGCTTCGAAATGTCTTTCATGGCAACATAAAAGTAGTCATTAATAAAAATGCCTTTTTATTCAACCCCGGTGCCAAATAAAAGTAAATGTATTAGTAAAATAAAAAATATTACAGTACATTTATTTTTTGTTTGTAATACTAATAATTGTTAATCTTCATACTAATTAATATGTGACTATTTCAAGATATTGAGCATACTTAAAACATAACCTTACCTGAGCGAGGTAATCTGCTACTAATTCCTAAAAACTGGTCGCTAATGAAAACTTAACTTCAAATTCGCTCCAAACTCGTCGTTCGTCGATGGCCTTTGATTCATTATGTTATCAACTTGTCGTTCCTTAACGACGTGGATATTACACTCCAGTGAAGCCTTCTTGTATCAATTGCTGCTTATATTTGTAAATATCTCCTAGAACGCTCGTTTGTGCATGTTACTCGGCTTCTTCTGAACAACTATAATCTTGAAATTGATTTGGAGAAAGTGTTGGGAAAATGGGGAGGGTTATGATAAAATACGATGGGAATGGACTCTGGCATTTCTCGCTCACTACCGTTGCTAACGCTAACCACGCTGCTAACCCACAGCCGCTGGGCGCACTCGAATGGCCACGTCAACAGGCACTCACAGAAGACTACCGTGAAATGTACTGCATTTCCCACTTTATCTTATTCCAATGTTACGGTAGTGACGAGTAATTTAACGAGTAATGTGTTTCGGTAGTGAACGAAATATTGACAGTCTATTTCCATCCCAACACCTTATATCCTATCCTATCCCTCCCCATTTTCCAACCTTTTCTCCAAATACTCCCTTAAATCTCTAAAGACAGGCAATACATTTGCTAAAGAATAGTGAAAAGTTCGAAAATTAGTGTGTTCCTAGAAAAAATGACATTTTACACTTTTCTTATGTTGCCATCTGTACATTCGTTTTACAATATTGATTTTCAATCTATACACATGGGGGATTGGGCACAATTGAAAATTACTGTCACGGACAATCGTTAATAATTGGACATTAATTGTACGCGTTTTGAATTCCTTATTTTTATTACCCTAATGATTTGATTTAGAAAGATAATTTTGATCAGTTCCACCGAATTTATCCTACCGGTGATTGAAAATCATAAAAAGGTATATTGGCCAACTGGCCGACACGCCACGCTACATAGTCACGTGATGTCGGCCGGCTTTTACCACCACATCTCTTCACGTGGGTGTCGTGAATGACGACTGAGGGATAACAAAACCTCTTCCACAAGCCCTGAAGAAGTAGAAGAGTGGACTCGCCAACCAGCTTGGCCAGCGTGCCGTTATAAGGTCAATAAAGCCAAACATACCTCAAGACAAGACATGAGAAGGCGCCCACGTTTATTCCTTTACCACACTTATGTATACGATCTTATGTATTAGTATACAATAAAAAAGTTTAGCTTCACAACGCCTCGAACGACTAAAATAAAATAGTAAAACGGGTACAATTTTTAATTAAAAATCAGAATACATGCAATACCGTATTCTAAAGTAAAATATAATAAAATAAAAACTCCAATAGGCACCAGCTGTTGACATTTGATTACGAAATTAGAATAGAAATTGGTTTCCCGCCAATCCTCTTTATGGGTCCATTTTCGCGACCATTCAATTAGCCATTTAAATGTTCCAATCATTTTTTTCTGTAAGGTACTTTTATTTTCTGCGACAAAGCATTGAATTAGGCGTTTTCTTTATCCGGGCGCGACATAGCACACAGATCAAGCAAAATACAATAATTCCGGCAATAATGTGTACTATTTGTGTAAATATACAGTCGTTCCGATAAATGAGTACCTAGCAATAATTATATTTATAAAAACCTTTGCTTTATTTATTTATCTAAAATCAATTATGTAACATATTTACAGAGAAGTACTACAACATTAATCAAATTTCAATTTGTATATTATATAAAGTTTTGTTTTTCACTTATTTCGATATTTCTAAACATTTTTATATCTACAACACCGCTATATAAAAACAATTGAAGTTTTTGTGAAAAAAAAAAAATGTCAACAATACTTTCTTGGTAATTTTTGCCGAAAAATGACAGACTGCGTTGGCGGGAGGTAAGTTTGACCGCCTTGCAAATGCCCCACTTTTAGGGCCGTATGCTACATCTCTGTGTGTTGGTTGATCGATGGCATCTAATTGGAAATTTCCATGAATGGCATTAGTAAGTTGATAGATCAAAATCAACTGTATTTCAAGGGCACACTTAAAGATAACACTTTAATGCTGAAATCAATTTCTCTGAAGCTATTAAGTGTTGAAAGTTTTTTTTTATTACAAATCTCAAGCGATACAATATGCTAGAACTCCATACGTCAATATTTAAAAAACGGCTTCCGTGTCTATAAACCGTCTGTGGGGACTTTTTGGCGGGAACTTGAAAAGCGAAGTTGAGTTTATGTTTGATAAAAAATAAAAAAATGTGTATAGTGCGTTTTTGGTTAAATAGTGGTAGTTTATTAAAGTTCAAAGTGTTTTTCGTGCGTGGTATTTGTGACAATCAAATAAAAGCACGCGATCAAATAAAACTGCGTTTTTCGTGTGGTTCCATGGAGTCCTCTTCTGTCCTCAGTAAACCTACTATCACTTTACTGAGCGACTCCTGACTTGACTTTGATACGACTGGACATTGGAAGGATGCGTTTTAGACTTCAACATGGTTTCTTACAAAGAAACTGGCAGAATGTGCTAATTGCACCATTGCCGTATATGAAAATTAGAAAATATAAACCGTCTGTGACTACTGCTAGACGCCGCTAGTCAAGCGACCAGGCGACTTGTGTGCGACGCCTTAACGTGGACCTTGTGTGTAGTGATTATTCGCTGGAGTGTAGAAGAAGTAGTTTTTGCAGCGACATATATCGCTACCGTGTCAAAAAAGACTCCATTATTTTCTACATTTATTTCTATGAGGGCTAGGATATCATTTAGCAAAAGGAAGGCAGAGTTGCCAGTAGCAAGGCAAAGAACCTCCTCACTAAAAATACACATTTTCCTTATCTCGTGAGACGCGCTGCATTTATCACTTTGTTACATTCCCCCAATGTACGTACATATTTCGGTAGTGAGTGAAACATGCCAGAGCCCAAATCATTAGATGAACCTCCAAAGATAGGCAGCGCAACTGGTAACGTGCACGTTTGTCATTCTTTACCGATTTCGGCATGTATTGCGAATGTCCATGAACGACAGTATCCATTTACCACTAGGTGGACTGTCTGGTCGTCTACCATCTTCTCTGTATCAAAAATTTTGAAAATTGCTTCTACTGAGACATCGGTTTTGTATGAAGTCAACATAGTGTTTCTTACAATATCACCCCAGAAACATGACCTCGGAATTCCGGAGTGTTATCTTCAATCTCCGGTAGTTAACGAAATGGAAAATCATTGGGAACGCGCACAGTCCTGCGGCGAACGGCAGCCAAGATTTTATGGTGTTATCATGCAAATCGTAACTCATCGACATGGAGTTCGTCATTGGAGACACTGTGTTACTATAGAATTCCACAAATCAGTATAATTTCTAAATTGCTCCCAAATGATCGCATTGTTTTAAAAAATACGGACTGATTTACAAGTAGTATAATTTTTAAATAGCTCATGAGGACGGATAGGATGCGATGGGAATGGCATATCTCACTCACTACCGAAGCACGTACGTACATTGGGGGAATAGGGTAAAGTAGGAAATGCAGTATAATTTAAGGTTGTCTTCTATATACACTGTATACATTCTGTATTTCTGTATACTTCTGTATTCTGTAAACAATGAAGTTGTACATAGAACAAAGGTGTACATACAGGTAAGCTGTAACAATAGATAGCTAGATAGATTTAAAACTATTTATTGCACATCGAAGCAAAATAAGACAGTGACATTGTAACACATGACAAAGAACACATGAAAGGCGGGACCGATCTCTGCTGATACCGCTAATATCGCTAATACCGATCTCTGCCAGACAACTTTTGGTTAGAGAGGAAATAAATATTTTAATAACAGATAGATAAACTACAAACAAACAGGTATGATATGCGATAGTAATAATAATAATTATCTTTAATAAAAATTTTAAACGTTTGTTATCGTGGTTTTCAAACCCAGAAAAGTAGATGCGTTTTCAAACTCGTGTGTGTTATTGTTAGTATAGTGTGCAAGGAATTTAATTAACAAAAATAAGTTCAGTGTGGGTAGGTGAAACAAAAACGAATACGACGGAGGGTAGACAGACTTGTCTGTCGATAGCAACAACAAAACCCGCCTGCGCAGTCTCGCCGCGACTACGGCTCATGTAACTAAATATCGGCTATAACATATAAATAATAAAACGTGAGTAGCCCGTTTACATAACAATTATTATCTTTATTGTTTACACTTTTAAAGAAATTTGCACACACAGCTACAATACAAAACCATAGACGGTCTTATTACAATTATGCAATCTCTTCCTGACAACCTGTAACATATATATGTATTTAGTATGTTGTATCAGCATGTTATAAACAATAATGTCAAAATACATAGATATATCATATTATGATTTAAAATATATTTATTATATGCTACAGCAAGTCAAGATTTAAAAATATTATAAAAAACGTTTAAGGAGTTTTGACACTGTAATTTTAGCTTCTTTATAAACAAAACACAGCATGGCTTAGTTGGAAAACAACGCCCATAATCTTTACTCGCCTAAAGCGACGCGAACCATAGATCTATTACCGATAAACACAATCAAGGAGCAGCTTTTGTGTTAAAAATATCGTGTTCAAATTATACAGGCTGGTTCAGAAAGGGAATCAAATTATACAGTCTTGAATGGTCTGATGAGGTGTTTCAAAATATAGGTTGAGACGTGTTAAAGAGAGATGAAGGTTTTAAATTGGCCAATTTTTCAAAATATGGTAATTTTAAGTACGGTGGGCGAGTCAAAGATTTGTCTTTACGTTACTTCTATTTAAGAGGGGGGATAAACATTAATTGACTTAAATCAATAAACAGACAAAGATTACTGATATAAAATACACAATAAATAGTATGAAATAGAAAAGGGCTGGTCACATGATTAGTGGAAAAATAAATGGACCAAATCATTAACCGAGTGGTACGCCAGGGGCGATAAAGGGCATAAGGGAATGCAATACCGAAAACGGGAGAATGAGCACTGGCGGGGACGGTATTGACTAGAAAGGCTCAGGACAGGAGATTGTGGAGGACTCTGAAGGAGGTCATTGCCATAGGCAAACTGATCAGGACGATGACACTGATGTTTGATAGAACTGTATTGCGCATACTTCTTGATAAGTGGATAATTCCTAAATCAAAGATAATTATTTGGCTCAACCTAGGGCTTGTTAACGTTTGTTGTTTTTGACTGATGTTGGCATTCGTCACAGATGTGTATGATTATCCATGCACATCCAAGACGACAAGAATATAAAAACTATGTTAAGAAATAATAAAAATCAAAATAATAACTTAAGTCCATTATTATACAAGGTAAGTATTATTATTATTATTATATAAATTCGGTCCCTGTGGTAAGGTACCCATCATACTGGCAGCATTACAAGAATAACCATTCAAGTATAGCAATCACGTGGGACCGCTTGCTCGTCCGCCCACTAACCTATAAAAAAAAAAAAAAAGCATACGGTGGCACGCTCCTGTTTTCTGAGTTTCTCGGAGAAAGATTTAAGAAGTACGGGAAATACTATTATTTCTCGTACTTCTTAACCTTTCATAATTAAGTTCTCATCCTATGATGACGGAATGACGGGATAGCCTTAAGTAAGTTTGTGAGTAATGTTTTGTGTTACAAAGCCGCTACCACAAGCCTTCAGAAACTACATCACATCTAACAGAGTGGACTCGCCAATCCAACTCCGACTTTGATGTCCTGCTGTTTTAAGGTTATACACAAGACTGTCCACGAGGAAGGCTATGTCCAGCAATGGACGATAAAAGGACTGGTACCGTTATTTTACGATAACAACATAAAAATCTAAAATGTAAAAGTGTTTTATTTGAAACCTGTGTACGCCATAAAAGATTATCTATATACCTATAATCAAACAGCAAAAGGGTTAAGTCTGTACATTGAATTAATTAAAAAAAAATGGGACTGTCTTTAGAAGCTACAGAACCCAGAACAGAAGTTTAAAAAAAAACTGTATGTTTGAGCATCACGTAAAAACTATTGAACAGATTTTGATCGGGTTGTCCCTAATGTATGGCTAAGTATCGAGAAGAAAAACTGGTATATGTGTCATCTTCATATGCAAGTTGAGTTATAGAGGAAAATAAAAAAAAAATACTTAATAGAATTGCCTACTCAAAGGATAGGTTTTCATCCATCATAGCGGTGCTTTTATAGGTGTTAAAAATCTTTTTCATCCCCCTATCTCGGAAATAGTATTTTTGCTCTTCGATATCTGAGTGCAAAAGCCGTTTTTATCCGCTAGAGGATAAAGTAAATTGAATTTAGAACATCGCGTGCACTAAGTTTGTGAATTCAAAACATCATTAAACCTATTTACTTCTACCTCCATGGTGCCGAATTTATCATACAACCTTTTTTAATTTGTTAAAAACTCAGACTCGGAACCTTCTTGGTGTACTAAGTATCTTGTGATTGTAAATGTTTTTTTTTTGCATTTAGTCATTTCCTCGCTGAGGTGGGATGAAAAGTTACGTGTTGCACTCGAGTGCAAAGATTTTTCACCTCGTGCTCTTTTGATTCCCTCGCTAACGCTCAGGATTCTAATTTTTGAATCACTCGCTGCGCTCGTGATTCAATTTTAGAATCCTTCGCTTGCTCGGTCATCAAAATTGAGCACGCGGTTAAAAAGCAACTTTGCACTCTTGTATAACAAATAACTATTACAGGTGCTTAGTACACGCGAACGAAACCGCTGGTAGAAGCTATTTATAATATAAAAGCAGTTATTAAAATTTATTTCTTCTTGTTACAGCGGCCATAGAGTCTTTGCACGCGCCAACAGGCGGCGGAGTCGAACTACCCTGTGACGTCATGCCGGTGTTGCCAGACGACAGGATGGGGCTCGTCATTTGGTACAAGCAGGGACACGACACGCCTATATACTCGTGAGTATTAAGTTTTACGTAAAACATATACAGATAGTATACAGATCGCGAATTGTTATGCTTAGATTAAGCCGGTCAAAAAGGCCGATAACTTGAAAAAAGTGATTGAACCGGCTGTTTATTCTGCTGTACATTACGAAATGTGGAATATATAACATATCATACCTACAGCCTATGTCTATCTACTGCAGGACCGACAACCAATCGAGTATCATCTACCTCATTGGTGTGTCTTCAAATAGAGGCCACGTACCGGGAAGCACAGCGAAAGACCGTCCACCGATCACGTGGACTGACTACTTTTTCTTTCATATATGGAAATGGTGTAATTTAGCACATTCTGCCAGTGTCAAGCTTTCTTCGCAATATACAATTTTAAAGTCTAAATCATATCCTGTCAATTTCACATTTTGTCAATGTCCAGTCTCATGGAAGTAAGTCAGGAGTCGCTCAGTACAGCTATAGTAGTAGGTTTATTGAGGACGAAAGAGGACTCCTTGTAAAACGTAGTCCTATACTTTCATTTGATTCTATTAATAAACCATCACTATTAAACCACAATACACACAAATACACATTTTTATAATAAATCAAACAAAAATTTAACTTCACACTTCTCGGTTTCCCGCCAATAAAAGTCCGATCGACTACTTGAAGAAGTTCGCCGGTGGCAGCTGGTTGAAATAAGCTGAAGACTGTGTCTGGTGGTGAACTTTGGAAGAGGCCTATATCCTGCAGTGGAGAGATATAGGCTGGTGGTATGGCATGGTAACTTTCCTTCATGTTAATCAGTTTCAGACTGCGGGAATACATCTTTTTAATGTACCATTTGTTTTAAAATATGTTAAATTCAGTAATTTCATCATAGGACGAATGAAATATGTGACATTATCTGGAAATTGTCGATTCCAGTTTTTTCTTGTATAGAAAGAAGGTGGGAGACAGTCCATCTGGTCGACAGTGGATACTGTCGTCTATGGATACCCGCGACACATGCCAACATCGGCACGTTGGCACGCCGCTGGATGTCTACATTTGGAGATTTAGGAATGGATTTTGACAAAGAGTTGGGATGAGATAGAATGCGATAAGAATGGGTTCTGACATATATTACTGAAATACGTACGTACATTGGGAAAATAGGATAAAGTTAAAAATGCAGTATATTTTACCGTAGTCTTCTGTGGCAGAGAGAGGGGTAACCTGGCGAGTCGCGTGCGCTCAGCGGCTGTGGGATTGCACCGTACACCCTCCCCTCTGGTTTCCCAGATATTGAAATATTAGTGATTTAAAAAAAATCTGATGTGAGTGTATGTTTCCATTTAAACAATATCTATAAGCAATGAAACTTTTAGTTAATGAATCTTATACAAACTCACGACAATAAGGTCCCGTTGCTCAGATAACGTCACACGTCGTTATAATATCATACCTAAATGGGTATCAATCATACTGACAGATATTTTGGTATCAAACCAGTATCGGTATAATGATTTTATAAGGTTCCCTAAGGAACAGGATACAGCGTTGAAAAAACAATGTTTTCCGATGTCTGTTATCGTAATTTGACGCGAGTTTTTTTTTCAATACTGTATTTATTACATTTAAGATTTTCGCATTTATCGCACGTATTTATCTATTTAAACGGGTGTTTAGGCGAATGTTCACTTTGTTTATTTTACTCGACGTTTCGGTTGGTTTGCACCCACCCCAGTCAGCTCGTGACCATGTGACTGCATTTATTGTTTGTACATATATATTGTTATATATAGTACATATATAATATATTTTACATAGCCTTTGTACATTAGTGCTAATGAGTTTCTGCTTAATAATTACTCGTCTGCCATCTATTCGATAAAAAAAAGGAATCGTGTGTTTTCTAGCTGCCATGTTTATTAAAATATTTGGAGCGTTTTGCAATTCATTTAAATCTAAAATTTCAATGTTTGTGATGTAAATATGTAGTTTTAAAGGTTAAGTGTATTGTTGGAATATTTAAAATAGTATAATTATTTATAATTATATACCTATATGTTGCTTGCATCCATGGACGTTACCACAAAGCCCTCTACAAGAGTACACTGGCTGAAGCTAATGGGCCTTTGAACTCCCTTGTGAGTGCAGGGGAACTTTAGAGGTTAATAATGTATTGATTAATTATTTATCTGTAACTATTATAAATAATTTTTCAATATAACTCGTAGTACCTATATCAAAAGTAACTAGTATTACAAGTATTAATATTATTTTATTTTAAACGAAGACAGTTCCCGCATAAGGAGCAGGTGTGCGTAAGTTCGGTGTGATTGAACTCTTTGATGTAAATCGATTCGATCCAGAGATGACAGATACGATACATCGATTAACGTTACACGCACCGGCTGTTATGATCCTAACCCACTTGTATTTTTAACCATGTATATACCTACCATTTGCCGTGTGGTGTTGGCACGCTTTATAATATCGCCACCCTCTTGCCGCTGGTGTCATAAAAGGCTACTAAGGGATAATAAAGCCGCTACCACTTGCGGTACTTCAGGACTTGCCTGACGCTTGCTTGATGGAACTCAACAGTCGTCAATAACAAAACATTGCCCTTGGTGTTGTGTTAATAGTAACCCAACTAGACCAAGGTCTATGCTTGGGTTCAGATTAAAAGTCATTCAAATTGAAAATGTCTAAACTACGCAGTTCTATTTTCTTTTTTTATAGAAAAAAGGCGGCACCCGCCTGATGATAAGTTGGCGCCCCCGGACGCGCTGTCAACCTTTGCAGATTAAGGAATGGACTCGGAGAAAGGGTTCGGAAAATGGAAGGGGGATAGGATAGGATGGGATGGGAATGGACCCTGGCATATGCATAGAAATGCAGTACATTTCAAAGTAGTATTCTGTGAGAGAGGGGTAAAGTCCAGTGCGCCCAGCGGCTGTGAGAATGCAGCGTGCACTCTCCCCCTACATACTTCGGATAATTATGTGCCCCTTTATTTAAATGTAATGAAACTAATGTAAGGTAAGTAAGGTTAATTATTTAATGCACTTAGATAAAGTAGATTTATTATTATATACATAGATATACACATACAGAATACATACATATAATATATTATACATAAATATAATAATTATTACATAATTTATTTATTTATTTTGCAAATAAATATAAATGAATAAATTATTTTGCTGATTCCGTCAATACATATTTGCATAACGGGTATTGCCTTTCTGTAGGTAGGCAATACCGAAAAAATTTACACATTTTCTAATACCATACCATATCATCAGCGTGTGTCTCTCCACTGCCGGATATAGGCCTCTCCCAAAGACTGTCATCACATGCGGTCTCCTGCTCCTCTTATCCAGCCACTACCGGAGACTTTCTTGCAGGGCGGCCAATGCTTCGTTTCCCGGTACGCGGTTTCCATTCGACAACTCGTCTCCGCCATCGGTTATCGGTCCAGTGCCACTTCAGCTTCATGATTCTTTGAGGTATTTTCTAATAGGTAATTAAATTCAAAACGTTTCATTACTGAACGTTTTATACAGTCTTAATAAATTATACATAAACTTGAAACTGACAACCCTAATTCCTGTAATTTCTTAATCACCATCTCAGCGTTTCAAACGCCCGTGTACTCGGGACCTTAATCCCGTTAGCTGTCATACCACCACCTTTATCCCGGATTGGCCCAGTTCGATCAAAAACGCCGAGTCTGCACGTTAACTGTCGCTTACGCTTACTTAAGCATTTAGTTGTTTTTAGATGGTACACGTTTCCATTACACTACTTAAAAAAAGATTATAAACTACCTTTATTTTTTAAAAAAAAAAAGCCCGATGGTAGACGCCGGTCGGAAGGAAGTTTTCGATATTCTCCGTGCGTTTTAGAAAACTATAATAAGACGAAATTTGTAGTGCTTCATAATCTCTTATCAACCAAATACAGTTACAAAACTTGTATGTATGCATGTATTATTATTATTATATATATATATATATTATAATACGTTCTTATTATATTGTATTATTGTTTTTATTAGAATTATTTCGTATTACTTTATTCTAAGCCATTTCGCTACCCCTTCGGTTGCCCCTGAAAAGAACAGTTTTAGCGACAAGGCCGCCAGTTGTGCTTTTTGAGTTACTTACTTGTCTTTGGTAGTAAGTGACAAATGAATACATAACTCCTTTGCAGCTCATTTTTAACTTATTCGATATGAGACTAAAATAATACAACGTACTAATGGCGTAAACCGCAAATACAACGTTGAAGAACAAACTTGTTCATTCAGTTAGTGCTATGAACGCTAAAGTCACTATAATAACTCGTTTATGAACCCAAAAAAGTTAAGAAGTATATAGTAATTTAAAAAAAAAATGATTGCTTATAGAAAAGTTTATTTTTTCACAGAAACTACTGTAACTCGTTAAGATCAAATCAAAATTAAATTGAATCACATAAATCTTATTTTACGAGAAGAAAAATTTTCAAGTAGCTACTAAAAACTATACACTTGATAACTATAAAGTGAGAATAATAAAGATAAAATCGTGTGTGTTCCTTTTAAAATATTCTCGACTGCACAGGCTATAATTGATAATGAATAATGAAAACAATTCTCTGGCGTGAAATACATGGAAGATAAGAAACAGTACAGTATCTCCACGGTAATAAAATAATCGAAATACACGCACACCCACACAAACGCGTTGTTTACGAAATGAGAACACTCAGTCATCAGTACATGCAAAACAGTGCGTAATCTAAAGTAAATCGATTTCGCAATTTCACTTTCGCCGCGGAGATGTGCTCTCCGCGTGATTCACTGTTGGCACGAACAGTAAGTAAAAGTCTAAAGTAGTCTAAAGTAAATGGCATGAACTGTTGAGCGCGTGGATGTGTTATACTGTATGCATTGACCTAAAAATTATAAAATATTTTTTTCACCATCTTCTTATAAAAAATGTTTGCCAAAGAAGCAGTCGGAGTCGCAAATAAAGCACAGACTGATTGGAGTATTTGAACTAAACTGTTAAATATTTGCAGAACATTGACGGTCCTTACATACCTCCGAATTTGCTGATTAAAAACTTTGTTCATTTATTATACGTATGAGCAATTAGTAAGTACCTACATTGATATATATTAAATTATAATATGTCAATAATAGATAAAAATCTAATCTGCCGTTTGTATTTGTAAAAGACAACGGCGGAGTTCTGTCCCAGTTTCTCGAACAGAAAATAATAGTAATTAATGTTATGAGTTTGTGCCAATAAAATAAGTAAAATAGTAACTAAAATTTACAATTATTAGCACTAGTTCGTGATGATCTAAGTTGCCTTGGTGTTATCAGCTTTTAATTTCCACTACAGTACACCGCAGAAAACCAATAAATTTAACTGAACCAAGTATAAATATAATATAAGTTATAATTAAATAAGTAGATGTGTAATTTAATGAAGTAGAAACTTCTAATACTAGTTAGACGTCTCAACGGATTTCAAATGGCATAATCAGTAGGCCACATACCATTATCAATTAAGTCAGTTATTTACTTCTTGCCTACTCTATAAGAAGATTTTTTAGCTCAGTAGTAAATTTCAAATATATTGCTAGTTCCCTACCGCTTGTTCATCTATTCCGTGACGTTGTCGTATCGTATTATAATATGGAAACAAGTCACGTAAGTCTTAAGGAGGTGCTGCGATGTCTCTCCCTATATACGGTTATCGTCTTTGAATATCGGATTAGTTAACGTTCTGTTCTAGGTGAGTAAGTAACTAGAATTTACTCGAAAGAGAAAAGCTCTGACTTTCAAAACACGAATTCAATCTATTTGTGGAGTCAAAGTTAGTCTACCATTAAAGAAAGATAGATACGAACTTAAAAAGTTTTTTAAGGGAAAAAATTAATTGAACTGCAAAAACATTAAAAGTGGCAGGAAATTTAAAAATGAGTTGGTTTAAATTCTCTGCTGACAATTAAGATACCGGAGTCCCGCTCCGTCGACTTTGTGATGACATTCTCAGTAATTAGTTCTTAGTAATGTGCCAGAGTTCATTACCATTCCATCCTATCCTATCCCTCCCCATTTTCCCAACCCTTCCTCTAAATTCATTGCTACATCTTCAAAGGCAGGCAGCGCATCCGGGGGCGTATCAACGTTTGTCATTGTGGACTGAAGCTGGCATTTATTTATTACGAATGACCATAGGCGACAGTATATACTTACCACCGGGTGGACTCTCGTCTGCCGCCTTCATCAAATATTTTTTTTTATTCGTTGTTCAAAAATAGTTTGTTTTGCTGTATTTTTTTAACAACCCGACACCATAAGCTGTTTTGATTTATATCAATTACATTGTTTCAATGCATTCGAATTGAGAATCTCTAATCGATAAACTTAATAGTAGATCGATTTCATAGCATTTCATTGTATTTCAATTGTATGTTGAGATAATTTCAAAAATAATGACATTGATATGGACTGATATATTCAGCGGAAGAGAGTCCCAAAAATCAGCTTCTCTTGATCTACGTTTCAAAAAGTACTGTCTCACATATGTATTAATTAATAAATGCTTCTATACGATTATACAATACTTTGCATATAAATTTGGACGTCACTAATTAATTGATTCATATAAATATTTTATTTGACATGTGTAATAATAATAATATTTGACTCAATTCGGAATTGATGTAAATTGTTTTCAGTAACAAACGTACTATGTAACAAACTGACAAACTGAATACGTAAAATAGTATAATCTACAGAATAGCTAAATTATTTATTTTAAAAATTTTACTTAATAATTATAATAATAGTTATATAAATGAATTGTAT
This sequence comes from Sesia apiformis, assembly GCA_914767545.1. Lineage (NCBI taxonomy): Eukaryota > Metazoa > Arthropoda > Insecta > Lepidoptera > Sesiidae > Sesia > Sesia apiformis. The sequence continues at coordinate 7,450,881 of OU611973.1, forward strand.
TATTATTAATTAATAAAATAATTGCGTATGTGAATGCCAGCATTGCCATAATTTGAGCAATTGCAATTATGTCACACACATGTATCCTGTACTATGTTTTATACAAACAAACACCATGACTATCGTTAATCGAATCTTTCGGAAAACAAAAGATCTAATCTTTTGAAAAATAAAACATGTAATCTTTTGAAAATAAAGCATCAAATCTTTTGGAAAATAAAACGTTAATCTTTTGGAAAATAAAACATTAATTTTTGGAAAATAAAACATCATCTTTTGGAACATAAAACAAATCCGAATAACAACATTTGTATGCAGAAATATCGACAGAATAATGTCTTTCTTAAATTGTCAATGCGTTGCACGCTCCGAATCCTACAATCCTATATTTGATATAAGTATAAATTACTACCGGTTATATAGAAGTAATATAAAATATATAACCTATAGATAGATATAGGAACGGCATTAATAATGTTTCTGGATATACGAGTATATCAGATTGCCTCTAATGCATTGGGCACCGATGTACTGATATCGATCTTGAGATCACAAGTCATAAGCGTAAGCGTTTATTTTTAAATAATCTAAACTCATTACTCTAGTATACCCACGTGGAGTTGTGTGATGGTTATGTAGATGGTGTTGGGATGTTTGAGTAGTCTCTGTGATGGCTGTGCTTGTTCTCTCGACTATGTTGTTGTCACCAATTGAATATGTTTACAGTTTCACGGTCCGGAGGCTGCTGGCGCGACCACGTAATCTGAGTCAGCTATAACACAGTTCAATCTATGTCACTGTGTCGTTATACTTTTAACTCTCCATTCCAAGGAGGATTGGGACGTGTAATTGGACTGAGGATAACTCCTCGTCCCATTAATCTTACTATCACCCATTTTATGAACAGTTTTTCCAGATCCATTACTAAATCTCCTCCCATCTATGTATATCTAGAATACAAAAAAACCTTTTCGAGTTTTCGCTTTGTCTCATTTGTGCATAAACTGAAGACTGCAAGCGAATAGATGCAGTCTCAGAATATGGCTGAGTGCTAATGGCAATTTACGAACTTTCGGATGCATTTTAAAAGTAATGAATTTTACTTAAACGAATTTATATATTAAGCTTATTATATTATATTCTCATAATTATATTTTCAACACAAAAGTTTACTGTAAAAATATGTTAAGAAATAATTTGTCCATGGTTTTCACCATTTTCCACCTATTTTCTGATACTATTAACGAAAAACACTAAATTTAGTTATTATAATAAGAGTCCAGTTAAAAAATTAAATAAAGAACACAAAATAAAACTGTAAAAAGTAGAACCTAAACCAAAGTTTACTGTTGCCATTCTAACCAGACGAAGTTTTCTCTGTCATTTGTTACCTCTTTGTGTTAGTTTATAACTTGGACCAAAACAAAAGACGAATGCAAGCGCTAAGTGCAATGGACATGCACCACAAAGTGCTGTTGCAAGTATGTTCCATCGTGTTACATATGTTGACACCTCGGGAAGCACATTAAAAAATATTTTACTACGACCCCACCCCTCACACCTTGAGAGAGGCTTTTATCAATCAGGTGACATGTGTGTGTTTGTGTGAGTTCAGGTTCGATGACCTTAAAAAGGGCGCGAACACATTGACAATATTGTAAAATAATTCTTATGATTCTAATGATATAATTAATGGTACAATGTGGAGCGCGCGCAGCCGAAACGCTTGCGCATGGCGAACTGTCGCGGAAAACTTATTGTGCGTGTGTAGCTCGTACAGTTTACCTTCCTAAGAAAAGGAATTAGTAACATTTTTAACAAAAGCACAAGTAACATTCCATCCGGGAATAAACAAACAAACAAATTAAAAATAAATGACAACTTATTTTTTTTAATAGAAATAATTGACTAATTAATTGAATAATGGACCATAATAACGGGGGCAAATGTGACGAGCTGATCTATGTAATTATCATCTATAACTACTCACATTGCAAATAAATTATTTAATTTCATTTGAAATATGATAACAGACAAAGAGAATAAACAATGGTTATCCTTTTTCTAGTGGAAGTCGCGTCTGAACGCTTAAATTTAAAGATTTTTGTTCACCGTTTCAGTCAACTCGTGATCTGGTAACACGTGGCTGGTTGTAATTCGTGCCGAAACCTCGAATAAAAATAAAAGAAACAAAAAAACCTTTATTCAAACGTGAACGCATTTTGCAATATAAAATGTGTATAAAACGGAAAGTTTAAAAAGTTATAATGATAATTCTTTTTCTTTTATTATTACAGTATTATTATAACTGCTTCAGAAGTATAACAGGCGAAACTGTTGACAGTGGCGATAGCTTAAGAAATAAAATAAGTTCGCCAACCGACCTAAATGGATCGACTTTATATTTGCCCGTAAAAGCTGGAACTTCGGCAAATTGAAAACTAAACCTGGCCCAATAAAAAGTTTTAACGTAAACGAAAACAATTTGCAATTTCACTCAATTTCTGTACAACAAAGTAACGTGAAAATAAATGAACTGTTTTGGGGTTGCAACTGGAAAAACACCAATTATATATGCCAGTGAAAGGCAATGATATATAAATACTCATAGCTCGAAGAACCGATGGCCGATGGGGCAGAGGGGTTCTCGAATGGAGACCACGTACCGGCGGACGAAGCCGAGGACGTCCATCTGCTAGATGGACAGACGACCTCATAAAGGTTGCGGGCACCCGCTGGATGCAGGTCGCTGCCGATAGGTCTAAATGGCGGACAATGGGGGAGGCCTATGTCCAGCAGTGGACGACCAAGGGCTGAGATTATCCAATTTTAGTATCCACTGTTTGGCATGGATGTTTAGCCTTAAATCGCCACGCTGGCGCAGCGGTTTGACGAGTGTACTTTTTTAGAGGTGCTATAGTTCCTCAGTGCTTCTGTTAGCGGCTTTGTTATCCTTCACTCACCTTTTACGAGAGACACAGGAAGGGATGGGGTAGTGCCGACCGACACTTCACGGCCTAAAGTTTAATGTGTCATCGAATCAGTCTCGTCCCCGACATTCCCTTCCAAATAAACGACCTCGAATAAAAACTTTCAATTAACAATCCATGTTTAAATATCACACGGTATCGTCGTCAATCTCGCCGCGGTCACTTTTGGGAGCCGACAGGCCTTTTAACTTCTTAACTATGATTTACATACCATCGATCAACCCAAATACAGAGATAGATAATTCCTTGTGACAAAAGTGATGATTAACAGGAGTGATACAAGTGACATAAATAAAATATTACTATTACCAAAAACGAGTTGTGATAATTAAGTTTTTAAGAGTATTTTCTTTATTTAAAACTTACGGAGCCAGCTACTTCGTTAGTGTAAGTGATTCCCGTTGGAACTCTATAAAGAATCTAGATAAGAAGTGCCCTAAATGTTAACCCGGCACATAAGCTAAAATTAAGCCAAGTTTCATTAAAACCCGTAGATACATTTTGCGTCCAGTAGATATTTCGTGATGCGCGTTCACAGACAAAAATTCTAAAAATGACTGTTTTGGGCTCTGTATCGTTCTATAGTGGAGTGTAGGCTTTCTCGGCCGGTGTCCATATTAATTGAATCTTCCGGGCTACTTGGCCGAGGTCTTCTGGAATCTCTTCTCTTTCTTCCAAACGTTTCGTCAACAACTGCCGTTGACATCTTCAGTGGCGACTGCGTTCACTTTCGGAGAGATGTTATCTCTTCGGCTTCTCGAGCGCAACTAACTCGACGATTGTGGCGCACACTGTAATTAATTTCGTTAATTATGTTTAATTACGTGTTAATTTATTTCGTTAAAACAAATTAGTTTAACACATTAATTTCGTAAACATATTTACCGCGAAACATTGCTTCATGGTTTATATATATATTCTATATATATATTCTATATATATATTCATGGTTGTTTATATATATATATATATATATATATATTCTAGTTTATATATATATATTTCTTTTGGTTTATATATATTTCAATTATGTCAAAAATATTTCAGTTATTGTAAAAAAAAGAAAACTATCTATAATACGTTTTTGGTACTTTTTTGCCACCAAATGGAGTTTGAATCGCAAGTCGGCCAAAATGGCCGACTTGCAAATGCTACATTTATATGGCCGTATTGCTATATCTCTGTATTTCGGTAGATCGATGTTGCATACTACTAGTACCTTCAACTATCAAAATAAGATCAATGATATAATCTGTCACTTCCAACCGTTCTGTCGATCTCTTCCTTTGACGGCTGGCGGCTGGCGGCTGTCAAAAACTTTTTTTAATCAAGGCTTATGGTCGTGATGGAGAGATTTTGGGTGACTAAAACGGATATTGTGTTCGCTTTTTACTGACATTTAAGCAGCGACGTATATATGTACGTCGATTAAGTATAATGCACGTCACTTCCAGTATTGGGCAATCGAAGTTTTGAACATACCTTTGCAGCTCAACATATCTAACTGACGAATAGATAGAGCCAGCCGCAAATATAACGTTGTAATACAAACATATTCTTGTTGTTACGACACAGGTTGCAAACATTACTATAATAACCAATTTACGAATCAAAATAGTTTGTATTCGTGTGAAAATTTCAAAAACTCGCTCTGTCTAAAATTATTATTTGTAACGTGAAAAACACACATTTCAAAATTAATTTTTTAACCAAATATATTTTTAAAACATTCAAAATATCATCTTGTAATCTAACTTTACGGGACATTTCTGTACATTTCAAATGTTTTTGTTTAAAAAAAAACACAATTTTACTTGGCCAACCGATAGACGCCGTGTGTAAATGACGGATATCGCGCGGCGATAATTCAACTATTGAAACTAGTGGCACAGTGGCACCGGCGAGAATATCGCCGCGAGAGACTCGCTCGTGTAGTTGGCGCCTAAATACGACATTGTGGAATGAATCCGTACTTTCAGTTAGAGCAACGATATCTTTATAATTCACTTTAAAGTGGTTATCAAAGTCACCACAAAGTCAAAGTTCGGGTCTGGGTGTGGGTCTGTGTTTGTCTTTGTATGTGTCTCCGGACCCACGACACAGAGAATCCTAGTGTGGGCCATTGAGTGTGGCGTTATTTATTTATTTATTATTTATACTGAAGGATGTCAAACGTAGGCATTTTTTCTTTGATGTTGGAAATTACATTGCAATTCCAGGGGGGACAGTATCTATTCACTTAACACCTGGCGAACTATTTGCTGTTTGCTCCTTTTTTTTTTTTTTACAGAGAAGAGGGCGAACGAGCTAGCGGTCTCACGTGATGGTAAGTGTCACCGCCGCCCATGGACACCTGCAACACCAGGGGGTATGCGGGCGCGCCGCCGACCTTGCAAAATCCTATTCACAGCTCTCTTGAAGAACCCCATGTCGTAGTTTAATGGGAAGACCTCTTGAGGTAGTTCGTTCCACAGCCTACGGGTTCGCGATATAAAATAATTTTTGAACCGAACAGTACGCGACACCTCCGTATCTAGGAAATGCGGATGGACCGCACTTCTGTGACGGGAGGTGCGGTTGTAGAAACCCGAGGTGGGAATTACCTTCCTCTTATAAAAATAGTTTTAGTTTTATTTTGCGTACTTCGCACGGTCCATAACTAGACCTTCTTTATCACATTGTCTTGTGTATGTAGGATGTATGGCCAAACGGGTTGGCGAATACATTCTTTTAGATGTGGTGTATAGTTCCTCAACGCTTGTGATAGCAACTTTGTCGCCTCTAACGCCATCCACGACAAGAGATCAGTTGGTGCTATTTTAAAGCCGACCGACACAACACGACCAGCTTGTATAAAGGGTAGTTTGTATCTTAGGGCCTTTCTAACCACCTTCCAATAAAGTTTCAGCGGTTAGCAGAAAGTCAGTAGCTAGATTTAATTGTGAGAATATAATGCTCTGAGGAAGACCATTAATGTCAAAGATTCCACCATTATTGTAAAATTATCAAGTTTCTCGTTATAATGTTTATCTACTAACAAAACCATAATATATGACACCCCAAGGTTGTCATGAATACTTTAATATATTTCAAAATACAATTAAATTATTAGGTACGATTTTTACGACTAATCCAGTGTGCGCTGCGGCGATAATGATAATAATTTATTTGTCGGTCTGTCTGTAACTCAATATACGGGCGTTGACGGTTGAATAGCTATTTAACTAGTTATTAACGTTACTTTAATAACACGTTACGGTTATATTATTTTAAGTTATGAAGTCGTTATATTTGATTGGTATGCTATTTAACGTTATTGGAAGGTCGTTGACGAGGTTATTATAATGAATATAAAATTATTTAAATAGTGATTTTATTTAAATACCATACCTTTTTATGTGTGTATTAACTTCTTGTGTAGGTATATGTACGTATGTATGTATACACGTCTAGCAAGTATGTCTAGCAGTGTTAGCTTGATTCCGGTGGGAGCTTAATAATTGATCTGGATACAAAGTACCCATAATATTAACGCAACACATAAATGATAACTATGCCAAGTTTCATTAAAATCCGTCCAATTGTTTTTGCGTGATTCGCTTACAGACAAAAGTTTTGGATTCATTATTATTCATAGTGTACACTGATTCGTTTTTCATGCCTCTAATATATCATTTGGAGGGGGGGAGTGCACGCTGCAATCCAACAGCCGCTGGGCGCACTCGACTGGCCTCGTTACCCCTCTCTCACAGAATACTACCTTGAAATGTACTGCATTTCCCACTTTATCATCTTCCCCAATGTATGTACGTGTTTCGGTAGTGAATGAGATATGCCAGAGCCAGAGAATGAGATATGGGCGATAGTATCCACTTACCACCAGGTGCCAACCGCATCTAGACCAGCCAGAACTGTCGTCTAACAATAAAAGTGTCGGAAACCGTCTCTTATTAAGACGTATTATTATATGGCCTTGTATAAATAAATAATTAAAATCTTATATTAATATTAATTACAATTAATGTATTTTTTTTATAGAATAGATGTCAGACGAGCGGGCGGGCCACATGATGGTAAATGGTCACCGCCGCCCATGGACACCTGCAACGCCAGTGGGCTTGCGGGTGCGCTGCCGACCTTGCTGAATCCTGTTCACAACTCTCTTGAAAAGCCCCATGTACGGACTACCTTGGAACTACCTTGGCTGACAGCTCATTCCACAACTTTTGGGTTCGCGGTATAAAGTGTCTTTTTGACTGCACTGTATGCAGCGACTCTGTGTCTAGGAAATAGATAGATAGATAGATATATAAAGTCTTTATTGTACGCCAACACATGTTGCAAAAAGACTATGTATTTAAGTAAGTAACACAAAAAGTACAACAGGCGGCCTTATCGCCAAAGCGATCTCTTCCAGCCAACCTTTGGGTGATAAGGAGAAAACAGATAACAATATCAGAAATATTATTAAATTTTTATTTATCAATTAATCTTTTGTCCACAGGCTGGACACCCGAGAAGGCGTGACGTCACACTGGTCGGACCCCTCCACCCTGGGCTCCAGAGCCACCTTCCGCAGCGACACCAGGCCAGCTGTTCTAGTGTTGACTAAGTTACGGTAATACTAATAGACGTATATAGACAAACTTGTTTTTTTATATGTAAGATATATGAAACTCAAACACCATTGATCCTATTTTGAAATATCTTTAATTTTAGGAAGCGAAACTAATGCAAATGGACTTAGGCATTTTTTAGATTTCCTATGGAATCTTTATGCTACCTGAGAGAAGCCAAAGCGGGTCGCTTGTATAATATAATTTTGAATGCCTCTCAATCATAGCATACCTTTTTCCAATCAATAAAATCCATATCAAAGTATTTTTTTGCGCGATAATCCATCATGAAAATTACCTATAACGTCGGGGTAATAATATTTATTTCCTTGAAATTCTTATCAATTTTTGGTAAGCAACTTTAACATCAAATGTTTTGATTTACGCCTGTAGAAAATAATAACGATAGCTTTATGCGTTGGTCCAAATGAATAAGCGAAGCGAGTCAAAATTGTCGTAGGTACAACAACAAAAGCTTTTTTTTAAATCTCATAGTGAATAAAAATATAAAATCAGCATCGTATCTAAACGAATAAATGAATGAATAATGTTAATCAAGAAACTCAAGGCCCCAGTCGGTTTCACTATTTTCCGTCCATTTTAGAAAACAAATGGCTCGTTTTTCAGATTTTTATTATAATATATTTTGTTACCCGGGTCCCACAGAACTTTCTTAAGTCGATAGATGTTGATAAACTTGATCATTTTGTCGTAATCCCACTGCCGATTGCAGATAAATATACGACTGTCCAACGACGGACACATTCAGACTGGCACGCGTATTACTTTTGAACGCGGAAGAAACGAACTCAGCCCCGAATATATTTTTATTGCATTCGATGTCGAGACCCTCGCCCATGGGATCCTAGTGCGCAATAATTCTGTAAGGACCTCTCAAAGCACCTCGCCTAATCGACAGCACCGTCGATCCTAGGGTTGGCCATTACCTCGCAAAAGGCATGTTGTACATATTTGGTCCTTGCCACAGGGACCAAACTTATACAACATGCAACATATTGAGCATGATGTACAACAAATAATAGTTTGTAGTTTCTTTTTAAGTTTAGTTTAGTTTTTTGGTTTAAGTATTTTCTTTTCTTTGTAAACAAAATACGTATTTTCTTTCCCGTCATTAAATAAATTAATTTTACTCGCAATGAATCTGTATCTATATAAGGAGGCGTATCTCGTAACTGCGTATCAAAACACATCCCGTCCATTCCTAACATGTCGCGGATACGATTGTAGGATGATAAAATGATACAAATGTGGACCCAGTTTAGCGTAGCAGCTCCCGCATTATAAACAATAATAATTGCGAACATTTCCGCTGAGCGCTTAAATCCGCTCAGCTTATCTCTCTCCGCTAACAACTTGTTGACTTAGAAAACAATTTTAAAAAGCAATCGATTCCCAACCACATGTAAGTGACGTAGGTATATATCAAAAAGTGCTTTGCTTTTGTGTCACACAAAAAAATGTGTTTTCGGTTTAGAGTTTCTCTCTTTGTGCGGGATGTAGAGGCAAGAAACTTGATACGTTAGGAAAGTTGTGAGGGATTTGTATGGGAATAAGTTAGGATTGCGTAATCCATTCTTGGGTTTAGTTTCAATAGAGAACAATAGATACGATATAAACATGCACAAAGATGAGCTTTGGTTTTAGATTTAAAAATTACTACAATCATTTGTATGAAAGATGAACATAAATCGAGAAGCGTCTTAATGCGATCGTAATAAGTATTAAAGTCCAATATTTTTTTATTCTATTTCATTATATTCTTTAAACTACAGCTAAACATAGAATATAATCTGTTATTGAAATAATGCATAAGCTGAAAATAGATTGTTGGTAGAACAGTAGAAGAATAGAATTAATTCTATCAATTTTTACAATATGATTTTTTTGATAACTTTTTGGTCTTTTCTAGTATATCTTTATTCTACGCGCAATGAAGATGGACCATTTGTTTTAATTTATCGAAAGAAATTAGAAATGTGCAACAACTCGTAGGGATTTGTTTTAGGGATATAGTGAAAAATGTGAAATATAGACGATGACGTCACATTTACGGCTGTATGAATTACTACTTTTGTCATAATGTATTAAAAAAAATGTAATGTCACCACAATATTAGAAAATAACTTCAATGGTGCAATTAGTACATTCTGCCACTGTCAAGTTATCTTCGTTATAAACAATTTCAAAGTCTAAAATTTAGGAAACACACGAAGAACGCAGTCCTGTGCTTTTATTTGATTAATGATTACGTACGAAAAACAGTTTGTTGTTTAACAACCTATCACTATTAAATCACAGAACGCCTAATACACAATTTTTACAATAATCAAAGAAAAACTCAACTTCACTTCACGAGTTCCCGCCAAAAAGTCCAAAACAACATCACTGTCATTTGTCATCGAGCTAAACAAACAAAAATTTGTAGCAATAATCACTTTTTTCTGAACTGACTGCGGTTTGTTTTCTTTCCTTCTTTACAATTTACAACAATATTGCACAATGAATGTTGCTGCTCTATTTGTACGAGCACATTCCACTAATTTGCCTAAAATTGACACATGTACGATTGTAGAGTACATGAAGACCAGTGACAAGTCCATCCATGCAGCCGTTACTGTGACGTCACGCCACTTTTAAAGAATGAGACTTTAAAATGTTACAACTCTACGATTATCATCTTACTAACACCGGACACATTATGATTGAATTCATATTGGTCTATTTATGTCCATTACGCAAAACATTTACACTCATTGTAACCAATGAGCGCGGCGCGCCGCCTACGTGACCGGTCATTACCCTGTACTGGGTACTGAGGGCTACAAATGTTTTAGATAGAACAACAAAACTACATATTTGTAACTTTTATTTTTTTTATAGGGAAGATGGCGCACGAGCTAGCGGTCCCACGTGATGGTAAGGTTACCGCCGCCCATGGACACCTGCAACACCAGAGGACATGCGGGTGCGCCGCCGACCTTGCAAAATCCTATTCACAGCTTTCTTAAACAACCCCATTTTGATTTATTCCCTAAAAGTTTTATTGTTTTATTAAAGATCTCTTACATGTTTTATATAATTTAAATTTAAGTAATTTGACGTGTTTCAGGTTCGGCGTTGTTTCGTTAACATATTGTATAACAAAAATAGTGTTATAAGCACAAAGATCTTTTATTTTTTTTATTTTACAGGCCCGAGGACAGTGGCCAGTACAGATGTAGAGTGGACTTTATAAAATCGCCAACTAAGAACACGAGGCTCAACTTAACCGTGCTTAGTAAGTATATATGTATATATTATAATGTTAAAGAATTACTTATTTGCAATTTAAGTGATTGCCCCGATGACTTACGCTTTGATACTTATAATTACTTCATATTCTATTTATAATATGGTCCTACAAAAATAGTGTGTAATATTTTAATATTTCAATCAGTAGATTAAAACTAATATATCTAAGTAACAGTTTTAACAGGTATTTCATATTATTCATTACGTTAAAAAATATGCATAACATTATCCAATCCACACCCGCTCGCTTATGTATTTGACTTTTCAACGGGCTCGCTTCTGTTTACGTAGGTCATATTTACATATGAGTACTTAGTAAATTGAACGTCTAATTAGTTGATAGTTTAATTTTGATTCTAATTTTCCGTCACACTTTTAAAGGCTTTGAACTGTTTGAATATTTTACACTATTATTGTAGGACCTTATATTTCTTATTTATTTATATATTTTATTATACACAGAAAACAATAAGCTACACATGATTCAATGAGAGAATATGTAGAAAAGGTAAGCTTATCTCCTGTGGAGATGGAGACAATTGGTCAGAACAGAACAGGCGTGCGTAATGCATACTAAAATAAATATAATAATACATACATACATGTAGCAATATACACAACACCTATATATATATATGTTAATATGTTATATACAATAGATATTTTTGGTGCAATCATGAAATAATTAAGACCTGATGTTTTTTAAACGTGTTTTAAAAGCGTAGATTGTATTCTTGTACCTATTATGTAGGAGAGTGAGTTCCATAAGCGTGCAGTCTCTTGAAAATCTGAAAATCGCCTGCCTACAGCAGTTGTAAGAGAGAATATTTATTAGTAAAAAAGTTTCTATTAGAAGTTAAAAAGTTAGTGAGCTTATTTCTATTTAAAGATAATCTTGAAACAACGTAATTTTAAGTTCGAAAATCTAAACCAAAGACATTAAAATTCAAACAATAAGGTAAAGCACCTACGATAATGTCATAAATCCTTCTTGTCGTAGCACCTCACTTTCAGAGCCTACCTCTTAAGATCTCGGAGAATGTCGGGATCCTTGGTGTCGATATTTCCAGCAAAGTCGAATTCAGGGGTCATCTGGAAAATAAAGCCAAAATGGTCTCCAAAAAGCTCGGTGTGCTGAACAGAGCGAAGCGGTACTTCACCCCTGGGCAACTCCTAAGGCTTTACAAAGCTCAGGTTAGGCCCCATATGGAGTACTGCTCTCATCTTTGGGCCGGCGCACCGAAACATCAGTTGGACCCATTTGACTACATCCAACGACGTGTTCGTATTGTCGACGATCCCACTCTCGCGAGCGTCTCTCTGTATGTTCTACCGCCTGTACTATGGGGAATACTCTGAAGAATTGTTCAATATGATTCCCACCTCAGGTTTCTACAACCGCACCTCCCGTCACAAAGTGCGGTCCTTCCACATTTCCTCGATACGGAGATGTCGCGTAATGTTCGGCCCAAAAATCATTTTATACCGCGAAACCGTATGCTGTGGAACGAACTCCTTCAAGAGGTCTTTCCATTACACTACGATATGGGGTTCTTCAAGAAAGCTGTGAATAGGCTTTTGCAAGGTCGGCGGCGCGCCCGCATACCCCCTGATGTTGCAGGTGATCATGGGCGGCGGTAACACTTACCATCACGTGGGACCGCTTGCGCGTCCGCTCACTTCTCTATAAAAAAATGAGATATTTATCATTTCAGTAATCAAACGCCATCTATTCACTCTTGCCAACTTACAATGCAATGCAACCAGCCCATTCAATGTCCACTGCTGGGTCCCATACCCATTGTTTCGTGCATGAGGGGTATTGAAGCTCTTGAAACACCACGCTGGCCAATTATTAAATTAAATTTAATTTCACGCGGGTCTTTAACTTTTCCTGTTCCACATAAATTTTATGCTTTGAAAATTTATATTTCAAAGAAAAATCGACTAATTGGATTCGAGTAAACAAATAATTTCTTGAAAATAACGATTCCTTGAACCAATAACTAGGTCGTTTCGTTTTTATATATTTCTATATATATATTATCATGTTCTATGTTATTATTAACTCGTATTAGTAAACTGCAAGCCTAAGGTTGGGGTTGTCCTAAGGCCTACGAGCCCTTCGGAACTACATTATCTCTAAAAGAAAGAACTCGTCAACCCGCTTGGGCAATGCCATTTTATTTAGTTGAGTAGGTCTATTTTTAAAGCCGGAAGATCTCCGTCATCCCCGCGGGACAACGTGGTGAATTGTGGCGTAGCATCCCCTCGTGATATCAAGGGAGGCTTGTGCCCAGCAGTGGATGGTTACACGTGGATCCAAGGATCTCGCAAAATGTTACAACTGACAAACAAATTCTAGGTAATTGATATATTTGAGCAAAATATCCATTTTGTGTTATTCTCGTCAATTCAGCATTAGTAGGTTATCTGAAATGATGGAACATGAGAATATACTCTGTTACCTTGGTAACGGTACTGATTGTATTTCCTCTTGTTAATAAGTACAGTCCCTGGCTATATATTGAAATGAATATATTTAATTGATTTTTTTTACCATAGCCAGCCTTGTAATCGTTCACTGCGGTACACGTACATGGAATTGTCTTATTGCATGTAACCTTAAAACTCCACGATGGCCAGGCGGGTTGGCGAATCCACTCTTATGGACGGTGTAATTAATTCATCAGGGTTTGTGGTAGTGGCTTTGTTAACCCCTAATCGCCTTTTATGACACCCACTACTTGAAGAGACGAAGTGATTCTATTCTAAAACCGGCCGACACCACATAATCGTGGAAAATTTTTACTCCATCTCAATTGAACCAAGTCAGTTCAACTGTATTAAAGATTTTTTTTTATATTAATGGATCCAGACGGGCAAGCGGCCTACAAGATTGTAAGTGGCTAGCACCGCCCATAGACACCTGCAACAAAAGAATCCTGCATAAGGCCTTGCAAAACCCTATTTACAGCTTTCTTTAAGAATCCCACGTCGTAGCGTAATGGAAATAGCTCTTAAGGGAGTTCGTTGAGGCATACGGGTTCGCGATAAAAAACTATTTTTAGACCGTACAGTGCGCGACACCTGCGTATCAAGGAAATGCGAATGGACTGCATTCGTGTGACGGGCGATGCCTTTGTAAAAAGCGTAGTAGGTGGGAATCATATCGAACAGTTCTTCGGAGCATTCCCTGTTATACAGGCGATAGAACACGAAGTGGGACGCAACGTTTTTGTGAACGCTGAGTTGTTGCAAACCGCTTGTGATAGTGGTTACCGCATTTTAAACTTGTAAATAAAAAAAAAACAAAGTCACTAATTACAAATGTAACGAACAAAGTAGGTACTAAAACGTAGTACTATTCATTGACTACTCCAAAGCATTTGACACTTTAAATGATCAGCTCTTAGAGAAATTAAATAACAGAGTGGTATCAGGTAAAATTAGGCGTAAAATGCACAAGTGGTGTGAAAACTACCTACAGAACGGAAGTTTTCATGTAAAGCTTAATAACAGCCTAAGCAATAAAACGCATATAGTGCAAATATGTCACTGCTCAAAGGATCTGTGATTGGACCACTTCACTTCATAACCAACGTTAACGATATACCTCACACTGTACAGGTAAGCGCGGTATACTGGGCGCATAAATACTGCAATATGGTCTCACGATGTGGGGTTAGTTCTAAACGCCCAATCAACAAAACTACTTCATATTAGGTCTTCTAACAATAAGGTAGATACAAATATAAAACTAGTCTTACATAGCCGTGAATGCCCACACAAACTGGTAACTAAAACCTATCAATGTGAATTGATTGAACATGTGGATAGCCAATGATAGCTAGACCTCGAAATAGACAGTCGCTTCAACTGTGGCAACCATATAGAACAACTCGCAAACAGACTTCGAGCAGTGTTTTCCAATTTGACATTTAATCAAAAATCATTTACCGTTTAAAATCTTATTAACATTATATCGTGCACTGGTGGAATCAATTGTATCGTACGGATTAACAAGTTATGGCTGTATTTTCAAGTACTACTTAAATACGTTATATTCACTACTAATTAGAATACTGAAAAGTATAGTTCCTACAATAGTTAGTTTATACAGGTTGCTCAAAGTTAGAAGTTATTTTTGTAAATAGTTCTTTTTAAATTTATTTTTACTATGTATTTTTTTTCTTTTATTTCTAATTGAATTGTATTAATAATACTCGGAATTGTGTATTTAAGTGTTCTCTTTCCATAGAAATTATTCGTTCCAGGTGTCATCAGTTTCTTCTCAGTTCTGGCTTTTGTAAATCAATTTGTATTTTGTAAATATTGTCACCATAGAAACCCACCTTTAAATTTGCTACCATCGACTTTATTTTCATTGATTGAAACGAAATAAAGAAAGAAATTGTAGCAGGTAACATTACACACTATTAACATAAATCATAATCTATAGAAGCCTACTTAACCCAAATGTATGTGATGTGCATTGCCATCGGTCCAACAGGCTCCAACCCAGCATGTACTGCAGTAACAACTGCAGCGCTTATTTTCAGTTGTAGCCGTTTACCATCAATTCTGTTTACCATTAGGTGTGTTTGTCAATTATTTATCGTATTATAATTACCAAAGGAAAATAAATGGACTCTGAAATTCTCTTTTCGCCCTGATACGAAACGGTCCATCAATCGCTATCTGAAGAGTCTCGCCTACAGCAACACTATCTGTCACTCTCACGTGAATGAACACACGTTATCTCTGTTATATCTATAATATGTAATGTATGTATATGTTTGTGTGTATTCGTATAATAAGTAAGTAATAATCGTATTATGAAAGTAGTGTATTTAGATACGCGCTATGTATGCCCATTTCTTTACTCACCTATCGCTCTCACAGGCTTCGCCGGTAGAAATGTCCTAAGCGGATAAGCAAGCCTTTTGTATGTAATTTCTTTTGTAATTATTTTTATCATTTGTGTGTACGATAAAGTATATACGATATAAATAAATAAACATCTTTATTTTTTTTTTAATTTAAATCTCTTTATGAAAATGTATGTTTAAAACAAAGCGAACACAATGGAAGCCGTATCATTACAGCGGCCTTGGCATTCCGAGCGATTTATAAGACAATTAGATCACAATCTACTTGTCCGTGGTCGAAGAGATATTCGGAGCAAGACTGTTCAATTAAAATGTACAATTTGAAACAATTGTAACTGTCTTTGTAAGGAAATATCAGGAAAATGAATTGGTTCGACGTGCAAGAACATAAAAGAGAGTGAAGTACGTGATTTGATTTGTGATAACGAAGGGCTGGGATAGGTACTTAGTCCGATATCATTGATCTATCGATTTATATCAGTCTATGCCAGTGCTTCGTCGCCATTTGTCACTTGGTTACTTATAACATTATATATTCACACTTATATTCTTTTCAAAATTTGTCGGCGTATCTTAACTAAAAATGCAACCAGCCCTTTCAGTATTTACTGCTGGTCATACGCTTTATCATGTACATTGTCTTGAGCATGAGGAATGTATTGCCTTAAAACACCACACTGGCAAAGCTGATTGACGAGTCCACTCTTTTTGGAGTGGTATAGTTCCTCGCGGCATGTGGTAGCTAATTGTTATACCTTAGTCGCCTTTACTACACCCAAGGGTCTTCCCTTGGGATTGTAGGATAGGGTGGTGCTATTCTATAGTTGACGGAGACCACACAGCACTATCTGTCGGATATCTGACAATTAAAATTAATCACTGAAAAAGTGAGAAAGTGTGTAAAACCGCTGGAAATTTGTCACGTCTGTGTACTTACGAGTAGTTACACCTTCCTACTGGATGATTCGGGTTACATTGCGGCACACTTAGCACCGTTTCGCGGAGCAGTGTGCCGCGGCACACCATTTGTGAAGCACTGGTCTACAATGAACAACGGCATTCTGTTACAATAACCAGGGGTTTATCAGTAACTACGCTTTCCATGTCCTTCCAAGGAGTCCAACTCTTCTGTCCTCAGTCAACCTACTATCACTTTACTGAGCGACTCCTCCCTCACTTCGACGGGACTGGACATTGAAAAAATGTGTTTTGAATTTTGTTTTTCAAATTACGAAGAAAACTCGACACTGGCACAATGTGCTAATTGCGCTATTGCCTTAAACAAAAAGAAATTTAAGCTACGATAAGAACGCTTAACTGATTGGATAACCAATTCCCCGTTCAGATTTTAGACTCGACAACTCACCTAGAAGACATTTCAGACTCTAAACAAGAAATATGTGACAGATCTGGGCCGCTCGCCAGATATTTCGTTAGAAAGTTTAATGCGGTAACCGAAACCCAAGGGATTTTATGATAGGATGACGGTCCACGTGGACGGTGACGGTCCAGTAAAGTGGATTACTACTACTTATGTATAATGGGGAAAAACGGTTAGGCACAAAAATGATGCTGCGTTAGGTACGAGTAGGTACATTGTCACAAACCGGATATTTTAATAAAATAAATATGGTACAACTTAATACATTCAAAAACTAGAATTTGTACCGCATTGTCAGTTATTAATGCCATTAAAATAATGCCTTTAACTGATTAAAGGATCACTCTGAAGTACGTTTTCTAGTTAGAATTTAGATACGTACTAATAAAGTACATTTTTTTGCACATTAATTAACCTTTAATTACATTTCTACACCTGCAATTGTAGCGTAACCGCTTAAGGACCGCTTAAGGACATGTCAAATCTGTAACTTCTTGGTAAACAATGATAAGATCAAACAAAACCTCAACCAGTATGTTCGGTAGGTGTATTATCGATGTAACAGTAACAGTCGGTATTATCGCAACGCGATATTGCGGTAATTGATCTTGCGATTCTCTACTTTTACCGCAATGCGATAATCGTCACTGATTTCATACAATACCATACAAAATGTACTAAGACCAATTATTATTACCACGTTCTGATAGTACCGATCAGTAGGATCGTAGCTGTGTGAGGAGAGCCTTTAAACAGTGGATACATAAATTCGGAAAAATATCTTTCTGGCACTTGTACAACAGTAAGAAATATCTTAAAATAACATGTTCCATTTTATTCACAGTACCACCAGAGAGGCTGATCGTCCTGAACCAGGAGAACAACGAAATCCAGGGAGGGGTTCTGGGGCCCTACGACGAAGGCACCGAAGTCAACATGACGTGTGTCGCTGTTGGTGGTGAGTAATGACTAAAATCTGTCATAAATCCATGTCAGCCTATAACGTCTCACTGAATGGCACAAGCCTCCGCTAGTGAATCTTTAACGAATTACAACTACAATCCAACCATGCGGACCCAGTGGGGATTGATGGTGGATGCTTCAGATTTTATCCTAATTCTCGGTATCTGGATTTTCTTATTTAAACTCTTACTTAAGTAGAGACTGAATGGTACGGGCCGGGGATTTGAACTCACAAATTCACCAATGAGAGTTGACAATAGATTACTTCTAAACTACCACTCGTATATAGGTATATATTATAATGACGATTGTAAAGGGCTTAAGTAAAATATAGTAGTAAATGTCCGTTGTAATACAATTTACCGAAAACAAAGTCAAATCAGTTAAATGTTTCAAGATTTACCTTAAATGAATCTATGGCAAAGCTGCAGTCGCAATAAATCAAATTATCGATAACATGTAAAGAATTATCTCATCACTATTTAATAAATCAAATTATCGATAACATGTAAATAATTAATTATTTAATTTAAGTCCGCGTCAGTTACCCCAGGCTGCCATGTTTGTTTAAAATTTGGACAAATTGGATTGGAACAGACTATAGTATAGTAAGTAGTAAAATAAATATACCATCTCCTATGAATATTCGCGATATAATTATGCCAGCATCAGTCAAACCCAATCTTTTTGACCCTAAAAATTGCCACGATCTTTATTGGCTAATGCTTGTGTTCTAAATTAGTTATTGCCCTCTGATTGGACGAGTTGTCGACATCCAGACAATGCTAATAACATCCGAACGGTTTAACCCTAATCAAACGCTCGCGATCCATGTTGATGTTTTGGCGAAAAATGTACATTTCACCGTTCTGGTGACGCTTGGTGCAGTTTATGAGTAAAAGCGGTTTCACATTCGTAAGCGGGAAAACTTCGAGAACAAATGTGTGCTAGGTAGAAGCTGCTTACGAGTGTGTTTTAAAAACAAAATTCACGTCATGAATAATTTTATTGTAATTGTAAAGGTTAAAAATTATGAGTAATCAATACAAATGTTATTGTGACTATTGATTTATATTGTTTTTTTTTAGTTTCAATGAAGCACACGAAATTATATCGATTTGAGAACTACATTTCTAGTTCAAGCTCAAGTCTAGCTCCGAAAGACGGTATCTGTGTTTTAAAAAGAAAGAAGAAAAAAAATGCTGATTTCAAATGGTTTTGGGGACCAATAATGGCAATAATAATTTCATTGCATAAGTCGGTTATATTTAATCAAAACATATTAAGCAGTAACATAGTAAAGTGTAGGTTGACTTCATAAGATACAGATTGTCTTGGTGTAGCATAATAGTTAACGTATTTCTTATGACTCACGTTATTAAATGTTGAATTATTTAAACTTTCATTTTATACAATCGCTATCGCTCATGTTTTGCGCCAACGCCAAGCTTTGTTTGACATGGGTCGCGTACCCTTTTGTTTTACTTTTTTTCTCGCGTTATATGTTGTTCCCGCGGCTTCCGTTTGTTGTTCCGCCGTTTCCGGAGTTTTCGAGGTTTTCGCTTGAATTTTGGCGCTTTGTTAGCTTTGAAATAGGAACGAATCGTCTTTACAAGCGAAACATTAGCAAAAAAATGCCAGACTAGTGGTCGAGTGCCAGTCGTCACTCACATAAATGTTCTTGTTTTGTACCCTTGTACGGTAATCAGAAATATTGTACGGGGAGCGGTCGATTAGTAATCTATAGGAATGTATAAGGTGAGCGCTCGTTGAGTGGTCAGAATGCTGACGCAGCTTGACAAACAGCGACGCGTCGAAAGTAGTGAGGCGTTTTTTAACACGATTATTAATCGTTAGTATTAAGATTATTATCGTCTTAATTATTATTATTAAGACGGAATAGTGAATATATCAAGTACGAATAGGGAAATACGGAAAGTTTGGAGAAAAAAATTAATGAGGTTTTTACCTAGAGAGAGGTTGTTATATAATATAATCAATATTTAAATAGACATACTAATCATTAATCTTATATAATATATCGTATAGGTAGATGTTATATAATCATTTAAATAGTCATAATAGTCGCAGGGCGACAGTATCCACCATGTCCACCATGCCAAAAAGTATCGGGGATGCGCTGACTACATTTAGAGATTTAGGAATGAATTTGAAGAAAGGGTTGGGAAAATGAGAGACAGTTTAGGATGCAATGTGAATGGGCTTTGGCATGCTTCACTCACTACCGAAACACGTACGTACATTGGGGGAATAGGATAGAGTAGGAAAGCAGTACATTTTACGGTAGTCGTCTGTGACTGTGAGAGGGGTAACTTGGCCAAGTCTGGGATTGCAGCGTGCACTCCTCAATCTACTATCAGCTCATAGTCGTGAGGTGGTGAGGTTTAACCTCAGCCCATACCACTGAGTTTCTACTTAAGTAAGGGTTCTTCAATCAACAATCAGTTGAACCAAATCAACAGTACAGCGGTGAAGGAAAACATGCCCAAGTATTTAAAACAAAATCTAGCAGATTTTTGAAAAAAAAATCAAATAGATTTTAGTTTTATTATTATTATTATTATTATTATTATTTTATTATTATACTAAATTATATTTTAGTTTTATCACCAATTATATGAATGACCTCTTGTGTACAGCGGGAGCCCTTCCCTGATCATTTTTTAGAGATTTTGACAATTATTTCACATGTATTTGCTAAAAGATACAAAACCCAAAAAGATAAGCTTTTTATGTCAATAACCTAAGGATTGTGAGCAAAATCCGATTAATTACAGTTTGAATAATTTTCTTCACTTGTCATAAAATTTATATTTTATTACATTACTTATATTTGTATCAGGTCGGCCAACAGCCAGGGTGTCATGGTGGAAATCTCATGCTCTCTTAGCGAACTCCGAAGCAAGAGCCACGGTCTCCTTCAGGCTACAAAGATCAGACCTTGGCACTGATATCACGTGTCAGGTAAGCTCGCTTTGACGGATACAATCATGTAAAAACCTATCAAATAAGATAGACATGGACAGTGCTAGTATACCAGTGAGCTTCTAAATATGTGTCCTGTGTACATCAATATAGTATACAGTATACTGATTACTATACTAGCTAGTAGAGATGAGTAGCTCACGAGTGAGAGATAAAAGTGAGCTAGCTCATCTTTGCTCGTACTACATCCATATCATGTAGTTCACCCACTCACCCACCACAGGACAATATAACGCTGCATCATTCGCACTCACGACGCGCGAAGGATTATACAGCAACTACCTACATGATACGACATGTTTAAAACGTATTTTCTAATCTATAATTCAAAACTGCCCGTGTGATCATTTTTCTGTATAATCTCGTGGTTGACGTGTAGAGAATGCCTTTTGGCATTAAGTCCGCCTTATGTACATATAATTGTGCAGTGGAATTTAAATAAATACTTAAAAACAACCTGTATTTTGATAATATAGATGAGCATTATCTTTCTACCTGCAGTTCTGCGAGTGAAACTTTCATACACTCAATTCTGTCGCTCAATCGTCCTATACGAGTGTATTTCACTGAGCTAATCGAGCTTCTAGGCAGTTTTTATAGTTTTATCACATTGGACACATTCGATAGCGATATCGATATCCGGCTCAACATTAATTCATGTCAAATGCACGGAACTTTGCGTAGGCACTCCACTATTCATAAATCAGTAATTTCTCTACAGTAACTATATTTTTTAAATATACTTTTATTTACAGGCAGTGACAGATCCGTCGATAACACCAGTATCTCAAAGTCTCTCTCTCGACGTCAATCGTAAGTAGTACTCATACACATTTATTGGATAAAATGTAATTATACTTTAAATATTAAAATTACATTTATACAAATATTGAAACTTGATATTAAGTATATATTTTTTCTTTATTTATGGCAATGGTGTAATCAGCACATTCAGCCAGTGTCAAGTTTTCTTCGTAATAAACAATTTCATAGTCTCCGTATCCTAACGTATCCTGTCAATGTCCTGTCACGTCAAAGTAAGGCAGGAGTCGCTCAGTAAGACTCCCCAGACTGAGACTGACTCAGTGAGGCTCAGTAGATTCCCCTGTTAATTCTTTTTTAATACAACTGTTTATTGTATATTCTTATATGTTTTTCTTGGTAATAACTAGACGGGCAAGAACCTAATACAACGACTTTAAAATAGCACATCTCTTCTCGTGGGTGTCTTGATAACTACTAATGGATAACAAAGGAATGGAGCGCCGCCAAAAAATCTGGAGAATGTGTATCCATTGGGCCCGTTTTGTGAATTATAGCCCGAAATCTCCTAGTGTCTTGTTAAGGGGTGGGGGGGGGGGGGGGGCTTGTGCACGGCAGTGGGACCATTATAGGCTGACATCAATACACGTAGTGAAATCAATATTATCGACAATATCAATCGATACGAACAACATTATTGCTCCCTCACTATTCACTCTATTTGGCTCGTTAGTGTCGAGACAATATAACGAGCAACCGTTGTGTGATTCGATGAAACACCAACTTTGCGATAACTTCATTAACTTGTGGACAGAAAGTTCAATTACTCAAGTTTTCCTTTACTTAATTGCATTATGTTTGATATTTTCAACTGTTGTTGCTGCATGAGTAAATTGGGGAGATCGGAAAATTCTCCATTTTAATATTTACTTAGTTCAACATGCAATAC
Source organism: Sesia apiformis (assembly GCA_914767545.1). NCBI lineage: Eukaryota > Metazoa > Arthropoda > Insecta > Lepidoptera > Sesiidae > Sesia > Sesia apiformis. The sequence goes on from OU611973.1 coordinate 7,473,752, forward strand.
TAAACAGTACTTAACAATGTCAGCGTTACTAATATTTTTCTATTCAACCCATAGACTATAGAATCCTAACCATAGGGTAACCGTAACCACCTCATTTAGCTAACCCAGTTGCTGCAGATCGGCCCTGAATGTGCACTCATGCTGTTTTAAAGCCGGCCCGCACACTACATGATCGCTTAAAATTGTATATGAAATATTTTTTTCATTACTCATACTCTGAAAGTAGGCCCGATGTTGCCTGTGGAGCGAAGTGAAAATAGCCTAATACACCCTAGGGTGAGCGTTTTCAACTGACAGACAACTGAAAAATTAAGAAAAAAAAAGAGCTATTTTCACATTTCTATGTAACCATGATCTAACTTCCTATACAGCCACTCCATTACAACGCGATGTAAAATTGAAATAACATAAAGAAACGCACCCATTAATTAAAGAGTATATTTTTTAAATTACTTTCCTTGTATTCGTAATGAAAAGCACAGTGTTTACTTAGGGGTTCAGGACTTATTTAGTCCCTCGACCTATTGGCGCCCTCGCTGCGCTCGGGCACCAAACCCAGTCTCGGGACTGAAATAAGTCACTTTCACCCCTAGGGTAACAATGTACTATTTTTATTACTGACGTGAAAATGCTAGTAAAGTTGACATTTTGTTACATTTTAACTAAAGCAAATTTTGACATTATCCGAACAAATGTTCCTTGTTGTCGCTATGGATTTTTTATTCTTCATAATATGGCAATATTGCAATCAGCACATTCAGCCAGTGTCAAGTTCTCTTCATAATGTGGCGTCGAGAGCCGACCTCTTTGGTCGAGCTCCTAATTTGATTTATTTAATACTTTTAAATGTGTTCTTTTTATAAACTTTGCTTTTGTTATTTTTGATGTAGCTTGTCAACAATTTTCTTTACATACACATGTCACTAGACTAGAAGGAAGTTCTTACCATATTAATTTACACTGTTTTAATTCTAATGTATGTTGTTCTATCAAGCTTATTCCCATCGCTACAAACGTTGTACTGTACGTTGGTTTAATAAATATTCTTATTCCGAAGACCCTAGTTTCTTCTCAAGGTAGCTCAGTAAAACACACGCACAAATAATTGGAGAGCATTCCTCCAAAATAATAAACAATTTCAAAGTCTACAACGTATCCTGTCAGTGTCCGGTCCCGTCGAAGTAAGTCAGGAGTCGTTCAGTAAATTGATAGTAGATTTACTGAGGACAGAAGAGGACCCCGCGTGCTTTTATTTGATTATCACAAACATCACGCACGAAAACACTTTGAACTTTGAAGAATCAAACAAAACTTCAACTACACCGCTCTAGTTCCCGCCAAAAAGTCCTCCGCTGCGATCTTACGTACATTGATGAAGATTTTAAATTGATCTTAAAACTGACATTTGAAATTTCACTAAAGTCTTTGTGTGAAACTAGAACCAACAATAAGGTCCCTTTTTCAGATAACTTTCCCTACAGCTCAAGTACCGATTCCAATAAATAAAAATACCATCATTAAAATTTTATTACTCTCGCTCATAACATCTTGATTGACGTACCATTACTGACAAGGAATATATCTTGGTGACTTGCAAGTTCCTGCTGTGTGATTTATACATCTCTCTCTTTCACTCTCCATACAGTTGTGTGTCTATCTCCCTCTGGCGTTCTGAGGTTATTATGTTAAAGATACGTTTAATAACTGGATACGTAATATCGTGTTCAGAATGATGATGTTATCATATAAAAGGTAAGGTGCGGACGTTAATTTGTATACAGTATTTTTTTTCGGAATGACTAAATTCTTGTGGCCCTAATGGCCTTTCAAGAGTCACCGGACATGTATGGTTTAGGGCGAGCGCAGAAGGCGTTCGATCAGGAGCAAAGAGTGTATGCAGCAACGAGCCTAAGGGCATCCCCGCCGGTGGAACGGCGGAAGGAACGGACCTCGGCTTAGGGCGTCGCTTTGGGAGGGTACTGCGGGATTGCGAATCGGTGAGAAGTGCCTAGGCACATGCCGATACCTAGTATAACAGTTGGCTGAAGGCCGGTGTGTGTTGACGGTGTAGCGAGGGTGACGTCCTCGTCTCCGCCGGAGGGGAACCGCATTGGCAGCAGTAATTGGATCATCAGGGTCATCTAGGACGTCCTAAAGGTATCTATCCTCGGTCTGAAGTACGGATTTTAAAAATTGTCACTTGCTTGGCGGTGTAAGGAAAATATCATAAGGAATTCGCATGCTCCAGAAAAAAAAATCGAGTATGTGTATCCACTAACTCGCACTGAGCCTGCGTGGTGGATTATGGCCCGCAACGCCCTAGTGATTTACTAGGAGAGGCCTCTGCTCTGCAGTGGGATATTAAAGTCTGATACAATGAAAAAATTAAATTGCAAACGTAAAACCAAACCCAGATAAGCAAATGAAACAATCGTGGCGAGCTCTTTCGCAATACACAATTTACATTTGTTTTTTATTATATATATTTTTCTTAATTAGTTTCATTTAACTCCAACAATACAATTTCTTAATTCTGCTCGTCATTGCCTTTAATATGATACTATACGCTCCATGTTTTGAAATAAAGGAACAATCATTCAACCTGAAACTTTTTATAGGCTTTTTTTTTAAGAAAAGGCGACAGTCATACAATCAGTCCGCCTGGTGGTAAGTGGATACTGTCGTCCATAGACATCCGCGAGTCCGGAATAACAAACGTTGGCACGCCCCCGGATGGGCTGCCTACCTTTGGAGATATAGGAATGGATTTGGAGAAAGTGTTGGGAAAATGGGGAGGAATAGGATGGGATGGGAATGGGCTCTGGCACATCTCACTCACTACCGAAACACGTACGTACATTGGGGAAATACGATAAAGTGGGAAATGCAATACATATCAGGTAGTCTTCTTTGGGGGAGGGGTAAATTGGGCAATCGATAGCGCCCAGCGACTATGGAATTGCAGCGTCCACCTTCTATGTTACAGAAAGTTTATAATTTCACATCTACCATACCATCAGCCTATGTCTCTCCACTGCTGAATATAGGCTTCTCCTAGAGCTCTCCACCACACACGATCCTCGGCTCTACTCATCCAATCACCACCGGGGATCATCTTCAAGTCCTCGCTCCACCTGGCCGGATCGTTTACGTGGCTACGTGGCCTGAGGCAAATATGGCCTGCCCATTGCCAACTCAGCATGCGGATTATGTGGGCTATGTAACTAACATCTACCTATTATCAGTATTTCCTTAAAACTCCTCAGCATATGCGTGCAAAGACATTATTAAACGCCACGAACATAAAATGCACAATTAAACCTAACACGTTTAAACGATAAACGCCGGCGTGTAATATTTCTCTCTAATTGGTAACACGTTTAAGCTTTTAGACTGTTCCGTTAGTATTAGAAATCGCAATTAAGGGTTTAAAAACCCTTTATCTTTGTTTCTTATTGAGAATTGTAATTTTTTTTTTGTTATCCCATTAAAAACATTTCTTATCTTTTGCAATGCAATATAGTTACAATTGCAATTTGCAATCAGCTCCTTCAGTATGTAGATACAGCAGTAGTGCTGTACATGGGCCCTCATGCACGCACATTGCCTTGTGCATGAGGAATTTATGGCCTTAAAACGCTACGCTGGCCAAGCGGGTTGGCGATTCCACTATTTTAGAGGTGGTGTAGTTCCTCGACGCCTGTGGTAGCGACTTGTTCTCCCTTAGTCGCCATTTACGACATCCACGGGAAGATATGGGGTGGGCGCTATTCTATAGCCAGCCGCGACACCATGCGACACGATCTCGCTTTATTAATAATTATTTTTATACCACTACTGCCTTCTAATTTATTCACTTCCCTATAGTGAAATCAACGAGACATGAGCTTTGCATCTGTGTGAATGGGTGCCGAATTGTCCAATCCGATTGTCGAAATAGTTCGCACTGTACACTATCGGTGTGTACTCACACAAACGCACAGCTCGTGTCTCGTTGATATCAATCACTGTATAAGTATATTTATTCTTCATTATCATTTTATCACTATTATTTTGTATTACTTTATTGAATAGCTTACCTCTTTCTCTAAGTCAATTCACTGTCCTTTGGTTACCTGGAAGATATTGCGTTAATCAAAAACGCCGCCTATAGCTATTGTATAATATGCCATTACGTTTAATGTGATTAATTAGTTACAACCGCATATGAACATAAGATGACCTGTTATTAACCGTTGTAGAAAGTCAACATACGCAAATGTTTATCTTCATTACGAAATGTTTGTACTAATTTTGCATTAACAAACTTAGATATCACAGAAACGGTACATGCTCCTTTAAAGACAATTCATTGGGCCCTTTATCCTTATGGGACTTACCACAAAAGTTTATCAGCGCTGTCAATTAAAGAGCTCATCTGTAGATTAATATCTTACGTTATTTATATGTAAAAGATCGTATCTCATGTGAACCTTTTCGGTCCCATACAAGGATTTATACTGATGTTAAAATTTCGCGGTAATACATCCGTTTCTTTGTTGAGATATGAGATTAGGTTTCGAAGTTATGGCCGTCGTTTCGTAAAGACCTTATTAGTAAATTCTATTTCTCCGTTAGTAATATATACATGTAGTAAAATCGTAAGAAAGCCAAGTCTGTACATGAAATATTTTTTGCAAAAAATCATTGCAGTGTATCTACACTATGAATGATACGGAGACCAAAACGACATTTAAAAAAAATGTCAGTTTGAACTACGGGACGGATTTGAATGAAACCTGTCTTAATTATAATTATAAGTTATGTGCCGGGTTAACATTTAGTGTAGGTACTTTTATCCAGAACAATTATACAGTTCCGACGAGAATCAAGCTGGTTAGCACAAACTGTAACGTCTACGCTCAAGAAGGCGCGGGAATTGCTAGTATATTTACATAAACAAAATTAGATATATTTACATAAAAATACTATTACACAAAAAAAATTAACTTATGTATGACATGCACAAATGTATGAAAGTTTTTTGTCTTTTCTTATATGGCAATAGTTTCTATAGTGGAAACGTTGTGCCTGTGTTTCCGTCGCCGTCGGCCATTGTGTCGTGTCGAACAAAACTTAAATTGATTTTTGACTTTTGCTAACTTTTTACGAAAACTATCTATACGCAGAGTTCACGCCATGGGCCCTTAACCTGGTGGGTCATGAGCGGAATAATAAAAAATGATTTAGTGGAAAAGCAGAAGTTAGTGTTATTATCTTGTTTTTATTAATTTTTATTATTGTTTTATAATCATTTTGACATCACAACGGCAGAGACAAGAGAGGGAGCTGGAAATTGTATCAAAGACAATTGTCAGATCATTGTCGTTTTGTGTTTACAAAGACAATTTTGAACAGTCCACTGTTGGACGCGGGCCTGTATGGCCTTAAAGCGCCACGCTGGCCACTTGACGAGTGACCCACTCTTGTAGATGTGGTGTAGTTCGTCAGGGTTTGTGGTAGCGGCTTTGTGATCCCTTAGTCGCCACGGCACCTACGGGAGGAAGTGTGGTGATGCTATTCTAAGGCTGCGCGACACCACACCGCCAAACGATTGATCGCTGAATATATTTTCATACCAGCAGATCCCGCGACTTCGTTCCCATGGCTTTGAGCATGATTCCCCTGGGAACTTCGTAACTTATCGGCATATAAAGTACCCTTAATGTTAATCCGGCATATATGCTATAACTATGCCAAATTTTAATACTATCTGTACAGTGGTTTTTGTGTGATGATCGTTCAGACAAACAGACATTCCAAAAAATGTTGTTTCGGGCTCTATATCATTCATCATAATCATAATGTACACGCGGTTTTTTACAATTTTATTATATGTATGTAGATTTCGTCAAATGTAGTCATTTAGTAAGATGACTTCACACTCGATACCAGTGTGAATTCGTGATAGCTCCCAAAGGGAACAAAATCCCCGATTTCATTATTTCCCTGCGACGTAAATAAAGACCAAAAGTTAATCATCTGTGGTGGAAATCTCGCTTTAATTAGCCGAAATGGTAATTATTGTTATCAGATCTTAATTATGTGTGACATTTTTGATATATTTTGTTTCGCAAATTTTGTTCTTATCTCAATGACATGATTTAAAATGTTTTACAACTCGCTTTTAAAATTACAAAGTAATAAATAATAATTGACCCCCTTGTAAAATTCATGACATATTTTGCTCGTTTTTGTTAATTTAGTTTTCCTTTGTCGTTCCTGGACAATACTTGATTTTGCGGAAATAAATTGAAAGTAATCCTAACTGTAGTAGCGCCTAGTCACCAAGCCGTTGAACTCGGCTAATTAGGATTTACGTCATCACGACGCATATTTATTATTGTATAGCATGTACAATTTAATTAACAAACCCTTTATTAATTATTGTACCACGGTTTTTTAATAGTATTCAAGCTGGTGACCACGACGTACTGAATATCAATCACACAATGAAAATCACACCATCACGAAATCAAAAACCGTTCTGTCCAAAAATTATTTTATATCGCGAACCCGTAGGCTGTGGAACGAACTGCCTCAAGAGGTCTTTCCATTATGCTACGATATGGGGTTCTTCAACAGAGCTGTGAATAAGATTTTGCAAGGTCGGTGGCGCACCCGCATACCCCCTGGTGTTACAGGTGTCCATGGGTGGCGGTGACACTTACCATCACGTGGGACCTCTTGCACGACCGCCCACTGGTCTATAAAAAAAAAACCTTTGTATTTTCTCGTTTCGAAGCTACACAACTGCGATTATATATTCCTCAGGAAAGATATCAATAAATCTCTAACAGCTCCATATAAAAATGATCAAACGAGAAAGAAAATGCTCAACAATCTTATTACCTAACAGAACTACTGTTGTCTCCATGGATCGTTGGAAACCAGCATTCCTGATGTGATGAAACAAGAAACTACTGACGCACCAATCAGCGGTCAAGATGACTGTTCCGGTCGTATCAACGTCCCGTCGTGCGTTTTGCTACATACGTATCAAACATTGCTATGTTCTAGCGCGGCAGATTTCAGAATAAAGGCAATATTCGTATCTTAACTATTATTTCTTGCGACCGTACGTATATATTACTTGCTAAGCTCTTTTTCGTGTTCTAACGCATTTTCTTAACAATTTTAAATCGAATCTACAAAAACGGTCCAAACCATGATTACTATACTCAAAGAACATTGAATGAAATATTGTTCAAGTTCACAAGTTTGCGAGACGTCAGGGGAACTGGGTCGAGGGTCATAACTCATAAGGCGCTAACAAGTTTCTGATCACGTACGTATTTACTATCTAAATTCTGAACATATTATCACAAACTTTCCAAGGTTTTGGGTTCAAAACGGTAACCCTGTTATACGAGTAGAAGTTACTTTATCTCTTTCCTAGCGGTGTGAAGTAAAACATACATGTTAACTTAACGGTGAATTTCTTTCATGAAAACTAACTTCTTTTTACGAATTGTTAAAATGCAGGACTTTTTTTTCACATAAACCACTCACTCGCACCGCGTAGCTACACTCCCACCATATGAGTATATAATCCGTATATTCACTCGTGTCCTCCCACTGACCGATGTAGGTATCTAATAGTAGTGGTTCGATTAGCAGCCTGACCGATATAGGTATCTAATAGTAGTGGTTCGATTAGCGGCTGTTTATGAATGGAGTGTGTGGCGTTGCCGTTCATAGAATCGTATAGTCACAGAGTATGGACTAATACTACAAGTATAGAAGACTCACTGCCTAAAGACGCTCCATAAAACCTACAAAATAAAAGCGCGAGCTACATTGAATCGCTGAAACCGCTGAAGGTCACGCACACAATTACACTGCGTGCGTGAATCGCAAAGGTTGTCTTGTCACCCATAATTATTGTATAATAAAAGCATAATTTTAAATTTATTCTAAAATAAAATTATACAAAAAGTATTATACCTACTTACACAATAATGATATAAAACGATATTTTAACGCTTTTATTTTATCTATTTAACACAATAGATTTAAACGCTTTTATTTACGAGTGCGTTACAATGAGCTTGTGGCAACCGACTGAAATAAACCCCTGCGCAGGGGCCCGCCGCTGTACGTATATTCGTAGCTGAAGTGCGGAGTGAGACAGGCCTGCTGTAGTGAGTAGTGCCTCTGTACTACTCACTATACGTTGCTACTCTAATGAACTACTCTAACTCTATTCTGCCCGTTTCTCCAACAAAGTTATTTAATTTAGGCTTTCTTTTATTTTTCATTTTATTTATTTCTTGGGATAAATAGTTGTTAAAGATAAATAGAACAGAAGTTGTTAGTTTCCATGTTATAAATTCAGTGTTAACAGGATGGAGATATTTTTTTATTTAACCGGATATATAATATGAAATATTTAATTTAATTTAACTATTTTTAGTAAATTTGTGTAATTGGGAATGTTCCGAATATTCGTTTTTGCGAATAATCGCCAATTTTCAAGTACTCGTACTCGCGATTTCCTAAACGAATATTCGAATCGTAAAAGCCCATTGCGAATAGTAGGCGAAAGAAGTTTTCTACAAAAAGGAATGCTTATAAGATTAAACGCTCATTTAGAAATCGGTTACGTTGCTGTTTTTTTAGTTTAATTACTAAGTGATTTGTTAGTTTAATTTATCTGTAGGTTAAATCAACCCAAAAAAAACTTGTAGCGCTATCTTTAAATTGGACTAGAATTTACCTACTTACAAATTTTGCTAGTGAATACGTTGTAGATTAGGTACTATTCGTAATCGTATTCACAAATAGTGAGCAAATTATTGGTATACAAATACAAATATTGAGGCAAATTATTGGTATACAAATAGAAATAATGAGGCAAATTATTGGTATACAAATAGAAATAGTGAGGCAAATTATTGGTATACAAATACAAATTCGCGAATAATGATTTTCTGCTATACCATACATCCCTAGCCTGTATACATTTTTTTATAATTTCCTTCTCCAAGAAGTTTCTTTGTCAATTTAATTTATCTTAGTAGGCATTTTTTGTAACTCAATGCTTTAGGCAAAATCCAATTTAAATTTTTTGCTGTATTTTTACGTAATTGAAGCCTTGTCAACTTTTTGGAATCAAACAACACTTTTAATTTCCTGTATGACAAATTATATTTATATCTTTTATATATTTTGAATTCCATACTGAAACTGGCGTTAATTTTTTGCCAAATTATAGACAATAGGATCAAGTCATATCTATTAAAATAAGGTTCTAATTACGTGGGCATAAAAATTAAGGCTGCATTCCATAACATGCGGTTATTGCTCTTTCTTGTATGAAGATAAAAAAGCCTCCGGCGCTCGCCCTAAACCCTAAACCAAACCGATTTTCTCTCCTTTTGGATCTTGGGCTAAATGAAATTGACATCTTATGTACCAGACTTAGAAAGATATACTTTATTGTACACCAAACATATAGAAGGTTTTTTTTTTTATTTTAATAACAAAATAAAGGGTACACACTAAATAATTACTTGGTGCCGTAAAACTGTGTGAGTTTATCACGGCACTGCACATTCGCTTGCGGGTAGTTGGGTAAAATTGATACTTGTTTGACCGGTTTAAAGCTACATTCTTTAGATTATACAGGTTGGTCAAATACAAAATTAGAAGTAATTGAAAGTACAAAAGACGTCCTCATCGCTAAGGCAACCGTTCGGTGGTAAGGCAAAGTCTGTAGACGAATAAAGATAGATAGAGCAAGAAAGGTTTACTGCGACGTATGTAGAGTATAACCAGCCTAAGTGAGACTCTATCAGACCTTAAACTAACGTTATTACAATTCTTACGGTGTAATTGATCAGAAAAAAATCTCAGACGTCAACATTCTATCCATACATTGCCTATCATTCGCGTAGACGTAACGTTTACGTAACGTCTACGTAACGTAGACGTCTTTCGATGAACTGCCGTACTGAAATTATGCCGACTAAGTGTCAGTACATTCCACACACGTACAATGTATACTGTACTCTATCTATAGCATATACTATGCTTATACTTTATACCTTATGTTTTATGCCTTTATGTTTTATAAACACACACATTCTTTCGCTTCAGTTCATTATTCGTTGACACGCCAGTTTCATGGTCTAAGGTCACATTCATTTCAATTTTACTGACTTATCTACATATTTTGTGGTTTCTATATTTTTCTATACACTGTTTACAACAAAAAACGTTCGTCAAATGCAATAAAAAAAACTTTTCAAAAGCAAAATAAAAAACGTTTTATGATCAAACTTCCTTAATTATTCTTTCAATATTTAACACCGCAACCGCTCAAAGGCAAACAGGACCCTTCAGATTGCCCTTATCAATTTAAAATCTCAAACACTTGAATATAATGGCGAAAAAATCGCGCACTACACAAAAAAGTCTCACACTTCACCCGTTCTAAAATTTATTTAGAAGTACCGTCGAACTCACAAGGTTTAGAATGAAATTCGCGCTAATAAAATTAACGTTTTTTTTTTATATAAATATCCAGTAGCTAATATTTTGAGTGCACTACATTCGTTTTTTAAATTTCTTTTAGCGTTTATATTAGTTCGACTGGTGCAAAAACAGGAAAATATTATTTTTGGTTCGTTTTAGTATCTATATTCGTACATTATTTTATTTTAGTTATAATCGGTCGTATGAAAGATATGATCACGTTTATGGTCACGGATCTCCGCAAATATATTTTATTATTTCCTTTAATGTGACTCCTAATAATGTCCATAGCACGATTATTTCTTAACATGTCCCACGCGTTAAGAGTTTTGACCCTTAAGTATCATGCATATCCGGAAACGGATATGCGGAGATTCAGTCTTAAGGCTCTTCTGATAGTCATGATAGAATAAAAGACGAATTAAATAGTTTGCACAGAAGAGAACCATCTGTCTTCAATTAAATTAATAGAAAAAACTTGTGCCCTCAACTGTACTCAAACACCAAAGGGGTAAGTTAACAAAAAGTCCGCTTAATTGTCTTAAGTGGTTTAAAAAAACAGGGTCGAAAAGGCTTTTGAATGGTCGTTACGCTATACCTTTGTGTGGATCAAAAAGGTTTTGTCATATCACAATGGTTTATTAAAATGGACTCCAGTTTTTTGTTTTAAAAAATATCAAAAATATTTTTCCCGCCGTAAAATGTCTTCATAACTGGTTTGTGATATTTTTAAGGTGAATTTTCGAATAGAGGGGTTGAAAATAAGCGTAAATATAACTTGGCTTAAAACTTTCGTTGAATAACAGCGTATTTTCATTTGTATTTTCATTTGGCTGCTAGCATGGTATGGTATACGATTAATCCGTTTCTCCACTGCTAAATACAGACCTCTCCCAGGCTCTCCACTACGCAGGATCATCAGCTCCTATCGTCCAGTCTCTACCTACGAACTATTTTATGCGCGACGAACTTTTTAAAAGGTGTCCCACACTGCGCTTCCCGGTGCTTGGTCCCTATTCAAGAACTCGTCTACCGCAGTTTACGGGACCGACCCGTGGCGGATATGATCTGCCCATTGTGTGCTAATTTTATGTTCTACGTCGTTGACTTTATTGTTTGGCAAATTACTTCGTTTTGGATCCTATCCCGCTATGAAACTCCGAACATCTCTACATAACTCGCTGAGTAACATTGAACTTGTGGCTCGGGCCTACTTCAGAGACTACGTTTCGGCACCGTACATCATCAGAGGTCGGAATTGGGTAGTGTGATTTATGTACTTGCAATGATATCATAAAGCAAAAGAAGAATATAGATATTCCTCAAATCCCGGAATTTCAGTTTAAAGCGTATTAAAAATCCGATATTTAGATTAGATAGAATTGTAGGTTAATGTTTGTGAATATAAAAACTGAAAAAGAATGTTAACGTGTGTAAATCATTAATATATTTACTAATATATATACTAAAGAATAATTTTGTTTTATTTATGTTATCTGTGAGATATCGATACAATCCTAAAAACCATCACGGTACCTTAAGATAGTAAATAAATATACTATTGGCAATAAATTACGGTTCTCGGGATTATTATTCAGAAAATCCCAGAAATATCCATGTTCATATCAACATTTCGTTGCAAGTACTTAAATCACACTACCTAATTCCGACCTCTAATCATAACTGACCATGGTATAGACGACGCAAAGAGCTAATTCATTTTCCCACACATATCTACTGTACATATATATCACATACTACACATAATCCGCCTGAAAAAGGTACTTTTAATTTAGAAAGGTGTTTGTACAGGACTGAAATCTTAAAATCTACGTGTTAGGAATACAACAAAATAGGGAAACATATATATTTATAGAGAAATATCTATGAATACCACAAAAATCTTAAATTATAAGAATTAAAATTAATTACAAAGGTCTAAAGGGTAAAGAAGAAACAATATAAAACAATATTCCAACAATTGTTAAATTGAAATGTTATTATTGAAATACTCTTTTGTTTTTATTTCGTAAATCAAATATTTGTTGGTCTTAAGCATGAAAACTGTAATTAACAATGAAATATCCAAACAGAAAAGTAATTAAATACATTTCTATAAAACACAACTGTCCGCACGCGAAACTACAATTTCGAAATAATTTAAAGTCAATATTTATTTCTACTTAATTGTATTTGTTTGTATGAATTTAAAGTCTTTACACACTTAGCGGCCAAGCCGCGGCGTGAAATAAAAACGCCACGGTATGTGGGCTCAATTGACGCACTGAGCTCGCTTTACTGATGGCTCATTTACACAAAGAGAGTTTCTCGAACGCGAGCTGGAGAGAACATTCGTCAAAAGCACGTATACACAATTTTTGTCATCATCTGATCACTGTTAACATCGAGTTTTTATCATCATGTGAACAGTTATAAGCGAGAATCGTTTACGGACATTTACGATACCTGCCAACATGACAAAGGTTAGCACGCTGCCGTATGCGCGCCTACATTTGCAATTTAGGAATGGATTTGGAGAGTGTTGTAAAAATGGCAAGAGATAAAATTGGATGGGATGGATATGGGCTCTGGCATATCTCACTAACTACCGTAACGTTTCAACAAGATGTGGGGGTAAAGATTCTCCCACACAAATTTTAATGTATCAATCTATCGTTTTTTTTTCAGAGTTCTGTGTGAGGCTACCTTATAAAAAAGGTGAAAAAAAAATAAGCGGAACAATCTTGTTTCACGCCAACCGCTCGGGAACTTAATGATCACCCAATAATGGATTTTTGATACATATAAATGTAAATTTGGCTCTTTTTAATTTGACTTAATGGAGTTAGCCAGGGGGGAGCGAATCCCGGTTGTTTTTTATTTAACAAAATCATTAAAGTTCGATTTGGGATGGAGACATGCGGTCGCCCTGAACTGCCAACTTACATTTTTTATATAGTTACTTACTAATACTTATTATACTCATTTATTGCATCATTATTTTATTTTATCTGTGATCATAAACAATTATACAATAAAGCTTTTCTTAAACCTTTAACAACACGTGATATCGTAAATAATATAATTGTATTTCCAGCACCGTTATTCACGAAACAAGTATTTAGGGAGAGATATAGATATAGAGAGTCCCAAATTGGAGAGTCCCAAATTGAGCGCCGGATTTATATTTCGCGCCATTTTTTTGTTTGGCGGTTGGCAACTCTCGTTTGTTTATGGATGTCACATATATAACAGTTGCAATTAATCAACATGGAACGCTACACAAAAGAGCAACGCAGTATGAATTTTAGAGTACTATGAACTGGACCATCATTATGGCGAAAAAATCATTTAACGAGGCCCATTTCCACCTTGACGGATACGTCAATAAGCAAAATTTAAAATTATCGTATCTGGGGCTTGGAGAATCCTCATGAGATTCGTGAAATATGGATGCATCCTCAAAGAGTTACAGTTTGGTGCGTCTTTTGGTTCGGATCATGGGGCCATTTTTTTAGGTATCGGTATTTAGGTAGGGATAGAGAGGTATCGTAACATGCCCCAGAAGATTTTTTGGCACCAATTGGAAGATATGGATCTCGATCAAATGTGGTTCCAACAGGACGATGGCATATGACACACAGCCGGAGAAACAATGACTTTATTTTTTTTCTAAATTAAATCCGGCGCTCAATCTGGGACAGCCTTTATTAACATATTTATTATTATCTATTAATACATAGGTAATAATTACAAAACTATAATATAAATGTATTCATTATTATTATAAGTGAATTATTTTTTAAACCTTGAGGAATTACACCACCTCTAAAAGAGTGGACGTTGGCTGGTGTCGAGCGTGGCGTTTTAACGCCTTACATCTTATGTGTATGTTTATGTGTGTATATATACCTATATATACACTCACCGGCACGGAAAGTTGGCCACATGTGATTTTTACTGTAGCTTGCATTTAAATAAATTTTCTTCAATAAATTAAGTGTAGGTGGACTCGATACATGTCGCTTTTATATTTTTATAACTTTTTTGAAAGATTACCATACAAATTTAAAGTTTAATTAAGTTTATTTTAAGTAGTGGCCAGTCTCCTGGTATCGTTTCAAAGCGTCCTGCATTGATGAACGTGGTACATTAAGCGCGATAGCTACTTCACGTTGTGTCAGGCCCTGGTCGATTAATGCTACGACTTGTGCAACCTGAGCTGGTGTTATGGGCATTTTGTTTGGTTTTAAAGTACCTCTGAATATTGAATTTAAATTACAAAATCACGAAAATGCAGTAATCTAAGGGTACACTTTTCACAATACCAAATTTAAGACTTCAACTTCGTCGCTCTAATTACCAAATTCCACTAAAAGTTAAAAGAAATGTCACAGTACACTCAAACATAATGAATTACCCTCTTGAACTAAAGGTAAACATTTTTTCAAGATATCGTCATAACAAACATTCATTAGAAATACTAAAAACTTTATTTATCGCGCGATAAGCAGCTTGGCCAAGATTCCGTGCCGGTGCAAGACGTCCGTATATATATATATATATATATATATATAAAATTAAAATTGATTAAATTTAAATAATTAAAATTAAGTTAAAATTGTTACTAACACTAATGGTAGAATGGTAATATGGATCTTGTAATCTGAAATACATAATTGAAAAAATAAATATAATATATAAACCAACATTATTACTTTTACCTATGTATAACATTTGAATTTGGATAATTTTATCTATTGACATTCATTGAAATTATTTGATTATGATTTGACATGTATTTTCTGTTAATTTGATAATGCTATTTATGACAATATTTTATATCGTGAATTTAACGAACCCTTTGTCATATATGTATTGTATGTGGTTGACAAATTTGAGGCGTTTATAATCTTGTGTTTCGTGGCAAGTTTCACACTTTTTTGACAAATGTATGATATATACACATAGATAGTATTAGTATAATATACGAATTAGCACGCCGATGAAGCAATATAGCAATATTAATTAATATAAGACCTCTTCTGTAACCCGCAAATAAACGACTGAATGGATGAATTAATTAATTATTAATAAATTTCGAAAATTCTTATTTGTTCAGTTCGTCGTTCTACACGACGGTGTCTCTCGGCGAAACTTAAAATGCTTTACGTGTTCACTAAGGAGTAACAATTGATTTTAATTCAGCCTTCGTTCTGATTGTTTTGTAATTAATTTCTAACGAACCATTAAGAATTTAATTATGTACAAATATTATTTCCACGTAATCGTGATTTAATTAAAGCAAAAACTTAATTTGATTTTAAATAATTAAGCAAACATTAATAAAAAGAAATTATAAGATTGTGTCTCTGAAACTTTCGTCTAAAAAGTAGTTAAATATATGTCGGTAGATATTTCAGTCCATTGAAATTGCGAGCGAGTCGCCCAATTACAGTCGGGCGGTACACTCGCATATGAAAAAAAAGCAAGTTTTGAAATCGCTTAACAGCGGTTAATGACTGTATATGGGTTTGCATAGAAAAGGTTACAAAAGAACTGGACTTTTCATAAATCTCAATTAACCGGTCATCATGTTGGCGATGTTGTTGATGTTCCTGATGTTCCGTCGCACGAGACGACACGCCAGAGTTTAATTCTAAATTGGTAAACCAACTATAGAAACAGAACTTTTCTTTGACAAAACTGTTTAATTTTATATGGGTGAAGCCAATACAAAATTCTTATACGTCCGTATATTTCGCACTTCCGTTTGAAAATTTAGTCGGTTTTCAAGTCTTAAAAAACCCGCTCACTTACATTTTATCACCGTAGGTGTGTTCAGAATCATGTACCGAGTTAGATTTTTGAATCTTATATTTCGTTCACAGTACGACCTCTCTGGGTGCGTCTCCAAGGCGGCAAGAGGCCGCTCGTGGCAGGTCAGAGTACGGAGCTGGTCTGCCAAGCAGTTGGAGCCCGGCCCAAGCCGTCCATATCCTGGTGGAAGGGCGGCACGAGACTGAAGACTGTCAGGGAGACTGTAAGTATTATATATAAGAGTTTAAAAAGCATACAAGACCTAAGCTTGCTTCCCTCTCTAACCTAAATTGAATGATCGGTTTCGTTTCTCTTTGACGTAACCTATACGTCATATATTATCCTGCTTCCCTACGTAACTTATACCATACAATACCGTCAGCCTATGTCTCTCCACAGCTGTATATAGCTCTGTGTATAGCTGATCTGTATACTATCAGCCTCTACCAAAGCTCGCCATCACACACGATCTTATGCTCTTCTCATTTAACCACCAGCGGCGAACTGCGCTTCCCGGTACGTGGCTTCCATACGAGGACTCGTCTACGCCACCGGTTATCGGCCCTTCATTAACTTAGATAACTATGATAATTTAAAAAAAACATAAGAAATCTAATTTATACAGTAACTTTCGTCGTATGTTATCGTTTTGACGCCTATAGACACGCACCATCCGATATCTTCTCATGGAAAACAGCTCATAGGTAGTAAAACGGGTTGATTAACCATGGCAACACCGATTATACAACCAGTGGTACCACAGTTACTTTTTCCTAACCTAGCACTCGTGGTATAAACGATGGTACCATGGATAATAAACGCTTATAAGGCCACAAAGCCGCTATCATAAGCCTCGAGGAACTACACCACCTCTGAAAATCGTATTCTCGCCGAACAGCTTGGCCAGAGTGGCGTTTTGAGGACATACATCTATCGTGCACAAGGCAATATGCATGAGGAAGCCCACGCCCAGCAGTAGACAATAAAAGGGCCGGTTACAGTTACGGTAATCACATAAATTCCAGGAGTTTCATGTCTGTTCCATCCAATGACGTTCAACATCGAACACAAGTGCTCATTCGCTATTTAATTGACAGCACAATGGGCACCTATTACGATTCAAATTGTATCCCCGTTTACAATCAATATATCGATACTTTTGTTCAATCGAATACAAATTGATCGACACTAATTACTCTTGTTTAGTGATTTGTATTCGTATCGATTGTAATCGATTACAATAATAACTGCGGTCATCGAATAGGACTGTTGGTGTTTCCATGTGAATGTTGTGATACAATTGCTGCAGCTATCAATTATTTTACTTTAAAGTCGCTTTTTATAGAAAGAAGGTGGCAGACGAGCATATACAGTCCACCTGATGGTGAGTGGATACTGTCGTCCATAGACATCCGCGATACATGCTAACAACAGTCCAGAATGGCAAAACTGGGAGGGATAGGATAGGATGGGATGGGAATGGGCTCTAGCATATCTCACTCACTACCCAAATCACGTACGTACATTGGGGAAATACGATAAAATGGGAAATGCAGTACATTTTAAGGTAGTCTTCTGTGAGAGAGAGGTAACGAGGCCAGTCGAGTGGTCCCAGCGCCTGTTTGAATGCAGCGTGTACAGGGGTTGGGAATACGGGGAGGGATAGGATACTATGGGATGAGAAGTAAATAGAGTACGGGCCGTGTAGTGTCGGGCGGCTTTAGAATAGCACCACTCCATCCCTCCTCGTAAAAGGCGTGTAAGGGATAACAAAGCCGTGTAAGCCCTGAGGAACTATAACTACCGTTACCTCTGAAAAATGCTCTCGCCAACCTGCTTGACCAGCGTGACGTTTTAAAGTCATACATCCCTCGTGCACAAGACACGAGTGCATGAGGAAGCCCGGGGCCAACGGCTGACGATAAAAAATGGCTGGTGACAGAACAAAAGTTTAGTTCAATTCATTTAACTTCTTTTTTTATTGCAAGAATAAAGCGTCTATACGCTTATTGCCACAAGTGCCGTAGCACCTTGGAAACACCTTTACTCTTCTTTTAATCATTGTCCTGTGCCATCAGACGTCAACCGACGGTAACATCACGAGCAGTATCCTGACCTTCGTGCCGGCCATCGAGGATGCTGGTAGAGTGATGTCCTGCAGAGCTGTGCAGCCGACACTTCCTCATTCCACGCACGAGGATGGATGGAAAATGGAGATACAGCGTAGGAATTGGTTTTGATTGTATTTGCAATAAAAATATTTAATTCAAATTCAAAATAATTTATTTAGTTATATGAGTTAGTTAATAGTTTTATTTGTTAATTTATAACGTAAATAATTTATTTATTTATGTTAATAATTTGAGAAATAGTTTCTAATAGTTAGTCACTCAAATTTAATAGCAATAGCAACACAAATAGATTACAACGATGTACAATTATCAAATACTACTATTGAAAGAATCCCTTATTTTTTTTAAAAGGAAGGTTTCAGACGAACTAACAATCCACCTTGTGGTAAGTGGATCGGAAGATAGTGTTGTTTACCATTACCGTTATTAACCATTTACCGGTAAACAAATTGTTTACCGCAAAACCATAAGAACACATATAATTTCGATCATTAATATTATTTTCTCTTTTGCTATTTGATTTCAAATAAATAAAACAATCTCATTCCTTATTTTCAGATTTATTATGTCCTTTTAAGTATTGTTTGAATGGTTTTAATTATTGTTTGAAGGGTTTAAATTATTATTTGAATGGTTATAGTTATTTTTTGAATGGTTTTAATTATTGTTTAAATGGTTTTAATTATTGTTTGAATGGTTTTAATTATTGTTTGAATGGTTTTAATTATTGTTTGAATGGTTTTAATTATTGTTTGAATGGTTTTAATTATTGTTTGAATAGTTTTAATTATTGTTTTTATTTGTGACATTTTTACTACATAGTTGCATACCGATGTATTATGAGCTAAGGGGTAACTGTGCTTTATCACTTACCTAACATTTTAACACTGTTTTGTGCAAATAAAGATCATTTGAATTTGAATCTATGTAATAAATGAAGTCGTCATTATAGAAACAGTTGCCCCTCATAGCTAACATATCTATATAGAACTGTTAGTATATACTAGATATGTTCCGAATATTCACCAATTTCGAAGTATTCGTACTCGCATTCGCGATTTCTTAAACGAATACTCGAATACTAATCGAATAGTAAAAGTCCAATGTGAATAGTGGGTGTAAGAAGTTTTCTACAAAAAGAAATGCTTATAAAATTAGAAAATAAATTAAACACTCATTAGGAAATTAGTTACGAAGTTGATTTTAATTTTTTTAATTTAAAGTTTGGTTCGGTACAATAGATTAAACCTAACTCATTGATCAAACCAAAAAAAAATCTTGTAGCTCTCACTATCTTTAAATTGGCCTGAAAATTACCTACTTACAAATTTTACAAGTGAGTGCGTAGTCGGTTAGGCACTATTTGTATTCGCTAATAGTTATTTTTTGCTATTCGAAACATCCCGAGTATTTACAATGAATGAAGTCCAACAAGGGTTTACCATACTGGCTTGCAAATATTAAATTGCATTTGTATATTTAATCTTTTAAATTAAAATTTATTAATAATATTACTTAGAATAATTTGGAACAAAAATTAAGTTATGAATTTAAATAGCCTTGTTTTTAAACGGGCATCAAAAAATACTAAATGGGCAGTAAATATCACGATCAAAAAAAACTAAAATACATAGTTTTGAATATGTAACTAAAGTATGTAATTAATTTTAAATTACTAAAAATGTCATTACCACCACCTTTATTGTCACCAGAGAACCTAAACCCAACCGACCTTTAGATTTGCTGCCTGTTCAGTATTTTCTGGTACACATCTAATTATTTCTCGTTTAAAAAACTCATATACACATAAAAGTATTAAACTAGGATATCTGCATACTTTTAGTCAATCGTGTATATTGGTCTATGTAAAAAAGCTTCTCTCCACAGATTTACCTGTCGTAAAACTTGAGTTAGGAGCCAATTTGGATGGCAGCAAGGTGATGGAAGGTTCGGACGTGTATTTAGACTGCAGGGTGCGAGCGAACCCGTGGCACACTCACGTATATTTCACTCACAATGTAAGTTTTCCCCTTTCGTTTGCTATATTACCTCCGAGTCTATAATTTCTTCCTTTGTATCAGTAGCATATTGGGCCAAGAATCGCTTGAATAGACAAAAATAAGGTCGTAGACGGACAGTCTACCTGATGGTAAGTTGATACCGTTACCCATGAACGTATGCAATACATGCCAATCGATCAATCATTAAAAAAGTGAGCGAAGTGGATCTAAACATGCTGTATACACAACTTGTTGTTCAATAGAATGAACTTCACTTCAGTTTACTCAATTCTGGCGTTATTCCATTAATTGTTACACATATTTAACCACCAGGGTGCAGTAGTGAAATCGGGTCCAGGCGTACTCTTATCCAACCAGAGTTTGGTGCTGCAAAAGGTGTCCAGGAAGGCAGCTGGTGCTTACGTGTGTTCAGCAAGAAACAGCCTCGGAGAAGGGTCAAGTGAGATTCTCTTGCTGGACGTCAAATGTAAGACATATTTTATTGCCAGTGATTACTACTAACATTGAGCCTCGTAGATTTATTCCCATCGTCCACGGCGGCGCGTCCCCGATACCGGACCGGATGGAAAGAAGTGCCGTCGTGAATATTTCCACCGTTGGGGACGACACTTTCGTATGACACAAAATTTAATTCCCATCATCCCCTTATAGGAGCTAGGATTTGTTTCTTATAAGAGCTAGGACCCTCTAAAAATAAAAAAATGGACCGTTAAAACAATGCAAAAAAGAAGGCCAGTGTGAAAATTTAACAACTCTTATTGAAAAATAGGCAAAACGTACTGACATTGGCACAGAGAAACTATTCTTTAATGCAAATCGGAAATAATTACATAAAAGGAGGAAATTGGCGAATACGAAACCTTGATTTCTCGCATTTATTATAGTTGCTGTCAGCTCGAAGTGGAACTGTCCCTTTCTCTCAAAGAAATTGCATCACACGCTGCTGAGACATCAACTTAAAATGGTCGTTACTGTCTTCCTTTGGTTTGGTGCGCAATAAAGTGTTATCTATCTATCTACCTCGGGTTATACCTAGAGTTGACTTAGAACAGCCATTTATAATGTATCTTTTTACATAGATGATTATTTATGGTTGTATTCAAAACTTGATTACGTACAGACTCACCGACCTGCAAGACGTGGCAGCCAACAGTCCTGAGGGCAGCTAGAGGAGAGATCGTTGAAATTGACTGTGATTTAGACGCCAATCCTAAGGTAAGCTACTAAGACACTACAGCACTATATAAACATGTACATATGTATATTTCCATACATGGCGGGAGAAGTCAAAATCAAATGCTTTTCAACTATTTAATGTTTGTGTTTTCGCTTTGACTATCGAGATATCACTTTAGTGCTGAAATCAATGTCTGAATCTATCGAGTGCTTGTTAAAAGATTTTTTATATTGTAAGTGAGGTAACGTGCTAGAACTACTCGTTTAAAGAAAATACATATTTCGAGTCTAAGAACTTATTCCCGCCGTGCACATAATTTTGTGACTTTTGAAATATTTACACCGTCATAATTTTGTAACTTGTAAACCGATTTGCCTTATATTTGAACTCAACCGAGATATTGACCCAAATAATTTTTCTATCAAATTTAATTTCGGTCCGTTGAGAAATGTGCCCTGCATACTGTAACTGTAAAAAGTTCATTTAGCCCTTAAGTCACACAACTAAATCTAGTATTTAGATCCACCCTGTGCGTAGGCAGGCACATTACTTACATTTCGCCTTCGCGGGCCGCATGTAGCTTCACGCTGCGTCATTCGCGGTTCGCCCGCATTCAATTAATTACGAAGCATTTCCGAAAGCCTTTTCATTAAGCGTTAATGTTATTTTGAATGTTCGTTGGTTTGTATTGCGTCGTAATTATGCTTGCTTTTCATTTCACTGTGATTTAAACGAAGCACTTTCTGTCCGGATAATGTAAATACACAATCAGGTAAAAAGTTTCTTTTTAACTTAAAGAAAATGGCACACAAGTTGTCCTGGTGGTAAGTGGATATAGTGTCCATGAACATCTGCGATACATATCAGTACCGGTTGCAACGCTAGCTCGCGGATTCGTCGTAAATAATATCAGCGGGTCTTCTCTTCGGGAACCTATTAATAAATGTAAATAATAAACATTTATTATTGGCTATGTGGTGTGTCGCAAAATCCCCGAGAAACTACATCAGCACTAAAAGAGTGGTCTCGCCTAGTGTGGCGTTTTAAAGCCATACATGCCTAGTGCACATTATATGCATGGGGAAGCCTTGTATTGCAGTGGACGATGAATTGGGTGGTTAAATTTATATAGTGGAGTGTAGGCTGACTCGGCCGGTGTCCATATTAATTGAATCTTCCGGGCTACTTGGCCGAGGTCTTCTGGAATCTCTTTTATTTCTTCCAAAGAAACGTTGACGCTTCTCGAGCGCAACTCGAGAAGCCGAAGAGATAACATCTCTCCGAAAGTGAACGCAGTCGCCACTGAAGATGTCAACCGCAGTTGTTGACGAAACGTTTGGAAGAAAGAAAAGAGATTCCAGAAGGCCTCGGCCAAGTAGCCCGGAAGATTCAATTAATAAGGTTAGATTTATAATTTAATTTAATCAGTTTCCAAAAATTTAAAACCCGAACGCTCCCCGGACTAAAGTAGAACATTTTTTTTATGTAGAATAAATAGCAAATAAACGGGCAGGCCACATGATGGTAAGTGGTCACCGCCGCCCATGGCCACCTGCCATGGACAAAACGGATAGCAGTCCAAGAACGACTCGTCTTCACGATGGACATGGACAGACTAATACGTTACTAGCTAGTTCCATCGTAATTGACTTATGCAAAGTATGGTCTGATTCCATAATTTATGTAGAAATAGATGGAATTTATCTATCTATAGATATAATAAAATTGTAATGTATTTGCAGTGCAAAATTATGAGTGATACAGAGGCCAAAACAATTTTTCGAATTTTTGTCTGCCTGTCTGTCAGTCTCTCTGTCTAAACGCGCATTACTTGAAAACTACGGGACGGATTTTAATGGAGCTGGGCATAATAATAACTAATGTGCCGGGTTTATATTTAGGATACTTTTCATTCAGATCCATTATAGAGTTCCCACGGGAATCACAAGTTTACGCAAACGAAGTCGCTGGCACCGCTTGTATTGTAATGTTTTATACAGGAATCCATGTCATACCACTGGTGGTTCAATAGCTCGGCTCACAGCAAACACGAATTGTCGACCCCAGCGACCAGTACGGGACAGAATGCACCAGGTAAGTGAAAGAATTTTCTTATTTTTATTTTTATTATTTATTTCTTTTCTTTACTGTTTATGCACTATATTGTACACATAACTTATGCATTCTCTACCAGTCGACCGTTGGTTAAATGTGAAAAATTTAAGCGCGTGCAGAAGAACTCAAATAGTAAAGCTTAATTCATCTCTATAAAGACAATATAAGACAATAATACAATAAGACTTATAATCTATATAAGACAATAAGTTTCCACAGATAACCATCTGGTTATCTGTGGTTATCTGGTTATCACAACTGAGAGAACCATCTCTGGTTGCAGACAAGAGTAAGGATAATATAGTGGGACAAAGAATATGCGTATTTTTTTTAAAAAATGCCAGCGAGTTGAAAGACCTAGTTGAAAGTAATTTTTTTACCACACAGTAGACTTAGTATGGAACAAACCAAAGTCTTGTGATTGCTTACGGAGCGCATTGTATTCTGACGTTGCTCTGCAAAAGAATGCATTTACTTACTAAGAACCATATTCCAGAATTGTCAGACACCTCGATAGCTTTAAAAGGGAATATGTCGCAAATGGATATTACTCGGGTACCAAATTCATTTTATACGTCCATTGGTTGCAAAACCAATTATATGTATCTCTGAAACTTTAGCTGTAAAAAGAGCTCAATTATCTGAATATTTTGGTATACGTAACTGTCGTCTTATTTAAATACAAAGAATAAAAAAAACCTATTATTAGAAGATCACATTTCAGAACCGTAATTCCGTTTTATGTAAAACTGGAGTGGCTCCACTGATGCAATATTAACATGTTAATTTTATTTCAGGAGCTTTTCTCTACACGGTGAATACGTCATCGGATTACGGATGGGTGCAGTGTGCTGCCACAAACTCAGTTGGGCGGCAGACGAAGCCGTGTCTCTTTCATATACTGCCTGCAGGTCAGTGTGGTGCCGTTGAAGGTGCCGTGTGCTGTAAGTCGGCAGGCTATAGAATAACACCACCGCACGTTTTCGCGTGGGTATCTTAAAAGGCGACTAAGGAATAGTAAAACAGCTACCGCAAGTGCTGAGGAACTGCACCACCTCTAAAAGAGTACGTACACTCGCCAACCCACTTGGCCAGCGTGGCGTTTTATGGCAAAAGGTACATCCCTCATGCAAGAGAATATGCATGAAGCGGCCCGTGTTCAGCATTGATGCTAATTTCATAATTGATTGCATAATCCCAGGATGAAGCTGATAACCAGCGCTGTAACCCAAATAAATGTATTTTCTTTCTTTTTTACATTACATCGTGCAATGAAATGTAAAAATAAATACATAAATTATGACACTCATCAACGTGTAACTGCAGTAAATGTTATATATTTTCTATTACAGATTTTCAAAAGCTTGCTTATCAAAAAAATATATTTGTTCTTCATATATTTGGTTTATAAATCTATTCTGGCTTACTGGCCCTTTATAAACTAGCAGTTTACTCAGAAATTTCGTCCGCAGATAAACCGTCGGCGGTGAAGTCGTGCGAGATAACGAACGTGACGTACGACTCGCTCACCCTCAACTGTACGCCCGGACACGACGGGGGCATACGACAAGCTTTTTTGTTACAAGTAAGAACTCTTGGTGTGCATTCACAACATCGATAGAAAACTGGTTGGCGACTTCTAAGGAAGTTGAATCCCCCATTCAACAAAAATTCAAATATGGAACTTAAGTAGGTACTATGTAAAAATAATGGTCTTTCATAACACATACGAGTCTAAATAAAAGAGCTCGATGGCTACTGAAAATAGAACACTATTAGCCCCAGTGCTTGTATAACGTATACAGTAAGTATTCTCAAATCGATGAATCACAAATATTTGATTAACCACTCAGACAATAAAATTAATCTTGACCGTGTATTGAAACTCGCGCAATGATTGAACAAATGTTTGAACCAGTTTAAAATTAATTAGACAATATTTCTCATAAAATTTTTCATCGCGTGTTCATTTTTGTATCGCGCTATATTTCTCAATATTGAAATAATTTTAAAATATCCTTTTAATTTTTAAACTCACCTTCCTCAGCTCGTAAAGCCAGTGGGCATTTGCTCTCATTTTACACTTCCGAAGTTTTGGGCTCGGCTGAAGTTCGAACGAAATGCTATAAATAAGTTATAGACAGACAGTCAAATTTATTGTGTCTAGAAACAATTGGTCTTTGCATGTAAGACGCGATTCAAAACTATTATGAAATAACATTATTGTACACTTTTATTGTTGTTTTTTACTTTGTGTAATTATACAGATTGCACAATGTTATTTGCTCGTTTAGGGAGTGAATTCAAACTTGTTTGTGTGCAAGTCGCGATTCAATAACATTAGTCAATGACATTATTGTACAATTTTATTGTATATCTAGGGGGCAGCTTATTTTTAAACATTAGTGATCTCATTTTGAACAATTCATTAGTTAAGTAAGGTCTAGTTAGAATTTGTTTGAAAAATTTGAAAATATCACTTCGTCTTTGAAGCCGCACACAACTTCCGATTCAGGTTATTAACTCCATGCAATTCTTTGTCCAGGTTTTCGACATGGACACAGGTCTACTTCTACGCAACGTAAGCAACGATGAGCCCGAGTTTGAAGTGTCGGGTTTGTCAGCGTCAAACTCTTTGGCGGTGTCCGTGAGAGCCTTCAACAGGAAGGGCTCCAGCGAGCCCCTGACACTTACTTCTAGCCTTTTGAAGTACCCGCAGCGGCATACGGGTTAGATCTTTTTAAATATAATTTTAATGTGTTATGTATTATTATTATTTGCTTATGATTGTATGGTGCTCACCCACTCTAGAAATGCTAAAAATTACGTATTTTAACAGCATTGGTCAGAGCTAGAGACAATTCGTGTTATTAATTAATTATCCTGGAGTCAGTGATTGTTGAAATATAAAATAATGCTATGACAGTACTTTCAATCCCCAAAAGTCCAATTTACCAATTTGATTTATTGATCAATGGCAAGCGTATTTTTTTTTTAATAGAAAAAACGCGGCAATCAAGCATATACAGTCCACCTGATGGTAAGTGGATACTGTCGTCCATAGATATCCGCAATACATGCCAACATCAATCCAGAATGAGAAACGTTGACTCGCCCCCGGATGCGATGCCTACCTTTGCAGATTAAAGAATGAATTGGGAGAAAGGGTTGAAAAAATGCGGGGGGGATAATATGGGATGGGAATGGGCTCTGGCATATCTCACTCACTACCGAAAGCACGTACTAACATTGGGAAAATACGATAAAGTGGGGAATGCAGTACATTTCAAGGTAGTCTTCTGTGAGAGGGGAGTGACGAGGCCAGTTGAGTGCGCCCAGCGCCTGTGGGAATGCAGCGTGCACTCTCCCCCTACAACCAATCGTACAGTCCCCCCCCCACAGTCGTAT
Organism: Sesia apiformis; assembly: GCA_914767545.1. Classification (NCBI taxonomy): domain Eukaryota; kingdom Metazoa; phylum Arthropoda; class Insecta; order Lepidoptera; family Sesiidae; genus Sesia; species Sesia apiformis. Next base: position 7,500,943 of record OU611973.1, read on the forward strand.
CTATTAATATCAATAAAATTAATGTAGGTGTAATGTAAACCAAACCATTCGTATATTGTGACTATAAACTTGTCAATTAATGTTCATGTCATTATTTAAATGTCAATTATTAGTAATACATTTTAAAATATAAAACTCAACTTTTTTTATTAAGTAAAGTTGTAAATTGTAATATGTGTACTTAATTTTGACATTTTAATTTGTATTTTAATTAATTATGTTTAATATCTAGTTATTATTAAATAAGCGCATGCATCGAAGGCGATAAGGCCGCATGTTGTAGTTCTTGTGTGATTTAAATTGTCATTTTGCGATTATTGTGTTTGTGTACAATAAACCGTTTATCTATCGTCCGCCAGCCAACTGTTATAGTTTACAGTTTAGCTCAACATTATATCTTGTATCATGTATTGTAAATGCGTGTGTGAGTATAAATAAATATTAAAAAAACTAACAGATCAGTTTATTAACTCTTATATTTGTTATTAATGATGTTCTTTTAATGACAAGATTTATGTATTTATTCAATATTATTATTGCACATTCTACCGTAAGGATGTTCCTAATACTTTGGCGAATACTCGCCAATTTTCAGGTACTCACATTGGTCATTTCCTAAATGAATACTAATCCATTAGTAAAAGCCCACTGTGAATAGTAGGTAAAAGAGGTTTTCTAATTAATCGCGGATTGTGCGCTCAATTGAACATTTGTTAAAGGGGTGATTTTTTAGTTAATTAATATACAAGTAATTTTTTAGTTCAATTTAAAGTAACTTTAGATTATTTACACCAAAAGGTACTTACTGATTGAACTAAACAAATACTTCCCTATAGCACTAACATTAAATTGGGCTATAAATTACTTACTTACTAATTTTAAGACCACATGCATGGTAGGTTAGGTACTATTCGTAATCGTATTCGTGAATAGTGTTATTCGGAAAATGGCTGCTACCAGCTAAGCTTTTGGGTTGATCAGGGAGATAGATACATTGGGAGGTGCGGTGCGATAATAATGATAACATTTAATAGTGTTCTTTCCTCTACAGCTCAAGTACCAGTGAAGGTCGAGTTGACGACAGTACTGATAATAGTGCTAGGAGCAGTCGGAGTGATCGCTGCAATGACCGCAGTCTCCGCCACCGTTTTCTGCTGCAGATACTGCAACAAGAGAGACAGTAAGTTTTTAGAGAAGTTTCGAACCAATTTGGAAAGCACCTGTTACAGAAATCACGACTTTCTAATTTCTGTAAATATTCACTACATTTCGACTAAGGGTCCGGGGGTCTACTCTGATTTTACGCTTCCGAAGTTTCAGGCCCGACCGAAGTTAGAAAGAACGAAATGCTACTTTCCTTAGTTCGGGGCTCTCAGATTATTGAAAAGATATTGTTATCGTGAAATTTGACGTTAGATCCTCATGTATCTCTTGTCAAAATCTATATTTCAAATAGATAGATAAAATAATTTCAAATGTCAAATGAACTTCGTTCGGACCGATATATCGTAGTGAATCTACTGAAATATCGGCCGAAGCTTGTTTTTCGTGTTTTCGGAGTAGACTCCCTTCGTAATTATACCTCGCCCTTTATTGTACCAATCTTTGTACCAGCGACGCTTTCGGCTTTTACATATAGTGGCAAATAGTAACGCGACAGTGGCAGCCAAATCTTCGTCAGACGCATGTCTGACTCGTCAAGTCAGACTCGAAAATATTGCGTGCGTGCGCAATTTTATTGCGTGTAGAAGCAATTGACGTTTGGATGCAAGGCGCGATTCAATAATATTGTGAAATGACATTACCGAAATATCGGCCGAAATTTAGTTTTTCGTGTTTTCGAAGTAGACCCCCAGGTCATCCGAATAAAGGCCGAATCCAAAACACCAATCAGTTCAGCTTTGGACAGTTTCCATACTTTGTTGGACCAAACACTGAAAATGCTGGCCAACCAAACGTAATTCTTATTTTCTGTTAAAACTTGTTAGTCTAAGCATTTATTTATTGCTATGGCACCGAAGCAGTATAGTAATTCTCTGTGTTGTTATTTTAGTTAGAAAAATCTGCATTTTCATACATTTTCGATGAAAATTAAAGCGCGAACTAACAAAAACAAACGCCGGCCGGCACGACACCCAACGGTAAGAGATGCGGTGGTGCTATTCTAAAGCCAGTCGAGTCCACGGGGCCATATCCTGCAATCAAAAATATTTTATTCCTAACTTCACGCACTATTGTGCTTAATAGGATGAAGTTATAATACCTTTATAGCCTTTTTCTACATAATTTATGGAGAAAACAATACAAAATTATCATGTTGCATGACAACTAATGCATTCAAAACTTTCAAATGCATATTTTTCTTTATGGTTTATAAAATACCCTCAATGTATCCATAGTTACGTTCAACCGACTAACAAAGAATTGTCATATTCAAGGAAACATGTTATTTTCAATTTCCCTATTCCAAGTCGTAACCCTTTCATCGTCCACAGCTGGTCATGTACCGCTTCATGCACATTGTATTTGCTTAAGAGATAAGATCCATCCGGGAGGATGGATAGATTGAAACAAATGATTTCTCCACCATTCCTAGGCTATCATCGGTCTAATAAGAACATGTCATCAAAATACAATAAAATAAATGAATACGAGGCTATAACGTCTCATAGATCACTGTGGAGTTTCGTTCCATAATCAACCACACGGGCCTAATGTGGATTGGTTGACGATCGAGATTTTATTAGTACAAACGCTCATATGGCCAATACTATTGGGAATTGCCTAGTCTGTTTAAATAATACCTATTTTGTTCTAGACAAAAACGAAAAGGATAAACGACAGCAAGACGAGACCTCGAACATACCTCTGACGGGAACAAAGGAGTCCGAGAGTGTCGACAGTCTTGGTGAGAAATTACCAGTTCAATTTAAGGTTTTTTTTTATTATTTATTGACTCCTACAGTTTATTTAATTACACCTCTGTATATCACAAAAACAATCAGACTTTTCCTGTGATCTCAAATCGCTCAACACAGAACACAATTTACAGGAACTAAATCGGTTCAGCAATTTTAATAAAAAGTTCTGGCTGAATGTCTACAAATTATATCTAGATTTTATGGTAAACAAGATTAACCTGCTGGTGGGAGTAGTTAAAAAAAACTAGATATTTGTCTTTTAAACTAGTTTAGGTAGTAAACTGATTTAGGCTGCTGAGAGGGTAAAATCAGTTTTACTCTTTTGGGCTTTCAACTCAATCGGCTTTTGGGAAGAAGGCGGTTAGATTTCCTATATATACGTACCTTTTTTATTGACATAAGCTGGCAGGTAAGCTGATTGTCCACTTGATGGTAAGTGAATGTTACCGTCCTACGACATTAATGATACATGACAATAAAGAAAAACTTTGGCGCGTCACCATGCACCGTCTTCCTTCCGAAATTTAGGAGTGAATTTGAAATAAGATTTGGGAAAATTATGGAACAGGGGATATAACAGGATGAGGAGTTATACTCCCCATTCCTTGTGTGAAGGAATGTAATGGGGAATAAAGAGTATTGTGTGTATATGGGCGTGTTAACTGATGTGTTGTCATTTGTATCTAGTTGAGTTTAAATTTGTTACAGATAAAAATCCAGACATAATTCCGCTCGACGGAAAAATAAGCGATAGTTGCTCAAACAAATCTTCCACGACTGACTACAGTTCGATAAGGCCCTTGATTTCCAAAACACCCACCGATAAATACGACTCAATACCTCCAAACTGCGACAGATACTACGACCATAACATAGACACATGCAATCAATACATACAGATACGACCAATGGACTATAGAGTACGACCAACGTATCAACCGACGTTGGCTCCAATGCCAAACCTTGGTCCAAGTATACAGAGCCTCGGTCCAATGTCAAGTCTCAGTCATATGCCAAATATTGGCGCCAATGATTGCCACAGACAGTGCGATAAAGTTTATGAAGATTGGCTGAAGTACAAGAATTCTCTACCGTTGAATACGAGCGGTTTGGTAAGTTGATAGTTCAGTTGGCGATTTCAGTTGGCCAATACCGAAAGTGGCTCGTGTATTCGAGCTATTCCGGATTGGCTGTATTGATTTATTAAGACTATAGAGATAACAGTAAGAAATCTAAGGGGAAATCTCGAAATGTACCTAAAGCTGGAAACAGATTAAGCCGTAACCAGTCCTTTTTTTAATCCACTGCTTGACAAATGCCTCCTCGTGCACATTGTCTTGTGCATGAGGGATGTATGGCCTTAAAGCGGCACGCTGGCCAAGCAGGTTGGCGAATCCTTTCTTTTGGAGATGGTGTAGTTTCTCAGGACTTGTGGTAGCACTTTGATACGACATCCACGGGAAAATATGGAGTAGTGCTATTTATTCTAAAGCCGGCCGACGTTACACAGCCAGTTATTTAATTTACTTAGTACAAATATTTATGTTTTATTAATTTCTAACTTAACACTGAAGTCAATTACATTCCAGTTATCTCCCAAAGCTAAGCTATTACATATTTTTTTTATTTTTTGTATTTACGCACCGAGAATGGTTTTCAAAATTAACGAATTTTCGTTTTGATATGAGTGTAACACGTCAAGGCGTAATCTTCTATTGCAATCATGGGGGGGTTTGGAGCTCAGTACGGATTTGTAAATGTTACACATGTAGGATTTTTTTTAATCTCTTACACGGGACTTTACTCACGGCGTTGCTCAACGTCGATTTAGTAATAATTGAGAAATTCGTACTGTAGGAACTCAATTATGTCCAATATCCAGCGATTTATGGAAATTTAAGCAATTTTAATCCTTTTATTCCCTAAGCAATCTAGCGCTATTATTGCGTGCATTTAAATTTGAAGCCTTTTGTATATTTAACTATTATTTTTCTTTAACAGACAAAATTTTAATATGATATTCAGGGGCTTAAACCCAAATAACGTATTTTTTTCTTTTAATGTAAAATAACAGTTTGGAACCATTGATTTGATTCCTAAAAAGTATGAATTTTATGGTAAAGCTACACGCTCGCCGCTCGCGTAGTGCACATATACCTACACGTGAAATTAAGGCGACTTCGTGAAGCGCATACTACGAATCGTTTATAAGTTTCTTTAGTATGTCCATACGTTATGTTGCTTAACAGCAAACTTTGAAATTTTGAATCTAAAAATATTTTGTTTTTATTTTGATACTAGCAGTGCCCGCGGCCGATTCCCGTGGGAACTTTATAATGAATCTGGATCAAAGTACCCTAACTGTTAATACAGCACCTAAGCTATAGCTACGCCAAGTTCATTTAAAATCCGTCAAGTAGTTTTAGCGTGCAGCACATTCTGACAGAAGTCTAAAAAAATTGTTTTGGACTATATCATTCGTACTTTATATTGCATTACTTTTTTTTTTTAAATATTTCTTGTACAGACACACGATTCAATTATATGTATAAAAGATACGATTATAGCACTGATATGGAGTCATTTATTTAAAAAAATCTACATTTTTTTATTTAAAAACATATTTTATTTTTAGCTGCCAGCAGAACAATTAATGCCGCCGGAGATGTATCCACCAGCACCACCTACGATTTACAGCAATCCGAATAGAAACCCGTTGAATTTAACCCAAATGCCTGAGCTCGAGCCTCGGTGAGTTTATAAATAAAATTTGACGTTTAATCGATAGACAGACAGTTAGATTAATAGATAGAAATTTTTATTTCACACACCCAAATGATCGCATAACATGACTATTTCTTATCATAAAAAGTCATTAAACATTTATAAGCAAAGAAAAAACAAAAATTAAACAAGGCGATAAAACTGTGCGGTCCCATGCGTCCGTCTCTGCACAAGCTTTATGTATACAGCTTCGTTAAAACGGCATACAGCGCTTATTTTCAGACGGAACTTGAACGGTTGTAACAGCGGTGAGCGGGACCATAGGCATGATGACGGATTTTGAAATCCGCTTCTATAATGTAGATTCACGTCTACTGTTTCCGAAAATAACATTATTTCAGCAATAAAATAAGTTTTAACGCAAATTATGCATTTTTTTTCTATCTACTTTGAATTATGCGCGAAAACACTCGCAGGTGTCATGGCGTCGCTTGTGACGTTACGCCTAGGTAAACGTAGGTAGGTAAATCAGTCGAAGTTCAAGCGACACGGTGATGTTCACTGAGGCGTGACGTCATTCGCTCTGATTGGCGTTTTAGTTAACATGGCCGAATGCAGTATTTTATACTTTTATTTTATTGAAAATATTATTAATCTCAATGTTTACATTAAAACTGGTTAATTTATTAGAATTCTTTCAACATATTTTTTTCTCTAAAATCATTTATTCTTTAATTCTTCAATACTGTCATCATGCCTATTCTTTAAGCCATAATTATTTACATAATTCTTTAATTCTTTACAGGCGAGTGTGTAGATATAAATTAAATTATAATTATGAGAGTGAGTGTGACAACATATGTGCATATTACACATCTATATTATAATATGTGAGCTGTCATAACTACGATTGCTATGTCGTCCCATTAGTGGGAAAACCGACGACATTATGATTTTGAGAAATGTACCTTCAAATGTACTGCATTCCCTATTTTGTCGTATTTCCCCAATGTACTCGTACGTACGTGTTTAGGTGATGAGTGAGATATGCCAGAGCTTACTCCCATCCCATCCTATCCTATCCCTCCCTATTTTCCCAATCCTTTCTCGCAATCCATTCCTCAATCTGCAAAGGTATGCAGCGCATCCGGAAAAACAATAATTACTAAAAATTAAAGACAAAATTTTGAAAAACAGGAAAAAAATATCATAGATTTAATTAAAATTAAAATTTAATTTTACTCTCAATATCCCTGAAACTGTTCATCGTGGCAGAAAACCGATTTTATTAGCAGAAAGAGTTTAAAAAGCCGAATCTTTTAGTATAATTAACTATATTTTTTGAGAAAATTGTCGGATGATCGATTTTACTCCTAAGAGACTACCACAATCTAGACAAATGAGTAGTCCACTTACAGAAGTCGTTAGTTTTTCAAAACCAAACTTTATATAAAATTTGAAAAAGCTATTGAATTATCTATGACTGCTAAAAGTTAACATATATTGGAAGGGTGGCCTATGGTCACAAATTCAGGCACTAAATAAAAACAGTACATTATTACCTTTTTACCAATGATTCTCGCGTAAACTTAATCCAAAAACAGTAAAATGCGGCTGTTTTGCAAGTGAACTGCTCAAATAAGTTGTTTTGTTTTAGGTACCACTTAGAGGCCAGGCTAGCAGACTCGAGGAGTTGTTCCAACTCGCCCCCAGTGAGATTCAACACAGACAACAATAGTGCGTACTTCAACAAGAGTATGCTGGACAGAACTACCAACACACTGCCGCATTTGAAGCATAGGATAAATGGTAGGTATTTTTTATTATTTAGGAGACAAACGGATAGTTACATAATACATGAATTAAAATGAAAAAATACAAAAGTTCCTAAATAGTTTCCACAAATTACTAATGCACTTAAAAATGCAATTGAGTGTGTGCGTTGTAATTACCATATCATCAGCCTGTGTCTCTCCACTGCTGAATATAGGCGTCTCCGAGGCTTACCACCATTGTTAAATTGCTATAGTTGTAATTACTATAACAATTTAATATTTTAATCTGCAAACTGCATAATTAAATCAATTGCAAAACAAACTAATTAGATATACAATAAGCCAAAATTGCAGACATAATTTGTTCTGAAGGTAATTTCTTATATTATGAGATACAAGATCCATTTGAGGGTGATTTAATAAAAAAATCAGTTTGAAGTTAATTAACACGGCAAAATTTTACATTAATTTTGTAAAACAGGGGAGCAAATACGTGAAATTCCAGTAGTAACAGTCAACGTGAAGTATGTAACACATTTATGAATAGCTTAACGAAATATGTTAATCAAGCTAAACATTTTACATAATATCTATGAAATAAGATTTTAAATTTTTGTTGTCGTGGTTGAACATCAATAATGTTATGTAAGTAGAATCTCAGTATTAAGGCCTAGAAGTTTATGAGTTCACAAGTGAATGTCGAGTTACCAGGTTATCACCGCTTCAATCGGAATAACACAAGAGTTATTCATCAGGCAGAATCAAAACTGTCAAGCAAAGTAAAAACGGACATTCATTTTGTATTTTTTGAGTACAAAAATGAAAAACGTCTGAACGAAAATACTTGTTTTTTTTTTAATTACCACTGAATCAGGGGCTAAAATTACTATCCGAGCATCTTAATGTTAAGATTTAAGTATTACATATATGGTAATTGAGATATTTTCCGATTTAATTTCGCATTTTCTTCCTGTTTAGACTTAAATTTAGTTTTCTGGCTGAGTGCTTTCTACGCTCGCCCTAAACTAGGTCGGTCCGGTTACTCTTTACAGGCCACTAAGGGCCCACAAGAATTTAGACATTCCAAAACAAAACCTGAATTTACGAGTGATTTGTTACCGTACACAATAATTTCTATTCACATTATGGGATACAGTTCAAACAATCTTTTTTTCTTCTAACACATTTCACTTCAGATCAGTTGTCAGTTGTAGCCGTAAATATTTAAACATACGCGTAGATAATTAAAGATGCGTTGTTGTATTTTAACAAATATTCTCAACCTATGCAATGCAACCAGATCATTTATCAGATAGACAATTATTTATTAGTGCAAATGTCTTTATTTTGCACTTGTCCATTTCTACTTCACTGCCATCGACTCCGTAGAAGTTGTTACGGAAAATTTTAAAATGCTAATATGCCAAGCAAAAAATAAAATCAATATATCTACAGATATGAGTTTGATGAAACTTTAAAACTAGTTCAAACCACCCCCGAGTTTCAATATCGTTTCGATCAAACTCGGTTTAACTAAACACTTAAAAAGTTTAACAAACTTAAAATTATTTTCTAAATTTGTCATACAAAATCGCGGGCGTGTGGCACCCGTCCAAGAAGGTTGGACGGCCATTTCATTTTTATTTTAAAAGCGCGCGCTTGGCTAATATCAGGAATCAGAAGTCATTTCTCATTTTTGTTGTGAATTTTACGCTGTACAGTGCACAGTGGTCATTTTAAAATGTACCTACTTTAGTGGGACTACTTTAGATCCAGACTTAAGTTTGAATATTTTGCATGGAGAATGTATTACTTATGTAAAATGAATGTAAACAAAGATCTTATTTTTTCCTATTTTATGGCAAGGACACGGGTTTATGCATTATGCCAATATCAAGTAAAAACGCGGGAAGTGATGCAAAAAGAAAAATAATAAAATAGAGCTTGGAAATATATCAATGAAGATTGTAAATTAAAAATAATTAATTAAAAGTATTAGCAAACATGTAGTTATTAAAGCAACAACTGTTCTCATATTAAAACCTGACTCACATGTAAAAAAAAATCATATTTAAGTAATTCTACAAAACCTTTGCTTCCACCATCATACACCTCCCAAAAGTGTGCATAAAAAAGGTCTTCTTTCGCAGTTCCCGAGATACTCTTTAATTTGCATCCAAAAACATTTCACAAATGTTCTTAAAATTATGCATAGTCCTATGCAAATGCTCGTCCACACTTGGAACACTGCGCATTAATTTATCAAGGTATTTTTTAATACGAGACAAAGGGAAAATTGGGTAATATTGCTTAAAATAATTTTTACTCTTATAAATATTTTCATAATGCCGTAGACTCCAAAACATGAAATTTTAATTATAAAATTTTATATTGTTTCAAACAAATGCAAAACCATAAATCAATTCCATAAAAGGCAAAACATGCGTTTTGCCTTTTATGGAATTGATTTTTCGTAATAATTTATTTTAACATGATTATATTTACGAATTTAAAATGTTTTAGATAGTCGATATCAGCCCCTCATTCCATTTCAGATCACAGGCCTCCGCTAGTTAATCACGAAATAGTTTTCGTCCATAATTCACAGCGTTGGCCCAGTGCGAACTGGCAATTCCTCAAAATGGGTCATATGTTACAACCGTGAAAATTTATCATCAGATAGATTACTTATATGTCCCCTCTTAAATATTACTTTAATCGTAACAAGCCCTTAATCGTGCACTACTGGACAAGGGCCCCATTGTCTTGTACACCCGTGCACATTGTCTTGTACACCCGTGCGCATTGTCTTGTACACCCGTGCACATTGTCTTGTACACCCGTGCACATTGTCTTGTACACCCGTGCACATTGTCTTGTAAATGAGGGATATATGGTATCCTTTAAAATTATACCAATTGAAACTCCAATTACATCATGTGAGTACGTACTGCGGCAGTCAAATGCCGACCAATCAAATAGTGGCACTTAGTGACGTCATATTGCGCTCACTTGTATGCTGATCGGTCGTCCTTCACTGTCGTTACGTAAACGGATCAATTGGGAATTGAGAGCGTGTATTAAAAACAACACAATATGAGAATCACTGATGCATTATATGCAAACATTTAAATTATCTTCAATGGACGTTGGGGAAAATGTATGAATGTTGTCCCAACTCACCACTAACATTAAATTAGTGAGTATATATTTGGTACGATCTACTAATTAGTGAGTATATATTTGGTACGATCTACTAATAAGCAGTTGTAACTGATAAAAATGTGAAATAAATAAAAAGATGAGAGGAATAGAAAAGCGGTTTATATCATCATTCGCCAACGCTTTTGACATTAACTGTCCTATTAGCAAGAGATCTATGAAACAAAAGCTTCCATTTGAAGTGCTTATTATTCCAAGTGTGTTGGTACATGTTGATTTTTGGTACACTTTTTGACTCATCGTCCTCATCGTTTGGATACCCTAACGGTATCTATTCATAGGTATTCGTAAAAGCATCGTACCTATGAGCATGGCCTGAAAACTAGTGATTTACTAGGGGAGACCTGTGCCCTACAGTGAGATGACGTCATGACGTCACAAGCATACAGTCAGTTCTCTGTTTAGCCAAATGGCGTACAAATATTGGAATAATAGTGGCATATTGTGCCAATAAATTCTAATCATGCCAGTGGCATAATAAATTTAGATTGCATAAATTTAAAGCGACCTTATTTTTATTTTTAGTTATAGACTGACATAAAATAAATTATTCATAAGAGTTTTTTGTTACAGTAAATACATCCAATCAGCCATCGAACGACGTGAAAACCAGTGTATCTAGAGCAACTGAAACTAACATAGAGCCCATAAAACTGTCCAATCAGGAGTGTGGTTAATGCAAGAGAAAAAAGTGAAAATCTGACTTGTGACACTGTAATAAGGATCTTTTTAAAGTGTATAGTGTAAATCGTGCGTTTGTATTTAATATTCCCGTCCGATTATTTTTCATTTTAATTCTAATGCGTTTGGGTTGTTCAATGCTGATGCTAAAGAAAATAAAAGTTTAAACACTGCCATTCATTCAGATGTATTTAATATATCTAGTTAATTATTGCATTTCACGGAATGCTATTTGGGATTTATATTTTAACTCTAAAATCTGCTTAGTGATCTGCCGTGAATTGATAAAAATGTTAATTTCATATACAACGTGTTACCGAAATCATGAAAAACTTGAAAGCATGTAAGGTTATGTTGTTCTGTCTATACGTTGGTAGCGTACATTGCTCAGATCGGGCGCCTAGGCGAGTGCGCACAGCGAAGCGCGGGCGACGCACATAGATTAAAAGAGATACTAGAAATTATGACAAATTATGACATTATTACAAATTATGAATACCCTTTACAAAAACTGGTAGAATGGATTCCACTCGAGATATCGAACAACGTATTTTCAACTTTGCATTATTTCAGTGACACGTATAAAATAAAATAAATATAACCCTTATTATACCTTCATATTGTTACAATTAACTAAATTAGTATTAAGTAATTGTTTATTTTTGCGTATCCCGGTATTGAGCAAAGCCCCTCCCCGCCCCCCAACTTTGTATAATGTGTAAACGTGATACATAATACATATATGTTTTTTATATAACTCAAAATAATGATTACTGTTTACAATGGACGTAAATTAAGGTCATACTAACCTATGAAATCACTACTACCTATGTGTGATGCAATGCAACCAGCCCTTTCAGTAGCCACTGCAGAGCATGCATATTGTCTTGTACCCAAGGGATGTACTTATACAGTTACATATTTGTCGCAGAATGGCTCTGTACCACAGCAGCGGGCGTGACTCAATAATTATACAGTCAATAATAAAAACAAAGATCACAATATATTTAATAAATTTATTTATTGGCAGCAGAACAGATGCGTCTGCGCGCGGTATACCCATCGATTCTCTTCCCTCGTCTCCTTTTTCCGTCTCACCCCCCCGCGGCAGCAGTCATCCAAGTTGACGCTAGAGGACGCCACTTGCATTCCGTTTCATTTTAGAAATTCCCGACGTATTTATATTACATATATGAATATCAAATAACTATATAGGTAACTGTATTAGATATATAGTTATATAATATTCGATTTGACTTATAATTTGGGACTTCATGATTCTCAGTAATGTGGTATAAAAATTTCAAATATGAATGTTAGGGTATTAAGTGAGTGTTGCAAAATTGTTGTCAATTCACGATTAAATTAAAATGAGGGTATAAACTTAAAAATAATTCTTAGCAATCTGAAACATTGACATATACTATGTAAGATCATACAAAAATAGTGTAAAATATTTTAATATGTCAATCGGTACATTAAAATTATTAACGTACATTTCATATGTTTGTTATAACATTAAAAATAAATAATTGGTGATGTGAACACGACAGCTAAGCAATATAGCCATACGCCAATCAACTAGAGGATCCATAGGTCTGATACAAAATGAAAGATAATTAAATGGAAAGTCTGACCTTATATCCAGAGAATAGCTGCCTTTCGACCAAGCTTACGGACCGCCTAGCGAGCTCGTTGCCGCCACGTGTTACTCCAGGCCTGGTAGGTCTTCTTCTTCTTGGCTTTCCACTTAGTTTAAGCGTCCTTCGATATTAAGCCACGATACAGCTTAAAGCGGATACACTCGCGGTATGGAAAAGCGTAACGTGCGCTAATTCCAGGGTCCAAGGAGACCATAAAGGAGACCATTAGTAATCGACAACTGGCGACGGGAGGCGTCGACCGCTAGACTGGCGGGTATGCAAAGGTGCACTGATATAAACGAATCGGTGGAAGTGATTATATGAGATGTGGGTAAAAAAATATGACATTACCCTACAAAATAAAAACACCAATGTTATTGGCGCGAACAGGTGATTAATTTACTCTTATGTGCATAACACGTTATATAGTTGATACCAACTTACGTGTACGCACTGGCAGAAGCGGACGCGTTTAGCGGTCAAAGACCTCACAGCCAATGAGTGTGGATAGTGTTATGTACACACGAGTAAATTGATCATCAGTTATTTGTTTATTTTATAATGTAATTAAAAATAATTAAATACATGTTAATTTTAGTTAAATATAATACTAGTAGTTTCAGTGTACTCTGTCAATCAGTCAATATTAAAATATTTTACACAATTATTGAAGGGCCTTATTTTTTTTTTATTTATGTATGTACAAGGTTTTTCCATTTCGCTACGATATGGGGCTCTTCAAGCGGTCAGCAGCGTACCCGCATGCCCCCTGGTGTTGCAGGTGTCCACGGGGAGCGATGTCTGCCATCTATTAAAAAAAGTTGTGTTAAAGCACATTATAGTCAGGACTTGGCGAAATAAATACCCCATGTGGGATTGATAACATTAATGTTACCATCAAAACCTTACCATATTCAAGAAACTATTTCCGTGCATGGAGAAAATAAGTTTATAAATGAAAATCAACCTTTTTTCGATTACCCAATTTAAAAGTTATATTTTCTGATTGAATATTGAGATATCAGAATATTATACGTTTTTTATTTATTTATAAACATTTACAACATAAATTATAACATTATGTACAAACAATTTATAAACATTTATTTACAAACAGCACTCAGTTCTACATAAAATTACAAAGTAGGAACATAAAAAAACATAAAGTTACAACATATAGTGCTAATTAAGGATTTATATTTTACAGATCTTATGGGTATACTAATTATGCACTATGGACATGATGCATGTAAGAATGTGTAAGTAAAATTATAAGTTTGTATATTAAGTAATTTGCCAATATTATAGTTTTGTATGCAGGTAAATATATATTTCCCCTCCGTTCACATGAATCCACAATCAGGCTCCACTGGTGGATCCATGGATAAATTTTCCTCCTCTTTGATCCACCAAATTAGGAATTCAAATATATAACATGTTTCTATGCCACTTCGAGCCATCAATTTTGGAACCCAAATATAATTATGTTATAGTTATGTTTCTAGGCCACTTTAATCCACACATTTGTCGAGGCGGCGAAAGTAATGATACGAAATGTAATTCATAACAATTTATTTAATTTAAAACAATAAAAGTGTAGTTGATTACTAACAACTTCGATTCACCTGTGGATCGAAGAGAAATAAAAATTATCCATGGATCCATCGGCCATTTTCTTTTGTATTTGTGTATGTACGAGTATTTATATGTAATATGTATACGTTAATATTATCACATTCATATCACGTATTGGATTTACAATAAAAATTTAAGTCTCAATAGTCGCTTGATTGAAAGAAATTGATTTCAGCATTAAAGTGATATCTCGATATTCAAAGCGAAAATACAAACATTTAAAGTATTAAACTGTGCTCTTGATAAATATGTAGTTGATTTTGACTTATCAACTTATTATCGCTATGTCTGTTTTTTTTAATAAGAGTTATGATATGGATACTGGCTCCTTTGATCATTTCCCGCCTTGTCATGTTCTCTTATTGAAACGACGCTTTGGGAATAGACTAATAGACAGTGTTTATTATTTTCAATGGTTTTTACACACTGAAAATAATAAACACGGTTTTTACACATTGAAATAAACTTGTTTTATATTAATATCTTAGTTATTTTATGTGTGCGTACAGGAATCTATCACACGGGCGAAAGAGAACATTGACCTATGAACCCCGCGCAGCTGTCAGCAATTGTTTTTATTTTTTTAAATGCTGCATTTCGACCGGTAATCAACCAAAATACAGATATGTTTCACTAGAGCTTACGACCCTAAAAGCGAGGCATTTCCTAGGCGGTCAAATTTATCTACTGTCAATTCAGTCTACATTTGGCGGCAAAAAAACTACCAAGAATGTATTATTGATAAAATATAGTTTACATTTTTTACTATAACTGAGATATTTTTGACATAACGGTGTTGTCAATGTAAACAATATTGTATAAGCAATATGGATTTAATAAAGGAAAAACAAAACATTGTCTTGTGAACCACAGATATGGTGATATAAACTAAAATAAAATTAATGTTACAAGGAATGTTCCATCTCTGTATTTTGGTTGATCAATGGTTTCGACATTGCTTCACCCCCATATACCGTTATGCCACATTTCGTTGCTCAGAAGTACTTTTTGGAATTCTAAAGCCCTCACAGCCTGTAGTTAGAGAGATAGTCTTGGAATTTCGCATCTGTCAACAGATGTATAAGACTGAATTTGTATATGACACAAATATAGATAAAAACAACTTCTGTACTATTACGTATATTAAAAATCGTCAGATGAAACATTACAAGTACTACTAATTAAATAATGCCCGCCATCATCGGATTTCCCATCGGGACCGGACACTGTGAGATGTATATACCTAACATAAAGTGGTTACCGCGTAACGTAATTTCCGATGCAATTAATTTCCGACAATAACCGAACGCTTAGGTATGTATATATATTAGGTACAATGTAACGCAATGAATTTCCGACCGTGAGCGAACGCTTAAATATGTATATAACATAGAATGATTACAACCTAACGTAATTAATTTCCTAAATGCAGAGACTAAATCCTAAATAGAATGATTACTGAGACATGTATCCAACATAGAGTGATTACAACTTAATGGAATCAAAGTGTGTTTGTTTGTTTTTATTCTAAATCATATTGAAATGATGACGGCGGAATATACAAAGATGGCCGACCGGCATTCTTTAATTAATAGTACTTTAAAAAACTATAAGAGCAGTGAGTGCATTTACTTATAAGTCATTTTATTGTTGCGAATAACAAAATCGTTTATATTTTTCTTTAACTTCTATGTAGAAATAATAAGTTTGTAGGTTAATTAATATGTAGTACTTTTGTAAAGTATAAATTATACGTAATAGTACAATAGAATTATTATTATTAGCTATATAATGTATGATTAACAATGCGTTATGATATCATTTGGGGCTTTTTGGCGGGAAGTCGAGAGTTCAGTTTCTGTTTGATCATTATAAAAATTGCTTATTGTATGTTTTAGTAGTGATAGTTTATTAAAATTCAAAGCGATTTTTGTGGGTAATATTTGTGATAATCAAATAAAAGCGTGGGACTGCATTTTTTGTGTGTTCCAAGGAGTCCTCCTCTGTCCTCAGCAAAACTACTATCGGTTTACTTAGTGACTCCTTACTTGGACGGGACTGGACATAGACAGAATACGTTTTAGACTTTTAAATTATTTGTTACGAAGAAAAACTGATATTGGCAAAATGTGCTAATTGCACCCTTGCCATATTATATGAAAAGAAAGAAAATATAATTTATAATGTCAATAAAGAACTTATAATCGATATGGAATTTGGTTAAGATATTAAAATTTTGCTATTTATTATTATTAATAATTAGTTTATTATTATTTAAATTTCATCGGTTTGTTTATGATTTAGTATTGTGTTATTATATAACATAACAAAAACAGTTACAGTTAAATACAATTGGTTTATTATAATTACCGTGTAATAATTACGCAGTAATATAACTGTATAATTGTGTTTATTGAAACACATTTCCCATAAACAAAGTTATATCTATATATTATATCTATATATAAATAAAAATGTGAACGTTCGTTTGTTCAAAATCTTAAATCTTCGAAAGTTCTTCACCGATTGCTTTGGAATTTTGACACAACGTTGCATTCGAATACGCGCGTGTTTTTATATATCTATCACAGGGTAAAAAATGCTTTTTACCCAAAAACGGTAAAAAACAGGGTAAGCGCCATCTGTTGGGCAGCCACAGCAACACGTGGCCGGGTACAGCTAGTATATAATAGAAACTTTATGGAAGTTATTCGAAAATATTTTAACGCATTGTATCATACATACATATTGTACCTACATTGTAATATATACCTACCCAGTGTTATATCTGTATATAGTAAAATGTAAATATATAAAAAACGTAGGTATGTTATGAACAGTTGCCATACTAGTTATTTAGATTTTAAAATAATTATATACCTATATATATGTGTAAATAATAAATAAAAATTAAGATTAATCTATATTAATATCGAGACGAGCTTTTGTTAAAAAAATATTTTTTAATTTGTATCCTTTAAAATGTGTAATCAACTAATCATTCAAATATAATCCCGGCATATATTGTTTGTTCCCTAAAGGGATATGTCAAATGTCTAATTGTACATTTCACGGATATAAAATTTAAAAAAAATCACTCAAAATATATTATGATTATTATATGGCCTAATTTGTAGCCAGAGAATTAAACATACCTACCATAAAACAAGTAAATAAAATTGAGTGCGATCTTATTTTTTGGCATATGGTAACAAGACTGTGTGCATTCCACAACCAACAACGAAATAAAAAGGGAAAAGTTTCGAAAGAAAAACACTAAAAATTTGTCATGAGGATGAAGTACACTACCGTGCACTGACCCCACCCTGGGAATAGGGGAATGAACACCTGGACATCAAGTGGAATAAATCCTGCATTATTATTTTTCACATGCTTGGTATGTGCTTAATAAAACACGTTACGTGTGAAATCACGCATTATTTACATAAAAAAAAGTCTGGCATCATATTATTTTCTAAATCTATTGTTATTGGTGAAAATATGACGTAAATATTCTAAAAAAAACACGTTTTAAAAAAACCATTATTATAAATTTTTCAATTGTTAAAATATTAAAAGTTTACTCTGTAAAGAGTTGAAGCGATGTTGTTTATGTGTGTAATATATTATTATATAAAATATTTTAATGTGATATATTGTATTTGAGGTCTTAATTTGTGAAGGCATCTGTTATTTTCACCTTTAAGTTAAATTTTAATTTAAGGAATATAGTCGTTTTAATAGGTACAGCAGAATATATACATCAATAAACAACCATTTTTAAGAAAGAAAAAAACAGTTTTATTTTCAATTATTAATCACAATACATTTGTAAAATATAAAAAGGAAGTTGTTTTGTTTGTTATTTGCGAGTAATTTTCTAATAGATATAACATGAATGTAGTTTTATTGTTATGCCATAATCTTTAGCATGCCTAATATCTTGGAATTAGTTAAATTTAATTTTCTTATGGTACAGTCGCAAGAAATAATTGTTGGACCCAATGCCCTCTATGTATTCTACTAGACAAACAGTTCTAGAGAAAAACTTTGTCACAACGAGGATTGTGCCGGCTGAGGCAAGGGGGGGGGGGGGGGGGGGGGGTTCAATATTTAAACACTAAACAATATTTACCTATTTCCATTTTGTCTCTCCAATAATAGTGGGTACAAGTAAAATACTAATGTAATATTATCTAATTTCGGTTATTACAAAACGTATATACGCATATATTGTTTTCATATTATATACATGCATAGGAGATGATTGTTAAGAGTAAGTAAATTATATACTTACTTATGGTATGTTATGCCCTCTGAAGACTTTAAGAATATTTTTTGCAATTCGGCATTTTCATAAATATACTGTTTCCATTAACAAATGTCCAAACAAAAAAATATAATCAACTATCTGCAAACATTTTTTTTTCTCGCAACTTCCAATGTTAGGAAATTGTCTCATCTGTATGAGTATTTTTTATATTCTATGTCAATGTGATTGGTGTTAGTCACTCTCCCTACTCGCTCTTACATGATTAAAGTAAAAAGTAAGCGAGAAAGAAATACTAAGATGGCTGACGAATGACTTTAATATACGACGAAATAATATATTTTGATTTTGTAGGAAAATACAAAATAAATGAGTTAGTTACAGAAAGTGAACTTCAAATCACTTAAAACAGTGCATATGTAAATATCAACGTCATATCTCCCATATTAAAAGCAAACTATTTTGTCGATTGCAGCGTTTGATGTCAATTTGATGTATTACAAAACAAAGCACTTCTTCTCTCGCTTGCGCACGACCTACTAAAGGAGTGACTTAATGAGCAATGTTTTAGTACTAATCTGCTCATTTCATAGAATACATAGAAGTCATTGGTTGAGGTATTATTCCTTACCCTTAATCATACCGTGTCATGTTTGACACAATTGTGACATGATATCATTGAATTATATACTATGTTGCCAATATTTGTACAGGATAGTGGCCCAACAATTATATATAAGTATATGACTGTACGTAAAACATATTCTACTCTGCTTTTAACTGATGAAAAAACAAAATTTTCTATTTTATTTGATTTTAAAAATATAATATCATTGCGAAATTTTATATACATATTTAATTTACAAAACTTGTTACTTAAGTAAAAATATATTTTAATAATAAATGTGAAATTACTTGAGATATCTGTTAAATAATTTTTGACGGACCTCACCAAGGATAATTTGTTATGCAAAGAATTTATTTCAACTTTAATTAATATCTCGACAGCCTTAATTATGAATGACACCAATAAGCTTATTATATTCATCTTAAGACGACCTAAGACGAGCCTAATTAAGTTTAACTACGTTTTAATTTATGTGACGCTGATGTCCGAGTTGAAAATAATAAATGTGAGTTTTTAACGTGAAAAGTATTTTTATTTTAAACACAATCAAATACTTTACATATCCAGACATATTGTTGACGTCTGAACATACAATGAACTTTGTCTGACGCTTGCAGTTTAAGCTTTGTCTGAGATTAATTTGATTTTTTTTTAGATTGAAGGCGGCAGACGAGCAGTACGAGCATAAAGTCCAGTGGTATTGGATTCTGTCGCCCTGCGCGATGCATGCCAACATTAGTTTAATATGACAAACGTGGGCAAACCCTCGGATGCACTGTCTACCTTTGGAGATTTAGGAATGAATTGGGAAAGGGATGACAAAATGGGGAGGGATGGGATAGAGAAGCACATTGGGGAATTTCATAAAATAGGAATTTCAGTAGGTACATTTCACGGTATTCTTCAATGAGGGAGGGATGTCGTGGCCAGTCGACTCGGTGGATTGTAGCGTGCACTCTCGCCCTCGCAATGTTACAATTACAATATTAGAAAAGAAATGTTATGATGATGTAAATGTCTGAAAAAATAACATGAAAATTTTTTTGAAAAAATCTATGAAATAACTTTCACATTTTATAAGTTTATATATATTTTTTAAAGTTGTCTAACCCTAAAAACTAAAAATCTGTCTTTATTTTCTTCTCAATTCACCGCTTACTTATTTGCGAGGCAGATGTTCTTTAAATTGGCAGCCATCGAATATTCTCAATTAATTCAAATGATATTGTAATTTTCGCTAATGAAGACCAAATTATTGTCAATAACCGTTCAGATCGTGGCGCCATTATATTGTCGTTAATATTAGTAATTTTCGCGCTAAACGCGTTTCTGAACGCTTTTTATAATGTATCCAATATCAAGTTTAAAATGTTTTAATATTGGATCTACAAATTTTAACAAGATGGTTAAGTATTTCGGAATAGCGTGCCGTGCTCTCCGGTCAGATGATCAAAATCATGAGGAAACTCGCATCATCGAAAATTTTAAAAAATAATCTAGAGCTTGTGTATCCGGCACATATATATCAATATTTTCAACTTTTTGTTTAATCAGTTGAACAAAAGGTTGTATAATGTTTTTCTAAATATTTAAACTTTGAAATTATTCAAGATTAGTGTACCAATTATAAGCAATTAAAATAGCTTTGTCAATTTTACTATTCCATAGATAATACCTAAAAATAAAATAAATACCTAGATCAAGCGATAAAACTGGGACGACAGTCTTACGAGAGGGATTGAGTGGTATAATGAGGCGTTTTTTACAATCAAACATAAAGCAAGGTTAAAATCTAAAATCTTTAACCAATACATAATGCCGGTCCTGATATACGGTGTCGAACCCACTGAGGATTTACTAAAACCCCCTAAGACTTAGACTGAAATCGTCTATAAAATGTGTAAGCCGCATAGCAGATATGGAACGAGCTATGCTCGGAATATCTTTATCATACAAACAACAGCAACAATCCTTTACGCAACAAGTCAATACGTAAACGCACTCGAGACCCAGACACTGCGACACGCATAGCAAAGCAGCAGTAGACTCTTATATACCGTTGGTCACAAACGTTCCTGGTATGAACACCGCGCACAGGCAAGGAGCCCAGTGGTTTGAACAAATGTACCGTTAACCGAAGTGGAGACAGCCGTGGATGCAAAAGGGCTGCAATTGATATTTATATGTAGGTATGAAAACATGTTACTCCGCACCCTGTTTGCTGAGCGCCTTCTGCGCTCGCCCTAAACTATACATGTTCGGTGACTCTTGAAAGGCCATCAGGGCAACAAGAAACTTCCGAATTTCGAATAAAAAAAATATTGATCAATAGAGCGTTAGCACGATTACAAATTTAGTTCTTCGTTGTATTTCTTCTTCTCGAGTTCAGTCCACCAAAAAGACGCTTGTGGTTGAACTTGTGGATCACGTTTACTGTCTGAGTTCACAAATATAATATACAAATAGTGGCGGGAGGCTACTTGTGACTTGACCAACTACGACTCTATGCAGTAATGTAGAAAGAGATGATAGAAAGAGAGAAAGAGTGTAGGCAACTAAGGCTCATGCAGACATACCTATAAACGTAATACCTATTTATCGTTATTATAAATTTATTGTTCGGTCTCGCTTCCCTAAATTACCAGAATGTTAACCATTCGGGGTAAAATAATTCAAGAACAGCTTCTGATTTACTACAGAAAGTGGGAGCGTATAACTCTTAAAATTGCGAGAGTTACGAGTATGTATAGTTGGAGTGGCAGCTACCACAGCTCCACCTTTAGCGGCGCGTCCCTCTTCCGACCCCGGGAGACTCTCCTCGATGCGCCGCTTGATGTCTTGCGGCGTTGTCTTCTCGTCCAGACGAGATATCACAGAATGTGAAACAAACATATTAGGTAGTGAATAAACATACTAATCGTAACAACACATTAATCGAACCCCGCAGATATTCCGAGCATAGCTCGCTCTATAGCTGTGTAAAAAACATACTTATGAGACCCCACACTCTATGACGTCCCATTAGTTTACATATGTTTGCTGGTAATCTTAATGATACAATAACCTGACCACACATTCCACAAAATCCATGCAAATTGAGGGCAGTGATAGTCATTAATACAGATGTGATTTATTTTTAATGATGTCATCCTGATCATCTAAAACTACGGATTATTCACCGAATTGTATCACCAAATTGTTACCAAAAATAACCCAAAAATGGTCGCTTCAAGGAAATTACCGTTACCCAGCGGTAATTCAGAAATACTGGGCAAGATAAGATAAGGCGCCTTATTTATAAAGCCGCAGCGGAATTGGTGGATTAATGTTGCCATTTCACTTGTTTCCTTCCCTGCAGTGTTACTACGGATTATAGGTAAAAATATATTACGATTTCTCTTATGCAATGCAATGCGATCAGCCCTGTCAGTATCCACTGCACGGACCTCTACGTGCACATTTTGTACATGAGGGATGTATGGCCTTAAAACGTCACCCTGGCCGGATTGGCCAGTCCACTCTTTTAGCGGTGGTATAATTCCTCGACTCTTGTGGTAGCCGCTTTGTTACCCTTAGTCGCCTTCCGTAGGCGACATCCGTGATACATGCCAACATTAGTCCAAAATGACAAACGTTGGCACGCCCCCGGATGCACTCCCTACCTTTGGAGATATAAGAATGGATTTGGAGAAAGGATTGGGAAAATAGGGGGGGGGGGGGGGGGAATAGGAAGGGAATGATCTGTAGCACATCTCACTCACTACTGAAACACGTACGTACATTGGGGAAACAAGATAAAGTGGGAAATGCAATTTTTATTCAAAGTAGTCTTCTGTATCGAGTGCGCCCAGCGATTGTTGGATTGCTAAGTGCACCCTCCCTCTCGTAAAATTAATCGTTAAATCGATTAAACTCGTTCGAGTTTCCAGAGTACCGCTCCATTACAAAATCACATGACTTCGAAAGGGTTGTTTGTCTTGTCTAATAGATTGGGAATTATTTTCACTTACTGATAAGGGTGGACACAAACCAAAGTGATATTGACATAGGCCTAGACTATTTAGAAATAGAAATACCACTGTTGTATTTCATTATTATACGTGTACAGTAGGCAGAATGTTATACAGGGTGTAACCGATTCATTCCCGAAACTTGAAACCATAGAATTATTGTTATCGTTCATATTTTGTTGTATCATGTGCGATGGAAGTCTGAACCCCATAACAAAGATTTAACCTAGTTTGAGATTCAGGATTGAGGCTGGATTTCTGATATTAAAAAAAGGCCTTTACACTAATTTAGTAGTTAATTAGTAGGTTTTGTATGACTAATTCCAGAATTTAATAATAAAATGTGTTATTGTTAAATCCTCAGGAAATAAATAAAGAATTATTATGTTGTGTTATTGCACATAATTTATTATTATTGATATTAATGTTATACATTTTTTTTTGTAATAAATACTAATTTTACTCCTAAATATTGATATTCGGCAAATTTGTAAGAAAAATTGATTAAAAGCCTAAAAAAATTGAATGTTCGCAAAAGAAGATTCGTAAAATTTACATGTCAATTAAATCAGAACCATAAAAGAGGGAATCCATGGTGTTAGAAATAAAGCGAGATTCGGTTGTTCCTGGATTTTTTTTACTATTCCACGAACTCAAGTCGTAACTGATACCAGCTACTTTATCATCCACTGCCGGACATGGTCTCCTTCATACACATTGTCTCGTACATGAGGAATGTAAAGCTTTAAAACGCCACGCTGGCCAAGACGGTTGGCAACTTTCCAATGTCCCACGGGTTGATATTTTTACCATTATTGCCAATTAACGCTGTAGAAATGCTAACATTAAAAAAAATGGTATCTTCGCGAAACGAAAAATTAATTGCCCTTGGAATGACAATCAAAAAAATATATAATCTTAGTAAAGTACATACCTATTTTATAACTTATTTTAAACGAAAATAATTATATATTTTTTTTTTATTTCGTTTATTTTTTAATTAATTAAAAATGAAAAATGTTTTATGGATGTGTAGAGAAAAGAACTATTCCCGCGTTGGCTTTCATATTTGTGAATAAACTGGGCAATTTGAATCCGGTCACTTATAGGGAATCGGACACGGACATATCGCATAAAAACCGGTAGAAAACCGGACGGTTGTCGTGCGCATGCGCCGCCGGTCAAACGGGATGGCTTCTTTCTTTTAGACGAGGTTTAGTTCCTCGGGGTTTGTGGTAGCGTCTTTATTATACCTAAGTCACCTTATACGACACCGAAAGAGGTAAGGTGGTACTAATCTAAAGCCACATGGCCATAACTCGTTGATTTGCAGAGTTGATAAACAAACAAACAAACTTTCGCATTTATAATATTAAGTAAGTATACCGATATAGACATGCGACAGCTAACAACTAGGATATTTGGAAAATATCGTATCAAATTTTAGTTTATTTTGAAGAAATCCTAAGAGACAACACATAATTGAATAGGTACAGTCGGCCAGTGATAATGTTGAGCACTTCAAAGTTAAGTGTCAATCTGAATTTTCTAACACACAGACAAATGGAAAGAAATCTAAATACATAACTAACTAATCTCTAACTTGTCAATTTATTCTTGTGTTCCTTCAAACAATTCGAAAGTGAAATTATTCAACATTATAATGGGCCCGCCCACCCATATACATAGACAGCGATCTTGAAATTGTATGGAAAACTAGCGTATCACGTCACAAGTAATTTTAGGAAACCACTCGCCGATGAGACGAAACGTCTCCCTTGATTCGGTTCACCATTTTGATGATTTTTTACAATTGATGTATAACTTAATCAGACATTTTTGTGTTTTCTGACAGCGACTTGCTAGCGACACTGGTCTTGCTAGCGAACAGTCTGAACGAGCAGCGCAAGAAGTAGGAGTTCAGCGCAAATTATTTTATAGCAGAATTATTTAAAAATAATTCCTTAGTATAGAGATTTTTACTTCGGAAAAAATTCCTCAGACGGTAAACTCTATGGAAATCTCTTTGTACCTATTAAAAGAAAAAAGTTTACCGCAGCAAACATTAAGCTTAATTATTTATTTATCAAATTAGGTTGAAAAATACGATTTTTTGGACAAAATACTTTTACTTCTTTGGACACAGAATAACTAATAGTACAAATACAGAAGGTTCATTCCCTAAGGACGCGTCATAAAACGCACACTGACATACCAACAAAATAAAATTGCGTACAGCGCAAGCCAAATTGATCATCCTACGCAATCCGAAGCAATCCTACGCGCAATCGGAAAAGGGCGATATTACACTAAACCGCTAAAGGTCACGCACACAATGACACTGTAAATCGCAAAGGTCGTCCCATAATTATAATGTAACTAATTATAGTAGTATCACAATTTTAAATTAATTCTAAAATAAAATAAAATAAAAAGTATAGGGTAATACCTACTGGACACAATATGGTGGTAGTTTTTAAACGCTTTTATTTGCACGTGCGTTACAAAGAGCTCGCGACAACCGACTGAAATAAACCCCTGCGCAGGGGCCCGCCGCTTTCGGCATACTTTAGTACCTAAAGTGCGGAGATTGTTGGGTTTAGATTTTGGCAAAATCTGACCGTTGCAAAATCGTTTTCAGCGACCTAGGAAACCTAGAAATTAATTGATTTCAAAACATCATATTTATACATATTTTCAACAAAATATTTAATTATTTGATATTTCTTTCGCCATATTGAAGCAACAACCATTTTGTAACTTCAGTATCGTGTTCTGCATCCACAAAATTGGGGGATTTTCATGTCTATATGTTGCATTATATTTCGAGAAATTTAATTACATAATTATTCATATATTGCATAAATTAAGTTTTTTGCAAAATATAAATGTTCGGAGAATAATTCAAATAACTATACCAGCGGCCGCGCGGCCGATCTGATTAGTTTTCTATAAAAAAAAATATCATTATCTGGAAAACCTCGGCTCGTTATTTTTGAAACTACTTATAATTAATCCTCAGGGCTCGTGGTGGGCGTTTTGTTATTCAATAGTCGCCTTTTACGTCATTCACGGGAAGGTATGGGGTGGTACTATGGTAAAGCCGGTCGACATCACACGGATTATAAGGCCATATATCTTCATGCACAAGGCTCTCTCCAGCAGCGAATACTAAACGGGCCGGTAACAGTTATAATTAATAATTCTCCATAACCTTCCCGGTCAACTTCCTTCTGCAGGGCATAAGCCCGCCCCTTGTTTCGAAGAACAGCCGATAGGTGGATATCACCCCAGTTTTTTTCATATTATTTCACGAACACCCGCACCTCCTCACAATGTTTCCCTTCACTGCGCAGCCTGTGATAAGAGAAACTCAATACTTCGGCCCAAATCCAACTTCACAAATGTGTTTCGGGAAGTTTATCTAAAACAGTGTTCTTCAACCGGTGGTCCGCGGACCAGGGCACGCAGTGCCGCAAACGACCGCATAAAATTGCTGCCGGCTCGTGAAGAATTTTAATTGAATCATGTAAATTAAGTAAATCATGTAAATCATGTGATGATGATGTATGACTAAAAATCGAACAGAGATTTCTTTAGATAATGTTGCGGTTTGTACAACTTCTCTCATTTAATCATGTATAGATTATTTATGTTGTTGTGTGTGAACCATAATATATATATATATATATATATATATATATATATATATATATATATATATATATATATATGTGTGTGTGTATGTTACTCACAAACGTCTTAACTACGTCACAAACTATTAATTGGGCCGTGTGGTATGAGCCGTCTATAGGATAACACCACCAGCTCTATAGAATAATATATATATGTAGAACTTTATATGTAACAATATTGTTTACTTTTATATAATTATTTATGTATTTATCTGAATTTTAAACACTAAAACTTGAAACTGAACTTGAACTTGAAACTTGGTCCACAATAAATTTGAAACCAACAGCAAAATTGCTTCAGCATATCCCAAAATTACTGCGAAGGACAAACAGCACGTATAATCTAGAACGAACAAACCTCTGTTCTCTATATTAATTCAAATAATTTAATTTCTCCGAGATTTGCTTCAACAAAGGACTTTTCTCTAATAAAGTAACTGTCAATAATCATTTTTAACTTGGACACCTGACACGAAGCGACCTTTAGGAGACAAGACAAGAGTAAACAACGACGAACATGACCCCAGTGGCGTCACTATAGCTTCTCGAAACATTATCACTTGGTTATTTATGAACTAGCAGTACATGCGACTTCGTGAACGTAGACGTTAAAGTATATATAGTTAGCTTCATTCCCGTGGGAAATTTATATCTTATCTAAATAAAATGTACCCTATATAAGCATAATAATAAAATGTACCCGACACATAAGCTATAACCTACCTATGCCAAGTTTCATTAAAATACGTAAGTGGTTTATGCATGATGTACCTAAGTTTAGACAAACAGATTGACAGACTGAGAAAAATTCTAAAAATTGCTGTTTTGACTTCTGTATTATTTTTACTTTACTTTACAAAGTATTTTTCCAAAAAATTATTCATGTGCAAATACGACTTCGTTATCCTACCCTCTCCTGTTGCATTGAGTAGAGGGTGTAACAGGGGTGAAGTTTAATAAAACTCCAGGATACAACAACAGAATATTCCTATTTCACTGCTCAATAACATCTCAATACGCTTAGTAATACAATTACTAAGCGCAACCCAAGTATTATTGAGTATTAGCGGTGCCAGTGACTTCGTTCGCCTGATTCCCTTTAGAGTTAGAGTTTAAATGAACCCTAAATGTTAACCCAAGTCATAAGCTATAACATGTCAAGTGTCATTAAATTGTGTCTAGTGGTTTTTGCGTGATGTGCGTACAGATAGACAGACAGACAAACGGACAGACATACAGACAAAAATTCCAAAAATAAATGCTTTGAACTCTATATTATTCATAGCACTGCAATGTTTTTTTTTAAATATTTAATGTGCAGAACTACTTTGTTACGATTTCATTATATATATTGACTATAATAATTACATTAATCAGTACCCACTGCTGGACGTGGACCTCCCTCATGCACACGCTGACCATGCGGGTTGGCGAGTCCACTCTTTTATAGGTGATGTAGTTCCTCGGGGCCTGTGGTAGCCGCTTTGTTATCCCTTAGTCTCCTTTTGCCACATCCACCGAAAGAAATGGGGAGGGGGGTGCTATTCTATAGCCGGCCAACACCAAACGACCCGATTAATACTACGTACGTTTTTATAACAAAATTATGTTATATTTATAAGTACTATGAAACAAATGAAAACAAAACAATGTAATAGGGAGACGTTTGTCAGTAATTGTGTCAACTAAATCTCTAAAAATTGTTATTTTGTTTATCTTTAGAATCCATTGTTTACTAAACGAGGAGACGGTAACTGAAAGTGATATAGGAAATAAACGATATCTGAAGATAGTTGGTATATCTGATTTTGTAAATATAGTCCGAATTTACATAAGCCGAGTCCACATTGTATAATATTACATACTACCGCATGTCCGACGCATCGCGTCGCGCGTTTCGTTGCGAAAGTATCAAACATTCGCTGCGCACGCGTGTGTCCTACGTGAGCTGTGCACCTAACGTTGCGGTATATCCACGCGGACACGCGTCCGTTTATATTTTTCTCCTTGCCTTTTTAAGAATAAATTTAGTGAGTGTTGGGAAAGTAGCAGGAGATAGGATAAACACTTCTTTCTAAAATGTACAGATAATAGCAAAATCTCCCATCCAGCTGACGCTACCCTGGATATTTGTTTCCATAACAAACAAATATGTACTCTAATCTGTGAAAAACAACTACAAATATAAAGTATTGTAATCCGTAACCATGGTAACACCCCACAACTCTTTTCTCAACAAATTTATTTCACTTGACATTGACGTTATAAGGGTCCCCATGTTGACACGTCGACAGGTCTTTAAAGAATTATTTTTAAGAGAAAAGGATTATTGGCCAGACACGTCAAGGGAGCGTGCA
This sequence comes from Sesia apiformis, assembly GCA_914767545.1. Taxonomy (NCBI): domain Eukaryota; kingdom Metazoa; phylum Arthropoda; class Insecta; order Lepidoptera; family Sesiidae; genus Sesia; species Sesia apiformis. The sequence goes on from OU611973.1 coordinate 7,530,504, forward strand.
AACATAGCGACTCTTGACATTTGTGACTAAAGTCTGCAGCTCATACTTAGCAAGTTGTAATGTTTGAACACACCTCTAAAGTAGGAATGTAATGAAAGTACTTGTACCGAAAACGAAATCGGAAATGAAAGAAAAAATCTTTATGCTATAGCGAAATCGAAAGGGAACACTTTTTTTTTAATAATCACAATATAGAAAAAGTTACTATTAAAATAAATTACTCGATTAAATGTTCTAAGTATACATACAATAATATATTCAATAGTACATTTTAGATCTTTTGCATTCTGCATCTGTGTCAGTTCAAATCGCGCAGTTAAGGGTGTAGATTGTTGGCCTGAGATCTCGATTTCGAGCGACCGCAGCGCCAAAGTTTAATGTAACATCCGACGGGGCGGATGAATGACCTAGAGAGCGCGATTTTCAAAATGTTTTGCAACAAACGTTCCACGTTGAGAAATTGTTATTGAACTTGAATATTTACAGCATAACAATAACGTTGAATTTTTGGAAACTAGCTGTTGATTCTTTTTAATAGATTAATAAGAGTAGTTGAGACACAATTTTTATGTTTTTCTATCATTTGACATCTGACATTTTTGTATTCTACTTACCTAAAATTCCAACTATTTATTTATTTGTAATTTCACTACCAAAATTTATTCTAATTCGTAAAATATTCATTCAATAAAATAATTGCAAATTCAGTAGGAAGTGTGTTTATCTCTACGCAAGGAAATGTGCCTATTGCGTAAACTCAAATACTTACTTTTTGTTTACGATCACCTCGTCGATATCTAAAAAAAATCCTAGGGTTTTAAAAAAAATGTCAATAAATGAAACACAAGTATAAAAATGATTTATTTACTACACAATAACAAATATGAGTCGCCATTACTCGCTATCTCAAAAGCGTGCTAGGGTTGTACAAAAATTAGTAAATAATTCATTTATTTACTAATTTTAACAGAAGTTTGTAAATTATTAATATACTAATTAAAAGTATGTAATTAAACAATAACGAAATATGAGTTCAAAATTCTAATGGTTTTTCATTCGATTACGGATCAAGTTCTGATTTCTGCTAATTTGATGATAAAATCAATGGCTATCACAAAACCTATCAGAATGAAAACGTTACCAGCTGCCCGATTCACGTAAGTAATAAAAACCGTAGCGCAGTGACGTCACTTCGTTTTTTGCAAATTTAGCCCTTTTAACCGACTTAAAAAAAGGAGAATTCTCAATTCGCTGTATTTTTGAACCAATTTTTATGATTCTTTACACCAGGTAACTCAGAAATTGTATAGTAATTGAGCTATTGGAAGATTTATGACAATCCAAGACTAGATAAGTAAGTGCGTTTAAAACAGAAAACCAAAAGGCGATTTCTAAGTTCCTAAGTTAAAACGACTTTTGGACTGGCGTGTTTACGTGAATCGACTGGCTGGGTAGTTAAGTTACCTGTATCTTTCAAAATCATTAGGCGTTCTTCTCTTTCATAACACGTAAAGCTCTTTCTTTCCTCTCTTTCATAGCCTCTATGATACTGGGCGCGTCACGAATGGGCATGCTTCGTGACTGCCGAGGATCAACTAATTCTGGAAGTAGGCAATCGTAATAAAACCTAACTAATTTCATCTCCATTTTCTCCTCCCAAAATTTGTCGTCCTTTTCTATAATATAAACTTTCATAGGTACAGTAGCACCAAACCAGATGCCAAGCATGCAAACGTTTCTTTTAGTAATATGTACCTGTCCCTGAATTTGGAAATACCAGTTATGATTTTTATTTATGACATAACCCTTGGAAGCCTTGTCCTTAACCCAAAAGGTATGTTTGGCCATTGCTTCATCAAGAGTCATGCCAGCTAAAGAATGTGGGCACTTAATTTCAATTAAACCGTTTGCATAAATGCCATCTGGTGTAGTACCAAGAAATTCATATTGATCGTCGACGAACAAACCGCAACCTTGTATACTAATATTCTCTTGAATTTCTAACTGTTTAATTGCGGTTTCTTCGTTTTCGATACCGTACCGTACAGCAGGCAAACTGGAGATATTACTACCATAAACGATTTTACGAACAAGAACAGCACAACTTGTGCTCTCTCGTTTTTTACAAACTTCCCCGAACGATGATGAGGTTAGTAATTTTCTCCTTGTACTCATCCACTCAGAACTACTTCTTTGCAAATGGGTCGACCTTTCAAGCTCCTCTCTTTCAGCACAAGACAACTTTAAATCGGCTAAAAAAGATGACTTGGCTTTCTCATATAATTCTGGACTCAGATCAGGTTTTTCGCAGTTTGGTCCATAGTGAGCGTCTTTCGATACAGCGCTGTGGCTCTTTTTCAATCTTAATTTAGGTTTAGCAATTAAACGGATTCTACGATTACAATTTTCCACTTTCGCGATCAAAGGATTAGGACTAGATTTAAATATTACTTCATGAGTTTTACTATGAATCGATCCTGTATTAAAAGACACAACAGCAGCTGCGCATCGGCCCGCATAAGAACCACGGGAAGAATAATTTACACGCTTACCCCCTACTAATTTGGCAATCACTGCGTTAAAACTTTCAACTATATTACTTGTACAATTATGAATTAAACTTCTAGAATGATATGACAGTCTTTTACTTAAAATGTGTACCGCGTCCATTAATCCGCATCCAACAATTGCTGGAAGCAACCCAACAGGTTCTATTCGACGAGTATCAGGTCTACAGAAATACTCCTTGCAATATTGGTGATTACCAAATACGTGTTGTGGACCATTTAGGATATCTTCACTAAGATTTTTTATTTTTTCTTCGAGTGACTGATTTTGATCGCCCCAATATTTAATAGCGCATTTTACACCCGTTCTTAAACGCAAATACCTTTCTTTTAGGAATTTCCGCAATTCGCAAGGATACTTAGTGTCTTTCGACAGTTTCTCCAAGCTATTGCAGTAGTTTCGTAAAAGATGATTTTTGCATTCAATTTTCTCTACTGTTAAATTACCGTACGGTCGCGAATCTAATATTTTTTTATAAGTACTGGAATCGCCGTCTGCTACAAATTTATTATAAATTACACCGTGATCAACAATGGAACGTTTAAACCCCTCAACTATTATGGTCGATTCCATACCGGTAGATGATCCCGAATAATTCTTGAAACAACGGTGTTCCGAGGGCTGACTGTCGTTCTTTGCGGCTCGTGCACAAACTACGCAATCAAACACAACATAAAAGTAAATTCATACTACACATACTACATTTCATGATGAGTTTTGAGTCCAGACCAACTTTTACTTCACCTATTATACTGAGGTAACTTAACTTACAATCCATTGGACCGTGGTCCCCTATGGCCTGAAGAGCTTTAAAAAAAAAAGAAACGTCTACAACTCTACGCCCAACTTCCATTTCATCCACCTTTCCCTCTTGGTCGTTTTCAATAACTAGTTCCTGTAAAGAAAGATAATGGCTTGATTTTTTTTATAAAAAATAATTAAAAATTTAAAAAAATGCAAAAGAATTAATACAATATTAGGTTCCTGATGAATAGAAATTATAATTTCTTTACGCATTAGGTATTGTTTTTTTATGACGTCACCTATTTGAACGTAAATTTTCTTTTGAGAAAGTAATTGAGAAGTATTTCGGTACTAAGGTGTTTGTCTCTCGATGAAAATAATAAATATTGCAAGAAAAATCTATAGGTAGGTATTGAGATTTTGTCTTCGCCCATCACTAACTAAGTAGTTTGTTTATTTATGTAACAAGTCTACAAGAATTACGTATAACAACTTACCTCTATACAGCGCGTAGCATTGTTGCTCAGAGTCTCGGCCCCAAGGTTTTCTTTATTTTCAATACTGGAAATATTATTCATCAATATTATCCACTTTTTATTTATTTTGTACAACCCTAAGCCAGACGCTAGGCGCCTCGCGTCTGTTTGGCGGTATAGGTATGTCGACAAAGTTGCGCTGTCGCCTACCTACTTCCACAATTTGATATTTAGACAATACTAGCCGACCCGGCGAACTCCGTATCGCCTTTTTTTTTTTTAAAAATCCTATTATTTTGATATTACATACAGATACTTCAATTTTATTTATCAGTATAGATATAGATAATACAAACCAATATTTACATGTTATTGTAGGTATATGTCTGAATCGGGCGATCTAAATCATATGACATATTGTATTAGCTTTGTAATGTACCCTGTTCAAATGCGATAATAAATAAGTAGGGAGGAACTTACATTTTATTCCGAGATCTTTTGGCTTTCATATTTTTATAATGCGTACAAAACTTTCTTTTCCCTGGCATGCCACTCAAATTCAATCAGTCCTGCGAAAAAAATAGCCTATGTTACTCAGTGATAATGTAGCTTTCGAATGATAAAAGAATTATTAAAATCAGTCCAGTACTTTTTGAGTTTATTCGTTACATACAAAAATCCAAATCTTTCCTCTTTATAATACCTATTAGTGTAGATATTGTATTTTTTACGATTTATATCTAGTTCCATCATGGTTTTCTTTCAGACATTCATTATATCGATACTTTCTACTAACTGAAAATAAATTAATTATAAAAATGTTATACTTACAGTTTTTTACAAAAAACACAAATTCACAATACGTAATTCTGCTGTCTGCAGCCGACAAGCGTGGTGTCGCGTTCACTTACAGAAAGGAACTGCCGCTGCAGACCACCGAGATTGCACGAATGAAACGAACGTTTTATCCCATACATTTGTGTATGAAAAATTTACCTTAAAATATATCTAGATTTTAGGGCTTTAAAAGAGGAAGTCTTTGTTTGTAAAGGTATAAAAAGAAGTATACAGCTATACTTATTGGTTTCTTCAGTGTTCAAAAAGTGTTTCTTTTTATCAATTTGTGTTGATTTATGGGGTTAAATCTGAAAAATACGAAGCCATGTTTTTGCATTTTTACTCAATTTTGTGCGTTTGTTGACGTTTATTATATAACAACTATTAGGTTTAAGAGTTTAATATAAGCATGAACATACTTATTGGTCTTTGATTGTAATATATACAAATTATCATTGATATCAATCATATGTAAATAGGTTAAATATGAAAAATCGTAACACTCTTTTCGGTGATTTTCACGATCTACACCCTTAAATCGATTAGTATTAGCTGAAGGTGTGAGGCCCGCTTTAAAAAAGTATCCGTACGAAGTAAAAACGTAATCATCGGCGAGCTGAAGTGGCAATGGGCCGGACATATTTGCCGCAGGGCCGACAACCGACGGGGTAGACGAATCCTCGAATGAAGACCAAGAATGGAGACGGGAAGCGTAGTGTGGCACGCTCCCGGCCTGATGGACTGAGAACTTGAAGAAGTTCGCTGGTGGTGGCTGGATAAAAAGAGCCGAAGATTATGTGTGGTGGCGAGCCTTAGAGAGACGTAGCCAGCAGTAGCAGTAGGCTGACGTATAGGCTGATGGTGAGTACAAACTCCGTGATACCGAGGTTTGAATTCACGACTTGGCGAATAAGAGTCTAGAATTTTAGGCATTAGGCAAGGGTGCTGACAGGTAATTCCTGCGGACGCGAGCAACATGTTGCCCCTTATCTGTACACGCCTTAAGAATCATCCTTGAATGCTTTGAACAGATTTCGTCGCAACTGTAGTATGAGTAGGTATGTCCTTATTCAATGGATGATAACTGAATCAGAAAACCGTTGACGGAATTTGGATCAAAGAAATTTTTATATGAGTGACGTATTTCTTTTTCCTATTCCGTAGTGCTTACTGCCTTTGTTATAAGAGAAATGAAATCTATAGGAATATTTACGAATAAGCATATATATACTCGTAATAATATATACAAATATATAAAAATAGAAATGTATGTACGAGTATTATACGTCTGTATGAGAATATTGGCATATCTGCAATTAAAATACATAAGTTCTAACAATGTCTTGTATGTATTTAGTATTATACATAAAGCTTAAAATAATACAAAAAAAACAATGTACTGTGAAAGCCAAAACAATAATTAATCCTACGACTTTCCAAAACCTAAGAATTATCAAGTAGTAATGTCAACGATACTACTATACCATCAGCTGGTGTCTCTCCACCGCTAGATATAGACCTCTCCCAAAGACCGCCCACCATACACGGTCGTCAGGTCTTCTTCTCCCTCTGCTACCGACGACTTTCTTCTAGTCATCAGTCAACCAAGAAACCAAGGTATGGTGAAACCAAGCATGTCATGTTACGAGTAAATTGTATGGAAACCAAGCGTGCCACGTTAAAAGTAAATTGTATGGAAATCAAGCGTGTCATGTCACGAGTAAATTGTATGGAAACCAAGCGTGTCACGTCACGAATAAATTGTATGGAAACCAAGCGCGTCACGTCACGAGTAAATTGTATGGAAACCAAGTGTGTCACGTCATGAGCAAATTGTATGGAAACCAAGCGTGTCACGTCACGAATAAATTGTATGGAAACCAAGCGCGTCACGTCACGAGTAAATTGTATGGAAACCAAGCGTGTCACGTCACGAATAAATTGTATGGAAACCAAGTGTGTCACGTAACGAGTAAATTGTATGGAAACCAAGCGTGTCACGTCATGAGTAAATTGTATGGAAACCAAGCGTGTCACGTCACGAATAAATTGTATGGAAACCAAGCGCGTCACGTCACGAGTAAATTGTATGGAAACCAAGTGTGTCAAGTCACGAGTAAATTGTATGGAAACCAAGCGTGTCACGTCATGAGTAAATTGTATGGAAACCAAGCGCGTCACGTCACGAATAAATTGTATGGAAACCAAGCGTGTCACGTCACGAATAAATTGTATGGAAACCAAGTGTGTCACGTCACGAGTAAATTGTATGGAAACCAAGCGTGTCACGTCATGAGTAAATTGTATGGAAACCAAGTGTGTCACGTCATGAGCAAATTGTATGGAAACCAAGCGCGTCACGTCATGAGTAAATTGTATGGAAACCAAGCGCGTCACGTCACGAGTAAATTGTATGGAAACCAAGCGTGTCACGTCATGAGTAAATTGTATGGAAACCAAGCGTGTCACGTCACGAATAAATTGTATGGAAACCAAGCGTGTCACGTCATGAGTAAATTGTATGGAAACCAAGCGTGTCACGTCACGAATAAATTGTATGGAAACCAAGCGCGTCACGTCACGAGTAAATTGTATGGAAATCAAGTGTGTCACGTCATGAGCAAATTGTATGGAAACCAAGCGTGTCACGTCACGAATAAATTGTATGGAAACCAAGCGCGTCACGTCACGAGTAAATTGTATGGAAACCAAGCGTGTCACGTCACGAATAAATTGTATGGAAACCAAGTGTGTCACGTCACGAGTAAATTGTATGGAAACCAAGCGTGTCACGTCATGAATAAATTGTATGGAAACCAAGCGTGTCACGTCACGAATAAATTGTATGGAAACCAAGTGTGTCACGTCACGAGTAAATTGTATGGAAACCAAGCGTGTCACGTCATGAGTAAATTGTATGGAAACCAAGTGTGTCACGTCATGAGCAAATTGTATGGAAACCAAGCGCGTCACGTCATGAGTAAATTGTATGGAAACCAAGCGCGTCACGTCACGAGTAAATTGTATGGAAACCAAGTGCGTCACGTCACGAGTAAATTGTATGGAAACCAAGCGCGTCACGTCACGAGTAAATTGTATGGAAACCAAGTGTGTCACGTCATGAGCAAATTGTATGGAAACCAAGCGTGTCACGTCACGAATAAATTGTATGGAAACCAAGCGCGTCACGTCACGAGTAAATTGTATGGAAACCAAGTGTGTCACGTCATGAGCAAATTGTATGGAAACCAAGCGTGTCACGTCACGAATAAATTGTATGGAAACCAAGTGTGTCACGTCATGAGCAAATTGTATGGAAACCAAGCGCGTCACGTCACGAGTAAATTGTATGGAAACCAAGCGTGTCACGTCATGAGTAAATTGTATGGAAACCAAGCGTGTCACGTCACGAATAAATTGTATGGAAACCAAGCGCGTCACGTCACGAGTAAATTGTATGGAAACCAAGCGTGTCACGTCATGAGTAAATTGTATGGAAACCAAGCGTGTCACGTCACGAGTAAATTGTATGGAAACCAAGCGCGTCACGTCACGAGTAAATTGTATGGAAACCAAGCGTGTCACGTCATGAGTAAATTGTATGGAAACCAAGTGTGTCACGTCATGAGCAAATTGTATGGAAACCAAGCGTGTCACGTCACGAATAAATTGTATGGAAACCAAGCGCGTCACGTTACGTGTAAATTTTAGTGATGGGAAACCACTCACTCATCCATGAAACGAAGCGCACTTGACTCGGTTCACCAGTTTTGACGATTTTTTACAATATAATTGATTATTGCTCAATTAGGCATTTTTGTGTTTTGTAACAACGGCTTGCTAGCGACACGGGCTGGAACAGACTGAACGAGTGACGCGACAGATAGGATCTTAACGCCAACATCGAGCACGCGGCGACGGACAGCTTGCGTTATCTATATCTATTGCTAGTTGCTGGTCGCCTGGTTAACTGTTCTAGCTACAGCGACACCGTGTGTCGTCTTAAAGTTTTCTGAAAGATTAATAAAACTAGCAGTAAAATATTAAGCAATTACCGTTAAGTGTAATAAACTCCAGATCACACTTTCGCAATGCTGAAAGCGATAAAATCAGGCGATTAAACTGTCGCCTTTAAGTTTCTATAAAACTCTCTGGGTAGCAGTTACTGTGGATTAATAGTAAATAATAGTATCTAGTTATCTTTAGCTGTGTTTCGAATAGGATGAAACACTAATGCAACTTTGCAACGGTCACGTTTGGTGCACGAAAGAGACGTCATATTGTTAGTTACCATAAGCGAAGACTGTCAATTTGAATTATTTGCTAATTACAAATTAGGTTTGCATCAGCGCACAGAAGGTTTTTTGTAACAAGAAGTTCGCTTAAATACATATAACGCCCGATAAAGTATACATATGTATACATTTGTCGGAAGCACGCCATCTTGTAATATAAAAACTATGTCAGCCTAAAACGTCCCACTGCAGGACACAGGCCTCAATTAGTAAATCACTGGTATCCCTAGTAATCCCTAGTAATCCCAGTAATCCGGACCGTAATCTACCACTCTGGCCCAGTGCGGATTGATGATCACATACCATAGTTTTTTTTTTATATATGGAACATGCAGATTTCATCTCGATATTTTTACTCACCGCCGAGCTAGTGACAATTTTAAAAATTAAAACTATAAATTATCTATATTATCAGCGTGTGTCTCTCCACTACTGGGTACATGTCTCTCCGAAGACCCCCATCACATCACACACGATCTACCGCCCTTGTCATCCAGCCCCTATCCTATACTTGGAGTATACTTGTGTTTTTTTACAAGACAAACAACTGTACAGTGTTATTACATTATATTATAACAGTAAGAAAACTTGTGGTAAACCTTGAAAATCAGTCCCACGCACACACACACACACATCGCTTTCATAGTATGTCGTCGGTAACTGAACGATTTATTGGCGCGAATTCGAGAAGTCAAGTTCAGTTTTTATTCAATTAATTGTAGAAATTGTTTATTGTACGTTTTGTGGTTTATTACTGACAGTTTATTAAACTTCAAAGTGTTTTTCTTTGTGTAATATTTCTGATAACCAAATAAAAGCATAGGACTGCGTTTTTCGTGTGGTTCCAAGGAGTTCTCTTCTGTCCTCAGTAACCCTACTATCGCTTTACTGAGCGACTCCTGACTTACTTCCGCGGGTTTGACCATTGGCCTTAGACTTTGAAATTGTTAATTACAAAGAAAACCGATACTGGCAGTATGTGCTAATTACACCATTGCCATATATGAAAAAAAAACTGAAGGATATAAAAAGGTGGGCTACTCGGAATAAATATTTCACTAATTTTAGAACGTTTTACGAAAATACTTAGATATAACTTGTATTGTACAACTTCACGATCTCTAACTAAGAACATATCGCTTATATGTAGGGGTTATGTAATATTTTTGGCTTATAAACGGGCAGCAAATCATGATCAACAAAATAACACTATTTTTGAATAACTGAAATAAACAATTTTTAATTACTAAGACTACTACAAAGTCAGCGGACTCCTAAATCTTCATTGTCACCAGAGAACCTGAACCTAACCCACCTTTAAATTTGCTGTCACTTTCACTATTTCTGCTGCTTATTTAATTACTTCCCTTTTTTAGGATTTCTTGACAAATTTATACCATCGTAATTTTGAAAGTATTCAACGGTTTGTCTCATATATGAACTTAATTGAGATATACAGTACTGTAATCAGTACAGCCAAGGGTTGATTACGATCAGGCCGTCAGGGAACGAATAAAGATTCGTCCCCTGCTGGACATTGGCCTTCTCATGCACATTTACTTGTGTTTTGAGGGATGAATGGCATTAAAACGGCACGTTGGACAAGCTGGTCGGCTAGTCTGCTCTTTAGAGGGGATATATATCCTCAGGGCTTGTGATAGCGGCTTTGTTATCCCTTAATCGCCTTTTAATGTTATAAAAAAATTAACAAGTTAATTAACTTAAATTAAACAAGTTTAATGTTATGAATGTAGATTAAAGTACAGCGTAGAAAAAAAGAAGATCCGTGGAATGTGTAAACAGAATTGACGTTACAAGAAATAACCCTATATCCCATCCCATCTATTATCGGTCCTACAGCTAATATGACCTACCCATTTTCACTTCAGCATTGTGATTCAATGAGCTATTTATTTTTTGCGACATTGCTTATAAAATGCTTTTAGTGAAACGAATTTACTAGATATATAAGTATAAGTATACGTCCAGTGTATTTGGTGCGTCAGTATAAAGATTACCTACTGTTAATGATCTGCATTGTTGTCCTACGGATTCCCCTACATTTTTATTCTGCTCAGAGCCTAAATGATTTATAGTCAGTGCGTAAAAAAAATACAGGAAATGCCGCCATATTGGACTTCGAGAATAATCCGATTTGGTAAAATATACCCACTATTTCCCGCGGAAAAACAAGGAGGATTATTTTTTTGTGACATTTTTTAAGTTTCGTACTTCAAGCAGTGTTGTGATGTGGACATGGGATACAATTTCTATACTTTAGTATCTTTCTGTTTCTAAATTACTAAAGTAACTCCTTTTTTAAAGACAAAAATTCTTTTTAATATCATGGGTTCTTTATTATTATTTTAATATTGTTGATTAATTTATTTTTATAATTCTTATTAGTCTTAGAATAGAGGCCTCGGGACAGCGCAGTGTGGAACGCCCTCCAACTAGGCGGACCGACCATTTGAAGAAGTCCACCGGTGGTGGTGGTGGTTCGTGAAAGAGGACGATATCCAGCAGTTGAGAGACATATATTGATGGTATAATATTTAAGTGCCATGCCAAACCATGTTCCAGGTTAATTTAAAACAAAAAAACTTTTACTTTTTAAATTTTGATTAGTTATGAATGAACCTATAATACATTTTTACTATTATCTACTAAAGACAAATATGACAGAAGACCCAAGGACTATTAAGAATAACTGTTAACTAAACAAGAACTATTTAAAAATGGCGTTGAGATATTCTACTGGTATTTCTGCCTCTGTGTCACTGCAGTAGGTATGGCAAAGTAGATCGAGCTAAGTGCAGGGAGAGCGGACGCCATTCCTGAAATTTAGGAGCTCCTTGAGTTACTTTGTATTGTAGTAGAATATAGTAGAAATGTTCTGCGTATTGTACATTGTGTATTCACTTTAAAAATAACATTGAAATTAGCCTTTGCTCGCGACTTTATATAATTAGAGCCTACCGCAATGCAACCAGTTGTTTCTGTATCAACTGCTGCTGCCTTTTCATGCACATCGTTTCGTGCACGAGCGATGTATGGCTTTAAAACACCACGCTGTCCAAGCGGGTTGGCGAGTCCACTCTTTTAGAGATGGTGCAGTTCTTCAGCGCTTGTGGCAGCGGCTTTGTTATCCCTTAGACACCCTGTACTACATCCACGGCAGGAGATCGGAGGGGTGCTACTCGTATTCTATAACCGGCCGACATCACACAGCACTCCTAGAAAAATCGGTGAATATCATACAAGACACGCTATTTTCTAAACTAATCGTCGGATTTTGATCTGAAATGCAAAAAGAACATTCCGGAACAAATACTCTACGAAATCGAGTCGATAGCAGCCTTATTTAAGAGTCATTTACACACGGAGAGTTTCTCAAACGGTATGCAACCGAACTACATGCAATTGTCGCCTACAACTGTTCGCGTGATGTTAAAACCTCGATGGTAACAGAGATAACAGTGATGATAACAGTTCTTTTATACTAGCTTTTGACTTTTTGCTATCGAAATTCAGAATGATTATTACAGGTGTACATAAATGTGACGAGGTATATGCCCTCCACTCGATACCTTCAACACAGTTATCAGTGTCCCTTATCAAACGGAATCCTTTGACTAACTTTTGATGGCGTGTCACCCGGCCAGATGGGTAAAAACAAAAAGTGTGCGAAAAAAGTTTAAATTACTTAAGTTCGCTCGGAGTTACAGCAGTGATGGATCGAGTTCAGACTTTTTGATGAACTCTACTTATCTCGGATGCCGGATAAAATTAGATTGCAATATGAAAGGGGTTTTAGGATAGGGTACGTATATTACGTATATATCTATATATGTATTCTATGTGTACGTATATACATTTTTGAGGAGGAGACATATAACAAAGTACGGAACAATTAGATTGGATTTAAGAAAACAAACTGAATCATGTTGAAATGGAGATCATGAATGAAGAATCAAGTTTACTGGAAATTAAACAAGGAGTTTACTCAAAAACGTATTCACCTCCACTGACCTCGAACGGAAACATAAATTTTCAGTTTTTTTATTTGTACATGGCAGTAAGTCTCCACCGAACACGAGTGCGTTCGCAAAAACTTTGTGGTGAAACTTTACTACAACTTAAATGACCAGTTAAGGTGCTATAAATTTAGTGGACAAGTGAAGGAAACAAGTAATAAAATGGAAACAAAATATACAACCGTGTAAAATATGGCGGGTTGTGTGGTGTGTCGTTTTGTTATATATATATAGGCTGTCCCAGATTGAGCGCTGGATTTAAATTTCGCGCCATTTTTGGCACATTTACACATTTTTTTTTACACCTATTGGAAGATATGGACCTCGATCAACTGTGGTTCCAACAGCACTGTGCCACATGTCATACAGCCGCAGCCTTAGCTGGTCATTTGATCGACATCATTTTCCATGTTTAACCGCATATTGTGCACTTTAATATTTAAAAATATTCAATTAAGTGCAAAAGCTGATGTTTTTTTTTTCTAAAGTAAATCCGGCGCTCAATCTGGGACATCCTTTATTTACTTAAATGGCCTTTTAAATTCTTTTAAGCGGAAACAAGGTGGCATTTTACTTGAACCAGAAAAAAAATACTTTAATGAGTCTATACAGAAAATTTCATTCCACATTTTTAATACAAAATGCATGTGCCACATGCATCGATCAACCATGATACACAATACACCGGCCGTGGTCAACTCTTGACCACGGCCGGTGTAACCCGTACCGAATCCGAAGCGTGCCCGTCGAGTAGAAATAAAACTTAAACGAAAGTCTCTAATTTTTCGCGTTTAGACCCGATTTAGAATATTAAAAAAAAATTATACACTACGCGTAAGTTTAAAAGTTATGTATTGCTATTATGAAATTACTTGTTAAAAACAAATTATCCAATTTTTTCTGGAAATTGGGTAGATACAGAATACTAACTTACGAGTAAACTTAACTAAAGAATAATAACTTGGAAATATTTGCATTAATGGATGGTTGATGGTGTGGCTTTTTAACGTCCCTCTGCACGGAACAGGCCTCCCCTGTAAATCACTTCTGGCCATAATCCACCACGTGAGCCCAGTACGGATTATTGGATACACATTCTCCAGATTTTTTTATTTCAGGAAAGAAGGCGGCAGACAAACTGACAGTCCACCCGATGGTAAGTGGACACTGTCGCCCATGAACATCCGCGATACATGCCAACATCAGTCCAGAATGACAAACGTTGGCACGCCCCCGGATGCGCTACCTACCTTAGCAGATGGATGGATTGGGAGAAAGGGTTGAAAAAATGGGGAGAGATAGGATAAGATGGGATGGGAATGTGCTCTGGCGTATCTCACTATCTACGGAAACACATACGTAAATTGGGGAAATACGATAAAGTAGGAAATGCAGTACATAGAAAGTCATAAATATGCATTAAATAGAATAATTGCATGGATTAAATAGCATTAAATAGAAAAAAATTGGATTAAATAGAAAGTCATTAAGTACGGACTGAAGATTTGAACCCACGCCTTCAAGAAATGAAAGTCAATAATAGTTACCTCTGGGCTATAATCACTCTAAATTTCATGATAATATTCCAAATTATTCAGCTATATAATTTCTTAAAAATGTTCAAATAAACCATTCCAATTAATTCCATGGGCCTATGTCTCTCCACTACTGCATGTAGTTATCTCCCAGGGCTCGCCACCACACACAATCTTAGCTCTTTCCACCCAGCTAATATCGATGAATTTCTTCAAGTGCATCTGGTCGAAAGACCAATTGAATATCATTGATAGGGTCCGCTGTATATTTATAATACCATCTCACAACATTGCTTGATTAAGTCTACACACGTAGACGCAAAACAAAATTGAGTAAACCTTTAATTAATACATTCCCGTGCCACGTAACATATAGTGCAATATTTCTCTTAAAATATCCCGCCAGGGGGCTCTGCTAATTGCGAGAACACGTTAGTTACGGACGTCCTTTGGGGCAAACAAACACACATACATATTTGGTAGCAGGTGTGTTTGGAATTACTAGAAATATGAAATACGGTAGTTGCACTGAATACTCGTATACAAATCCCACATTTGAGGGTAGATAGATAGATTTTGCACACCAAAACAAAACAGGACAGTAAAGGACATTGTAACATATGAATTGCACAAAAGGCGGTCTTATTTTAATTACAAAAGTATTTTAATACTTTGGTACGCTTAAAATACTTACTTTTGTAAGTATTTTAAGCGGTCACAAAAGTATTTTAATCACAGATTTTGAAGGGGAGAGTGCACGCTGCAATCCAACAGCTGCTGGGCGCGCTCGACTGGCCACGTTACCCCTCACATCCGGTAGGCAGACAGGTAGTCAGCGCATCTGGGGGGAAGTGTCAACGTTTGTAATTTTGGAATAATGTTGGCACGTGTCGCGGATGTCTATGGGCGACAGTATCCAATTACCATCAGGTGGAGTGTATGCTGGTCTGCCGGGTTGGTCCATAAAAGAAGGTAGATTAAAATGATAATAATGCATAGAAATATACTCTCAATATACTTGAATTGAATATACTTGAATTATTATAACTTTATAAAATATTAATTTAATGGCAAAATGTTTTAATAATTAATTATATTATTAATTACATTAGGATCAAATTATGAAGTTTTATTTTAATAAATAATTGTAGTCAAAACTTGTAACATAATATTGATGTGATATATTTGTACGCAGAATTAATATGTTTACAAATAAACGGATTTGATTACGATCAGAAGCGTCCATCTAATATAAGCAAATAAGAGGAGCTTACCATTTAACTAATACTTCTCTTCGCTAAACCCACGCTAGCTCGAGCGAAGTCGCCGCCGGTCGCTAGTGTTGTTAATGATTTGTTATAGAAGGAAGGTGGCAAGTGGTGGTACGTGGATACTGTCACCCAGAAACATCCGCGATACAATATAACAGAATAAGGTGCGAACTTACGACATTAAGCTCGCTTTTTGTACGATAATGTTCAATGAAGCGTATAAATTTAATAAATTACAGTACACTTAATTAACGACTCGATAACTGCACAGCTATTTGAGTTGCCATCAAACTTGTCGCTTCACTGCCACTCCGTAGTTAGCAACAGGCCCTTTATGAAAAGTTTGCCATTTAATGATTTCACGAAGAATGTTAGGTACAGCGATGTTTTCACGAAGCAAAAATTGCCTGAATTTATTTAAGTTTATTTATAACTTGAACCCTAAATAAATAAAACGGTAATCAACACTTTCGCAAACTTTAGCGGCGAGTTCAGTTTTACGCTGCAAGCGCACTAAATCAGTTTACATATTCTTATATGCATAAGGTGTGAATAATGGCTCGCGCACATTATAGCCGCGTCGCGCCACAGCGCATCGCAATACAAAACTGCGACAACGGACACTACAGATGCGGCGGACCGCAGCTCAATGCAATAATTTAAGTTAATTATCAGCTGTGAATAGGATTCTGCAAGGTCGGCGGCGCGCCCGCATACCCCCTGGTGTTGCAGGTGTCCATGGGTGGCGATAACACTTACTATCACGTGGGACCGTTTGCTCGTCCGCCCGCTTGACTATAAATAAAAAATAAGTTGACATTCAATTCTTCACGACGTCGTACAGCCAATAGGTAACTCTCGAATCATGTCCGTTAACTGAACCCGTTCAACGCACATTGAGACGGGCCGCGTCGCAGCGCATATATGGCTGGCGAGCGATCCGCCAGTGCGCTGCGCTGCAGCGCGATGCGGGTCGCGTGAAGTGTGCAATAATTTATATAAAATGTATGAAAATTATTCAGTAGGATTTTTGCAATGTAATATGAGCGAACCTTAAAATTAACCCGCATTAAGGAAATATTGTAAATTACCTAAGGACAACTGTAAATGTACAAAATAATATACATACATATGTATATATGCCGCTATTTTGTTGATATACAACCAGTACTTTCATAATTCATAATAATTATTTCTGTCTGCAACGAAAGTGAAATAAGGTCATACGAGCCTATGCAGTAGTAGTCTACTTAATTTTATTATCTATTTGAAAGAAACGCCACCGCAGCCGCCTTGCGATCATACGTCATCGGAGAAATCAAATACAAGTGTTACAACACGTTTACAGTTTATTGGAAATCTCTATTTTATGTATTCAGCAAAAAATAAACACGATTAATATTCATTTTTCAGTGTACCGATAATGATGATGATGACCTTGGAAAGATTCAGGTTGATTTTATTACATCTTATGTATTCATGCTAGCCTCTGTAAAATGTTTTAGATACTATTAGCAAAACCCTCCGGAGAAAATAACCTACACGAAAGTGAAATCTGTGCTATTGAAAGCGAACAAACAGACAAGGGCAGATTTAACCGTAACCAACCGTTTATTCACATTGTCACTTGCACGAGGGATGTATGGCCTCTAATGGTCACGCTGACTAAGCGAGTTGACGAGCCCTCTCTTTTAGAGGTGGTGTAGTTCCACAGAGCTTGCGGTAGTCGCTTTCTCATGCCGTAGTCGCTTTTTACGACACCCTCGGAAAGAGATAGGATGGTGCTATTCCAAAGCCACCCGACACAATATACCTAGCTATTGAAAGCTGACAAATGAAGCTGTTAAGCCATGTCAATGTTCTATCAAGTCAATCATACGATTTATTCGTCTTTACAATTAGCCACAAATTGGTTGTACGCAGATTAAGTGTCTATGTTAGTGATGGTCAAGTCAGTAACCCCAAAATTTATAAATAAACAAATTCTTACAAACGTCTGTTAAAAATAGATAGAGAAGCACAGAAATACGTGACGTTATCTGAGCGATCTTAATATTTTTTTATTTTAAACTAGTTGTGCCATTTAATTATTATTTAATTACTTCTATGCGTTGCACTGCGTTAGATTTTTTTTTTGACAGAAACCTTCGCGAGCGCGCGCACAACAACTCACCAAAGTTTCATCGAAATCGGATGAATGGTTTAGGAACGCATAGAAGACGAACAAACAAACATTAATTTTTATATATTAGAATAACACGACTCATACAAACAAAAGAAAAAAGTCAAATAATAAACAATAGCCCCTCCTCCAATCCCCACATGGAAAGGCTTATGTCCTACAGTAGAAGATTATAGGCTACTAACGAAAAAATCATCAATTTTATTTTATTGAGGGGGAGAGTGCACGCTGCAATTCAACAGCTGCTGAGCGCGCTCTACTGGCCACGTTAGCCCTTGTACGTACGTGTTTCGGTAATGAGTGAGATGTGCCAGAGCCCATTCCCATCCTATCCCTCCCCATTTTCCCAACCCTTTCTCCAAATCCATTCCTATATCTCCAAAGGTAGGCAGCGCATCCGGGGGCGTGCCAACGCTTATCATTTTTGACTAATGTTGGCATGTATCGCGGATGTCCATGGGCGACAGTATCCACTTACCATCAGGTGGACTGTATGCACATCTGCCGCTACAGTCCATAAAAAAAAAATACAAAAATCGACCTTCGCTATAATGCGCGAGAACCGTTATCCGCTAATTAAAGCGTGTCTTGAGTTTCAACCGCAGTGAGTTTAATAAGCAACCTGAGTATCTCTTGCATTTTATAGTACGGTCGACAACACGTTAATGTACCCAAAACCTTTTCATTACAGCCCTAATTTTATTATTTAAACGGGCGATAAACCTCGCAATCACCTGTGTGGAAAAACTTCAAACAAAACAGAAAGTTGTGACGTCTTTATAGGCAAAGCGGAGTATCGCCGAGTATATTTGCACACTGTATCGCCGACCTTTCGGTATTAGCCACATTACAACAAAAGAGGAAGATCCTTATTTTTACGTTCCACAGTATATACCACATTATACCATCAGCCTGTGTCTATCCACTTTTGGATATAGACTTCACCCAACGCTCGTCACCACACAAAGACTTCCGCTCTCCTCATCCAGTCATTACCAGCAAACTTCATATGTGGTCGTAAGTATGTGGTCTCCATTCAAGGAATCGTCTACCCCATCGGTTATCGATCTTGCGGCAAATATGATTTGCCCATTGCCACTTCAACAAGCTGATTTTCTGAATTATGTCGATGACTTTAGTTCTTTGGCAATCTGTAAAAGTATATAGATATAAACGGCTACAAGTATCAATTTTATCAACTACCCACAGACGATCGCGATCAAAGAGTACAAGATCTCATTAAATATCACAAACAAGATAGTAGTAACATTTTCGCGAATCCCCCGATAATACAGATAAATAACTGTACCTGTCCGCGGACCCTCAATAGATAAAAATAGTTATTTCACTGAAATAAATTATATAGAACGGCGCGGCGGTAGCGACTGCTCGTCTAGAGTTCAACCGTATTATTTTTTCGACAATAATTTATCAAATGAAATATGGCATAAAAGGGGCGGTAAATTTAAAATTTTGATGCTGTTCGCATTCATTTCAATTGGAAAAAAGGGAATTTGAAACTTTATATTCTATTTTATTATAAAACTAATATGAAACAGAAACATAAGTCAATTCAGGACGAAATTAAACCTAAAAGTTTATAATTTTGTCTCCCTTTCCTTGTGCCATGTTTCATTTGACAGGCTATATTATCTACTTGATGTAAGGGCTTAAAATGCTACATTAGAGAAGTGGGTTGGCGAATCCACTTATGACCATATGACCATACATACATAAATACATTGAGGGGGAGAGTGCACACTGCAATCCAACAGCCGCTGGGCGCACTCGACTGGCCACGTTACCCCTCTCTCACAGAAAACTACCTTGAAATGTACTGTATTTCCCACTTTATCTTATTTCCCTAATGTACGTACGTGTTTCGGTAGTGAATGAGATGTGCCAGAGCCCATTCCCATCCTATCCTTCCCCATTTCCCCAACCCTTTCTCCAAATCCATTCGTATATCCAAAGGTAGGCAGCGCATCCGGGGGCGTGCCAAAGTTTGTCATTTTGGACTAATGTTACCATCAGGTGGACTGTATCCTCGTCTGCCACCTTCGTCCATAAAAAAAAAAAAAAAACGTAATACAGATATATATACGTACATACATCATTAAATTTCATGTTTGTTTCGTTTAGAAATTTGAATGCCTAATAGAAATAAGAAATGATGAAAATTACTTTATTAACAATAACAAATCGTACATAATAACATGAAAGACAAGATAAAGAGAACATTGTTGTATTATTGTTGTATCAATCGGCGCCACCTCAGTATAAATGTCGCAGCGTGAACCGCCACGCTGATTTTCAGGTGGAGCCGATTCCGGTGACCACGGACTGCACCGGTGACCACGGACTGTACCTGTGACTACGGACTGTCCACAGTTAAAACAGAAAATTGTGAAAAGATCATTTCATTCTCTTTCAATAAACGGTACAGTAAAAAAGGATACAAACAAACTGCATTAGAAATAATCTGACCGATTTTTGAGCAAATTTTTTGCTGTCCGTCTGGTATCTGCCCACTTTGGAATAGCAACACCTAAACATAGTCGCTACCACAATCCCTGAGGAAGCTACAACAACTCTAAAAGAGTGGACTCTTCAACCTGTTGGCATTTTAAGGCCTCACGCACATGACAATGTACATAATGAAGCCCAAGTCCAGCACTGGATACTAAAAGGGCTACTTACGATTTCGGTAGGGTATATTGAGTCAGACTCTCTAGTTCTCCGGAATTAACATTTTCAGTCTTCAATAATCGTTCACTTATTCATTCTACCAACAAACGATTATATCCCTGTGTTCCTCTCGTCCTTAATTCATGACTGAATAAATTGTTAGAACTTTCCACCAGTATCAACGGGATATCTATCAATTACCTCGGCTAAATCGATTCCTCCCCGGAGTGTGGCAAACAAAGGACAGGAAGTATGTATCGCAGGAAGTCGACCACTTCCGGCACTTCCGTTGAGTACTGAATTTGGGCATTGACCTTTATATTAGTTTGTTTGTATTGTCTAACTTTAGTTGTGGATTTCAGTAGAAATATGTGACTTTCTCTTTTTCTCAGTTCTTTCGTGAAATATTTCTTTTTTTATAATGCAGGCTCACATACTCGTTATGATATAATTGAAGTATTGTAACTTTCCACAGTCTGTAGCTGAGCGCGGTGTTGTAAGCGTTAAGTATTAAAAATATGCTAACGTAAGTCCTGAAACTAGCAATGATAGCTATTTTATGAATAAGTGTGAAAAAACGTCATTACCTTAACTTTCTCTCATCAATGTAATGTCAATACATCAACGGAGCTTCATATACTTAATTGTATTGACAGTTTTCTACATCGTAACTGTTATTTCTTAATACAATAACAATAACAAAATTAAAGAATTTTCCATTAAACAATAAAATTAAACAAGTCTTCCTGAGTCCTGACCGGTAGAGGTAACTCGGTCAGTTAAACGCGTTCAGAGGTTGTGGGATACAGAATGGATGGTATGGGACTGAACACAACAGTGTTGCGAAAATCAAGATATCAGTACGCCTTTTACCGTCTGCCATTTAAAAAGATTTAGAGTGGTGTGGCTAATGAAATCCGTTCGTAAAAATACGTCACGTTTCCAAACGAAATGTTAATGTAGGAAGTTATATTAAGTTTCCCCAAATTGGGTAGCGTAAGGAGCGAAACAAAAGTTTTCGTCGAATTTTAAATTAGAAGGTGCGGCCAGTCATTGTAGTCTAGGAAGTGGGTGGGATAACTATAGTCTTATGTAATGTTATCTAACCGATCTTATTGTCGGTTAAAACCAAAGTCAAATGAACTATGATGACTTTGGTTTTTCTTACTTAAAATTTGTTGTTTCATATTCAATACATTTTAAATCTTTTATACGCGAAATGTTTTAGTAACATTTACGTCATTTGCTAGATTTTCACTACCTTTGCTTTTCACTATACTTTCTTAAATTACTTTCCTTTTTAATAATAATAATAAAATTGGTATTTATTTATAAAGGAAACACAATATAAATTTTACAGTTTCAATAGAGATTGAATATGAATAATTGAGGACTGGGAATACCAGAGAATAATTGTATTTAATTTGAAAAAAAAAAGCGTTATATTTGTATGCCTAAACGGCGGAATTTGGTTGATTTTGCCACACTGTTCTTCCAAGCACACCTATGAATATCAAATAAAGTCGAATTTGATGCAAAGGGATTAGGATTAGCTTGGGAATTATAGAAAATATGCAGTATAATAGGGAAAGGTGGGGAAATAGAGACGAGGGAAGGGAAATAAGCCCTGGTAACTCTCACTCACTACGTTAATATTTATACGTTGATATTTTACAGCAGTCTTCTATAAAGGATGTGTCTAGTTAATTGGCGAATACTGCACCCCCCCCCCCCCCATCCAAAGTCAATCCCAAAGTCACCCATTTATAGAATGACTATTGTTTTTTTGTAATCAGGGCTTCGTTTTCCATCCCAGCTCTCGGACTATAACGTTTTAAGCGATACAATCTTACTCCCTTTCCTTATCTGTTTGGTAACTTTGCTATTTACTGTGTAAATTAGAAAAAGTAGAATCCCATCAACAACGATACAGTCGAATGCTTATGCAGTCGACTTAATACTTTTATTTCAATTTAAAAAGGAAAACAATACACAAACACATACCTGCAAACACACGAATACAACAGACCCGTGAAAACATTCCACTTCAACGTAATCGGGTAATTTTATTTAGATGGATTCATTTACCTTGTAAATCTACTTGTTCCTTGTAAGTTAAATATTTCAATGTATCCTTATCTATTGAATTGGAACACAAAACCTCAGACAAAATCGGTTTAACACTAACCGATTTTGTCTGAGGTTTTGTGTTCCAATTCAATAGTAAATATTAAAAACGGAATATATGTATATTAAAAATAGTAAAACATAAATACTTCTGGCTTCTGGCACGAGAGGGTAGCGTTACCGCGGTTTAGATAAAAACGAACAGAACGATAAAAAACGTAATGAGAGATATACATATATTATATGTATTTTATAGGTTAAAAGTTTGTGAGGATTGATGTATGGATGTTTGTTACTCTTTCACTCAAAAACTACTCAATGGATTTTAATGAAACTTTACAATAATATAGCTCATACATCAGAATAACACATAGGCTATAATTTATGAAGAATATGCGCAGATGAAGTCGCGGGTAGTCGCTAGTAAAAACGAAACTAACGCTAATAAGTCTGTGTTTGTGCCCACCAACTCTGCAATCAGCAGAAGATACTGAATGATCAGAAATGTTGATCAGTTGATGACATTCTAAGTAATGTAAAATAGGAGACCCGCCGAGCGGGACCCTGTCGCCTTGTTGATGACATTCTAAGTAATGTAAAATAGGAGACCCGCCGAGCGGGACCCTGTCGCCTTGTTGATGACATTCTAAGTAATGTAAAATAGGAGACCCGCCGAGGGGGACCCTGTCGCCTTGTTGATGACATTCTAAGTAATGTTAAATAGGGGACCCGCCGAGCGGGACCCTGTCGCCTTGTTGATGACATTCTTAGTAATTTAAAAATTATTTACTTCAGTTGTTCATTTCAATTGCCATAAGGAAACAATCACAACATTTCTGGAGTACAAAACATTTTTGTATACAAATATCTCAGTAACTTTATCGCCGTTAAATGTTATAATTTTATTTTTTACTTTAGAGATTAAAACAAAGTGGAGAGTTTCTGTATCGAAAATGTGTTACGTAATAACTGCCATTGACGCGAATGCACCTTCGGTATGTGTCCGTAATACAACCGATGAACCAGCAATCGGTTCTAATTGGATTATCAAAGGCCGGTGGTACATATTGCCTACTTTAGAGGATTGGGAATAGGGTTGTCTATTATTATTATGTTTACAATAGATCAAATTGCTAAAGAATATCAAAAGCAATGTGGAAAGATAAATATAAAAAATACGAAAGATAATAATATACAGAGCATAGAATTGTGTATAAACAGTAAATTACAGTGAAAATTATTTACTTTTCTATTTTAATAAAAAAATAAAACGAATCAAATAAGGATTATCATTTAGTTTTTATTTCAACATACTATAAACACTAAAAGAATATATGAACGTAATCCCAGTTCTGTGGGTTATGATGCCCAAGTTACATAATAATATAATCATACACATACAATTCATACATGAAAGGACGTTAATGTTTTTTAAGTGAAAACAAAATATTTATATTTACACTGAATACCAAAATTTTGTAAAACTGTAATAGAGAACCTAGAATTTAAAATATACTTTTTGCCGGGAACTCGAGGAGTGAAGTTAAGTTTTTTTATTATAAAAAATGTGTATTGTGATAGTTTATTAAGGTAAGGTAACTTCAAAGTGTTTAATATTTGTTATAATGAAATAAAACCATAGGATTGCGTGCTTCGTGTACTTCCAAGGAATCCTATTCTATCCTCAGTAAACCAACTATCACTTTACTGGCAGACTCCTGACTTACCTGGACGAGACTGAACATTGACATGTTGCGATTTAGTCTGGCAGAATGTGCTAATTACACTATTGCCATATATGAAAAAAAATTAAAAATATTATTGTACAGTAAACAATACATTAATGTACCCAAAATCATTCGATTTTAGCGCTTATTGCTAACATTCTAAGGGCCCGTTGGCCTGTTGCTGTAGCTACATCAAACTCAGAGTGTTAGTATTGAGTTTGAATGAGTGAGTATTCTACTAAGCGAATTATTGATTGTTTCGGAAATTCAAAACAATAGGTACCCGTAATCACCACAATAGGTAGATAGCTTTCGAAATCTTCATAAAACCTAGTACAATCTCAATAGCAACATCTCTCGGATACTACTTGCTGAGATTTGAACTCACGACCTCACGAAACCTCGCTACAACTGTATATGTAATGTTATTAAAATGACGAGCGAATCCACAGTAAATCGACAGTCTTCATTTTAATGACTTCGCCATAACTTTCCGCGAGTTTCCTTCAAAGGCAGGTGTTGTAAACAATTTGTTAATACTTAAAGGCGAGGTCAAGATATAAATTGTCCTTAATTTGTGTTCTGATTGTAATCTTGTAAAGGTTGGGGAGGTTGACAAGTTTGCGTTGAGCACACTTAAGTCTCGATTTACAATACCTAAAAACAATTTATTAAATGTATTTATTATTATATTTAGGTAAGTTTAAGGAGATGTGAGATCTCACTCTGTACCTACCTACCGGAAAACACTCGGGACAGGGGCCTATGCATACAGACTTGTGCATGAGGGATGTGTGGCCTTAAAACGGCACGCTAGCCAATGGCCGAGTGGTGTAGTTCCTCAGACCTTGTATTAGCCGCTTTATTTACCCTCAGTCGCCTTTTACCACGCCCACGGGAGATGGGGTGATGTTATTGTAAAACCAGCCTACACCACAAGCTCTAAAAGGTCGCTTGAATAATCCATTTTTTATCCTAAACAAAGGATTCCATAAAATAAAATGTGTCTACGCATTAGAAGCTAGTGTTAGATGAAAAAATGTTTCAGTATGCCATTGTCTTGTATCGTAATGTATTGAGCATTCCTTACAGGATGTGACGGCTCGGAATTCTAATAAAAGCCATAACCACATTATAGATGAAGAACAGTAAGTAATGTTCACTAATCTAACGAAAACCCGAACGAAGCTTGGGTTTAAATTTATGATTTTTAAATTATATTGGCACGATATCCCTCTTACCACCCGGTGGACTGTCTGCTCATCTGCCACCTTCTTCCTATAAAAAAACACTCTTTTCGGCGGGACAGGGCGAGATTAGATGAAATAGGGTGGGATGGGATGGGATATGTTAAAATCTGATAGGATAAGAGTACAACGAATTAACGAGTATCCCTAGATGCTCGTCTGCCACATTCTTTAGTCATTAGGGAAGGGGGGAATGTATACATAGTATTAGAACATTATATTGTAGTGTATGTATATATATATATATATATATATATAGGCTTTTTAGTTATAAGGCTATGAGAAGGCCAACCCGCGGACTGAGAGTCTCCGTTTCAATATATATATATACTATAATATCACAATACCACTTATCATCATGTGACCCGTCTGGTTTGCCATCTATTTCATAAAAAAAAGTATTGTCATTCGTTAAAGTATTGATTGAATGATAATACTCACATTAACACAAGGAGGCGGCAGCCGAGCAGGCAGTCCACTTGGTGATAAGTGGATTCTGTCGCCCATGGATATCCACGGTACATGCCAACTTCAATCCTGAATGACAGGCACCCGATGCACGTTTGGAGATGTAGAAATGTACTAATTCCATTATCAATTCTTAATTCCACTATTTCCTTACGAATTTGATCCCGCTGCCATTTATCACTTACTTTTACTTGTAGATATGTTTATTACTAGCCGATCATATGAGAAGCATTTTAGCAGTTGAACAAAGATTCACTACTGCTGTTTCAGGTTAGCCTGCCATATTGGCCACTGCCGACGCAGCCAATAAAGAGTGGCGCAATGAAAAATAGCCGGCTTTATTTATGCCTTTATACTTTCCCGCGGTTTTTTATCTTTTTCTCGTCTCCTGTGACATCATACGTAACAAGACATAACCAGAGAGTAAAGTAAAAGCAATTGAATTGATGGGATATATTAATGGGAAGTTAGATTGTGTTTTTATATTAAGTTTCACCATCTTTTTATAGGAAATTATACTAGGTTATTTTTAAAGAAAGATACACTATATTTTTTATAGGAAGTTACGATATGTTTTTTAAATACAAATAAACAAATTTTAATTCTGGTGAATTGTACTAAATTCCCCACTGTATACTATTCCCTCAGTGTACATACGCCTAATAAATTACCGGGGGCTCGCATAGACGTGCAAAATTGTTTAACTATGTACTTAATAATTACAATTCCAAAAATATTGAACACCTCACGCTTATTGAATCGTTATGTACGATCCATTAAGCGTACACTATACAATAAGAACTATTACACTTCAACACGAAGAATTGCACGAACTATTTCTCATATAAACTCTCAGCTACAAAACCTCCTCTTACGCTCCACGAATCAGTTTACAAAGCACTCGCTCTGTAAACTGGAAATAAGTTGAAATAAAACCGAAATTCTCGTCTTCCCAACCTTTTATCCAAGCTCAAATATCTACAAATGCAATCCCGTCTCTCAGCCTGGCCCACTTTAGCTTAGCATCATGTAGCTTAGCTTAGATATTGCTCAATGTGACCACGAGCCCGCTTGAAGTGCATCGTTGGACGGACGATTTGTGATTAGAATGCTATGTACGTCTTAAGGCTTATACACACATAAAACAGGTTTTGGATAGATCTTGAAGAAAACAAAATACCCGCCCGTATAAGAGATCACTTATGAATTTTGAAAAACACAACCGTATTTCCACAAATGGTGACTAGCAAACTTCATACAAACAAGTTTAGTAGGTATTTAAAAGTTACAATAGTTTAAACTAGGAATGGCGAACTGAGATTAATTATTAAATCGATTAATTATCGATTAATCGAAGAATCAATATTTTTAAGTGTCGCAAAATCGATTTTTTGGATCACTGTATCTAGAAAATATATTTAGAGATCTAAAAATAGCGAAACGACCAAAAGAAATAAAAATAGAATGCTGCATTTTATCGGTACTCATCATCGTTGAAACTGATCATATTTGTTTGTCAATTATTTATTTAAAGTTGATATGTAAGTTGATGATAAAAGTTATATGCAAATAAAAAAATATGTTTTTAAATAATGATTTTATTTATATTTTGTTTTAAGTTAAAAAAATATTTTTAAGTTAATTATCTTTTCAATTATATGGGTTTTAAAACCGATCGATTTAAAAAAAATCAAGCAGATCGATATTTTTAAGATCGATCCATTGAAATTCAATTTATGCATGCATCATTTATTTATTGAGACCGCGAGGACCCACAGAGCTGATTTTACAGTTACAAACCAGTGTCATTGTCAGGACGTTTTTTTTATATATAGAAAAAGACGAGCATACAGTCCACCTGACGATAAGTGGATACTGTTGTCCATAGACATCCGCGATACATACAAATGGGAGGGGGGGGGGGATAGAATGAGATGGGAATGAGCATATCTCACTCACTACCGAAACACGAACACATTGGGGAAATAGGATAAAGTGGGAAATGCAGTACATTTCAAGGTAGTCTTCTGTGAGAGAGGGGTAAAAACAAGATATTATCAAAGATACCACCGATTTAGTGATCGTGTAGACGAGTCCTCGACTGGAGACGCGGTGGTGGCTGGATGAGATGAACGGAAGATCGTATGTGATGACGAGCCTTGGGAGAGGTCTATATCCAGCAATGAAGAATGATATGATATATAGGCTCATGATATGATACATTTTCAAACTCAAATAGCTTTGAGTGTGACCACAGCTTAAATTTCATCCTTGGATTTCCTCTAAGCGGCATCTTAACTAAGTTAAGTGAATACAAATTAATGGGAATGTCTTGAGAGGAATCCAGAATGCATTTTCCTGCGATTGTACTTGTACTTGTATCAGCGTATAACGTTCCCCTGCATGACACGGGCCTTCCCTAGCATATCACTGGCCGTAATCCACCACGCAGGCCCAATGGGTATTGGTGGATCTAATTATTATTTTTATTTCTGGACCATGCGGGTTTTCTCACAATGTTTTACCTCACCGCCCAATTTATGATACATATTTTTAAAAAAATATCCGTACTAATGTAGAAATTTATGTAGGATTTTAACTCACGACCACACGAATGTGAGTCGAATATAAATTACCTATGATTAGCGAGGTCCTATTATTAGATATGTCATAATAAATAGTATATACTGAATTAGTACACCACCTCCTAAATAATAGACTCGCCAACGCGCTTGGCCGTCGTGGCGTTTTAAGGTCATACATCCCCCATGCAGAAGACAGTGTGCATACACATGCTGAGTAGACCCATGTCCACTTACTGAAATACTCCCATGGATACTGAAAAGGCTGGTAACAAATTTAAAAAATGCAATTCATTAAATTTATTTTATACTTAAGATCGCTTAAACTTCTGTTACTTACTAACATGTTTGAAACTCTATTTATTAGGTATGCATACACATGCTGAGTAGACCCATGTCCACTGAAATACTTACTGAAATACTCCCATGGATACTGAAAAGGCTGGTAACAAATTTAAAAAATGCAATTCATAAAATTTATTTTATACTTAAGATCGCTTAAACTTCTGTTACTTACTAACATGTTGGAGACTCTATTTATTAGGAAATTGTCCTTGGGAGAAGATGGGGTAAGATGGGGATATATCGAGTCGACAGTGTCTATACTCGTATATCGTATACTTATAGGATAGGATGGGATGGGAATGGAATCGCGAGATGGCTTTACTGCCTTCCTTAATGTATAAAAACTATCAAAATTATTGAAAACATTTACAAATAAAATACAAATTACAAAGTGAAATCATAATAAATTTAAGAAGAATAGATATTTAAGAGCGCGTATCCCAAAATATGTATTGTCTACATATTTGACATTTATTATCTCTGGCCAACAGGCCCAAGAGTCGTTTAGGTTAGTTATATCAACAGAAAGTGCGATTCAATCTAAAGGGCCTCCTTTTAATTGCGCATCCAGTATTCAACGCAACCTTTATACATGAAATTTATACTTTTTTTATATAAAATTGTATGATTATGCTAATCAAATATTTTTATATGTTTTTTTTTTATCAAGGACTCCACATTAATCGTAGCAAATTTATCGTAATTGCTTGTAATAAATCATCTCACAATCAGACGGTATAATGTAGCATTATGATCTTCAAACGCGTCACTCTTTCATGGATCGTTTCAGCATTGAGTGATACTTGTTTACAGTGAAGAGGCTGAAAGCTTTCGAAATATCAAAACAATCAGGTCATGCACCTTTCTGCAATGCCATTGAAATGGTTATTTCAGAACATTTTCTAATAATAACCCATTATTTATACAAAACAATAATAGTATAATACTTAAAACATTATTATTCGTACCTGCACCGTGCCTTTACCTGTAGAGGATAATCTAGTTTACTGCAAAAAAAATATATACTCCATGTTCAGTATACAGCGTGTCAATGAACGTGAAAACGTGAAAAATGTCAACTAATTTGTAATATCACTAGCAAAACCCGGCAGACGTTGTCCTGCCTGTGTATATTTATTTATTTCTGTATATAAAATCACAAAAAAATATGTTTTGCCGTCGATATGATTTTTGCGATCAGTTGAACGGTATAGAAGTTGATGTGCTGCAGCGAGCGCCATCTAGAGGCGCGTTACAACAAAGTGAATAGTATAAAAACCTACTCCATGAAAAAATACATATATGTGCCAACTTTCATGGTGATTGTTTTATAATATATATAAAAATGGAAACTTTATTGCCATTTTTATATATATTATATAGATAAAACCGTTATGGGGGAATATAAAATTAAAGTTTCAATTAAATTATGGGAAATAATGAAATGACCAGCAGAAAGACTGAAAGTGACAATAAATTTTAAGGTGGGTTAGATTTAAGTTCTCTGGTAGCAAAAAAGATATTTTTAATTACATTCTTATTAATCAAAAATTGTTTATTTCAGTTATTCAAAATTCGTTTATTTTGCTGATCATGATTTGCTAATAAAATTTAAAAAGAGAAAATACAGTTCGATAAGACAGGAAATCAATTGACGCATCAATAAAAAGAACTACGTGACGTTCGATTATTTGGCGGAAGCTCGAGAGGTGCGGTTGAGTTTTTGTTTGATTACTATATAAAATTTATATACTGTGTACTTTGTAAGTGTCATGTGTGTGCGTAATGTTTGTTATAATCAAATAAAAGCACGAAGAGATAGATGATGAATAAAAAAGAAACAACCATCCAAACACAGTTTCAGAATTCATTATATTGTTTGTAACCACTTTATATTACATAGATCTCTATGTTCGGTCATCATCAGAAATTGTAGATGACCGACCGCCATTATGTAATTAGTACTACAGTACTAGTAATTACATAACTAATACTTGTACAGAATAATAAATAATAATACCATACCATACTATCAGCATAGGGTGATGTATGGAATGTCGGCCACGGAGCCCACGAACATATGTAGAATAGAATAGCTCACAGAATCAGCATGTTTAAGATGCAATGGGCAGGTCATATTTGCTGCAGAACCGATAATTAATTATCGACTATAACCGATGGGGTGGACGGGTCCTCGAATACACCGAGGACTTGAAGAGCTTCGCTGGTGGTGTGGTGGTAGAATGAGGAGAGCCGAAGATTGTGTGTGGTGACGGGCTTTGGTAGAGCCTATGTATATTCAGCGGTGGAAAGACATAAATAATATTACTCAATAATAAATACTACTTGTACAGAAGCTTACCCCCTCCATGGCGCGGTTGCGCACGGAGCTGAATGTTGTCCAACACGAGGTGAGCCGTACACGGCAGCGGCAACACACCAGGTGCCCGCGGCGGCACTGCGTCATCGGCGGTTCCATCCACTCCAGGCACACCGAACACTAGCAGCGTGAGCAAGTTCTGCAACGAACATGTCGCCATCTCGCAAATAGTTTATGCCAAACTGTTTCATGACAAATTATAATAATTTTAAGTTGTAACATGTGACATTGGAAAAATAGTCGTCACGCTCGAGTCGACGACTAATACTGCCATCAAACCGAAGAAGACATAAGTTTAAAATAATGATAATAATGAACTCGTACATATTGCCAGTTGCATTCTTTCAACATTTTCTACCCGTTTAGTTTTTTTTTTTTTGAAAATTTAAAAAAAAAACTTTTAACTAATTTTTTTATCAAAATTGTCACAAGTGGCTTGAAATAACATAAAAAATCATGATAAGTGTAAAAAATATATTTTCATGTCCTTTTATTTCGGCAAGATTATAACGGCACGAAGACTCTTTCGCACCAAAAATGACAAAAGAAATAAAAGTATGTACACTCCTCCTCATACATAGCTGTCATAAACCCCAGTATTTTGCTTCTGCAACGTATAATTTAAATCAATAAAAGACGCCATAAACACTGAGTTTTAATGAGAGATGTAAATTCATATTTAATGACTAAGTGTTTCTTCGTGTAGAAAGACCATGAGTTATCAATTTGAATAACTTTTGACGATTTTAAAATGGTTAGTACTCGTAAACTCGTTATATTCGCACTCAGATTCGCATTTATTTGTTTTCTAGAGTACAAGTTACATATTTTTTGTAAAAAGTATCAATTACTTTGTTTTGTATTTAGCAGAATTTGTATAAAAAATGTGGTAATTAAAAACAAACTTTTTTTTTTTTTGCTAACAAGATGATTCGTGGAATCTTCATGTCAATGATATCAGAATCGGGAATCGAAGGCAATCAGACTCTGAAACCCGATCTGGAATGTCCAGTACATTACAAAGGCTTCGAACAAGAATACTTTTAAGGGGATTCTCCGGGACATTACCTTGCGTCATTACAGGCTTGGTGGTTTTGTATGAGTATTATAATTATAGATATGTGTGCATAATTACATATGCATGTATATGTGGAAATGTATATTATACGTATATGTAAATTATATAAAATATACGAAATTATATATACTCTTGTAGTGTATCTCTTGTTTAACCCAAGGGTTGGCTGGTAGAGAATGTCTTAGGACATTAAGTTCACCTGTTGTACAATAGAGTTTGAAATGATGGAAGATAATTGAATGGATTTCATGGTTCAAGTATCAAGAAAGGTTCAGTCACAGCCTGTATGCCTACAGGGTGTACAACTATTCAACTGTTTTGTATTAATTGACATGAAATTTACCTTTATTTAAATTCATGGACGTTTTTAAAAAAGTTTGTAATTTTCCAAATGCTGGGTAGGCCAATGCTATACTCATCTATCGCAAGCTAAAAGTTCGAAAAACTGTCTAAAACGTTTTATATTTGTTACGTCAAAAACGCACATTTTGAACTAATTTTTTCCCCAAAAAACATTTCTAAAACATTCAAAACATCAGCTTGTCATGTTATCAAACTTCATGAGCGACGTCAGAACATTGTTGCAACTTTTAAAACTTTTTGTTATGAAAATACGCGATTTTATTTACTGTTTCATCATGTACTAGAATTAGATTAATGGTGTGGTGCCAGATTGCAGAGATGAATGTGTTACGTAACACAATTTTAGGCCAAATGCTGATGTATGTATATCTCTCTACTTTACACCCGTCTGTACGTTCTGGATTCTTTTCTAGCGGAGGAAGCAAACGAGTTTGCAGCCCACTCGATGGTAAATGGCTACTCCGCCCATGGACACCTGCAACACCAGAGAGAATACGAGTGCGTTACCGATCTTGCAAAATTTTATACTCGTCAAGAGTCCCATGTTATAGCATAGCGGGGAAACCTCAGCTGGCAGTTCATTCGGCAACTTTCGGGTTCGTGGTACAAAGTGTCTTGATGACCTTACCGTACTTTTGTCATGAAAGTAGCAACAGAGAAGATAAACTTGCACGGAAACTGGTAGATAACCTTTGTGTGGTCACCCTGTAATAATGACAACTTACTGAGCCATTTAAATAAACGATTGATGACAACTTAAATGGGTAAAAAATTAACACGAAAAATCTCGTTTTACAAGAAGTAACCATAATGAATTCTCAGATGCTTTTATGGAATATTAGCTCTTGTCTGCAACTTCGTACGTATTGACTGTTATAAAAATTATCGTATATGTTAATCCTAACAATTCAGTTATTATCACTGGATGAACACTGGTAACACTATAGTTATAATAACAGAATTGGTACTGCTAACAATATAGTTATAATAACTAAATTGCACCGGTATACGCAGTGCCGGCCCGAGGCAAGTTTTAGGATAGAGCGAGATCCATTTATGGCGCCCCCTTGCTTGCTCCTAATACATACCAGTTATGCGTGCAAACATGGAACTTGGAAGATCTCGACAACATCTTCCTCGTCTCTCCCTCGATAAGCCAAAGTGAGGGAGAGACGATATAACCTCTGACGAAAGCACAGTCGGCCGGGGTCCAGGACACTAGAGAGAGAAACTGGCGAACGATTCTCGCGGTATTCTGCCTTCTACATCTTCGCCGGAAGCGAGCCGTCGCGGAAATCCAACCGCCTCAGGTTGGTCTCGAGGCTGGTCGAGATTAATCCGTTTACGGATAAAATGAATGGGATGATTTCAGTGGACGCCATGTGCCACATATTTTTGACCTCGTGCGCCAGGTCAACATATTTTTTTCTTCTCTCTGTTTCGGCTTTCACGAGGGCTCCGTCATGCGGGATGGTGGTGTCCACTAAATATACCCGAGACTGCGCCCGGTCCATCAGCACGATATCCATCAACCCCATATACCCCGCCATAGCATCCCCAACCCAACTTGATTGAGTCGAGGCCGCCGGTCAGGGAATACAAGGTAATCCGCCCCACACCGACAAACGCGCTCCGTGTCGATACCCAGTCAATGGTCATTCACATACTAGCTACACGCTCGCAATCAAAATATCGAAAGGCAAAAAATTTTTTTTTTTCTTTACCACTGAGGCGCCCCCTGGCTCTTGGCGCCTGGAGCGGCCGCTCCATTCGCCCTATGGTAGGACCGGCCCTGCCGTATACGGCAGTTATTATAATTGGATTCAGCCTCTTAATAATGCAGTTATAATAACTCAATTGATGCTGGACATATTACAATTATTCATAATAACTGAGTTGACGCTGATAACAATGCAGTAATTATTACTGGATTGATGCCAGTGACAGCGCAGTTATAACTGGATTGACGCTTGTAATACTGCAGTTATAATAACTAGATTGACGCTAATAACACAGTGCAGTTGTTATAAATGAATCGACACTGGTACACTACAATTATAGCAAGTGAAGTGATATTAAGAAAAATGCTCTAATATACATAGATTGTCCCAGATTGAGCGCCATTTTTTTGTTTGGCCGTTGGCAACTCTGGTTTGTTTATAGCTGTCACATTTGACAGTTGCAATTAGTCAACATGGAACGCTACATGAAAGAACAACGTAGTATGAATTTTAGAGCAATATGAAGTGGACTATCATTTTGGCGAAAAAATCATCTTTAGTGACGAGGCCCATTTCCACCTTGACGGATACGTCAATAAGCAAAATTGTCATATCTAGGGCTTGGAGAATTCTCATGAGATTCATAAAAAATGGATGTATCCTCAAAGAGTTACAGTTTGGTACGGCTTTTGGTTCGGCGGGATCATAGGGCCATTTTTTTAAGGTATTTATATTTAGGTAGGCATAGAGAGGTATCGGAACATGCTACAGGAGTTTTTTTGGCACCATTTGGAAGATATGGACTTCGATCAACTGTGGTTCCTATAGGACGGTGTCAAGTGTCACACAGCCAGAGAAACAAAGACTTTGTTTTTTTTCTAAATTAAATCTGGCGCATAATCTGAGACATACTTTATTTGTTCTTAAAATAATTTTAATCGATCTTTAATATAAGACTCTTTAAACTTAGATATATTAAAGATAAATTAAAACAATAAAAAATTAAGGCTAGGAAACCAGCACATACAATAAAGTTTTCTTAGGCGATGTCACACATGTTGACACTTTTACAACTTATCTTCTGTAATGTTAAATATCCTACTTGCTACCGAGAGGTTATCAGTAATTTTCCATAACCATTTAACTTATCAAACGCATCAATTACGAATTTTAAAAATTCCTAAAATTGTACAAAAAAAGTTGTAAATAATTGAAGATGGACAACACATTTGTACGCAGTTATAAAAACACAATTAGAAAAGTTGCCAACATCATTTTTGTTAAAAAAAAATGAATTCTAAAACAACGGCTAACTTTAAATTGGCTTTCGATCATTTCGGAGTTCTGGATCTGGACAAAATTATTTTGTAACTCTAAAGACGCATTTAAACTGTATGCTCTTTGAAACAAGATCGATTTTACTTGAAAACTGAAGATTGTATCGAAGAAAACGTATGCCAAAACCATATTAAATTTGCGATTCGCGAAATTCTTGACTTAAAATGTTTGATATTTATTTTCATTACTCATAAGGTTCAAAATTGATGGACAAATCATTAGTACAGAATAAAATAGGTTTTAAGTAATTGTATGAATGATTTACTCCTCGTCGACGAATGATGGATAGCATAAAGTTGAGACGGTAAGAACAATTTTCGTTTCTTCGCCCAAAAACTCCTGAACGTAAGTAATGTTGTTTTCTTCGTTTGGAAACTTTTGCTTTTATAAGTCTCACAGGCGCTTACATTACTTTTGTATGAGCTATTTATAGGGGAATCTATTTTGGTATATTAAATGCTTAATCTTCAGTTCCGGCAACTTTGATCGATCACTTTAAGATTTACATTAGACAGAGAGTATGAAAAAGTATCCAAAATTAAATTTCACGTAGAATTGGCTGAGCTGATTAATGAGCATCTATATATATCAGCCTACAGCGTCCCACTACAGGGCACAGGCTTTCCCTAGGAAATAACTAAGCAGTAAATACCATGCGGTCCCAGAGTGAATTGATGAATACACTTGCTCCCGATTTTTTTTTTAGTAATTTTCGAGGACGCGGGTATTTTTTCACATTATTTTCGTTCACCATCGATGGCGATAGGTTATAGTGACAAAAGTTAGAGCAATAGTGTGTGTCGGTAGTGAAACGTCGAGCTAGTAATAATTTTAAAGACTATCTATACATTTTAGATTGTAAATCGGATGTGAATGCGTTTAACAATATAAAATGTGTACAAAACGTGAAAATTTAAAAAGTTATATTTCAAAGACTCCCAATGTTCTTTGATCGGAAACCAAATGAAATCTTTAAAAAATATAATTTTATATTGGTTTTTCTTTCAGATGTTAGAGCACGTTTCTATTAAAACAGATTTTTGAGAAAACGAAATTTTAAAAAGAAACGAAGGTGCATACTGACAATGAGGTCCCTTTGCTCAGGTGAGGTAACATCTTTGTAACTGTTTAAATTTTCCCGTTTTGTACATATTTTACCAAAGGCTTTTGCTCGCCTTTTATTTCTTAACTCGTTTCCCAGTGCTGGTGTAATCCTTGCCGAAATGTCGAGTAGAAATAAAAGCTGAACAAAAACCTTTGCTATACCTACGCGTTCCGGCCCGATTTACAATTATAAAAAAAGACATCTTTATTGATATCTTTATCTTTTATAGGTACTTATTAAGTATATATACTGCTTGCTTTTTACAAAAAACTTATTATATAACAATGACTAATAAAATATAATGTTAAATAAAACCTTAAATAATGTTACATTGTTCTACTCTCTTTGGTGGGGTTTCATTCAGTTCATCAGGTAGACCTTTTTTTTGGCCCGAAAGACATCACGTTTGATTTCGTTATATTTTAGTCCATGACTGGCAGCATATTTTTCACAGATGCCTAGCAATTTACTAAGGCCACAGATAGAGGCACTCAGCAGCCCCGTGATTCCGCGTATTCACACACACATTGACACGAGCGCTGCTGAGCTCCTCTATAAGTGCGTTTACGTAATGCTGAATTATACCTACACAAGTGATAGAGAGGTGCTATCCATGTTTCTTTGAAAAATAACTCTCCGACGCTGGTTGAAGAATGTAAAAAACAAGTCGCCTCCAAGGGTATTAGTTTCTGAAACTTATATCGCGACGCGCGAGACTTCGGCTGCCGAGTTTGATTTCATTGTAACAAGGTTTAAGTCATAGGAGACAGCGGGCTGTGTCGTAATAATTAGCACATATATTTTGTTTCATCTCGTATTTTATTTTTATTTATTTATTGCATACATCATGCTCTAGATTTGTTTAAAAAAATCGCTTAAAGCTAAGAACCTATTCATCGAAAGAAAGAAACGTTGCATGCCATATAGTTTCCTAAATAGACCAAAGTATATTTATATTATACTAGTACATAAACATATTATGGTGACCACATTTTTTTTATAGAAAAAAACGGCAGACAAGCATACAGTCCACCTGATGGTAAGTGGATACTATCGTCCATAGACATCCGCTATACATGCCAGCATCAGTCCAGAATGACAAACGTTGGCACGCCCCCGGATGCGCTGCCTACCTTTGCAGATTAAGGAATGGATTGGGAAAATGGGCAGGGAGTGGATGGGATGGGAGCGGGCTCTGGCATATCTCACTCACTACCAAAACACGTACGTGTACGTATACAATGTACGTACGTCCCCAATGTGTACATTGGGGAAATACAATAAAGTGGGAAATGCAGTAAATTTCAAGGGAGTTTTCTGTGAGAGAGGGGTAACGTGGCCAGTCGAGTGCGCTCGACGGCTGTGGGTATAAAGCATGCACTCTCCCCCTACCAATACAGGAAACATACAGGAAAGCACAGTGTGGGACGCCGTCGAGGTGGATCTACGACTTGAAGTAATTTACCGGTAGTAGGTGGATGAGAAGAGCATGAGATCCTGTGTGGTGACGAGCCTCAGGACAGTCCTATACCCCAGCACTGGAGAAACATATACTGTTTTAACCAATCCAACGCTATAGTGATCTCATCCTCCGGTCTCTCTCAACCCACGTTACCCCTCTCTCACAGAAGACTACCTTGAAATGTACCGCATTTCACACTTATCGTATTTCTCCAATGTAAGTACGTGTTTCGGTAGTAAGTGAGATGTGCCAGAGCCCATTCCCATCCTATCCCTCCCCATTTTCCCAACCCTTTCTCCAAATCCGGGGGCGTGCCAGCGTTTGTCATTTTGGACTAATGCTGGCATGTATCGCGGATGTCTATGGGCGACAGTACACCTACTCACCATTAGGTGAACCGTATGTTCGTCTGCCGCCTTCGTTAATAAAAAAAAAAACGCTCCTCCCCTTTAAATGGGACACACCTCGTCACACTGTTTTCTATTCCTATTTCCCAGTAAATATTCCTATGAAAAATCTTGCGCGAGGAACTAGTTGATACAAACACTCGGGGTTTATAATAAATCTGCAATTTTCTTTGCAAACCCCGATAAGGGAGATTTCCACTGGCTGCAAAATTACGGAGACCGGTGGTGAACTTCACTCTGGACTTTAAAGTGCTCATGTGAATGAGCAGACGTTATTTCTTTTGTGAACTTGTTACATGAACGAACATGATGCAAAGCGAATGAGTCGCTCTCTGGCTCTTATAAAATATAAGTAGGTGAATCAAAGGAGTCAAGGAATCGTTAAAAGGAGTCAGATCCGCGAGCGGAACCGGGTTAAGGGAGCCGAGACACTCCGAGGAGTCGTGAACACCCACGACTAGTGGGACGCGCTCCGGCCAGGTGGAGTGATAACGAAGAAAGTCCCAGGTGATGGCTGGATGAGAAGAGCTGAAGACCGAATGTGGTGGCGGTCCTTGGGGCAGGTGATGGTATGTACGGTAGGTATACAAAAACGTTCAATTAAAGTTAATCTTTACATATAAATCACGTCGTTTACTCAAATTAACACTGTAACAATATAAAAACACATAATATGCAGAAAGTTATCCATAACCAGGCCTTTTAACGCCCACAGCTGGGATACGTGCCTCCTAATGCACATTGTCTTGCTCATACGGCATGTATGGCTTCAAGACATCACGCTGGCAGAACGGGGCTTGTCCAACGTTTTAGAGTTGGCCCATTTCCTCAGGTCTTGTGTCAGAGCGGTTGTATTAGCCCTTAGTCACCTTTTACAACACCCACGGAATGTTTATTAAGATCACTTTTATTTAGAAATTGTATGTATACATTCATCTATACAAGTCTCCCTCGGCGGAGCAAATTTGTATAAAAACTTGGTAAATACTGAAAAAAAGTGTACTTTTTGAGTTAAAATTTTCATCGTACAGTATTATTAACTTATTTAACTAATTTAATTCAATATGTAATTTATTTGTAAATAATTAAAGTATAGGTGTAGTCATGAGTAGTGTGTGTGTGATTATACCCCGAAAAAAATACAATTACCCCAGTATGCATCGGTGTTTCCCTTTTTAATATAATTTCCCCAAGACAAATGGGTGGGCAGAGTGAAATATAACAACACTTGTTACATCGATGCTTTCATTAATTTCTGACACACCGCTTCCCTCATTTCTGTTGGCCAAGAATGACTATAGACCAGGAGGTGAAATACTTTTTGACACAGCTGATAATATTAAAATATTTTAAAATATCATTCTAACTTTAGACTCGACTCTATTAGACAATTAAGATTTTTTTACTGTATTACTACTATTAAATTATTTAGCTATTTATATAAAATAACACTATCACAGGGGGAAGGGGTAGATACTCTTAATGCACACTTGATAAAGATGTACTTTGACTCTTGAACTATAACGCCTTCGGCTAAAACTCGATATAACAAACTTTCTTACGATATTCCTTTAAAAATTGAAGCATATTAGTAACTAAATATCTTAGCCATACACTTGGACCTACATATTTTATCATTTGAAAAAATAATTACATACAAGTATTTTTAACAAAACAGCCGCCGGCTCCCGTACTGCAAAGCTTTTGGCCAGAACTCAATGTAACAAATTGCACCCATTCTTATGATTTCCTTTGCAAATGGACGCATATCAGCGGCTAGATATCGTCATAGTGAAGTAAGAGAAGTAGATCATCTAAATACGTTGACACGTGCAGCTACACAGAAATCCTACAACCTAAGGTAATAACTATGAATGTCATTTGGGCTTATTTCACAACTCCCTTTATTTGTGAACGATTTAAAAATGTATCAAAATGTCATTATTCTGCTATCATTGTTATTATAATGATTTCGGATGCTTCATTAGAAGGTTACCCAATAGAGATCTGCATTAGTTACATTGAAATTATATCGAGAAGTGATTACTTATTAATTGTCCGTAATTACGGATAACATACCATCAGCTTATATTTCACTAGCACACACATTTTTTTTTTTCATCGAGTTATATTACCGACCCACTTCTAAAGTCACCAACATAGCTTCCAAAATAACCAAGCTAAAGTAATATAAGACATACCATATCTGCCATAGCTTATATTTCACTAGCACACTTTTTTTTTCATCGAGCTATATTACCGACCCACTTCTAAAGTCACCAACATAGCTTCCAAAATAAGCAAGCTAAAGTAGTAATAATCACCATATCTGCCACAGCTTATATTTCACTAGCACACTTTTTTTTTTCATCGAAGTAGATTACCGACCCACATCTAAAGTCACCAACATAGCTTCCAAAATAAGCAAGCTAAAGTAGTAAAAAACATACCATATCTGCCACAGGATCGGCAATTAATAAAGTATAAGGCTCCTTGTACCAAGACTACGTACCAGGAACACAGTGTGGAAGGCAGGTTGACCGACGCCCTATAATTATATAATCTAGACCAGGGGTGCTCAAACTTGAACTGCTGGCGATCTACCTCAATATTGTTAGACTATGATCGATCGACTCTGAGAGGCTGCAAGTATGTGTGATGCAGGATTGTCGTCTAGGTAGGGTGTATCGTGGCATAGATATTAGTTTTCCGCACAATATGCATTTTTTTAGTCAAGGTTTGAGCACCCCTGAATCTAGACCCTACAACTCTATAATTTATGCGCGAGCGGGTACTTATCTCGACGCGTCACGTTCGTGACTATAGTGAACATACCTTTCTTTTTTTTACTATGTTATCGTGGTCATGCACGCGTAAATATTTCAAATATTTCCCAAGGATTATAGAAGTTATGAAACACTGGAGACTTTGCCAGCGTAGATTTAGTATACAGATAAAAGTATCCTATATCTAGGCTTCACTCAGACCAGTTTATAAAACCAATTAACCGGTTTCCTTGAATCGGGAGAGCGATATTGATATAGTCTAGTCGACTTTTTGGTATTTACCGCTAGTTGAACATTTATTTTGATTCTGAAGTATGTATTTATACTTTGTCCACTTTTTTCTTGACGAGATGTAGAAGTATAGAATAAGTATAGAAGTATGTATAGAAGAGATGGCAGACCACCGGGCAGGCCACATGATCGTAAGTAGTCACCGCCGCCCATGGACCGGGGAGCATGAGGAAGCGCTGCCGACCTTGCAGACTCCTGTCCACAGTTTTCTTGAAGAGTCCCATGTACCATAGCGGAGAAACCACAGTTGGCAGCGGTTCATTCGACAACTTTCGGAGTTCGCAGTATGAAGTGTCTTGATAATTCCTTGAAGCCGTGAAGCCGTCCTTTCAGACAATGAATGAATTGTCAGCTGTGTGCCAGTTTACTACTTAAAAACCAGATTGGGAAACTAGTCCCAACGTATTTTTAAAAAATGTATTCTTGTATTTTTAAAACTACATAATGTAACAGTAGAGTGGGCATTCTTTGAATTGCCTCCGGGCCAGCCGACTGCTAACAATTTCAAAGAGTGGTAATGTCGCCCCCGGACCAGCGAGCCAGAGGATACAGTACCTCGCCATACACAACATTAATGTCACGAGCAGCTTTGGCGATCGCAGCACCTTCTTTAAACACGAACAGAATAACGTGTTGAAAATGATCACTTTTGTCAACTTCACACTCCATTTAAAGAAAGTGAAAATATAAATATCACATTCCACACACTTCGACATTCATATACAAAAGCCTCATAATGCCTGACGGATCGCTTGAACGGAAAAAATACCAAAATTGTAGGCGCTGAGAGCATCTTTCATACATCCCAAACGTCTAAACTCCATTCGATCAGAAGGGCTTACGTTGCTCATACATTGCTTTGTCTAAAGAACGTAATCTATTACAGACGTCATGAGAACAGGGTGAAACGTGAATGTGACAGACATTTTGTCAACGTCACTGCCGAGACATGCGTACATTACCCTGTAACATTACCCTTTATGTGTGTATTGCCATATGAATGCCATAAATACCTCTGCCGGTAAATACGTGTAGAATTAGCAACAAGCGATACTGGAGACGCACTCAGCTGGAGATGTTAATTTTCTAGACCTCCCCTAATAAATCACTAGGGGTGGGGGGGGGGGGGGCGGGGTTTGGCTGGTATAATCCACCGCGTGGTTCCATTGCGAATCCATTTGTTTTTTAAATATAATCTAAACTTTAAGTATAGTATGTATGAACTTATACAATGTTACATGCGAGTTTTTGTAATATGTTAATTTCAATTTTGTCGCAAATATTTGTCAAATAAATTTAGTTGATAAAGAGTTTACATTGTAATTTTACTATTATTATATCTCTTGTTATTTATCAATAAAATCTTCTTATCTTTTTCTCATTACAGTAACTGTTTCTCATATACTCTCCTAGTGTGAATGAGCCTTTAGTGATTATCCACTTCCACTTAGTTAATCATGATTAATACCATTAATTCAACAACCCTAGTCTGCTTGAGAGACCTAAGAGGATCATTACGGAATAACACACAAAAGAAATAGCATATTACCGATAAATATGACTTCTGCTACATACAATTAAACACATAAATGAACCATTTAACCAAACAAGTAGTAAGTTGTGTAAGAAACGATACGATAGTATAAATGACCTAATATATTTTGATTTACTGAATCCCGATAACCACGTTACATAATGGACCAGTAGGTAATCTGGGTTCTTTCTTTATTTATTATTTGGTGTCGTGTAGCAACACCCCATCTCTTCCCATCGATATCTTAAAAGGATATATCTTAACCTTGCTACCACAAGTCCTGAGGAATTACATCACCTCTGAAAGACGGGACTCGCCAACTCGCTTGGCCAGCATGCCATTTTAAGGGCATACATGAGATTATGCACAAGACATTCAGAGGTGGTGGTTGGATGAGAAGAGCCAAGTATCGTGTGTGATGGCAAGCTTTGGGAGAGGCCTATATCCAGCAGTAGAAAGATATACGCTGAGGGTATGGTGTGGTAATAAGTTTATACAGATAATAAGGTCCCTTTGTTTAGTTACAAATATCCGTCACTACACGGACTGCTAT
The DNA here is from genome assembly GCA_914767545.1 of Sesia apiformis. Classification (NCBI taxonomy): domain Eukaryota; kingdom Metazoa; phylum Arthropoda; class Insecta; order Lepidoptera; family Sesiidae; genus Sesia; species Sesia apiformis. The sequence continues at coordinate 7,574,651 of OU611973.1, forward strand.
TTGATTTTTAATTAAATTCTTCATAGCTACATCTACCAGATTTATAATATGACCTATAATAATAATAATATAATAATAAAGCCCATATAATAAATCAAGTTTTACGTTCTGAATGTTTCCTAAAGAGATCCTATACTGTTGTATAGATTTAATGGTGATAAGATTAGTATTATCTCCGAGTTACAAGCGAGTAGCGGAATAAAAAAGAAATTAGTGAGACAATACACGAAATTCGATGGAGGCACCTTTGTAAATGCACTGTGGTTATTTTGACATCTGTCTCGCGCCTGTCACATCTTTCTTACTATATAATAACTGTATTTACTCTCTTGGTTTTTATGTATTATTTATAAATACCTATTATGAATACATTGTCCTTATGTATACCTACTTGTAAATTTTATATTTTTGTATACTACGTTTTAGGTGACAATTACCGTACAGAAAACATTTATTTTATGTTCTTAAATAAATAAATATATATGCACGCGGGATCGCTCCTTTTCTCTCGGCCAGTATTCATTACACTACCGAATTTCTTCTAACACTATTTACTTTTTCAACACTTTATCACTGCATAGCCAACAATGCTTTCGACAGCTTCTCGTGGACTGAAGTGCGATGGGGTCCAGACGTTAGCTAACGTCGTACCACTACCGCTTTTAGCGATAGTGATGGGACTCTTTCGCACGTACAAACAATATCTTATGTCCATGGGACATATTTTTTTTTTATACAGAGAAGTGGGCGAAAGAGCAAGCGGTCCCACGTAGTGTTAAGTGTCACCGCCGCCCATCAACACCTGCAACTCCAGGGGGTATGCGGGTGCGCGCCGAGCTTGCAAAATCCTATTCACAGCTTTCTTAAAGAACCCCATATCGTAGCTCAATGGAAAGACCTCTTGAGGCAGTTCATTCCACAGCCTACGGGTTCGCGCCAACAACCCGTTGTTGTCTGCCAACATTACGAGTTCCTATCTTACGTCTCCACTCAAACACTCTCATCACCTTACCGTAACCACAATCAGCTCTACTGCTGGACACGGGCCTCCTCATGTCTGTGCATGAGGGATGTATGGCCTTAAAACGGCACGCTGGCCAAGCGGATTAACGAGTCCAATGTTTTAGAGATAGATGGTGTAATTCCTTAGGGTTTGTGGTATTACTTAAACGCCTTTTACGAGACCCACGGAAAGAGATGGGCTGATGCTATTTTAAATCAGGATGATGTCACACAGCCAGTTTTCTATAACAATAAAATAATAATACATTTTTGTACCACAAGACAAACCTTGAACATGGGCTATTACTCTTATTGATAAATTTTTTGTGCTATACACTTTGATGTAACACGTATTTCGCTGTCATTAATGGCTTTGCCAACGACAATACATTGCCGTTTTGTTTCTCTTCCAATAAATACATTTTGACAAGGGATTTGCGACAAGCTTTTTTGTGAATGCTGAAAATGTTCACATAGGCAATAATGTGAATCATTGTCGATTGTTGTAGGTATGAAGACTTCTCTTAAAACTAGCACGTGATTTTCTCATATTGACGCGCAGAGCGTTCTAGGGGATCTGCTCCATAAATATAACAATCGAAGTTTCGCCCGATATTAGGGGCGATTCCTACCACGAAAACGTTCACTTCGATATATTGGCCCGGACGAAGTTCAAATGCGTCGTGACTCTACCTCCGTTAGCACGAGACACCGATCGAATTATAGATTTTGAGAAGAGATTGAGATTGATTTTGAGTATTAAAAGTCAAAAATCACGATACAAGGGATATATTAAATATTCGCAGATTGCCGATGTATACAGCTGCGACCGAAGGAAAATCAGAGTAGGAGGACAGCATTTCGTTTGTTCGAACTTCGGTCGAGTGCGAAACTTCGGTACAGTAGAATTAGTGTAGAACTCCAGAACTGGGCAGCCTTAAAACATACCGTAATGATGTCGTATATAACATTACTGTATATAATTTAAGAAAAATAATTCTCACAGCGACACGCGGGCTCACACATGACACGCATGCACACACACACACACTCGAAATACACAAACACATATAAGATATTCAAATCCTATTATGTCATATATACCTATTGAACCATTTAAAACCATTACCATTCATGACTTGCTTAGCAATGGGTTCGATTTCCGATTGTTTTAACTTTTTTAAAGACAAATGTATGTTCGGGTCTAGGTTATGTTATTATTTTGTGTCTCTGGTCGATATAGAAAATCCTAATGTTGGACATTGATTATGGCGTTTTTGATTTATTTCTAAATTATTATTATGTAAGTAGTACTTTTCTATTATGTAATTATGGCACAGAAACATATCTCCCCTATGATCTACGCTAAATGGTATACCTATATACAGTGCTGGCTTAGGTACTTAATTGACATTACTGATTAATGTTACGGTTATCTATTGTGAAAAATATCAATCCTTTCGATTTTCTATTTATTCGGTTTTCATGTACGAAAAATTTGGTTAAAGCTCCTAAAAAGCTTTTTTTAAATAATTAGTAAAATTTTCATGTCAGTGAACTTAGAATCGTGACGAAAATCTATAGGACTTCATTCTCATACATAGCCATTCTGCCAATGTGAAGTTTTCTAAACAATTTCAAGTGTAAAACGTATTGTCAATGACCAAGTCCTGTCGAAGTAAGTCAAGAGTCGCTATTAAACAATGTTTAATTAATTATCACTATTAAACTACATTTAATTAACTATCACTATTAAACTACGTTTAATTAACTATCACTATTAAACTACGTTTAATTATCTATCACTGTTAAACTACGTTTATTTAATTATAACTGTTAAACTACGTTTCATTAACTATCACTATTAAACTACGTTTAATTAGTTCTCATTATGCAACTACATTTAATTAACTATCACTGTTAAACTACCTTTAATTAATTATCATTATGCAACTACATTTAATTAACTATCACTGTAAAACTACGTTTAATTAATTATCACTATTAAACTACAGTTAATTGACTATCATTAACTATCACTATTAAGCGCACAATACACATTGTTGTGTTAATAAAAAAAAATTACTTCACTTCTCGAGTTCCCGCCAAGTCTCAAATCCGTGGTTTCATACTTCATAATTCATCCAAAAAACTCGGACACACCATGTAAGATATATAGTAAAGATTTAATTTCAAATAATCTAAATTCAAGCAAACAATATAAAACACGTTCCACTTTCAAATGCACTCACCTTTACACACGACACCACATTCACAAGCTCATTTACGCTGTACAGCGCTTAAAGCGCTTTGTGCCTATTTACAAAATATTCACGGAATCGGCTTAATATTGCACCGAATACACATTTAAATATACAGCGAGCCATTACAAGTGAAATAGCTATCAACAGACGAATGTAGCGCCAGAAATATAGTGCTAACATTATATAGTAGGTCAACTTCACACACAACGTTCCATTTCACTGATTTATACGTTTATGTAGAAATTATATGGGGCGGAGTAAAATTAAATTACGGAATGGAATGGGACAGAATAAAACTGATAAAGATGAAATTGGACACCACGCGGCGATTCGGGGTTAACAAATCCACTGCCATAAGCGCAGAGGAACTAATTAATCTCTAAAAGGGTGGACTCGTCAGCCCGCTTGGCCAGCGTGACGTTTACAGGCCATACATCATTCATGCACAAGACAATGTACATGGGGAGGTCCGTGTCTAGCTGTGGACGATAAAGGAGCTGATTAGCGTTTACCCGCCATTTAAAAATGTAAAAAAATACATAGATAAATTAAATTGCACGAGAAACAATGAAGCTGTAAAACCGTGCAGTGAAGTTGTGAAACCGTGCACTGTTGCGCGGACAATATTGACTAACATTAATTACATTAGCGTAGCGGTTTAGTGTGGAGGAAACGCTCAGAGCATACAATCAATCGACCCGATGATTTGATTTTACATAACTTAATAATAATAATTTCATTTATTTAATACAGGTCGTATGATAAATTATACAAGCCTTACACAAAGACCTGAAAGGCTACATCAACAGGACTACATTTTAATTGAAATAATTAAACAAATAATTCGAATTGAAATGTCAAATTATATCTAGTGTCAAAACGAATTAAGAAAAAATGATAATATTATATTTCATTGTTATTTAAATAATGTTCAATAACTAATACATTCAATTTCTAATTTGTCACTTAAAAACTAAAAAAAATGATGCACTCAGCAATGCCACAGCCCACAGCACGTTATCCCTCTCTCACAGATGACTACCACGTAATGGGCTATATTTCCCGCTTTATCCACTCCCAATCTACATACCTGTTACGGTAGCAAGTGAGATATGCCCATTCCCATCCCATCCTATTCATCCCCATTTTACTAATCCATTATTCAAATGCATTCCTAAATCTCCTAGGTAGCGCATCCAGGAGGGTGCCAATGTTTTTGTCATTCTGGACTAATATTGGTGCTTATTACGGACACCCATAAGCGACTGTATCCACTGACGACCGTTATCCACCATCCACTGACCACTGGCCACGGTGGACTGTCTGCTCGTTTGGCGGTTTCGTTCAATAAAAAATAATAATTGATGGACAGAATAATTAATATAGGTTTTAACGGGCTTCTAACCGTTAAAATTTCTAATTCTAATTTCGACACAAAAATGTATTAAACAGACAAATGTTTTCGTGCAAAACAGATGTTCTTCATGGAGTCGAATTCAATTTTGGAAAGTTATGGAAAGTTAACAGTTGTTTCACATGAGTGGGATCCCATTTAATGAGCCCCCTGAGGGGCCAGGTCGCCCAGTTAATATTGCAAAAGTTTAGCAATCGGCAATGGAATGCAATGAAAATTTTTAATTCGATTTCACTTCTGTATGGTGTTATATTCATTTCAAATTACAACACTCATTTAATGGAACAGGTTTTGAAATACTGATATGTTCACATTTTTTTTTTTAAAGAGAAGGCGTCAGACAAGCATATGTCCACCTGATGGTAAGTGGATACTATCGTCTATGAACATCCACGGTGCATGTCAACTTCACCCCGGAATGTTGGAGGGCTCCCGAATGCTTGACACTCCAATTTTTTAAATTGGAATGTACTTATTACATCTAGTAGAGCGAGATTGCAAGCTGCATTCCCACAGCCGCTGGGCGCACTCGGCTTGCTACGTTACCCCTCTCTCACAGAAGACTATCTTGAAATGTACCGCATTTCCTACTTTATCGTATTTCCCCCGTGTAAGTACGTGTTTCGGTAGTGAGATATGCCAGAGCCCATTCCCATCCTATCCTATCCCTCCCCATTTTTCAAGATATTAACATTCCCAACCCCTTCTCCCAATCCGTTCCTTAATTTGCAAAGGTATTCAGCGCATCCGGGAGCGTGACAACGTTTGTCATTCTGGACTGTGTCTATGTCTATGGATGTCTATGGACGTAGGCTGAGAAAGAAGGTAACGTATTTCATAAATTCATAATCCCGGAATCCTGAAGGTATATTCAATATATTTGCGTATACATTTAAGATTCAAACATTAATTTCACATCCCGCAGTTGGCAGTTACACGTAGTGATAACACACAAGGGTTTGGCCCACGCCGCATAAAATATATTCGGATCAGCTGACCAACGCTCTCTTAACTTCCAGGTTAATAAATGAATTAGATTATAAATTAAAAACAGATATTAGTAAAATAGTTTAAAATAGAAATTAAAAAGATATTTCTTGTCTAAATTACAATTTGTTCACTGTACAGATTTTAATCTCTTGGATAGTGACACCGCAGAACTTGTATCTTAGATAAAATCTTATGTTTTATTAGATGGAATTATGATAGTTTTAATTTTTATATTTGTAAATTTGATAACAAACAAAACAATAAATAAGTTCATTGATCCAAAATGGTTTTTTGGGTTACCTTTTCCTATGTAATTATTACACAATTTAATTTGTGCAATAACATTGTTATTAAATTTTACTGGATATCTGTGTAGTCGTGTGGTTTGTGTCACGTGGTGTTCTCCACCTGGTGTTCTGGTCATCTCCTCCCGTGGGTGTCGTGAAAGGCGACTAAGGGATAACAAAGCCGCTACCATGAAAGCCCTCGGGAACTACACCACCTCTAAAAGACTGGACTCCCCAACGCGATTGGCCAGCGTGGCGTTTTAAGGCTTTACATCCCTCATGCACGAAACAAGACCCATAAGGAGGCCCGTGTCCAACAGTGAATACTGACAGGGCTGGTTGCATTGCACTGTAGTTCTAGGAGGCGCCTATGAATGTCCTGACATTCAGTATTTCTTACTGCTCTTTTCTCCTATAAATTCAACTTAGTAGTAAAAAATGTTGCCATGTATAAAATTTCTACTCCATCAATCCATTCTTCTAGCCACCAAATCTATTACTGATGTAAAGTTGTAGAACTTAATTGTAGTCAACCTTTATTGAGTTAAAATATCTAAAAGCCTTTGAAGCGAACGGCAGTTCTAGAAAGTTCGTACAGCCACAGTCAATCGTAACAATTTTATTTGGAATGGTTCCTAAAATAACACTCCTGTTGACCCTCCACTATCGCAATTGGTGATGGATTCAGTGATTCAGTTTGAATCACTGGAGCTTGGCAAATAGCCAGGACACATAAAAATAAACGTAAAGTGGCTAAGTTAGGTTTGTCGTTCATCAAATTAATAACTTTATTCGCTTTATCCTAAATTAAATTTGGGAACATTGTTTTTTTTTTTTATATAATAACGCTACACATAATGGCTTACACTAGGATTCCCTGTGTCGTAGGTCCAGACACACACCTAGACTCGAACAAAAATTAACAAACAAATGAATGTGCGACCGGGAATCGAACCCGGGACCTTTTACACAATACTTAGGGTCACCGGGTTCTCCGCACTCTTGCGCGTTTCGCGCTTACTCTTGCTTTGTTTGTTTTGATGTCTTCTATCGATTTATTTAGGTTTGGTTGGCGGCTGCAAAATCGAGTTTTTTTTTTTCAAAATGATCGAAAGTATACCTACTTAGGTCACACGCCCTTTCGTACAGTAGTTGTTAAGTGATGCCAATACAAACATACTTGCCTACAAACAAACACACAATAATTCCTTTTTAGAATCTGTAGCTTCTAAAAAATTCTCTATGACTATTTTTTAAACTACTCAATGTAGGTACAAACTAGTTTACTATTTACATATAATGGAAGATTAAAGTACGTACAAAACTTCTACTGTGCAAAGTGCAAAACTTGTACCTAGTATGCCTGTTTATTGTCTACAGTACCTAGTCAGATTAACACACACATATGTTGCTAGACGCGCCATCCTTCTCTTTAACCGCTCGAGTGAAACGTCACGTACTGTATAAAACATGTGCCATAAGTTATAAGAGATTGTATGTTTTCATTTTCTTTCACTATTGATATTGGTTTGGGAGAGGCCTATATCCAGTCACTGAACGTGTCATTCACGTGTCACTGAATTTACAAACAGGCTGAAAATAAATTGTTCAGTGTCGAGAGTAGAATCCATTCTACCAGTTTTCATAATAGGTTTTTCTTTCATCATTTATATTACAATACTAGTATATCTTTTATTATTTTTTTATAGCGACGAGCGGGCCGGCCACATAAAGGTAAGTGGTCACCGGACTATGGACACCTGCAAGATCAGAGGACAGCGCACTCGCTGCCGACCTTGCAGAATCCTGATAACAGCTCTCGTAAATGTCATAGCGTAAAGGAATTATCTCAGCTGGCATTTCATTCCACAACCTTCGGGTTCGCGGTATTGTAATGGTATTAACGGGGCGAGCATGTCCACGGAGTGTGCGCGGGCGCATTCGTAGGCCGGTCATGTGCATTGAATAAGTACCTAAAAACAGTTCGGATCGAGCCAATCGTCGCGTCGGTGAAGCAGTGGTCAAACCAACCACTCCATTTAACTCATAACGACGATATAATATCAGTTTCTAAACTTTATTTACGATTGTTAGAGCCGATGTAATTAACTGACGGTAATAAGGTTCTTCTCTCCACCCCGAAATTGGGGGAGGGGGGGGGTGAAGTTCAGGCTGCGACGTACGGGTTTGCAATTGCAACTCCCAGATTGCTACGTTCGTGTTTGAGTTCACCTACGTCGCCACTACGCCCGACGCACCACCGCCGTTCCTCGATGACCAGGGAAGTTTTAGAAGAATATTTGAAACTGACAGACTCCAGCCGCGCCAATGCAAATTAATTTTCTTTTTGCTTTTAACATTGAGCCTTATGCTAATATCGGCTAATGACGACACATTGCCTACCAACATCACAGTATGTTATGAGTTATGAGCGCTACGAACGTTTTAGACGGAACAACAAACCTTACATGTTTGTAACTTTTGGTTTATTCCTTAAAATAATTTCATTTTTCGTCAGAACATTTACAATTATTACAAATTGGTTGTCTTTCAGGTAATGCGTTATTTCGGTAACACATTGAATATGTAAATACTCGGTTTTCCCCTCTTCTCTCATCCAACCGACCGACGGTTTCTTAACCCATAGAGACGTTAAATCTAACTACTATACTCTATTTATAATCTACGTTTTTAAATAGATGGCAGAACTATATTATTAGGTATCTAAAGATAGGTTGTATAGATTTGCAAATACACCGACCGAATAATCAATTGGACTTTTTGGTGAAAACTCGAGAAGTGAAGTGAGTCTTTGATTAATTATTGTAAAATTTGTGTATTAGGCATTTTGTGGTTTTATATTGATAGTAATTAAACTTGAAAGTGTTTTTCGTACGTAGTATTTGTGATAATCGAATAGGAGTACTCCTCTGTCCTCAGTAAACCTATTATCGTTATACTGAGCGACTCCTGACTTACCCTGACGGGGCTGGACATTGACAGGATACGTTTTAAACTTTGAAATTGTTTATTACGAAGGAAACTTGCCACTTGCAGAATGTGTTAATTGCACCATTACCATATATAAAGAAAAAAAAACAAAAATATTGTTTTTTCTTTGATATCACTTCAATTAGATTATTTAGATTATTAAATTCTACTTCAACTCGATTTATTAAATTACCTACCTATTTACTTTGCTATCATAAAAAGCTATTGACATAATATGCATACAAAGAAAATTTATTGGAAATACTTCTACTTCATTATGTAATCATTTCAGTAACTAACTTCACTGTACTCAATATTAATAATAATAATCTTTATTGCATACAAATAGTTATTAGTGTTCTTACGTGTACACATATCTTTAAATGACAGAATACAAAATTAAGTTGTTTTAATTTGATTAAATATACTAAATTTATTGTCACTTACATCTCTGAAATCTATGGGCAAAATATGCCACTACTATTTCAATATATTTCACAATAAATGTTGAAAGTAAGATGATTACACAATTATTACATAATGATTACAGATACAGATACTATGTAATGAATACAGAAAAATAGAGAATAAAAACTCTTTCAAAATTCAAAAAATGACTTCAGTGTGCTGAAAAATCAAAATGACAAAGCAATAAGAGCTAGATATAATTATCTAATTTATTTTGCATTAATTTATATTATAGTTTCACACCTACTAGTTTTGGAACAGAAAATATAAAATTCGTTTTTTCAAATAATAATAATGAATATATAACTGATATATTCGTAATATGTAAATCTTTAATTGTCAGTAGGTATATGTAATAAAATATTTTGTATCATTTTATGTATAATTGAGTACTGTGGATTTTGTAATAATAAAATGAAACAAAAATCCGCACTCTCTTAAATCGCTCTATTCATTTGCTAAACTCTAACGTTTGTACCTTAGACTACAGCCAACTCAAGTCACGGACTCAATGCAGAAAATGCAACGCCTGTGAATGTAGAAGTAGCAGAAAATATATGCAACACTTAGCGCAGTTAGTTTTAACTTTGTTTGACTATTTTGTATTGTAAACAAGTCCACATAACGGTAAGTGACTTACCTCCACTTATGTCATTTAAGCTATAAAGCCCTCTGAAGTTATCAACCCCTGAATACTTAAAAGCATTAAGATTTTTGAAAAAAATCCACAATGATATATTGCTTTCTCTCCACAATGGCTTTCTCTATCATTCAACGAGATGATTATACAGTAAAATGATTGCAGATGAAGATTTTAATTATAAAATGGAAAGTACAAATAATGAAGTACGAGTAACGTACCTAATACTCATACGTAACATATATAAATTAATGGGAATAAATTAATACATAAAAACTGCATAATTACAGAGTTAAAAGCCTTTGTACTTACGGTAACATTGTAATGTTTTATATTGTAACAATTATTGAGGGGGAGAGTGCACGCTGCAATCCAACAGCCGCTGGGCGCGCTCGACTGGCCACGTTACCCCTCACTCACAGAAGACTACCTTGAAATGTACTGCATTTCCCACTTTATCTTATTTCCCTAATGTACGCACGTGTTTTTTTTTTTTATAGATTAGTGGGCGGACGAGCAAGCGGTCTCACGTGATGGTAAGTGTTACCGCCGCCCATGGACACCTGCAACACCAGGGGGTATGCGGGCGCGCCGCCGACCTTGCAAAATCCTATTCACAGCTCTCTTGAAGAACCCCATATCGTAGCTCAATGGAAAGACCTCTTGAGGCAGTTCGTTCCACAGCCTATGGGTTCGCGGTATAAAATAATTTTTGGACCGAACAGTACGCGACACCTCCGTATCGAGGAAATGCGGATGGACCGCACTTCTGTGACGGGAGGTGCGGTTGTAGAAACCCGAGGTGGGAATTATATTAAACAATTCTTCAGAGCATTCCCCATTGTAAAGGCGGTAGAACACACAGAGAGACGCAACGTCTCTCCGAATGATGAGGGATTCTAAACCGCCCGTGAGAGTGGGATCGTCGACAATACGAACAGCACGTCGTTGGATGGAGTCAAATGGGTCCAATTGGTATTTCGGTGCGCCGGCCCAGAGATGAGAGCAGTACTCCATATGGGGCCTCACCTGAGCTTTGTAAAGCATAAGGAGTTGCCCAGGTTTGAAGTACCGCTTCGCTCTGTTCAGCACACCGAGCTTCTTGGAGGCCATTTTGGCCTTATTTTCCAGATGACCCCTAAATTCGACTTTGCTGGAGATGTCGATACCAAGGATCCCGATACTATCCAAGATCTTAAGAGGTATGCTCTGAAAGCGAGGTGCTACAACAAAAGGGGTTTTTTTAGCGGTGAATGCACAGACTTGCGTCTTACTGGGGTTGAAATCCACTAGGTTCAGAGAACCCCAAATCGAGACTAGATTGTTCGGTTATTAGTTTCGGTAGTGAGTGAGATGTGCCAGAGCCCATTCCCATCCTATCCCTTCCCTTTCAAAAAGTCATACAACTAAAGATGTATTATTTTATTTTTATTTATGTATTTATTTAAGACATTTCTGTGCGGTAATTGTCACTTATAATGTAGTTTAGAAAAACATCAAATTTACAACGAGGTATACATAAGGACAATGTGTGCTGACATCTGTACTAGAATAATCTGTTTTACAGCTGTCAGCTCCTTCCCTTACATGTATAGTTAGATCTTATATATTAGTTTTCACGAAATAAATTCACTATTAAAAGAGTGTAGGTATATAAGTCCTGTATAAACAACTTAGTTAGGGTATAATAGGCTGGTGTTTTTTTTTATTTACGTTCAATAATAAATTCCTTTCGACGACTAGTTGGTATTCCTAACGGAGAACCCCTGCCCACTAAACTAACACTCCACTATGTCAAACGGAAAAGCTTTACAAAAAAAGGTAACATACCTAAAAGTGGAATCTCATTTCCGGTCCCGGTAAACCGGAAATAACACTCAAACGAAGCTCACACTCAACCGATTTAACTCACTGAATTATAATGTGCTTTGTACCTGAAGCTTTTTTGTAAATGTTTACACTTACTATTTGTACCTATATGCTTTAATATGTGAGGAATTATGGGAAGGAATATTTAAATACCATTACATACCGTCAGCCTATGTCTATGAATGAATCCGATCCGATAAAATCCGAAAACGAAGAGATTCCCCAAACGAACTAATGATCATACTAAAATGGTAATTGGCAGGTCATATTTTTTTCTAGAGAAGAGGGCGGACGAGCAGGCGGTCTCACGTGATGGTAAGTGTTACCGCCGCCCATGGACACCTGCAACACCAGAGGGTATGCGGGCGCGCCGCCGACCTTGCAAAATCCTATTCACAGCTTTCTTGAAGAACCCCATGTCGTAGTTTAATGGGAAGACCTCTTGAGGCAGTTCGTTCCACCGCCGACGGTTCGCTCATTGATATTTGCAGCAGAACCGACAACCAGTGGGGTAGACGAGTCCTCGAATGAAGACCAGGTGCCGGGAAACTCAGTGTGGGACGCGCTCTGACCACGTGGAGCGACGACATGAAAAAGTTCACCGAGGGTGGTTGGATGAGTAGTGCCAAAGACTTAAATATGATATTAAAATTTCGCCAGTTACAGAAAAATAACATTCTATTACATTAATATCTTTACATTTAATTAATTACTTTATTAGCCACGATAAATTAGTCGGAAATTAATAAAATAAATTATTACCCAGAGGAGTCGTTCATTTAATTTGTCAATTAGGTAGTCAATTTAATAAATTCCCTTTGTATATTCAGTGCTCATTGCATCACCCGTTAATTCAGTTTCAATATTAATAATAATTACAAAGCAATTGTTATTATTATTAACATTATTGTACATTTTAAAAAATCAAATTGTAAAATTGATCGCATCAAAATTGCCTTCTTTCAATACTGTATCCTCGCGTCGATTTAGATATCATTGTGACAGAGAATTCACTTTAGAGATTGCTTATGGAACAGGATCTTAAGCTCATCTGAAACGCCAATATTATGTCCAAGTGCCTCGATAGTAGCTTGAAGAATAACTAATGCAGCTACTAATTTTGTAGTAATTAACACTTCCTTCGTTACCATTACAGTAGGTAGACCCAGTTCCAAGTTGTGTGCTCTCGATCACAATTGGCAGATCATTTTGTGAATCCATAATTTCACAAGAACTGGAAACTAAATCGTCCTGTACAGGTTCATACGATGCCGAAGAAGTTGACGCGGAAAGATATTTCATGCGCCGGTTTTCTTCTTCAACAGTCTTTAGTCGCGCCCTTTCTTCTTTGTCGGCCAGTTTTTTATCCACTCCAGCCAAGTCGACCTGGCTTTCTCTGGTGCTGCAAGAGATCTTATCTTCCTCTTTTTTTATTAATTGAAGTGCTTCGGCCTGTGCAATATCAAACACATTGTCCAAATTGCTTGTAAATTCTTGTTTAAGTCGCTTGAATACGTTTTATGTTTTCTTTGCATATTTTTGTAAGTCTTGCCAAACTCAATATAAGTTCACAAATTTTTTCATACAATTCGGTAACGATTTGGCAGGTATTCGTGCCTTTTTGCAAAATACACTCGCGAATAGCGAGATTTGCGCTCATTAATAATTATCACTAATAACCGGCGTTATAAAATCCATGGATGGTAAAAGGATTGATTACGTAAGGAGCAGCTATAACTTTAAAAACAGTAGTTTTAGATCGTTTATTCCTATCTGCCCCACCAGGCCTGTCCAACCAATGGCGTTGGTTACGGTTATCTTTTTTTTCTTTTCATAAATGGCAATGGTGCAAATAGCACATTCTCCCAGTGTCAAGTTTTCTTCATAATATTTAAATAATTTATAAGTCTAAAACAAATACTGCCAATGTCCAATCCCGTCGAAGTAAATTAGGAGTCGCTCAGTAAAGCGATAGTAGATTTACTGGGGACTCCTTGGTCGCACACGAAAAACGAGGTCCTGCGCTTTTATTACATTATCACAAACACCACGCACAAAAAACAATTTGAAGTTTAATAAACTATCACTATTAAACCACAAAACTCACTATACACAATTTTTATAATAATCAAACAAAATCTTAACTCCTCGAGTTCCCGCCAAAAAGTCGGTATATTTTTATTATGTAAACTATAAGTTATAGTTTTGAGCGTTCCCAATTAAGTAAGTTTGTATGACTGTATAAGACTACTTATAATAAAGGAGCCTCTTCAAACAAAGTAGGTAAATACATAAACAGCAAAACCTTTTCATCAAAACGACTAAATAAACAAAATATTCCTTTCAAATATTGTAAATCTTCCCAATCCCGGGATTAGCTCGTCGACGATGTTTTCAGATTAATTCCGTGTTGTTTCGATAACGGAATACGGGATGGATAAGTTTGAGGGATTTTAGGAAGTTTCGAAACTGATCCCTTATGTTGTTGTCATCTGATACGAATGTACAGGTGACTTTACTTCAGCGACATCTTTGAGGATGGTCTGAATAAAAGTTGACAGCGATCGATATAATTTTTAACCTCGAGAAAAAAAGGACGAATTACTGTGATGACGATTTTGACGCGTATGTATGGTGAATTATGACAATTTATGACCCAAAATCCCCTAGTAATTTAACAGGGGGGGGGGATGCCTATGCCTATGCCAGGCCTATGCCCTGCACTGTAACGTAAAAAGGCTGAAAATCAATGGTATAAAATATTTCAATGCTGATGTTTTTTTTTTATTTATAAATTATTCAATTCTTTTTTTTAAATACTCAAATTGTTTTGTCACTAATGTCAATTAATTTATTTTTTAAATACTCAATTTGTTTTGTCACTAATGTCAATTAATTTATTTTTAAATACATAAATTGTTTTGTCACTAATGTCAATTAATTTATTTTTTTAAATACTCAAATTGTTTTGTCATTAATGTCAATTAATATATTTTTTTAAATACTCAAATTGTTTTCTCACTGATGTCAATTAATTTATTTTTTAATTACTCAATTTGTTCTGTCATTAATGTCAATTAATTTATTTTAAACTATCCAACTTTGTAATATTATTTTATAAGTATTTAGTTATAATAATACGAAAATGTTTATGGTATCTACTTACAGGGGCTTTAACGCGAATGTTTACCTTATTTTTTTGCACCAACCATGGCCACGAACTGTCTGAAGAGGCGGGTAGTACACGTCGAGAGTTGCGAGCAGTTTCAACAACAGACAACACTCACAATATCAGAAGTACAGTCAAAGAAAAACGCTAGGATTAATTTTATTAAATTTATTAATCACGGGATTCCATGTCGAGGACAATTTGTATCCGTCTTCTTAATTGACATTTCTATATTTATTATTCTTTTTATTTAAATTATTCTAAACATTCGCGTTGAGACCCGTTTAAATAGATAATAAATATGTGTGAGAAACGCGAATCTCAAATGTTGTAATATAATAATGTACATCCATTTCATGTACATGGAGTTTCTTTGCGGGATAAGAACCGAAACGAAGAGATTCGTTTCGGTTCATTATCGCTTCATTATCATCATTCATTATCGGTTCATTATCATCATTATTATTCGATTCGTTCAGTATCGCTACAGAACTAAAGTCGCCGACATAACTCATAGAATCAGCTTGTTGAAGGAGCCATAACTGTCGAGTACTCGAATGAAGGCCACGTAACGGGAAGCGTAGTGTGGGACGGCCTCCTGGCAAGGTGGAACGACAATTTCAAGAAATTCACCGAGGATCGCGTGTGGTGGCGAACTTTGGGAGAGGCCTGTATCCAGCAATGGAGAGACATAGGCTAATGCTATTGTATAGTACATTAATCGGTTCAAATGAAAGGTAAACAAAAGTTCCTACGGGTTTGACCCGATTTACAAACATAAAATATGTCCCAAGTCAATTGTCTATAAAAAATGTTCTTAAAACCATAATACCCATATTTTGAAAATAGTTTCTCCATCACACTTTCCAGTTGAAGTCACATGATTAACTCAAAGTAACATAGTTGCAGTTTCAAAATTGCACCATTGCATATAATTGCAACGGGCCGAAAGCAATTTTCAGTGGACACCAACTTCAGTAATTTCAAAACTTTGTGCATAAAGGTTATACTGGCTATTGTAAGACCTAGTACACACGTTCAATATCCCCACTACTGTTTTCTTTTTGGGATATGTCGAAGCAATCTACAAGCTGCGAATAGCACGACTTTCCGATTATGACCAAACGCTGAGACACAGTAGACATATAAAATAGAGTGGTTGCAACATAACGTAATGAACTCTGAAGTATGTTTGTTATTTTTTTTACTCAATCATACGTATACTCATTGCGGTATACCAAAGAGGCCGATCACACGATATTCATGTATTTAGTCTGGTGATAAATACCGTTACAATAAAAAAAATACATTTTAATTTGTATTCTGTCATTTTCACCTGAAAAATAAATGGTTTTTTCTCATTTTTAACGATAATGTATGATAACGAAAACCGTATTGCTGTAATTGCATTATACAAAGTAGGCATGGAACCAAATGCAATTTTTAAAACTCCATCCCCTTAGTATTAGCCGAATGCTTCCGTAGCTATATTGAAACGTCCTCTGTTGGTTACAGAAAAAGGTCTGGCCGTCTACTCACTATTCTTATTAAGCAGACGATTAAAGCTGTGCAGGAGAGAATCCGAAGAAATCCCGTCCGCATGCGTGTAAAAGATTCGAGAGAGATAAATATAGCACCCAGAACCACGTCACGTATTTTAAAAGATGATTTAGGACTTGCTACTTACAAAAGGCGTACTGGTCATTTCTTAACTGATAATTTTAAAAAAAATAGGGTTCACAAATCAAAACAACTTAGTCGGCGGAAAACAAACGGAGCTCACAGATAAATTGTATTTACGGACGAGAAACTGTTCACCTTTGAGGAACACTTTAACAATCAGAATGATCGAGTTTATGCTCATAACTCTAGAGAAGCTGCTCAATTGGCCATTATCTGGCTTCGGTGATAATTTGGTGGGGTGTTAGCTATCAAGGAGTGACTGAACCATATTTTTGTGAAAAAGGTATTAAAACGTCGCGTCGGCTCAAATGTATCAAGATACCTACGATTATTGAGAAGGTCGTAAAACCTCTTACCAACACCATAACCAAAAATGGTTCTTTCAGCGAGATTCAGCATCAGATCATAAGGCTCGCTCAACACAGACGTGGCTAGAAAGGAATATTCCCGATTTCATTAGAGCTGAAGACTGGCCGTCATCTAGTCCCGATCTTAATCCAGTCGATTATGATTTATGGTGTTTTAGAGAGCAGGGCATTCTCAAAACGCCATAATAATATTGAATCCCTAAAACATTCCATAACGGTGGCAGTTGCCAATTGAGAAAAGCCTATATCCAGCGGGAGAGAGACAGGCTGGTGGTAACTATGTTATTTTAATAATCCCGAACCGGAATAAATCCAAATCAACATATTATTATCCTTCTAACACCTTTGTATGTTCTAAGCTTTATCGGTATAATGATATCATCATCACTATGTTTATTGAAATCTTTGAGTTTATTAAAATAACTCGAATGTTCACTTCTAATGCGGGAAACTAACTTTCATACTGTGGTACAGTTGGCGTCGTACACATAATGAGATTTTATGGCTCAACATAAAATGTAACGATGTTATCAATTTTAAAGTTACTTTGGGAACTTTGCGTATAATATGAAAACAAGAAATAAAGTATCAAAGTGTGTGTGCGCGTTGTAACCGAGAAAGGGGAGACAATGTATACTGTACCAAAAAAAAACGATGCAAAAATTGTGGAGTGTATAATAGGGCGGGTTCAGTTGAATGAACTATTTGAAGGGCCTTAATATATTGAATCCCCTGCCTCTCAAAGAAAAAGAAAAAGCCTCCACTAACCTTGGGATCCGCAGAGGAGCACACATCACTGCTGACTTGGGGGCGACCTCTCCAGTATAAGACAGGTGCTGAGCACTCCCACGGGAAGTGTTCGTGGAAAACATTTCATAGTCATTTAAGTTATTTATTTGCCAAAATGTGTGTACAGTGTGTAACAACATCGCCGTCCCGCATGACGAAGACCGAAACCAAGAAAAGAAGAAAGTAATTCGACTTGGCGCACGAAATCACCGACGTGTGGAGCGTGACGTCGATTGAAATCATCCCAGTCGTCTTGTGCGTAAACAGATTCATCCCCAGCAGCCTCGAGACCGATCTGAGGCGATGGAATTCCGTGACGGTTGGCTCTCAGCGAAGATGCAGCAGGCGGTGGTGCTCGATAGCGCGCGCATCGTTCGACGGTTTCTCTCCCTGGGATTATGAACGCCGGCCGACTGTGCTTCCGCCGGGGGTTATACCGTCTCTTCCTCATTTTGGCTCGCCAATGGAAAGACGATACGGTTTTAATCTTTTCCACAGATGATTCCTGCTATTCCTGCTCTCCATTTTCCTAACCCTTTCTCCAAATCCAGTCCTACATCTCCAAAGGTAGACAGAGAATCTAGGGGCCTGCCAACGTTTGCCATTCTGGATTGAAGTTGGCATGTATCCCAAATATCCATGGGTGACACTTACCACCAGGTGGACCGTATACTCCTTTGCCACCTTCTTTCTATAGAGAAATACCCCATTACTACCTTAACATCATTCCGGCCGAACGTCAAAACCCAATAACCGTAAAACATAGCTTTCCAGGATAGTTAGATACAATAATATACTGCCAACATCAGCTGTCGATCGGCTGAGAGCCGCTCGTAAAATACACATGCCGTTAAAGTTCGCCCCTGTAGAAAAGTGGCATAGTTCATTTTTTTCATTTTTTTTAGTAGAGCTTTTAG
Source organism: Sesia apiformis (assembly GCA_914767545.1). Lineage (NCBI taxonomy): Eukaryota > Metazoa > Arthropoda > Insecta > Lepidoptera > Sesiidae > Sesia > Sesia apiformis. Next base: position 7,593,502 of record OU611973.1, read on the forward strand.
TGATTACATTTAAGGTTTTTAGCTTTTTTGATATTTGTAAAAAAATTGCGGGGAAGGGATGCACACTGCAATCCAATAGCCGATGAGCGCACTCGACTGGCCTTATTACCCCTCTCTCACAGAAGATTACCTTGAAATGTACTGCATTTTTCACTTTATCCCATTCCCCAATGTACTTACGTGTTTCGGTAGTCAGTGAGATATGCCAGAACCCATTCCTATCCCATCTTATCCTATCCCTCCCTATTTTCCCAACCCTTTCTCCAAATCCATTCCTACATCTCGAAAGGTAGACAGCGCATTCGGGGGCGTGGCAACATTTATCATTTTGAACTGATATTGGTATGTCCTGCGGTACTGCGGTATGTACTGGGGGTAAGCCAACAGTATCCACTTACCACTAAGGGAAATGTAAGCTCGTCTGCAACCTTCTTCCTATAAAAAATCTAGAAAAGTAGTCCTTTTAACCAGTACGGCAGCGATGGGGTCTCTGTATCCCGCAAACAACAGATAAATAAATAAAGGTCAAACATCATTGCTCGAGTTAATCCATCAAACAATTGCCCTTTGAGCTGTTATTGTTTTTTTTTTGTATAAAATATTGCACCGATGGCACAGAATAACTAAATGTACAATTAATACAGAAGGTTCACTCCATAAGAACGCTGCATAAAACCTACAAAACATACCCATAAAATAAAATTTCGTACAGCGCGAGCCAAGTCGCATCCTATGCGCATCGGAGAAAGGCGATATTACACTGAATATCACGCACACAATGACACTCCGTGAGAGACAAATTGACAAAAATAAACACAAATATGTATAACAAATTGTATAATAAATTAGTATTCACAAATCCATGGCTAAAGGTACAAATTACGCAAGTTACACGTATGCATGTGGCACTATAATGTGTGGAAAGCGAAATCACATCAGCGGCCTTTTTCAGCTTCACCGTGCTCCGTCAACACTTGAAATAATGGCCCGATGTAGCCACACAAAGCAACAAAGCAGGTTTACTGTGTCAAACTGGAGCCGACCTATTTTTGAACCGCTTCGTTATTTAGGATTGGCACCTGCTAATATAAAACGTTTAATAAACAATACCTACAAATTTATTTAATTAACATTTTAACTTTACTTTCTATCATTAACCCTAGATTACGAACCTTAGTCGAATCAATTAATCGGATGAAATCTTGCGCACGCGATGTTACAGCCTTAATCTCTCAGCTCATTTCAATTGATCCCCTGCTGTTGCTGTGGGCAGTAGTGTTTTTCTCGTAGGAGTTCTGTGCGTATTTTTCCAACAACCATGGCTCGTCAGATCAACAAACATTAGTATTATGTCCGATTTAGTTTATTTCAATTTCAATTTGTTTATTATCGTTGCCAATTTATTTTTATCTACTTAAAAAGAAGTTTTATTGCCAACTGAGCAACCGTCACCAGTTGAGGATATTCAGGCAAGTAGTCATACGTATCATGAGCTATCAGATTCACTTGAAGATCTGGATCTTCAACGGGTAACGATCATTCCAATGTACCTACCACTGGATGTGTGGTGTCGGCCGATTTTAGAATAGCACAACCCCATCTGTTCCCCTGGTTATCATGTCGTGATGACTAAGGGATCTCAAAATCACTACCACAAGCCCTGAGGAACTATATCACCTCTAAAATAATGGTCTCGCTAACCCGCTTGCAGAGCATACAGTGTTAAGGGCATTCATCCCTAATACACGAGACAGTGGAGGAAACCCATGTCCAGCAGAGGATAACAAAAGAGCTGATGGATACGGTGTATCAATCATGAATCTCATATTTTTATTTATGTTTAACAGACGGCTTTTAAAAGATATAAATATTTTTCATTCTCCAATAAGTGGTAACCCTATTGTAAATGCTTTCTCTACTGAACTTACAACAACATTGCAATAGTTTATTTACAATGTTGGAGCAACGTGGCTCGCCCAGCCATTCATGCGGTCTGTAGCGTAGTACGGCGTAGTACATAATATATACGCAATTATACTACATATATGCGCGAATATACAAAATATAAATATTACATACAAAATATATGCGCAGTTAATATATATTAACGTGACGTTTTGTGAATGTATCTTCTGTACTGTACAAAAATCCAGGAACTATGGAAGTATTAATCAAAATAACTAAACAAAACCTCAAAATAACTGATAACTATATTAATAATTCTAATTATAGTTATTCGATTACGAGGTATCGATTTCCTAATTCTTCAAAGTTACTAATCGAGTTACTAATGATCGATTTATTATAGGGTAAGAAAATCAAAATCTTTAGATAGGTCTCTTCTTGTAATCGCAAAGGTATTTCTGCCCGCAATCTGCCACCATTATCGACATCATTGTCGCCATCATGATCATCGTAGTTATCATTATCACAGAAGACTATTTTTAAATGTAGTGAGTGAGATAGGCCAGAGCCCATTCCCATCCCATCCCGTTCTATCCCTTCCCATTTCTGCAAATCCTCAACAAAATCAACAAAGGTAGGCAGTGCATCCGGGAGCGTGCCAAAGTTTGTCGTTCTGTACTAAAGTTGGCATGTACCGCTGGTGTTCATGGATGACACTATCCACTTACCACCCGGTGGACTGTATACGCGTTTGCCACCTTCTTACTATTAAAAAAAGTCAACCTGCTGCAGTCAACTACACAAATAAGGCCTTTTCTAATGCTCTCCAACTATCTCTATTGGTCACAATTTATCACTCGGGTCCAATGAGGATTAGGATTGGGTGGACTGACGACTTGAAAAACTCGCCTTTAGTGGCTGGATGAGAGAGCTGAAGACCGTGTGTGGTGGTGGTCCTTGGGAGAGGCCTCTATCCAGTAGTGGAGAGACACAGGCTGATGTTACGATTTGGCAATCACTAAATAACCTGATGTTTCCAAAATTATACACTGAAAACTGACACAATACAAAACAGGTAATTTTAGAGTTACACTTGTTTGCTTCACGCTCCGTACACAAAGTCCGCCGAGCTACTGGTGACATAATACTACGGCTCCTAAATTATTTTCGCAAAATAACATGTCAAACATCTGAGCTGCTAAAATACAGCAAAATGAAAGCAGTGAAATAAAAATGGAAATTTAATATGTTTAATGTAATAAAACATTGATTACTGAATAGATGTAAAAGTTTGGGCGTTTACAGATTGGGATGTTGAATAAATTAAAAGTTATTAGAAATTGGCGTCAAAGGCATGCAATGCAATTAGCGCTTTCAGTGTCCACTGAAGAACATGGGCCTCCTAAATAGGCATTGTCTTGTGCGTGAGGGATGCACACGCCACGCTGACGAAACGGGTCGGCGAGTCCAGTCTTTCAAATTTCTTCAGTGCTTGTGGTAGCGACATTGGTCATCCCTTTGGCTTCCTTATTAAAAGCATAAGTAGCTCAAGATTATAATAAAACAATTATTATATTAAAAAATGCTTAGACGAAAGTAATAATTTTATTAGCATTTTTGCAAGGTCGGCGGCGCACCCGAATGCCCCCTGGTGTTGCAGGTGTCCATGGGCGGCGGTAACACTTACCATCACGTGGGACCGCTTGCCAACTTCTCTATAAAAAAAAAGTTGTACTTCATATTGGCGTATACTTTTTAGGATGTCTTTGAATGTTTACACAGTCGTAATTTTTGAATTACTGCACCGATTATAATACGGTTATTACTAACTTAACATATTGGTTAAGTTCGTAGGCATATTGTGGATGTCCATGGACTACAGTATCCACTTACCATCAGGTGGACTGTATGCTGGCAATAGCTGGCACCCGATGGTAAGTGGAACACTGTCGCCCATGGGGATACACGGGTTACATGCCGACATCAGCCCAGAATGACAATGGTTGGCACGCCCCCCGATGAGGTGCCGATAACTTTAGACATTTACGAATGTATTTGCAGAAAGGATACGGAAAATGGGAAGGAATAGAATAAAGATGGGATAGTAATTTCGAAGAAATCTCCCTAATCAAACTAATAGAATTATCTTTACCCAATAGGATTACTTCTGATAGGTATATTTTCAACATGCAAGTATACAAGTAGGTATAAAATGCGTAGGTACAACACAATGATCCTAAACACAAATCATAAATATAACAAAGCAATCTGTAATCTATCATGAACAAGTATAAAGAAATGGAATACAAATATCTCTCATATTTTCTTACAACCGTCTCTATTCAAAACTTTTTATTGAGTGTTACGGAGCATATTTCTATTGGTCTGACGAAAAACCTTGTATCTGACAAGTAATATTTTCCGGGTATATTTTACTTTAACATTGCAAGCCTTGTAATGTTAGACTTATAATAAGACCGGCTTCAAACAGGGTGGATCCAACCCACATTCATGTAGTTTTAAGATGCTGATGCATTTCGTAAAATATGAAACAAATATAAAAATAAAATTGTGATAAAATGCAAAATATGAATTTCAATGTCTTAATGTAAGTTTTATGAGTTTTAATTTAAAAAATATTCACTGTATTTTAGTTTTATGTCACAAAATTATTTATTACAAAAAAATATCTTAAGTGTTATTATTTACATAAAAATAGGTAAGGAATAGCTTCTTAAAGAATATCTTCTATAGCAATTAAACAACTTTTAACGGTTTAAATCGCGTATATTTGACATTATTTATATCCCGACGTTTCGAACACTTTGCAGTGGACATGGTCACGGGGTGACTGACGGGGTGACGGGGTAAAAGTTGTTTAATTGCTATGTATAGTAATCGCGAAAACCTAAGAAAATAGAATATCTTCTAGTTCTTCTTCTTAAATATCTATCAGGAAAAGGTTATTATTTCAAAATCTTTCTTACTTCAAAAACCATCCAAAGAGTTGTCTAGAAGTATTAGCTTTAATAGTATTATCACTAAAATGATTTTTTCCAAATTCACCCCTTTAAATGGTGTTACGAGCATATAATATACGCCATCGATATCAGCTTATAACATCCCACTGCACGACACAATCCTCTCGTTACTAGTCTCGTTACTCTCTCGTCACAAGAGGATTTCGGGCTACGGATTACAATCCGTCACGTGGGCCCAGTGCAGCTTGTTGGATACACGTGCTCCATTTTTTTAAAAATCGAATATGTATTTATTTATATATTATGAAATGTTTGAATTTCGGTCATTTTGCACTACCTAAGTCCCTTTTATTTTTCTCTATCCCAAGATTGCCTGGAAGAGATCGCCTTAGCGATAAGGTAGCCCATTGTACCATCTATTATTTGTGCATATGTAATAATTATTTGTATGCAATAAACAGTATTTATTATTATTATAATTTTAATTAATGAATCATGGCAAACTTGATATGTTTTCTTTAAGTTTCGGGTTTGCCACAATGTTTTCCTGTTAGTAATAATATTAAAAATCCGTACTTAAACAGAAAGTCGTAAGTTCAAATCCTAACCCCGTACGGGGGTACGGGGTTAGGATTTGAACTTACGACTTCGCGAATGGTAGTCAAGAACCTCTAGATTTACACTGCTGTTTATTTTATCCTAATGATATAATTTATCATTACAACGTTTCTCCTGCCCTTCAAACTACAAAAAGAAGCTTCCAAAATCATCAGGGCGCCACCAAATTCTCATTTAACAGCACACGATGTGAAAAAATGTCCATATACCATGTTATACTTCACACCAGTAACGCATGCGACCTGCAATAAATCGAAATGAAGTGTTTCCGCTCCTCGTTCCAGTTGCTTCCGCTTACATATTACATTGGTCTATGGGACATCGGAGTTTGGAAAGAATTGGAATAGGAAAATAAATGACGCCAATCCTAAAGTTTTTAAACACTAAACTAGGTATTGAGGATTCAGGTATTAAACAAAGTTATAGTTACACGGCAATAAGCTGAGTTATGAGTCCGTTCCATTAATACAAATAAGACGTGTAGATTGATTTTACTTTCGTAGGTATACGAGTACGTATATTCCTGCACGTTTTAATAGTTTTTTTTTCGGAATGGTTAAATTCTTGTGACCCTAATGGCCTTTCAAGAGTCACCGGTCATGTATGGTTTAGAACGAGAGCAGAAGGCGCGTGTAAGGGTTCCCTCGTCGGCAGAAGGAACGGACCTCGGCTTAGGGCATTGCTTTGGGAGAGTACCGCAAGATTGTGAGTCAGTGAGAAGCCCCCAGGTACGTGCCGATACCTGATGAAAGTGTTGGCTAAAGGACGGTGTGTGTTCACAGTGTAGCGGGGGTGACGTCCTCGTCTCCGCCGGCGGGGACGGTGTATATGTGTAGTCTGTGAGTGTAGTGTAAGAACCGCATTGGCAGCAGTAATTGGGTCGTCGAGGTCGTCTAAGACGTGCCGAGGACGACGACGGAAATGGGGAGGGTCATTCCTATCGGGGACATAGGTTAGGCTGTCAACTACTAGGGGGTTGGGATAGTGAGGGACTCTGTCACAGTAGCGTCAGACGGAGGTTTTAATAGTCTTAAACAAATCTTTATATGTACTTGTATAAGTTTCTAGCAACGATTGAAGGTACCTATTTCTGTTCTATTCTATATCAGTTTTCATACGCTACACTCTCTAATTAATGCATCCTGCCAGTTATAATGTACAATGCTGAAACATCCTATATATTCTTTGCAATTTGTCTCTTTTACTACATTTTATTTAAAACTGTTCATTCCTTAATATGCAAAGGTAGGCAGCGCATCTGGGGCGTGCCAACATTTGTCATCCTGGACTGATATTGGCATGTATCGCTGATGTCTACGGACGACAGTATCCACTTACCATCAGGTGGACGGTATGCTCGTCTGCCGCCTTATTCTATAAAAAAAAAACATATAATGTATTGTACTTTAATTAATAAATGATTTATATGTATTTAGCGCATAAGCGTCATAAAGTAAATTAATACATGATTTCATTTAATTCTCGAAATCTACTGAAGAAATTCTGTTGCTCTTTTGCAATTTCTTTACTATTTTTTATATCTAACGAAAACATTGAGTAAAAAAACGACGGACGAAATCCCTCTAATTAGGTTAAGTGCAGATACTCCCGCATATACCCAAGGAATAAATGGGAAAAACGAAAGGAAAATATACGTATGTCCTCGTACTCGTACATAACCATTTGCAAACCACGATTTCACTTGAGTGAACTGCGAATAATTTTCAAACTCTTTCGCAGAGCCCAGAGCCGCGTGATGTCGACCGGCTTCAGTTACGGCTCCACCCAATCTCTTCCGGAGGGTGTCTACCACGAGTGTTGAGGAACTGCACCACCTCTACAAGAGTGGACTCGCCAACTTGCTTGATCAGCATGACTTTTCTAAGGCCATACATCATGTCCACCGGAGTAAGGATTCGAAAATTTTACCATTATGTAAACTTTCTTTATGATCCCATCAACATACATTTAAAAAGATATGTAGACTTGTATCAAGCCTTCAATGTCCCACTGCAGGGCAAAGGCCTCCCCTAGTAAATTACTAGGGGGTTTCGAGCCGTAATCCACCACACGGTCCCAGTGCGGATTGGTAGATATAATTTTTTTTTATTTATGGAGCATACGGGTTTTACGATGTTTTTCTCTCACCGCTGAGCTACTTGCATTTTTTAAAGTAGAAAACTCAGTGGTTCTTACCGAGGATTTAAACTCGACTCACATTCGTGTGATGAGGCTATCAGGGTTTAAGTTTTAAAAGACTGCCAAAGTCATATTCAGCCCGGTACAAAAAGAATTTAATTAATGTGTACACAATTTAATTTACTTTTTATTTTTATACAGAGTTCAATAAAAAATACCTGCTGCCTTATGGCATGGCAAGTATGGCTGTATAGCCGCAAAAAAGAAGCTACATATATGTTTTAAATGAAATCTCTAACTTTTGTTTCTCTCTAGTAGCACATTCAACCTATAAACGAGAAAGAGACAGAACGAAGTGTCAAATGGCACACGTTTTCATTTAATCGGAGAGCCCCAGATTCCCGATAAACATGTGTATTACGAAGTGGCTTATGGTGTTTCATTCGCACACACAATGACAAATCACTCACGCTGTGCTCACGCGCAAATATTATTTTGTGACGCGTCAAATTTGACATTGCGCGGCTTGTCGTTATAATAAGTTTGCAAGTTCGTACATACAACAAAGTATACTTTAATGTCATAGTAAAAACTAAACAGTAGGTTATCTTCATATCACCGTAGGAGTCACGGTTTACTTGTGTGCACACAGTGTCCGTACGCACAACTACATAGAATTTCAATGAACTTTCCCGACGCGAGCCATTCATCCTAATTGACGTCGCGCTGAGATTTACTGCTAAACGAGAGTTGGATTATTAGAAATGCAAAGAATGTTCGCCTTCGCATGCGAATCAAATCAAATGATTTGATTCGCATTTGATTTCGCGCACGTTATTTTTTATGTAAACTTTTTTATGCTGGACATACGCTACAATGTGCTCACTGGCGCGTATAATGAAAATTTTCTACACATCTGATTGATATTATTCTAATAAATATGTGATTCGATTAATCAAAAAGGAACAGTAAAAACATTTATTTTTATTACTGTCAATACTATTTGATTTTATGGTAAAATTGATATAAAATTTTAAAGAAATATTCTTTGCTTTCGATATTATAAACCTCTGTGTTAAAATGTATCGGCGAAAACATATAAATAACTCCCGTATTTTAACTTTCTAGTTTTATTACTTACTAGCTGTGCCTGTGGCTTCGCCCGCGTGAAATTCGGTTATCGAGGTAAATACCCTAAGTCTGTCCCTGGAAAGTACCCTATGTCCGTCCCTGGGTTTCGATCTATCTCCGTACCAAATTTCATCAAAATCCGTTCAGTGGTTTAGCCGTGATAAGGTAACAGAGTTACTTTTTCGCATTTATAATGTTATATTATAATATTAGTAGGTATATATTGTTTTCAATTACTTTTTTCCCTTATTGTACTTGTATCAGCCTTTAATGTCCCACTGCAGCGTACAGGCCCTAAGTCCACCACGCGGACTCAGTGCGTGTTGGTGGATACACATTGAATGTGTTGATACACATTGAGTGGATAAGAGAGCTGTGAATAGGATTTTGCAAGGTCGGCGGCGCGCCCGCATGCCCCCTGGTATTGCAGGTGCCCATGGGCGGCGGTAACACTTACCATCACGTGGGACCGCTTGCTCGTCCGCCCACTAGTCTATAAAAAAAAAAAAAGATCACACAAATGTGAATCAAATTAAGATACCCCTAGGCTATCACCGCTCCATCAGGCTAGAACTTTTACTTATTGTTTTTATGACAAATGTACTTTCGTTATAAATATCTTAGCAACGTGCCAAGAATTAAACTACTCCTATGTTTTTACCATTGTGATGTCGCCCTGCCGAGTGCTACCGTCTAAATATTAATGACCGGGTGACGTGACGGTTGGTGTACACTGGACACCACACAATAGATTTTATTCCGAAGCAAAAACAATTTTGATTAAACATTCACGAATATTCTTCGCAACCTCACCGTACTCCCATCCCAACTTCATCATCATCATTCTACTCCCAATCCTTCTACCAATCCAGTTCCAGTAGAGTGTTTCATGTGTTAAATCTTATCCCATTAATCTCTTTCTGCCCCATGCTATTTTGTTAACTTCTCTCCATCACCCATGGCCATGCCAACTTACGATTATGTTATTAATTTTTGTTACTAGAAATTTTGTTTGATGTGTACGTAACACCGTGAACACACCCCAAACGTAATTGTAGTCATAACAAGCACAAAATAAATCATTTAGTGCTGAAATATTTAATATTTTTTTAAATTATTTAATAAATATTTTTAGTGCGAAAATAAATTAAATAATATAAATCTGTAATTATTATTTTTATTTTCATTTTAAATAAAAACAAAGAATGCACGTATTTTTAATGCATGTGTTAGTAATAAATAAGTTAACTAATAATATTTTACTAAGCTAACTATAATAATTATTTTACTCAACGTATCGGTCGGATTGCACCAACCATGGTCACGAGCTGACTGAAGAGGCGGCTAGCCCACGTCCGAGAGTTGCGAGCAGTTTCATCGACTACCCGCATTTCGTCTTTTTAGTCCGGAAAATTATGAACTAAGGTAAAATTTCGCGTTAATACCCATTTCAATAGATAAATATATAACCGCTATACTTGTAACATACTATCTTATTCCTGTAGATACCTATTGGTGTGCAGTGTAAACACACAAGTAAGCAATATATAACCGAGGCCCGAACTGCGGGTAGAACAATATTTCTTTATCACAGGCCATTTGTCTTGCCTTATTGATAGTTCCCCAAATTCGCGTCGAGAGCGTTCGATCATAGGATCGGTAATCCTGGATGTCGTGGGCGGACCACGGACGGATTATGTCTATTTTTGGTTAATAACACACGAATTGGATGGATGGAGAAGCATATAGGTACGCGGGCTTTGAGAAAAGGCTTTACATTGAACATTGCAGACTTATTATCTTACGATATGAGTAGCGCTTTGGTTAAGAGTCTTTATTATCTTAAGAACATGTTTTTCTTAATATGAACATGTGGTACGCGGTCACCAAAGTCCATCTCAATACCAACACAGTACATATTGTTAAAACGAGCATTGAGCGGTCCAACGCTCGAGTGCTGACACGCTATGTTAGTACTATTGAACCTTAATTTTACCAGTTTTAGTCTCAAGTCTAACTACAAGGGTTTAAGGCAAAGTTTCAAATATGCTGCTCGCGATGATGACGTCACAATATATACAATCCTTAAAAAGCTTCACTTTACAATCTTTAGTTACAGAGAAATTCAGGTATTTGCCTTATGTTTTAGAAGAAAAAAAATATCTTTAGACAAATGTTGTAGATTTTCATAAACACTATTTAACGATAATATCATTCATTTGTATGTAAATGATCGTGACGTCATGCGCTGGTCGGTCAATGACCAACTTTAAAAGGCTTTATATCTTCCTCATTTCTAAAGATAAGATAAAAAAAAAATCACGAGATATTTTGTAATTTTACAAATATTTTTTTAAAAGAAACAAAAAAATTGTGAACTTCTCCTTAAGTCATTTGTTCCGTCGACAGTACTTGTAGCTGCAATAAATTAATCAATTTTAGTTTAATCGTCGATTTTTAGACAGCTGTATAGTCAAATACCCAATTGTTACTTACCTATGTTATTTTACTTTACAACGCCTGAAAACCTGTTTACACCAACAATTTATCAAAGATGTCCAATGAAAGGGGTGTTGAATATTCATCAAAACTTTATGTTTGATGCCACACCGAACTTCGATTATTTCTCAACATCGTTTCGAGTTCTGTTTCTTTGAGAAATTACAAATCCTTTCAATAAGTCCTAACTAAACTACGCAACGTTTTGTTGATGCAAAAACTTGGTATGCGACATTTAGATTTGATAGAAATTATTACTGAAATTAATTGAGGGGAAACTACTTTTTGTATTTTTCTATTACGTGGTCGCGCGAGAAAGAAATACTTCTTGGTGCAATACAAGCAACTGAAATCTTGTAGATCCTTTTAATGCGAATTTTACTGAATCCACAATTAAGTACATTTTAAAACAAAAATTCGTACTGCGAAACAAAAAGAATATTGAAAGAAGTTCCCGTTTTTGTTCACCAATCATAAAACGCTTATTATTATTATTATTATTTTTTATAGACTAGTGGGCGGACGAGCAAGCGGTCCCACGTGATGGTAAGTGTTACCGCCACCCATGGACACCTGCAACACCAGCAAAAAACATTAATTATTAATTATTATTATTATTAATCATAAAACGCATAATTTATTATTACACGTTTCAGATTTGCGAATCACTTGTTAATCTCAGATCTATAAAAATTGTTTCCAACGTCCCCGAACGCAACTAAACCAAAAGTAACCAAAATCTCCCACACAGCTGCGATATACCGAGCGTTAATATCGCAACGCGGTAATGCAATAATTTGTCTTAGTACATTTTGTTTTGTACCGCATGAACTCTTACACACAGTGACGATTATCGCACTGCGGTAAAAGAAGAGAGCCGCGAGATCAATTACCGCAATATCGCGTTGCGATGATATTGACCGGTATATTCAAACGACAACATGTCAATGTAGGTGACAGTCGAGCTCCAGTCCATCTGGTTGTAAGTTGATACTGTTGATACCTCAGTCCAGAATGACAAAAGATGTCGCGTCCCCGGATGCTCAGCCTACATTTGGAGATTTAAGAATGGATTTGGAATATAAGTTGGGCAAATGGGGAGGGATAGGATAGAATGAGATAGGATTAACCTTTTTTTTATTTTTTTTTATTGGACGAAGGCGGCAGACGAGCATACAGTGGACTGCATGCTCGTCTGCCGCCTTCATCCAGGTCAGGTCGCCTTCAGGTGGCCCTGATGGTAAGTGGATACTGTCGCCCATAGACATCTGCGATACATGCCAACATTCGTCCAGAATAACAAACGCTGGCACGACCCCGGATGCGGTTCCTACCTTTAGAGATATAGGAATGGATTTGGAGAACGGGTTGGAAAAATGGGAAGGGATGGGATGGGAATGGGCTCTGGCACATCTCACTTACTACCGAAACACAAACGTACATTAGGGAAATATGATAAAGTGGGAAATGCAGCACATTTCAAGGTAGTCTTCTGTGAGAGAGGGGTAACGTGGTCAGTCGAGTGCGCCCAGCGGCTGTTGAAATGCAGCGTGCACTCTCCCCCTCCCAAAATAAAACTTTTATTTATAAAAGGATTTCCAATTTAGGACACATCAAGCTTACCTTCGATAAATAAACTTAAATCTAATTTATAATGTACTTACAGGTACTTAATACAAGTACTTAATACAGGTACTTAATACTGGTATGTAATACAGGTACTTAATACTGGTGCGTAATACAGGTACTTAATACTGATACGTAATACAGGTACTTAATACGGGTACTTAATAGGTACCTACTTACCAACACAACAGAACATTATTATTGCTTAAAGCACAAAAGTTAAATACAGCATGATTTTATATATAAAAAATTATATTAGTAATGTCATTTTAATCAAGTAATTTTATAATTAATCAAAAATACTTGACATATCCTTGACATATCTCACTCTCTACCGAAACACGTACCTACGTATATTACAGGAATAGGATAAAATGAGGATAAAGAGTCCCATTTCTCCTACTTCACATTGGATCCGAAAACCCAAGATTACAAACATTGCAGGAGCTTGGTACATACTATTTAAACTTTAACATTATTTAAACAGTTACTAGGTTTTGCTGCTGATCAGATATTACCGTCAATCTCACTCAGCCAAGAGGTTCAAAGGAAAGTCTAAACACGATACAAGTTTAAATCGAATAATAAACTTCCGAAGTTCAAGATGATGGAGAAAGTGTGATTTAGAACATTATCGCTGTAAGTTCTACAATGAAAGGAGCAATTTGATAAAGCCTGACTGTATTGTTTGATACAAGGCACAAGGCCTTATCGCTAAGGCGCGTATGACCAGACAACCTTAGAATGGTAAGAGGAAGTCTGTACACCAATAAAAGTAAATGTTGAAATAAGAAATAATGTCTTTATACATTTATTTAATACTAACAAAACCCCGCAGACGTTGTCCTGCCATAGAAGTTGATGTGCTGCAGCGCCATATAGTGGCGAGTTATAACAAAGTCGATACCTTGAAAATATTCTCGGTGCTCAAATACCTATTACCTCATTCAATAAGTCTCCGGTCTGACACATAGATGGCACCACTGTTGATAGACCCCATATGATTTCTGGATAGTACTAACCTTCAAACGATACGTGTAAAAACTTCATGTCATTCCAACTATTAGTTTACAAGTTACAGTGGTTTTAGTTAAACAACTTTTGTTATTTTCAAAACAATGGATAGAAATGAATTTCGTGTGTTCATTAAACATTGTTTTTTGATGGGGAAAAATACTGTTGAAGCCAAACAGTGGCTTGATTAGCGTTATGGAGACTCTGCACCAGGGAAAACAACTATTATTAACTGATATGCTGAATTTAAACGCGGTCGTACAAACACCGATGATGCTGACGGCTCTGGTCGCCCAAAATCGGCAGTTGTTCCGGAAAACATAAAAAAAAGCCCACAAAATAGTTTTGGAAGACCGTAAAGTGAAGTTGCGTGAGATACCTGACACCTTAAAGATATCAGAAGGTAGTGTGTTTACAATTTTACACGAAAATTTGAGCATGCGTAAGTTGCTTTCGAAGTGGGTGCCGCGTTTGCTCACACCGGACCAAAAACAACAACGCGTCAACGATTCAGAGCGCTGTTTGGAGCTGTTCAAGCGAGATAAAAAGGTTTTCTTACGTCGGTATGTGACAATGGATGAAACATGGATCCACTACTACACACCTGAATCAAAAACATCGTCAGCTGAGTGGACAGCAGCCGGTGAAATTCGTCCAAAGGGACCAAAAAGGCAAAAGTCGGCTGGCAAAGTATTTGCATCCGTATTTTGGGATGCGCATGGTATTTTGTTTATCGTCTATCTTGAGAAAGGTAAAACTATCAATAGCGAATATTACATGGCATTATTGGATCGATTGAGTGTAGAAATCAAGAAAAAACGGCCTCACATGCAAAAGAAAAAAGTGCTGTTTCACCAAGACAATGCACCATGTCACAAGTCGATGAAAACAATGGTTAAATTGAATGTATTACGCTTCGAATTGCTTCCCCCCCCCCCCCCCCATACCCTCCAGATCTGGCCCCCAGCGACTACTAGCTTTTTGCAGACCTCAAAAAGATGGTCCAGGAAAAGAAATTTGACTCAAATGAAGAAGGGATTGCCGAAACTGAGGCCTATTTTGAGACCAAAGACAAATTGTTCTACAAAAAAGACATCGAAAAGTTAGAGGAGCGTTTGGAATTAATGAATAAAGAATGAATAAATTGATGAATAAAGTCGAATTTATAAAAAAAAAAAAATGTTTTTCTTAGTTAGACCGGAGACTTATTGAGTGAGGTGATATGTATACCAATTTTCATGGCGATCGGTTAAACAGTATAGAAGTTGATGTTCTGCAGCGCCATCTAGTGGCGAGTTACAACAAATTGGATAGCATAAAAACCTTCTCCATGAAAAAATACATATATGTGCCAACTTTTATGGTGATCGCTCAAACGGTGTCAAAGTCTATTAACATCAGATATACCAACATTCATTTTTATATATACATATAGAAGATTACACCCTGTACAGAGTTACAAATTAAAACAAACAACTATTATACACAAACCTTTTTAGGGTGTATAGCAAATAGGAGAGAAATGTAAATCTGTCGGGGCAAGGTCCGGTGAGTATGGTGGGCGAGGGAGAGTCTCCAGGTCCAGCTCTTGAAGTTTTAAAACTGCCGTATGAGAATGGCGGGCATTGTCGCGAAGAAGAAGTGGACAGATTAAAACACATTATTTACTAAGCAAATTATATATTTAAAAAAGCACGTACACAGGTTCTGCTTCGGAATTTATGGCGACAAGCTCCAATAAATTTCCTAACTGTTGTAACTCAATTATCCTCCTAAATCTTAATACAAGTTGGGAGGAAATTTTAGTCAAAATTAAAGCAATAAATACACAATTTGCGGTCATTTCTTTTAGAAGTAGGCCAATATATTTATCTTGTTATTAACAACTCGCGTTTTCTCTTTCCGTAGACTTTGATTTTACGGCAGCTATTTGAATTAAAGCATTTTACCGTTTCTCCTGTTAGGGACAGAATTTAACAAAATAATCTGTTGTCGATGACCTCAGCGTGGTATGTAAGTATTCATTCCCCAAAGGGTTTGCCGATTAAACATATGGAAGGTGCCCCAGTAGCAATTTGCATGTATTTAGATGTAAATTGTAACATGCACTATTATGTATTGTAATCAGCCCTTTCAGTATCCATTGCAGTACATGAGCTGACCAAACGGGTTGGTGTAGTCAGAGGTCTGATTTTTGTTCAGCAGTCAGTGAATGAGGAACCCAACGCGAACAAAGCTTCTGGACTTGAGTGTGTTGGTGTAAAACTTCATGAATGACCGGCGATGAAATCTTCTGAGTTTTTATCTGTTTGTGGGTAGTTTTTGGGTCTTCGTGGAACATTTACTTTACCGCCTCGATGTTATCATTCGTTACATATGTCGCAGGGCGGCCACTTCTCTTATGACCTTTCAAGGAAAATTTTCCTCGTTTAAATTGAGATAACCATCTAAAAATTATTGCAAGCGATGATGTGAGCTCCCCAAAAACTGGTACTAATCTATCTTTGGACTAACTTTCATTTAAACCAACTTTAAAATAGTATAACATCGTTGCACGAAAATGTTCTCGTTCGTATTCCATTGATGCAAAGAAAAACCCGAAATGCAGTGACGAAGTGAATACATTTTATTTTATTATTATCGCGGATGTCTATGGGCGACAGTATCCACTTCCACCAGGTGGGCTATGCTCATTTGCCACCTTCTTTCTATAAAAAAAAACTTACAATAAAATTGTATAACAAATTATTGTAAGTTTCATTGCACAAAATGTCATTGCACAATATTATTGAATTGCACCAATATGAGTTTCAATACAGTCCCTTGGATCAAAAACATTGCGCAATCCCTAAAATTTCACAATACAATCGATTGTCTAGGAGGTCTCTATACGAAGTTAAATAAACTATTCCTATACGTATGAAAACTTCTTTAAACACTGACAAATTTTGTATTAAATTAAGAAGAAATAAATGTCTTGGAAAAATGTGTCATATTGAATCAGTAGCAAAATTCTTTCACGTGTTTTAATCGTATTTCAAATTATAAAACTTCAGAATCCTGGAAAATTTATGGAAATCTTTTTCGTTTTTGGAAAATGACTTGATTAGACATCAATTTGTGAGTATTCTTGTCCTATAATTTAATGCTATTGCTCTTTGATTATCATCGATATAAAATACAAAAACCCTTTACATAACATAATCAATTCGAATTGAAATGACGACAAAAATGGTAGATTTCGCTATTTTCCCTAAGATTAAAAACCGTAGTACCGTCAGTACCGTCCCAACAGTATACCAACATATACCACATACCAATTATACCACAGTATACATATACCAACAGTATTACGAGTACGTATTATGTTTATGTGAACATAATTATTTACATTTTTCATTTAATATTAGTGCCGTGTTATGTTGGTTATTAAAAGTTTGCAATGCACTATCCACTCCACTATCCAGTACCCACTGCTGGGCATGACCTCCTCCAGCACATTGTCTCGTGGAAGAGGGATGGGTTGACGAGTGCACTCTTTTGGAAGTGGTATAGTTCCTCAGGGCTGGTGGTCGCCTTGACGACACCCATGGGAGGAGACGGGCTGGTGTCATTCTATAGCCGTTTAAAAGTTTATACCATCATAATTCTCAAACTGCAGAACCGATGAGCTGCAGCTTCGGACTTAACCGAGGTTATAGACTCCAAAGTATTTTACTGCTTTCATTTCAATCCGTTGAGAAATGCGCCCCGCGGTTTATTTTACAAATTTCGTTATGCACCTAAACAGATTGGTGTTTTGGATTCAGCTGGTAATTCTTAGTCGAAATGTAAAATTATTCCAATATTCTAAGGTCATGATCTCCGCTATAGGTAGATTTCTTCTAAATGTCCCTGAAATATTAGACATGTGTATCCCCCATTTCACTCTGGACTGATGCCGTGAATTGTTGCCCGAAACCCTTTCGTGATTACTGCCCTACAGTGGGACGTTTTAGACTGATATCGCAATCATACTCTAGGTATTGATTACCATAGTATATCATCAGCCTATGTATCTCCACTGCTGGATACAGGCCTCTCCCAAATCTCGCCATCACACGTTGATTAATGGGATATTATAATTTAGAACGTGTGAATACAGGCACCGCCATATACATAACAAACACTTATATAACAATAAATTGTGGAATTATAACAAATAACATACTTTTTCTAAAAATGCTAAACAACTCAGCTCATTTCAAATAGGATAGCTTCGATTAGATTACGATGAAGACAATGCAAATGAAATAGACCCCCTCAAAACCTGATTGTTCAGAGAAAAACTCTTTGACAATTTAAAATGAGATAAAATAAGCTGAAAAAATGTACGTACAGCTCATAAAAAATAAGATTAAATAATTCTGCGATTAAATAAAACCAGTCTAAATGAAAATTCTGCGAAAAGGGACCTTATTGTTGGTTTAATTATCCAGATACGTAAGATACTTAGTCGTCAACCCAGATTTAGGAGTCTATCATTTTCTGGCAAATGACCAATGTAAAGAAAGAATCGAAACGAATTCGGATACACCCGTATTCGGACAAGTGAGGAAATGCTAGATGTTTTGTGATTGATCAGTTCAAATTACATGATGGCATGTGACTGCGAACTCAAGCTAATGTAAACACAATCTTTAGGGTACCAGGATACCGGATAAGCTAACAATCCAGTGAAAACACATTTTATAAATAGTGAACAAATTACGCAGGCCAGGCTATTGAACCTTTGACCACTAGAATACAGACTTACTAAATTTTCAACTGCAAACGGGTGTACAGAAAAATGGCAATAATTAACACTACTATCTAAAATTACAATTGACAGTATCTATTGAGGTGCAGTAAGAAGATCATTGTCAGAGCAAAGAATGAGCACATCCGCAGAATTGGCGACCGACTAGCTAGCTATCCTTCTGGAAGCCGGGCTTTCTGGTCGCTCGCTAAGGCTGCTGAAGGTAACTTCTGTCAGTCGTCACTCCCTCCACTGCGGAAACTCGATGAGTCACTGGCCCATGGGGCGAAGGAGAAAGCCGATCTCTTGGGCTATCTCTTTGCCTCAAACTCGACACTGGACGATAGAGGTACCTCACCACAGTCTATCTCAAGGTGCACAAGCTCCATGCTGGAAATCTGTTTCACACAGCGTGAAGTCCGGCGAGCTCTAGCATCTCTTGATGTCCGAAAATCGAGTGGGCCAGATGGTATTCCTGCAGTGGTGCTTAAATTTTGCGCTCCCGAGTTGTCCCCGGTGCTTACGTGACTCTTTAGGCTCTCATACTCTACAAAAAGCTTCCCGTCGACAAGGAAGGTAGCTCATGTTCACCCTTTACCTAAAAAGGGTGACCGCATAGACCCGGCCAACTACAGGCCAATAGCGATCACCTCCCTCCTCTCCAAGGTGATGGAGCGTGTCATAAACACACAGCTCCTTGGGTACCTAGAGGATCACCAGCTGATTAGCGACCGTCAATATGGATTTCGCCATAATCGCTCCGCTGGTGATCTTGTAGCGTATTTAACACACCGCTGGGCTGACGCCATTGAGAGTAGAGGCGAGACTCTGGCTGTAGGCTTAGACATTGCGAAAGCTTTTGACCGGGTATGGCACAAATCGCTGCTTTCCAAGTTACCATCTTTCGGGATACCCGAGGGATTATGCGAATGGGTTGCCAGTTTCCTGACTGGGCGGAACATCAGAGTCGTTATCGATGGTAGCTGCTCCGACACCATGTCTATTAACGCTGGCGTCCCGCAAGGCTCCGTGCTGTCTCCAACTCTGTTCCTTCTGCATATCAACGACCTGTTGCAAATTGGTGACATACGTTGCTATGCAGATGAGAGTACTGGAGACGCCTTGTGCAGGCTCCGCGCCAACATCCCTCAGGTCGAAGTGGAAGAGAGTCGCGCCAGGCTTGTGTCTGAAATCGAAGACTCTTTAGATCTAGTCTCGATTTGGGGTTCTCTAAACCTAGTGGATTTCAACCTCAGTAAGACGCAAGTCTGTGCATTCACCGCTAAAAAAACCCCTTTTGTTGTAGCACCTCGCTTTCAGAGCATACCTCTTAAGGTCTTGGAGAGTATCGGGATCCTTGGTATCGACATCTCCAGCAAAGTCGAATTTAGGGGTCATCTGGAAAATAAGGCCAAAATGGCCTCCAAAAAGCTCGGTGTGCTGAACAGAGCGAAGCGGTACTTCAAACCTGGGCAACTCCTTATGCTTTACAAAGCTCAGGTGAGGCCCCATATGGAGTACTGCTCTCATCTCTGGGCCGGCGCACCGAAATACCAATTGGACCCATTTGACTCCATCCAACGACGTGCTGTTCGTATTGTAGACGATCCCACTCTCACGGGCGGTTTAGAATCCCTCAGCATTCGGAGAGACGTTGCGTCTCTCTGTGTGTTCTACCGCCTGTACAATGGGGAATGCTCTGAAGAATTGTTTAATATAATTCCCACCTCGGGTTTCTACAACCGCACCTCCCGTCACAGAAGTGCGGTCCATCCGCATTTCCTCGATACGGAGGTGTCGCGCACTGTTCGGTCCAAAAAATATTTTATACCGCGAACCCGTAGGCTGTGGAACGAACTGCCTCAAGAGGTCTTTCCATTGAGCTACGATATGGGGTTCTTCAAGAGAGCTGTGAATAGGATTTTGCAAGGTCGGCGGCGCGCCCGCATACCCCCTGGTGTTGCAGGTGCCCATGGGCGGCGGTAACACTTACCATCACGTGGGACCGCTTGCTCGTCCGCCAACTAATCTATAAAAAAACAAAAAAAAATCTAGCGGACAAATTTGGATCTGGAATTTGGAACTTAAATTATTTTTGTTCATTCTTTTATCTAATCATCAAATCAATAAAATAAAATTCGAGTATTTGAGGGGCACAGAAGATTAAATCAAATCTGCATAAATACAGTTGCCACTACTAATATCTGGTGGCGTTGATTCCGCTCGTGCAATTTGATTGCAATAAACTTACATATATAATACGAAATAAACAACTTAAACTTAAATATATAATACTGATCGATTTAAACAGTCGTTGGTTGCTAATTACGTAATCACGATCGACTCTTAGTTCGATCAATTGGCTTTTATTCGCGCTTATGTAGCCCACTATACAAGTTCCATTTCTTTATTTTCTCGATGACAGCTGACACACAGTGGTCGATATAACTTTGTTCTAGCGTCAACGCCTAAAACTCCGAACAAAAATTAGGCACCAAGACGTCATATTTCATTAACAAGGTCACGTCAGCCAGAAAGCAATTTTAAGGATGTAGTTATCGATAAACGTAACACGATAACAGATCCGATATTTTTTTACAAAATGTAAGAAACTAAACTACTGCCGGATACTTTTGTACAAATTTATTAACTAATATTATATTTCATTACAAGATGTTACACGTGTTAATTATTGATTGATAATGCCAACTACTTTAAAATTTTCGAAGCTGTTGTAAAATAAGTAGGTATAGGTAGGTACTCGACAATGAAACGAAATAATTATAATGACAGGTAATCTTTATTTATTTATTTTAATCAAAATCTGATGAATCGTCACTGTCACTCGATGAGTTCTCCCCAACATTTATTATAAGTTCCTGTACTTCTATATTATCGAATGCCACATGAATTTCCCAATCCGACGCTATAATGTTTTGGGTTCTTCTCACAATTTTTTCCCAGTTTTCGGCAGTTACTTCCGCACATGCATTTTTTAATAAATCTAACATCTTGTTTGCCGTAAAAGGGGGATGGGTATTGTTTCGAGCGGCGTGTCCTTTGATTTGTGCCCATATTAGTTCTATAGCATTGTACTGGCAATGATACGGCGGAAGTCGAAGAACCCAATGACCACATTCGGCAGCTATTTCGTCGATAACATATCTTTTAAGGAGGCTTTTTTTCGATTTTAAAATATTCACTAATTGTACTTTTAATAAAGTATTATCCACATTTTCGCCATGACGTTGGAGCCAGTCAATTATCTCTTGTTTTTTATTGGCCTGCGTCGGCATTTTATCAATTTGTCTGGAGTGATATGTAGCGTTGTCCATAATAATTATCGACGGTTCTTCCAGAGATTGCACCATTTCTTTAAACCATCCTTCGTAAATCTCCGCGTTCATTTCTTCGTGGTAGTCCACTGTTTTCTTGGATTTAAAGGCCAGTAAAGCATCTGACATGAATCCTTTCGTAGACCCTGCATGGCATATGATGAGGCGTTCACCTTTTCCCATTGGCACTGAACTAGTGGAAGCGACGGTGTCGTCAGTCCAGTTCTTAGATACTGTGTGGTTTGCATTTAACCAAGTCTCGTCAGTGAAAATAACATTTGACCAATCTGATATCTTTTTGGCTTCGCTCAAAAATTCGCAGTGAGCCATAGCAACGTCGTGACGCTCCATCAATATTTTACGTTTGTCCGATTTTTTATAACAAAATCCAATTTCTTTCAAAACCAAGCTTAATGACGATTTTTGGCCATGGAACAAACCACATTCACGTAAAGAAACAACAAGTTTTTTAAGTGTTGGAATTTCTTTGCGCAAGTAATAGTCATATATATGACGGCGAATAGCGTCAGCGTCGAAGTTGTCAACCGATGTCACACGACGTGGTTGGCGTTTTTTCTTCGGCGTACGAAGCTTATTTTCCTGCATGCCGCTTGTACCGTAAGCTTCGGTAGTAATTTTTGAAACAGTAGGTCCACTAATTCCTAATGTAGGGGTGTAAGAGGCTCACCTACCATCTTTGGAGCCTAAGCCAACCTCACCTGCTTGTGGTGCACCCTGCTGTTAACTGACGAGGCAATGGCGTTCCCTTTTTGCGGTGGGAGGGTTACTCCGTCGGCATTGCTACCACCCTTCCGTCGGAGTCCGCCGCCATAATGATGCCTTATAAGCCGCGAGGCCCGCATCGTGTTCTGGCGGTGAGCGGAAGAAGCCGTCCCGAGAGAGGGATTGTTGCGTGTGGAAATGAGGACCGGCGGTTGCGGGGAATTACAGACGCGCATGGGCGTGACATGGTGGCGCGGGGATCAGGGAGACCCGGTGAAACGGTTGTCCGCTGACCGCCCGCGGGTTGTTGGGGGCCCGAACCCGGGGATCTTACTTTAATCTCCACCCCAGGAGGCTGCCCCGCCGCACGAGAAAAATCCCTTGGGGTAGCAGTTGTGCCGGAGGAGACCGGAGTGGAACCCGACTGCTGCCCCCGGGGGGGGACCGAGGGCCCTTCCGTACCCCGCGCCAGCAAGTCACACAACCTTTGTGACCTGATTTTTTCTCTGCCCCGTGCTTTGTCCTTTGATCCACATGCGACCATTTCTCTCTCCGTCCCCCCTCTTCTTATTTTTCCTATTCACACTCACAATGGCCAGGAACAAGAAAATGTATAATGTGCACTCAGCGGCCCATCCTGTAAGTTCCACATTTAAAGTGGACTTTTGCAACATTAGAGGGATGCATAGTAACATCGACGCCGTCCACTACCACCTTGAGACGGCAAAGCCGGCCTTACTTTTCTTGACGGAGACACAGATTTCCTGCCCGGCCGATACAACGGGAACAATGGCCTGTACAATGGGGAATGCTCTGAAGAATTGTTTAATATAATTCCCACCTCGGGTTTCTACAACCGCACCTCCCGTCACAGAAGTGCGGTCCATCCGCATTTCCTCGATACGGAGGTGTCGCGCACTGTTCGGTCCAAAAATTATTTTATACCGCGTAATTATTTTATATTATAATTATTTTAACTGCCTCAAGAGGTCTTTCCATTGAGCTACGATATGGGGTTCTTCTAGAGAGCTGTGAATAGGATTTTGCAAGGTCGGCGGCGCACCCGCATACCCCCTGGTGTTGCAGGTGCCCATGGGCGGCGGTAACACTTATCACCACGTGGGACCGCTTGCTCGTCCGCCCACTAATCTATAAAAAAAAATAAAAAAAAATGCGGCCGCAACACGCTCTCGCACTTGCGACAGTGGTAATAGCGGGCCACCATTTTGATACTCTGCTTCAAAGTAATTACGAACCTTGATCACCAGTTCTCTCGCCTGCCTTTTCAGAACAGATCCTTTCGGCATTTTGATATTTGACAGCTGGGCAGCAATCAACACGGAGGAACACAAAATACACAACGTAACGTATGGATAATGTGAAAAAACTCAGCGAACAGAAATGTAGTGACAAGCACGACCGTCTTGTTGCGAGTGACAGATGGCGGTGGGCCATTGAGTGTTCCCACCTTGAAAAAATATATTTGAATGTTTTTGTTGTATTTGTCTTTGTTCAAAATATAATAAATATATGCGATCGATATCATTACTTATTTGGTCACAACACTACAATTATCAAATTAGAACTGTCATCGAGAAAATAAAGAAATGGAAATACCTTAGTATTCGCAATCTTAACTCGTGTTGAGTACCAAATCCGTGTGCTAGCCGTCGCATGCTCCCCGCCCCGCCTCCACCCGCGCCTCCGCCCACACTCACACACTCACTCGCCGAGCTTTTCATCGTTGTTCCCTTGGTCCTTGACGAACATCTGACCCAGCGATTGCATTACGCACCTGTACATCGGTCGCACACCGTCACGTTGCTACACGTATACAGATAATTTTAATCTGCTCGATTGTATAAAGTAACCAAAACAAACAGACACAGTTAATAGAAGCCAAAACGAAAAAGGAATGTTCAATTTCAAACGTTATCAATTTTGTGCGGGATCGAGAGATCCCTATAATTTTGATACCTTAGATTTTAACCATTTCATATAACTATGAATTTGCAGGAAATCATGTTACCAATTTCTATTAGCAGTTCCGATAAAAGGAATATTATATTTTATACAACTTTAATCCTTGCTATAATTATTAAATTGCTTCACCGTAATCGTGTGAAATTATAAAATTTCGTGCATAATTGAGCCTTGTACTGAAGTCATAAAAAAGAACATATTCCTATTAAACATATCTTGAAACAACGAAATGTTGAATTAGAAATTTTAATCAAAGTCAATGAGTTTGTCAATAAAGTTCCTTTGCTTATATATTTTTTTTTACTAAAGTCCTCGCAATACTATAATTAGCTCTAGTGACAGTTCTAGTGCAAATATAGATAAAAACCTAAGTAGGTACTTAAAATCCTTGGTGAGTCAATGATGGCGCTGAAGTTGTAGAGCCATATAAGTTTCGTAAGCTTTAAGCTGATCTATTCTATAGTGTAGTTAATCCTATTAAACTAGACAAATAATAAGATGAATAGAATACTAATATTATTGTTTACAGATGCGAATTTAAGAAGTTCGAAGCAAAAACCTCGAACAGTGTAATGGGCAAAGGCAACGCGACGTCGGAGTGGCATTCCACAAGACTTTTATACAAAAACTCTAACAATACCATTTGCACGTATTCACGAACGTGCTCCCGTCAATCGCAACTGTATGCCAGAAGCGACTTTCCACAAATGAAGAAATCTCTGTCCAAAACGCACACACAACGAAAAAAGAATACAAGGGACCTAAGTTTAGAAACTCATATGTGTGTCTTCAGAAGGCTTTGTAAAAATAAAAGAAATAGGATATTTGATAATGATGGTGTTTCCTCAATATCGAAAAATTCGGCTTTTTTAAATAAAATTGACGATAATCAGGATCTCGACGCTAACTCAAGCGCTTGTGGTGACATTAAAACTAAACTGGGAAAAGAAAACCACTTTTGCAATATAGATATAGCAACTCATGTAATGGAAAATTGTAAACGTTTACTCATTGACTGGATACAGAAGCATTTGTTGGAGCATAATGAGACCAGACAGAAAATAGAAGGCATATTAGAGTCAATACTTCATAGATTAGAATTTAAGGAACCAGATACCTCATCATCATCATGTTCAACATACGTTTTAGAAGGAAATAATGAAAATCTAAAAACTAAAAATAGAAAGAACTCCGTTTCTAGCACTACTTGTCAGTGTTGCAGTCAGTTAAAAAATAATGTAGAAGTCGGTTCTTTATACAGTACATTTTGTAAAAAATGCTCTTACTACACCATTCCGTTCCCATATAAGCATTTACAAACAATATCGACCCTTAGTATTCCGAGAAATTTCCATAAAATTAGAGATATCAAAAAGAAAAGTTCATGCTACAAAATTAAGAAAGTGAAACGAAAAAACTTATTACTAAAAGTCAGAAAACCCGGTAAAATATTTTTAAATTCATCAAGCTACAATATATTGGCGATTTCTACAAAATCATTAATCAAACAATTCGCAAATTATGAAGATAGTGAAACAAGAAGGCGGGAGAAAGAACCTAGTGACGTACATACTTCAGACAATACATATACAAATAAACATAGCACAACAGTTGCAAAAGGTGAAGAGAGAAGATCCAAACACCTTTTAAATGAAGGTGTCGATGAAATACCTAATTTATTTAAAAGTATTTACGGAGAAAATTTATTCAGTACTGTTGAAAATTTCGAAAGAATAATAATTGATAATTTTACGATGCCAGATGAAGAGATTTCTCAGATATCAAAAACAAGCATAGCATTAGATCAAAGTTGGTCGAACTTGTTAAATAAAAAAACCATGCGTTCTTGTAAAACCAGCTGTCAATTAATAAATGCAAAAGATTCAATACAATTAACTAAAATTAACACTAGAAACCAAATCGAAGAATATCCAAATCACACTATTAACAATCTTAGTGAATATTCTAGTGAATTCCAGACTAAAAATAATGATTTTACAAATCTTCGGAAAAAGGGTACAAGAATCAGAAAGAGAAGAAGACACATTTACACAAAAAATAAATATGCTTCATATGATCTAACATTTAACATTATACGAAATAAACAATTTACGTTCAATTACAAAAAAAGTAACAGTCGACCAAATAACGTCGATCTCATATATAATGATGAAAATATTATGCAATACTTTACTGTCTCCCAAGGGAATAAAAACATAAAACTTAATATCTGTGTAAACGAAGCCTCCATTCCAATAACTGAGAACAAATCTACAAACGTATGTACTGATGATCTTGATATAAAAACTTTAGTAATAGAAACAACTGCTACAATACTTCATGATATAAATTCGACATGGAAAGATATTTCTGAAGTTTCTGAAGAAAGAGATCTACGAGAGACAATCCAAAAAGAGCCAATAACAACAAACACTAATTCTGAAAATATCCATCCAAAAGTAATTGGCGGAAATACAACTGCCTACACAGATTCTATATCATTTCATCCAGAAATTATCCCCTTACTTGATGGTGCAATCAGTCAAGTTAATTACATATTGACCGGTAATGGTGCGATAGGAAAACAAGAAAAAATAAATGAAAAAACGAAAAAAATGGTCGATCGTACCACTATGACAGCAGACTTAGAAATAGCTCAAGAAATAAATGCTCTCAAGTTAGTGATACGAGATTTGACAAGGACAGCAGAAAAGCTTATAAACAAGCATATGGACCAAAAAAAGAAGATGATTGAAATAAATACGAGTAAACAGGAAACAAAATCTACAGCATACAAACAAAGTTTTGATCATAAGATTGTAAAAACAGTCTCTAAAATACACAATAATAAACAAACGAAAGAAACTCAAATCTCTACCAATTTTATTAAAAGTCAAATAAACTCTGGTTTGAAATTAAAAAAGGATCCGAAAAGAAAAGAATTTATGCGCAAGCAACTTTTAAAGAGAAGTACTTCATATAATATTATAGATAGCGAGTGTATACTCAAAGTGACAGATATGACGTCTGCTCACGTAATGGGTCATGAACACGTTACCGACGAAGCTGTAACATGTTCCCTTCCAAAATCTCGATCATTATTTGAAGTACCTATAGAGAAAAATGAGAAAAATAATCAGAACTTAATTGCGTTTTTCTGCGACGGGTTTGTTAAAAAACCTGAATATGCTTACAATACCTGCCGTCGTAAATCACCTGAGATAGCGTTTCACAATTCTACCACAGTAAACCCTGAAGCAAATCAATCATCGTCAATTAGAAGCAAAATGTTTCAAAAAAGTTTTTTAGTAAAGGCTCAAGGCGGGGATAATATAGAATTTGTTCCAGTAAACGTCAAAAAGTGTAAAAAGGTATCTGGTTCGGAAATTTTAGTCGACATGGAAAATAACCCTAGCTCTCTTAAAGTAACACAGACATATGGAAAAATTGGTTTTGGGGAGAGATGTCTTTATTGCGTTCTACTTTGGATATTAGTGATCGTGGTTGTTATTTTTTTGTGCGTTTATCTCATAAACGATCCGACATTGTTAAACCCTATTAGCACGTTACTGAATCTTCAAAAAACATCAAAGCAATCAAATTTATATATCAATCTTTCTGATTTGGGTTTTTAGCTGATTTTTTTAATTGCTTTATGAATAAAACTTAAATTAAATTGCTTTATGTGTAATGCATTTTTACTTTAATTATTTTTGAAAATAATTAAAAGCACCTTCTCCGCCCATATTCAACTAAACCCACCACACTAATATTTTTACTACTAACAAGAGAACACTATACACAACTTAACCGAATATTTATAATTAATCATAAGCATTGCAAAACATTGTTATAATATTTCTTTGTTTCAGATTTTTAAATATCGAGACGACACCAAAATGCAATCATGCAAATTAATATGCGACGCCAGTTCTAAAGAGAATATCAAAGAGAGGCCGAAGTCAGCAACGAAATTTTCTAACAAAATAGCAACATACGTGGTAGCTTTTGCTATTCATGAAAGTTACGACAATTTAATTAAAACCCACGAGAGTAACAAAAGCGAGTCTCAAGTTAGTATCAATTCAGTTATGCCAACTAATTCAACTAATATTAGTAGCCGAAATCAAACACATAGTCAAACAACCGCTAACAATACAAACATTTCAAACGATACAATGAATGTAAATGAAAACGAATGTGGCGACAATGAAAAAGAAGGAATTGAATTACAAATTCCACTAAACAGGGAGAACGTAACAGAACAACCAAAAATATTATTTGAAGGAAGTAAAAACAATAAAAAAATAAAAGTAGCAAAGAACAGACTTTCTAAGAAAAGATCTAGTAAATACAAACCTGTAGTAAAGATAAATAACGTTCATTTCAAGTACAAAAATCCTAGAAAACGCATGACAAAAAAATTGGGATATTATTACAAGAACGATAATAGACATTCAATAAACTCCGAGCAAATGCAAAAACATTGCATAGACTCCTCATCAAGACTCATTACTACATCCGCAATATTAAAAAAGGCGTTTGCTAAAGAAAATTTATTTGAAGGCGAAACAACCACAGAAGAGACTGTAACAGAAGAAATGAACTGTAACAGAGAAGAACGTGAATTATCAGGTAAAGAGGACGACGAAATATCAATATCTTCATCTTCTACAATTAAAGCAATGTCTTTTATAAGTAATATAAGTACAAACACGTTAACGAATAATGAAAGCAAAATATCAACCAATGATTACTTTTTCAACGCTACCGGCACCACCTCCGTCGTCCAGTCGACACCATCACCTTTAGATTATGAATCCAATAAGGTCAATGTTTCTGTAGTTCAAATAAATAATTCTTACAAACCCAAAGATAGTCAAGAAACTATTTCACTTTCTAATTCAACATATGGGTTGCCAAAAAATTTCCAAAAAGATGAATTCAATTTCTACTCAGATAAGGTGCAAACAGGTTTAACTTCATGTGAAACCTCTGTATTAAATACATCAGACAATAACGAAAACAAAACAGGCAAAAAGATCTTAGATGGGTATTATTTATCTACTCATGCTTCTGAAAATGATAACGATATATATGTTATAGCGAGAACAAGTTCAGATTTTAACAACTCGAGTCTTGATCTTACTTTAACTCCTATTCATTCTGACACTGTCTCTAATACCATATATTTAGACAAAATACACCCCAGTCCATCGTTTCTAGACGCTTTATTAAGAAATGACCTTAAATCTAATCAACCTACAATTAGAGATACAGTCATAAATATAGAAATGTTTCCTGAAATGACACCTTCCACTAGTTCCGGATATCACAGTAAACGTGGCAAATACAATGATGTTATAGTTGCCAGTAATATTATTAAACATTTTAGTGATGTTGGTAAAAGAAATGCAATCGATAAGCAAGCTAATGATGTATCCAAGAACGTATTAAAGAAAACATTTGATATTGATAAAAGTCCTTCATATCAAAAGAACATTATTTTACCAAACGAAAATACCTTTACAGAGACACTTAAAGAAACAGAACGATTAAGACAGAAGACATTTTCCGAAGAATTGAAAAATAATGACAATCCTTTAAATTTATCTGAATTATGGGACAAACTTATTCTAGTTTTAGATCTAGCTGTAAAAAGATTAGAAGAAACATTAGCTCAGAAAGTCACAGCAGAACTGCGAAAGTTTCTGCCAACTCTAGTAAAGACAACATTTTCCATGTCAAAATTAAAAACACCTACAGGAAGCAAAAGTGACACCACTGATGTCGCAGAAGATGTGGTTTCCAGTAAAAATGTATTTGTAGAAAAAGCAGACGTTAAATGTGAGAATGAAGGCTTGCAATGCAATTTGGAACATAGCAAAGTTATTGATGAAATGGTGATGAGACTTAATACTGAAAAATGTATACCTGAATTAAGAGAATCTAGTAAAATTAAAGAACTAGACGTATTGCCAGACTTTCATAGAGCTTTCAAACCGTCGATAATTAAGCGTCATTCTTTGGAGGAAATTGTAGTTAAAGGCGAGACTGTATCAGTATTAACTGAAGTAAAAAATACAAGAAGCAAAGACGGCAGAATTCATTGTTTTTTAAAGTCTTTGGTAAATCCAGTTCATTTCGTGACACAGAACGCAGTCGTAATTTCAAGTGTGCCGACGTTTTTTGCTATTTTATTTATAATTTATGTCTTGATTGTGATTATAGTAAAACCTATGTCTTATTGAACCTTCGTTTATTTATTCGTGAATAAACATCCGTACAAGATAAAAGTAACATTCGGGTCTCTATGTGCATTTTATATTTAAAGGTGCATTTTATAGGGTATAAGGTCTCTTGACTGACGCACTGACCCGCCACCACGCACTGGACCAGCGCGGCGGGTTACGGTCCACCCCCCCCCCCCCCCCTTATGGTAGAAAAAGTAAAACGGCCCCAAGTTCCCGGCGGCTCCAGTCGCAACACCGGCGTGGACGACGGGCGCTGGTCGAGCGCTGGAGCCAGGGGTGCTAAGAATCTCCGGGCGGGATTCCACCGTCGAACGACCAGAGCTTTTAAGACGGATTACCGACGTAGGTTGTCACTGGTGACTTATAACACGCGCACTTTGAGGACAGACGAGAAGATCGCTGAGCTGGAAGAGGAGATAGGCAAGTTGCACTGGGATATCTTGGGGTTATCAGAAATCCGAAGAGAGGGGGAGGACAAGATAACCCTGAAATCCGGCAACTTGTTCTATTACCGGGAGGGCGACCAGCAGTCCCAAGGTGGTGTCGGGTTTATCGTCCACAAGTCCCTCGTAAACAATGTTGTAGCCATCACGAGTGTGTCGAGCAGGGTCGCGTACCTTATACTCAGAATATCCAAGAGATATTCGTTGAAGGTCATACAGGTCTACGCACCGACCTCGGCACACCCGGTTAACGAAGTGGAAGCAATGTATGAGGACATTAGTAGAGCCATACATGCTTCGAAAACACACTACAATATTGTTATGGGGGATTTCAACGCGAAACTGGGCAAAAGAGGCGACGATGAGTTGAGAGTGGGACAATTTGGATGTGGGCACCGGAACCAGAGGGGCCAGAGGCTGGCCGACTTTCTTGAGAAAGAGGGACTCTTTATGATGAACTCTTTCTTCAAGAAGCCGCCTCATAGGAAGTGGACCTGGATGAGCCCCGACGGTTCCGTTAAAAATGAGATAGACTTCATTATGGCCACAAAGAGACAAATATTCAATGATGTCTCCGTGATCCACAGGGTGAAAACCGGTAGTGATCACCGAATGGTTAGAGGCACATTGAATATAAACGTCAAGTTGGAAAGGTCCCGCCTGATGAAGTCTACGCTCCGACCTACTGCTGCCCACATACAAAACCCCGAAAGCTTTCAGCTTGAATTGTCAAATCGCTTCGATTGCCTAGAGGATTGCGTTGCAGTGGACGATATCAACAACGGGTTGGTAGAAACTGTCCATACGGTGGGGTCTAAATTCTTCAGACATCGTCGAAGAGATGGACCCCAAAAGCTCACCGACCACACCCTCGACCTCTTGGCGGAACGACGTTCGATGACACTGCAGACTCCTGATGACGCGGAAGCATATCGGCAGCTCAATAGACGGATTCACCAGTCCTTGCGACACGACATCCGTCTCTTTAATACTAATCGTATTAAGGAGACGATAGAGCGGAATAAAGGCTCCAAAGTGTTCGCAAGAGACTTATCTATTGGGCAGAGCCAGTTGACGAAGCTGAAGAGGGAGGACGGCAGTGTCACTTCCGACAAACAAGGGGTACTGAGGGAGATCGAGAAGTTCTATGGACAGTTGTATACCTCGGTCGCTAAACCTGTTGGCAACTTGGCCAAAGACCCAAGAGCCAAGTTGACCCGACACTATACCGAAGACATCCCGGACATCAGCCTGTACGAGATTAGGATGGCCCTCAAACAGCTTAGAAACAACAAGGCGCCGGGTGAGGACGGAATCACTTCAGAGCTTCTGAAAGCGGGTGGAACACCGGTACTGAAAGTCCTTCAGAAGCTCTTTAATTCCATCTTGCTCGAAGGTACTACGCCGGAGGCATGGAACAGAAGCGTGGTGGTGCTCTTCTTCAAGAAAGGTGACAAGACCTTGTTGAAGAACTATAGGCCCATCTCGCTTCTGAGCCATGTTTATAAGCTGTTTTCGAGGGTTATCACGAATCGTCTCGAGCGCAGGTTTGATGACTTCCAGCCTCCCGAACAAGCCGGTTTCCGAAAAGGCTATAGTACCATAGACCACATCCATCCGCTGCGGCAAGTTATACAGAAAACCGAGGAGTATAACTTGCCATTATGCTTAGCGTTTGTGGACTATGAGAAAGCCTTTGATTCGATCGAGACTTGGGCAGTGCTACAGTCCCTCCAGCGGTGCCATATTGACTATCGGTATATCGAAGTGTTGAAGTGTTTGTATAACAACGCCACCATGTCAGTCCGAGTACAGGAAGGGAGCACGGAGCCGATTCCATTGCAGAGGGGTGTGAGACAAGGAGATGTCATCTCTCAGAAGCTCTTCACCAATGCGATGGAAGACGCTTTCAAGCTCCTGGAATGGAAAGGACTCGGCATCAACGTTGATGGCGAATGCATCACTCACCTTCGATTTGCCGACGATATCGTGGTCATGGCAGAATCGCTGGAGGATCTTAGCACAATGCTCGGAGACCTCGATCGAGTTTCCCAACAGGTGGGCCATAAAATTAACATGGACAAGACGAAAATCATGTCGAATGTCCATGTCGTGCCAACCCCAGTTTCAGTTGGGAGCTCGATTCTCGAAGTTGTTGACGAGTACGTCTACCTAGGCCAAACGGTCCAACTAGGTAGGTCCAACTTCGAGAAAGAGGTCAATCGACGAATCCAACTCGGCTGGGCAGCGTTCGGGAAGCTACGCAGCGTCTTCGCGTCCAAAATACCTCAGTGCTTGAAGACGAAGGTCTTCGACCAGTGTGTGTTGCCAGTGATGACCTACGGCACCGAGACGTGGTCTCTGACTATGGGCCTCATAAATAAGCTCACTGTCGCACAGCGAGCTATGGAGAGGGCTATGCTCGGGGTTTCCCTACGTGATCGAATCAGGAATGAGGAGATCCGTAGACGAATTAAAGTCACCGACATAGCCTCTCGGGTTAGCAAGCTGAAGTGGCAGTGGGCAGGGCACATAGCTCGAAGAACCGATGGCCGATGGGGCAGAAGGGTTCTCGAGTGGAGACCACGTACCGGCAGACGAAGCCGAGGACGTCCATCTGCTAGATGGACAGACGACCTCACAAAGGTTGCGGGCACCCGCTGGATGCAGGTCGCTGCCGATAGGTCTAAATGGCGGACAATGGGGGAGGCCTATGTCCAGCAGTGGACGTCCAAGGGCTGATATGATGATGATGATGAAGGTCTCTTGTTAAGGTTTAGTCTACAAATGCCCAATTCGCAAAATGGCTACCGAGTCCGAAAAGGCCGAAATCGTGAAATGACATTCTCAAAATTACTTTTAGGTTTTAGGATACTTTTAGGTTGGAACTTTAAACCGAATCACATGAAAATTTAAACGAAATTGGTTTATTAACATCAAACTCCTTGACATGGGCCCCTCGAGTAGATCGATTTTCTAAAAATTAGAAAAACCAAAATATCGAGTCCGTCCCCTGGGAATCCACCAAAATATTCTGGGGGAACCATCTGCACTTACCGGTTCAACAGAATCCCCTAAAATGGGGATACATATATTTTTTTTCAAAAGTATAATATATTTGGATCCATTAGTATAAAGATGGTTTTAGATTAAAGTTTTAAAAAATATAAGTTCTTAGACATTCGTAATTATATGAAACAAAACATACATCAAGATTATGTACTATGCTTAGAATAAGCGTTATTATTTTAAGGTACTATGTAAAATCATTGCTTAGGGATCCTGGTGAACTCCCGATATTCGTTTTCAATCAAACTATCCCTTGAATTAGGAAGACCAAATATCTCGAAGTCACTCTAGCTAGACCATCGACTGACCTTTCGAAAACACATAAAACTGTCCGAAACCGAGCCGCCTTTGTACACGATCGTCTCAACTCTCTCGTAGGCGGGAGAAGTAAAATATCGCTTAGAATTTAGAATTTAAATTTCGCTTATGAGGGGGAGAGTGCAATGAGGGGGAGAGTGCACGCTGCAATCCAACAGCCGCTGGGCGCACTCGACTGGCCACGTTACCCCTCTCTCACAGAAGACTACCTTGAAATGTACTGCATTTCCCACTTTATCTTATTTCCCTAATGTACGTACGTGTTTCGGTAGTGAGTGAGATGTGCCAGAGCCCATTCCCATCCTATCCCTCCCCATTTCCCCGACCCTTTCTCCAAATCCATTCTTATATCCAAAGGTAGGCAGCGCATCCGGGGGCGTGCCAACGTTTGTCATTTTAGACTAATGTTGGCATGTATCACGGATGTCTATGGGCTACAGTATCCACTTACCATCAGGTGGACTGTATGCTCGTCTGCCACCTCCGTTCATAAAAAAAAAAAAAAAAAAAAAAAAAAATAAGCTGACATTGTACAAAACCATAATGACCTTCGCTAGCGTTGTCTTTGCACACGCAGCCCCCTAAAAAATTCGTGCGTAAGGCCGTGGCTGCCCCATGGTACTCTGGCAATGTCGACCTCCATAAGGACTTGAACAACTCCATAAGGACTCCGTCGGTCTACCGGCGGAGGAGCCCTTAGGCTCGTTGCTGCATACACTCATTGCTCCTGGCTGATCGCCTTTTGCGCTCGTCCTAAACCATACATGTCCGATGACTCTTTAAAGGCCATTAAGGGTCACAAGAATTTAGCCATTCTGAAAAAAAAAGATCCTGGTAAACCGCCGTGATCCCCTGGAGGATCTTGACGAACTGGTGAGTGCAAACGGATCCCGCAGGGAATTTTGTTGGGGGATCCAATAGGATCCACTAAGGAGGCCTCAAAATATTCAGGGATTATGGAGAAAAAACAAAATTAATGACTACAATATTTATATTTCTAGAAAATAAATAGTCTGCTATACATCCAATTATTAAATAAAACCGATTTATTAAAAACAATAGTTAATAATAAATTAATAATGAAAATGCAAATTAAAGCAAACAAAATATATACCAATGCGCCTTTGCATAGGTATATATATGTTTTGTCTTTTACAGTGTAAAATTTTAGTCATTTTAAAATTTAAAATTAGAGTTACAGCTTCCATGTTACAATTTCAGTTTATTACAGTATTACAATTTTACTTTTGATGGATTAAAAATTCAGTCAAACAAGGTACCTAATATAAATAATTGTAATTGTATGCATTTATTGTGAAATATACGAACTTTATAGGCACCAATACGATCACCCTGGTTGACCTACAGAGTCCACCAGGGTAATTGTAAACAGGAATAGTTGTATGCCTACTATACGAATGTACATTTATTGTAAAATATACGAATTTTATAGACTCGTTTATTTTATAGCCTGGTTGACCCTCTATAAATTCTTATTTACCAAAATATTTCTATTGAACACGGCCTAATAAAATTGAAAAAAAAAAAATGTCCTAAGGTCCTTTTTTCGATTTTAGTAGGCCGCAGCTGGCACTGGAAAAGTCCGTAACTTTTTTTTTTTTTAGTGCGTACATCACATTCCAGTTTTACACCAAATACAAAGAAAGAAAGAAACGGTGCAAGTCATATAGTTACCCAAATAGACCAAAGCTCGGTGTGCTTGGGTTAACAATTTAAATAAAATTTTCCGTTTGTTTTTTTTAAGATCTCAAAAAAAATGTATATATGGCGGTGAACGAATAATGTGTGAAGTTAAACTAAAAGCGAAGGGTTTACTTTAGTAAATATGGATATATGTACAATTACATATATCCAAAAATCTATGCATATTCTTATGTAAAGTATATCTATTTATTATACAAAATATTAATAATTATTTTTAGATATGTATATAGCATATAAATATGTATGTATGTATATAGTAAGATGTATATATTTATTTGACTTTAGCTATTTCATCGCAAGGTGACGACAAATCTGATTGCTTCATATCAATTAAGTATTGTTTTAATATTAAGCTATTTCTGTTTTTAAGCTATTACTGTACATACATACAACATAATTACATACCAAAATAAATCAATTCGAATTAAAATTAAATACGACAATAATATTATTATTACTTTAAATTAAAATGAGTAAATTTTCTTTAATATGAGTATAGCAACTTCTATTCAATTTCTGTGAGACATTATGAGAAACGCCATTTAAAAATCAGTTGTTTTGAGGAAAGGTGCATTTTGATATTTGGTCAGTTGGGGACGGGTACAATTTAGGAATCGGGCAATACAGACCAGAAGCTATGAAATGATCATTTTGTTTAATTACAAGATACTATACACGGCTAAATAAAGAAATACCCGCACCCTTCGTACCATGAAGGTAAAATACCTTCGTTAAAATTAACAACTTATGCTCTTCGGCTTTTTAAAATTCGTCACTTTTTTGTAACACCACTCGGCACCGCTTACATACTCTTTGCGTTAGCTAAAAATGTAACCTAGTCGGTGAACCGAAAAAAAAACAACTAACCCACAGAGAAATTGCAAGCGGACGATGTACAAGGGGACGATGTACAAGGGGACGATGTACAAGGGGACGATGTACAAGGGGACGATGTACTAGACAAAAAGGCAAAGAATAAATACAAAAGCGAAGGAGAAGAAAATAGGTCTTAAAATATGCAACGTTGTCAAACTAATGTAAAAAGAGAAATGCTATTCTGTCATCCGTCTCCTCCAGTGATATATCTGGCCCATTCTTCTATACGGATGCGAGTCCTGGACAATGAACGTGGAGTTTAGTGAACTTATAGAAGCGTTCGAAATGTGGGCGTACAGATGTATGCTGTACATCAGTTGGA
This sequence comes from Sesia apiformis, assembly GCA_914767545.1. Taxonomy (NCBI): domain Eukaryota; kingdom Metazoa; phylum Arthropoda; class Insecta; order Lepidoptera; family Sesiidae; genus Sesia; species Sesia apiformis. The sequence continues at coordinate 7,631,240 of OU611973.1, forward strand.
CGCAGAAGGTCACCAATGAGGAAGTCCTGCGACGAGTAGATCGGAAACGCGAACTTCTTGTACAGAAAAGTTGCGTATCTGGGTCACGTGGTAAGGCATGAAAGATACGAACTTTTTCAACTAATCATGATGGTGAAGATTCCCGGAAAAAGGCGTGTCGGTCGCAGGAAAGACTCATGGCTGCGTAACACGTAACATAGGGGAGTGGACCGACATCGCGAGTGCCGTCCAACTGTTTCACCTCGCGAGAGATACGACAAAATATTCGGAGCTGATTGCCAACCTCCACTGGTTGGAGGGGCTCCACAAGAAGAAGAAGGTATAATATACAAAGACAAATAATACAAATAAAGCGGGAGAAAAAAAAATAAACGTTTGGAGAAAATATCAAGTTCAGAAAAAAGTTGTAGAAACAGTTGTTGATTTTAATGACAGGAAATTGAGTGTTGAGGTTTTTTGTTTGTTTTTTCTTTATGTAAAAAAAAGGTGCCAGACGAGCATACAGTCTATCTGATGGTAAGTGAATATTGTCGTCCTTGGACATCCGTTATACATGCCAACATCTGTCCAGATGTTTCTCCAATGAAATCTAGTTCAAAGAGAGGGAAGCCGTGGGCAAAGGCTTTGCAAAATTGTTATACACCATTGCAATCCAATTTGTCCAAAATGTAAACAAAAATCGTGGCCCGAGGTTACTGACACGGCCTTAAATTTAAGGGCGAGTTGATAATTGTTAACATATTCATAATTTGATTCGTAGAGACAGACTGCAAATTTGCCTTAGATTTTAAGCTAAACGTTGAGATATTTCATTGATTTGATTTTGTTTTAGGCAAATTGAATTGGAACCAACTTTACATAAATAATGTCATATGAACCGAACCGAAGTTACTGCTCTTGCGCTAGCACTAAATGTCCGGACCGGTCCAAAGTGAACACGGGGCGAATGCGACGGCTTCTGGAAAAAAAATCTAATGAATTTCAAAAAATCCTTTTAATAACATGCATTTGTTTTTTTCTCTGGTTGGTCTAATAAATGAAACATCTATCGATTTCAATCTATCGCAAAATGCTACCTTTGCTACCAGTAATTCCGCGGGACACTTCCAAAACGGAACTAGTGAGACTATTTTGTCCCACCAGTTCCGTTCATTGTACTATTGGGAATAGTATTTTTCCATTAGTTTCGTTATCTGATTTGTTTGTATGAAATAGGTACCGGTGAAGTCTAAAACACTGCAGGTAATTTATTAATATTGTATGGCAATAGATGAGAACTCAGCATTTTATGCTGTTTCTAGATATCCAGTTGCAAATGACATGATAACCCAATAAAACACATTTTGACAATGTGCAGTTCCGTCGAAGCAAGTCCAAATTAGCTCTTAAATGATAGTAGATTTTACTGAGGACAGAGATAGACTCCTTAGAAGCACACGAAAAATGCAGTCTTTTGCATTAATTAACTAACACATTTAACTAACACATTTAACTAACACATTTAACTAACACATTTAATTAACACAAACTACGCACAAACACTAGGTACTTCGAAGTTTAATAAACTGTCACTATTAAACCACAGACCTCATAATAGATATTTTCTACAAAAACTGAAGCATAACTTCTCGAGTTCCCGCCAAAAACTCTTTCCCAATTCCTTCATCCATATCTATTACTAAAAGGTAGGGAGCGCATCCAGGGGCAACATTTGTCCTTCTCGAGGGATCTTAATTAAACTTGGCATAGTTTTAACTGATGTGCCGGGTTACATTTAGGGTACTTTTTAACCCTATATAAAGAATCTCGCGGGAATCACTTTAAAGTTCACGCGTCGATGACTTCGCTAGTCTTTCTAAAGATACCTAAGTGATCGTACCTAAGTTTCGCGCTCTTCTCGCGCCTGTTTCCTCTGGCTACTGCTACAGCTGAAGCAACAGCTGGACCGTCTTCAGAGGCCTATGAACAAAATAAAGAAGAAATAAGAAAGAATATCACATATCATCATTTGTATATTTTTCCGTTATTTAAAATCAACATCATCATCTCTAAATTTCTGCGTTGCTAATCATAGACAAGCTTCAGCTTTTTCATCCAGCCACTACCCACAAACTTCTTGAAATATAAACAAGGTTTTTCTTTTCCTTTCGTTAACCAAACTATAGTATTTATAAATGGTATCTATTAAATGAATTTACGAGTAAAAGAAGCGTTTATTAAAATAAAACAAAAAAATACAAAAGCACACATAACAATAAAAAAATAACACTTTTATAAATATGTCTCCTTGAGCATTTGTTACTCAGAAAATTATATATACTGTAAATGCCTACAACACAATTAAGTGACGGAGGCCATTTTATAAACGATAGAATAAGAAAAAATATATATAAAAATAATGTAAAGGAAATGTAGAAGATAATTTAAGATAATTAAATTGATTAAAAAGTCTAGTTGATAAATAACCCCGGCGTGTCTTTAGAATAACACCACTCGCACATCTACCCGCGTGTGTCGTGTCGCGGCGACTAACGGATAACAAAGTGACTAACACAAGCCTCGAGGAACTGCACCACATTTACCAGTGGAGTGGTAGCAGTGGACGATTACAGAGCCGGTTAAGGGTTTGGTTACTGACCAACTGTTTCACAAGTATTAGATATACACAGGGCCGTCTTAAGTCTATTCTGCGCCGGGGTGCGGGAGTGTATCCTAAGACAGTCAAACATCCTATTGTGTATCCTATGACAGTCAAATATCCTATTGTGTATCCTATGACAGTCAAATATCCTATTGTGTAATTGTTTACTATAGCGTTATATTTTTTCATTACCTTTAAAAGGTGAGCGCCCGGGGTGCACCGCACCCCTTGCACCCCCTGGTAAAGACGGCCCTGGATATACAATTAGTACTGGATATACAAGTATATTTTAGTGTCAGGCATTATTATGTACTATAGCATACCATTCCATCAATCTGTCTCTCCAGTACTGGATACGGACCTCTCCCAAGGTCTCCTCTCCCTCACACAAGGTCTTCGACTTTCATCTAGACGCTACGAAAATATAAAAAAACGAAAATATTAAAAGTTATATGATATCTGCTTACGTCCTCTTGAGGAGCATCGTCTGTAGTTGTTTGTACTCCAGGGTTTGCTTGTACTCTTGGTATCGGGGCACCGTATTGGCTGAACGGACGTGGTTGTGTTCTGAAAATAATAGAGAAACTATACACATGTATTCATAAGCAGCATCCGTCTCTCTACTGCTAGACTTCTCCCAAAGAACCCCTCCACGTACGACCTTCCACTGTTATTCAAATAAATAATTAATCCACTTCGTTATGAAACGTTCTATGATACATTCCCTGAATTTAATCAACGATCAAAAGCATTCAGAAATGATAACCTTTCTGAAATTCACCTTAGTTTGTGGAATATCTACCTTTATAAACAGTCTCACCAATAAATGCCTCGTGGAAGAAATATATTTTTAAGCCGGTTTAAGAATGGCACCGCCCACCTCTTCCTATAGGAGTCGTAAAAAGCGACTAAAGCTGCCAGCGCTGAGGAACTGCACCCTCTAAAAGAATGGATTCGCCAATACACTTGTATAGCTTGGCTTTTCAAGGCCATAAATCCCTCGTGCACAAGACAAGGTGCTTGAGGGAAAAGGTTGAAACGAATGGAAAATCTATAGAATACGGTTATACAGTTACGGTTATATTTCCGTATGTTTTGGCGAACATTAAAATACGTATATTATCTATTTACCTAAACATTATCAATTCCCTTTTACCTGAGTGTATTAAAGTGTAAATTAATGCCTGTAGCATTCTACAGGACTCCAAACCGCATCGCATTATAACTTCAAAGGAGGATAATGTACACTTAATATATTCAATACGTGACACATGTATGACTATGCATAATGAGTATCTTATACCAACCTTGTGCCAAATGCGGTTGCCACTGCGGACGCAGTGTTGCCATCCTGGCCACCATTTTCATCGGATTCCTCGTTCTCAGTCTGTTCTATGTCATTTCTTTGACCGGTCTGAATCCCGCTTTGAAGAAATGCGTCTTGACCTTGCGCTGAACCGGGCTGGGAAATTTGAGCTTGAGGAAATTGTTGAGCAACCTGGTCAAGTTGCTGTTGTTGTTGCTGAAGCAGCTGCAACTGTAATTGCTGCTGTTGCAAGTTTTGGTAATACTGCTGCAAATCTTGATTGAAGCTCTGTAAATTGTGTGTTTCCTGTTGGTCTGTTTGAACGGGGTACGGCTGGAAATCCTGCGGTTGATATGCTTGTTGATATACGAGTTGCGGCTGATATTGTTTATCATCTTCTACTTGACGAGGCACTCCATATTCATTCGGCTGTTGATTCTGTTGAGGCAAAACTGCAGGTTGAGCTTGTAATTGAGGAAAAACTTGCTGCTGAACTAACTGGTTGATCTGCTGTTCAGGAACCACAAAACCAGGCTGAGGCTCTTGTCTTGCCAGTAATGCGGGATTCTGTATAAAACCTTGGTGCGTTTGTAAAACGCTCTGCTGCTGCCCAGTTGCTAATTGCCTTTGAGCCAAAACCGAAGGTAAAGCCGAAAAGTGAGCTGGGCCATCGAATCCAACAGGTGCTTCTTGGACTGGTTGATAAGCTAAAGGCGCTCTAAGTTGCCCGAACTGCTGCAGAGACACCAACTGAGGCTGGAGTCTAAACTGCGCTAAGGGGTTCAAATATAACTCCGGTGGGAACTCCTGAAGTTTTTGTTTGGATACTTCCACGGACACCTTTTGTTTCTGAGCTATTGCTTCAGATCCTTCAACATCATCAGTCTCTCCTTCATTCAAATCCAAAGATTCCGTTGTGAACTCAGCCTGCGTGGTGAAGTCGTTATATCTAGGAGTTGTGAAAGTGCTCTCTGTAGGTCTGGGAGTGGTTCTTGGTAGAAACTGACTAGGTATTTGAGGGTTTGGCAAGCTGGTGGCAGTAGTTTGCGAATCCAGTTGTCTCTGTCTGGCATACTGACGGGCCTTTTCTTGTTGTGCCTGAAACTAAATATTGGATTATTAAGAGCAGAAGGAAGAACGTGTTATTGCAAATGTAAAAAAGAATATGGCCACTCTTCTCCCTTCAAATTCCTTGTTGGAATATACTGCTCTCTTGCAACTATATCGAAACGTGCAGCCTGCTCTACTTCAGCATTTTCTCTATTAACAGCAGTGGGTAGCTAATCTGTGGTACTTTTAAATTTATTTTTATCTAAACGTTTAGAGCAACTCTACCTGAGTTTGTCTGAATCTCTCATCCAAATTCTTGATATCAGCGTTGAAGGTGGGTCCAACATATTGCTGTCCGTTGACGGGGGACACTTGAAAGATGGGTTGCTGCTCCAGCGTGGGCAGTCCTTGAACTGACACATCGTCCTCTGGCGCTCCAAAGTCATTAGGCACTGCAGGTCTTCGTGGTTCAACAGGTGGAAGGTATTCCTGTGATCTTGGTTGCTGCAAAAGTATTCAAATTAAAGATGTATAGATAACATACTCTACATTTTTAATATTCATACTGAGTCCCACGTTTTTTTTTACAGAAAGATGGTGGTGAACGAACAGCCAGTCCACCTGGTGATAAGTGTATACTGTCGCCCATGGATTTCCGCGATACATGCCAACGCAATGACAAACGTTGGCACCCATACCTTTGCAGATTCAGGAATGGATTTGTAGAAAGGATTGGGAAAATGGAAAGGGATAGGAATAGGCTCTGGCATATCTCACTACCAAAACTCGTACGTACATTGGGGGAATAGGACAATATGGGTAATGTATTTTTCATTAGTCTTCTGTGAGAGAGGTGGGTAATATTAAGAAATACGACGATCTTGTGCGACATCGTCAAATGTCGCTCAACATGTCTCTGGAATCTGTCATAGTACGGCACGTGTCTGATAGTTACTATAATTTGATAATATTAAGTAGAGTCTCCGGCCAGAAGAGATATAGCGTGATTCTTCCACTTTCTTCTATCTATACAAACCTGCGCAGAGGTCTTCTGCGGCAGCTCGAAAGCGGGTCCAGCAGGCCTCCAGCCACTAGAAGAGTACGGTGCTGGGGGTTCTGCCACCACACCACTTAGCACCAAGGATAGCACCACCAGTAATTCCTGACGAAGATTGAATTTAATTAAAATTAAGTTATTGCTGTTAATATGTTAATATTTTTATAGGGGCATATCTTACTTCATTTTATACTACTATAAAGCTGCATTACCACTCACTGACTGACTGACATATTTTTTTATTATAAGACTTAATAAAATTTAAAATATTTTTAAGTTTAAAAAATGTACATAATGTATAGACTTAACGGTAAGTAACTTCAGTTTTTTTTACATAATGTAAATAAAAATATCTTTCAAATTAATTCAATGTTCAACGGATACTATTTGCAAATTTTTTGAATATATTGTCTTTGAATATTTTGCGATATTTCTTCAAATAGTTTTATCGCAAAAATATATCATTTTACACTATAACGCTAAAACCTATTAAATTTCACATATGAAGTAACTGTTCTAAATATTTAATTAATTATTTTATCTATGTCAAAGATCGATGTGCAAATCAAACTCACACTTCGTTTTTTTTTTAATTAATTGTAACAACTAAGTAACACTATTCTTATATGGCAATAGCACGTTGTGCCAGTGTCAAGTTGTTTTCGTTACATTTCTTCAATGTACAGTTTCATCTAAATAAGTTAGGAGTTGCTCCGTGAAGTGATACTGAGTTTACTGAGGAAAGAGTCGGACTCCTTAGAAGCACCCGACAAATGCAGTCTTATGCTTTTATTTGATTATCATTAACATTACGTACAAATATTAGGCATAAGTTTAATAAGCATTAACCGCAAAACCCACAATACACAATTTTTATAATAATCAAACAAAAACTCGACATCACCTGTGGTGTTCCCGCCACTAAGCTCCATCTATTGTTAACATCTACATATATATTTTTTATTTCTTTATTAAAATTTTGGTAAATACATATATCATACTTTCTTTCGAGACAAATAACATATTATATCTTTTTATTCAGAACTTGCTCGACGCGCAAAAAAGTCCTGCACTTACGATGTTTTTATACTATCGATAAAAAAAATAACACCTACAAATATATATCTGTATATTATTAACATCTGTAGGCATGTAAGTAATATCTGTATATGCAGATATTATTATTAATCCTTTTTTAAACACAATTCTATTTTATTATCTTTTAAAGTTAGTTACTTGAGTGACTATATTTATTATATTTGTTTTTATTCTTAACTATTGATTTGTAAACCCTATATCACTTTAGCACATTGACAAAAATAACAGATAAATCCAAATATCATATGTACGCTCCACAATTAACACAACACAAACACCATATAATTACTATGTAATATTACTGAAGAAAGAACACATAAAAAACGAGTAATCACCTTCATTTTGGTTTCACTTTCGTTCGATATTGCGCACGCGCAACTTTTATATAGACAATAGCATTCGATACATTATCATGCGAAACGCGAACAAAATCGACCTTAAAAACCATGTACCTACCCAAGTTTAAACTTAACAACTTATCATTTAAACTTAATTTATCAACCTTAACTCCATAGAAATAAGACTTAAAAATCCAGTTTTAAAATGCCAATCTAAGCTGGTAAGCTACTAAGGATTTTTTCACGATGGCGATGGTTGTGATTGTGTGATGGGCAAATACCAATCCCCGCTCTAAAACGAACTTTACGACCTAGAGATAAGGTTAAAAAGTATTTTTTAAAGATGCAAAATTATATATACACTTGGTTGTATACCCTAAGGTTTTTTCACGGCGCAGTCGTGATGAGACATCGGTATGACACCTTTAAGGAGCATTTTATCATTCCTCGGACAGTGTGGCAAAACCCTTTTAATATTCTGCGCATGTATTGTGCGTCTGTTTGTCATTTTAACACGTTTTTGATATTAGTTATGTCAGTTTTGTAGGGCGAAACTATGAGATAACGATTGTGAATTTAGAAAGAACATATGTAGAGTCAACAGCAATAATAGGTAAATATTTTTTTCTCAATTAAACGAGTTGATTAAATAATCCCTAAACTAGCGACACTGTATCGTGGCGCTTTTGACGTTTACACACCTGTCAGCTTTCGTAAATATTGATAGCGACGTGTAGACAAATTATTTCTATACTTCATTGTTAAGAGGGAAGGATGTGCGGAAGCGGGATGACGCTTGCCCATACAAACGTATTCCCCTTTTTTCTCCCTGAATACTGTCAATAGGGCAAATTTTTAATATGTCACAGATATCTACGACCACCATGTTCTTACGTTTTGATTAGTTATTTCTTATAAGAGCTAGGACACTCCAAAAATAATCAAATAATGCCCCAATAAAGCGCTGAATAAAGGACGGCCAGAGTGCAATTTTAACAACTAATTTAAAAAAGCATAACGTACCGATTTAAAGAAACTATTCTTTAATGAAATAAAAAAACCTCGATACGTTTCTACAGGAGGAACTTCGATAGTATAGATTTTTTATAGGTATTGTACAATAATGCACTGGCCACGTTACGCCTCTTTCACAAAAGACTACCTTAAAATGTACTGTATTTGCTATTTTTCAGACACTTTCTCCCAATACATTCCTAAATCTGCAAAGGTAGGCAGCGCATCCGTGGGGCGTGCCAACGTTTGTCATTCTGGACTGATGTTGGCATGTATCGCGAATGTCTGTGGACGACAGTGTTCACTTACCATTAGGTGGACTGTATGCTCGTCTGTCGCCTTTTTTTTCTATAAAAAAAGCTTTTGATTTATACCGTTGCACCTATTGTCACCGAAAGGTCGGTCTTTTGGGAGGAGGGTGCACGCTGCAATCCTATACCCGTTGACCGCACTCAACCCTTCTCTCAAAGGAGATTACCGTGAAATGCACTGCATTTACCACTGCATAGACGACTATTCATACAGTCCTACACTGTATGAATAGTCGTCTATGAAAAACAAATGATACTCTTGTACAATTTCACAGCACTTTTTGCTGATTCACATTATTTATTATTAATTATGTTTTATTTTTAAGTTTTTTTTTTCAGATTGGCTAAATTATTGTGGTCCTAGTGGCCTATCAAGAGTCACCGGACATGTATGGTTTAGGGCTAACGCAGAAGGCGCTCAGCCAGGAGCAAAAATGTGTGTAGAGCAATGAGACTAAAGGTGAGCAGTGACCCGGCGAAGGAAGGGCTCGTGTCGATACCTGGTAAAAGTGTTGGCTGAAGGCCGGTGTATGTTCACGGTGTAGCGAGGGTGGCGTCCTCGTCTCCGCCGGCGGGGACGGTGTATATGTGCAGCCTGTGAGTGCAGTGTAAGAACCGCATTGGCAGCAGTAATTGGATCGTCGGGGTCGTCCAAAACGTGCCGAGGACTACGATGACGATGGTAACGAGGAGGGTACAACAACTATGTACAATCAAGAAGTTCCTAAAGGTATAATTCGATAAAAAACATATAATATTATTACATATAAACATATAGCAGTATAATTCCAATGTGCCTTTGTTGTCGATACAAGGGGATTATACAGTCAGTCACTACCAGTCGTCTACCGGAATGGATGCATTAATAAGGTGCCACTTGTCACAGATCTTGCACGAAAACATTGACCATCGGGAATATTTGGGTATCTTCTGCACAATATTCTAAAGAATACTACCGGTCAAAGATGTGGCGTCTGTCTTGAAACGATTACTCACTGCTTTCTTAATGTGAACCAATAGTAGTTCCTGAAATTATTTCAAATATTCGGTGTTATCTTTCAAAATATAAAAGATATTTGTGCTTCAAAAGGAAAAGAAAGTCTTGATTTGGCAGTTTCCAATCCAATGCATTTTCCTTGTTCATCGGAAAATTCGTCTGATCTTTGAATGCCTACAAAAATTCCTTGTTCCGCTATTAATAACGAATTCTTTATTCGTCCCAATTTTTCTTGACTTAAAAGTACAGTCCACAACATAAGTACGGGATTCTGGCCAAAGGATTATAAGTGACCAATGAGTCTCATGGAATCAGCATGTTGAAGTGGTAATGGGCCGGTCATATTTGCAGCAGGACAGGCAACCAATGGGGTAGATGAATCCACGAATGGAGGCCATGTACCGGGAAGCGCAGTTCGGGGCGCCCTCCGGCGGTGAACCGACGATATGAAGAAGTTCTCTGTTGATGGCTGGATGACAGGAGCCGAAGACAACAGTGGAGTAATTTATTCTTTCGTTTAATTATTTCTCTTTTCATATGCATTTCTGTCATTTACGTTTACTTTTACGGCATTTGTACGTTTATTTAGCAAGAATATGTTTGATCGCCAACAGCTTACTCGTTAGCAGCGAAACAAGCGCCAAAAAAGAAGTAACATATTTAATCCAATGACATACAATTTTGAAAGGGAGAGTGCACGCTGAAATCCAACAGCCGCTGGATGCGACTGGCCATGTATCCCTCTCTCACAGAAGACTACCTTAAAATGTACTGCATTTCCCACTTTATCCTATTTCCACGATTTACGTACGTGTAAAAGTGAGATACGCCAGAGCCCATTGCCATCCAATCCTACCCCCCCATTTCATCAACCCTTGCTCCAAATACATTCCTATATCTCCAAAGGTAGACCGCGCTTCCAGGGGCGTACTGACATTTGTCATTTTGGACTAATGTTGGCATGTATCGTGGATGTCCATGTTCGACAGTATCCACATACAGTCCACGAGCATACAGTCCACCTGGTGATAACCAGCATACAGCTAGTCCATTGCCTAATAAAATTAAAATATAGTTTAAAAACGAACGCAATATGTTTTAGTTCGAACCCTTCATATGCCTTATGAAACAGACGAACCTTCGAGATCCTATAAAAAAAAACAACATAAAAAAACACGGTGATACTAAATTTCAGCTTAAATAAAAACTAAAAATTACTTGGAAAAACTATTCACATTTTCCGCAGTCAGTTAAAAAAGGAGTAAACGTACATCGTACGTCCATTTAGTACAGAATTGGTGTCCCCCTTGGCGTCTGATAGTTCAAAGTTGGATGCTCCAAAGTAACATTACATTTAAACTTATTTTCTCTACTCGGGATCGAGCAATTTGTGTGTGCCAATATTATTTTAAATTTTAAAGCTTCCTATTAGACTTTTTGGCGGGAACTCGAGAAATAATGTAAGTTTTTGTTTGATTATTATAAAAAATATGCATTATGCGTTTTATAGTTTAAAAATAGTAATAATTTAATAAACTTCAGTATTTTTTGTGATAATCAAATAAAAATATAGACGGCGTTTTTCGTGTGCTGGAAGCACACTCCCGGAAGCAGGAGTCCTTTTCTGTTCTCAGTAAACCTGCAATCGCTTTACTGAGCTCCTGACATATTCCGATGGGACTGGACATTAAGAAAATGTGTTTTAAATTGTTTTGACTCTTGCCACTGGCAGAATGTGGTAGAATGTGGCACCATTGCCATATATGAAAGAAAAAAAGCTATCTATTTATTTATTTAAACATAGCAGAAGGTACAGTTATAAAAAACCAATGCGCATATTCTTTAACCCGTACATTGTTTATCTATATTTGCTACATAGTTTCGACTCCATGGTGTCCATGGTTTTGGGCTCCGAGAAAGGTTCGGTCACACCCTGCAGGCTGGAGCAGCGGCAGAAGGTGCAGAAAGGCGGAAGACTTAAATACCGGAGTATTGACACCCAATACATTTTTGTCCCTTTGGGTAGGTACCTCGTTACAAGGATCAAATTTGTATAACGTTTTTAATATGTACGATTTTTTAACCTACATAGTGAAAACGTAATAATTTGTTTTAATTTTAGTAGTAAATTTTGGATTATACTTGTATATAAGTTTCAGTATAATCTTTATAATTTTAATATTTGAGTGGGTATATTGTTGTTATAATATTAAAATATTCCAGAATTTTTTTTGCAAACCGTACCAAAATATAGTGGGAAATATTTTCGAATCATCATACCAACACCGTATCGCGCTCTCTAACCACTAAACGTCGAGTTCGCTTACGAAACGAAGAATACTGGATCGAAAAATATTTACCACGACTCCTTACTGCTTAATTATCTAAAATATACCGCCATAGCCTACCGTACACATTTCTCGCAGGGCTGTGTGCTATCAAGCAGCTCTAGAATACCACCATTATCTTCCCATACGATAATAACAAGAGATAACAATGCGGCTTGTGGTAACCGCCCTCGGGAACTACACCACCTCTAAGGGAGTGGACTCGCCAAGTCTTCGTCAGCGTGTCGTGTTAACGCCATACATTCCTCATGTACAATACAATGTACATGAGGTGGCCCGTGTCCAGAAGTGGTTACACGATAAAAGACGATGCCCATGTCCAGACGATAAAAGCCCTGGTTACAGCTATGTTTACACATCCCTCGGTAATAGCTCGATGAAGAGCGGTAGAGGTAGGTATTTATTCACGACCACCATTCATGAGTTCAAACTGTGTCAAAAACCTGTGCCACTGAGTACCTATTAAGTAAGGATTTTTAAAAATATCACTAGCTCGACGGTGAAGGTAAACATGGTGAGGAAACCCGCGAGCTTAAGAATTAAAAAAATCTGGAGCATTCTCACTGGGTCTGCGTGGTGAATTTACGGTAAATCCAGTAATGATTTACTAAATCCAGTAATGATTTACTAGGGCAGGCATGTACAGTAGGACGTTATATCAACACATCTCCATATCTTTGCCTGCTGTATCTCTACTGAATATGAACTTCTCTCCATACAACCACACAATATTTTCCCCTTCACAAATTCTATCGTGTAGAGAGTATAGCCCGATAAAAGGACCAACTGCATCATTCGTCTCCGCGACCATCGGCCCCGTGTCTTCGACGCCTTTGAGCTACCATAAAAGTAGGTAGGTAATACAATAAGTTTGGTAACTTCAAATGGGAAATGAGCGAACTGCATAAATACTGAAAGTGGCACCAGCTTCAGAGGTTGGTTAGGTTTACGTCCTCTGGTGTTGTCCCGCGTCGACTTTATGTTGACATTTTTAGTAATTAAAAATTGTTTATTTCAGTTTATGGACGGGGAAGGGTGTACGCTGCAACCCAATAGCTCCTGGGTGCAATTGACTGGCCTCGTTACCCCTCTCTCACAGAGGACTACCAAGAAATGTGTTGCCATTTCCACTCTAACCTATTCCCCTATGTACCTACATACGTGTTTTGGTGGGTATCCATCCTATCCCTCCCAATTTTCCCAACCTTTTTTCCAAATCCATTCCTACATCTCCAAAGGTAGCCAGCGTATCCGGGGGCGTGCCAATGTTTGTCATTTTGGACTGAAGTTGGCTTGTACCGCGGATGTCTATAGCCAACAGTATCCACTTACCATCAGGTGGACTGTATGCTCGTCTGCCACCTTCTTTCTATATAAAAAAAAGTTATTCAATAACAGTTTTTTTTTGCTGGACATCATTTGCCAGTATATTACCTACGTTTAGTATATTTTTTTGTTGCTAAATACGAGGCGTTTCAAATTCGTATTTGATAAATTACTCTCCAAAATTTCACTTGCATGTGACCGCATAAAATTATCCAAATATATGATATCTAAAAATAGGAACCTACTTAGAAAGAACCCTCGCTTTATTTATGATGTGGGATGCTTGCCAAATACTGTGACTTCACTTGGGTGATATCCAATGCGCATTTGAATATTACGTGTTTTGTTCTTATTCATAGGGTGATGTATTTTGATAGATTTAGCCCCAAATTTATCAATTCATTGTTGATATTAATATCAGATATACAGACTATGCAATATCAGATATATGCAACCCAATATACAGACGGTAAAATAGATAAGTTTGCAGGTAACTGGATACGACATTCAGTACTGAATGTGTAATAAAATTTTACTGGCGGTTCTCACAGCTTCCGTCGCTCGGTTGGTTGAGCGTCTAGTCTGTAGCATGCAATGCATTAGACTATCATCTATTTTGCTATTTGTACGTACGTGTTTCGGTAGTGAGTGAGATAGATATGCCAGAGCTCATTCCCTAACCTATCCTATTTTCCTACCCTTTCTCCAAATGCATTCCTATAAGGTAAGCAGCGCATCCGAAGGTGTGCTAATGTTTGTCATTCTGGCTAGATTGGTATGTATTGCCAGGCGTGGCTCACTCCGCACTTTAGGTACGAAAATATGCCTACAGCGGCGGGCCCCTGCGCAGGGGTTTGTTTCAGTCGGTTTCCGCTAGCTCTTTGTAACGCACGCGCAAATAAAAGCGTGTAACAACTACCATCATATTGTGTAAGTAGATAAAAAACTTTTTATTTCTTTTTCGAACAAATTTAAAATTTTGTTTTAAAACGAATAAAACTCTACTTATAATTAGTTACATTATAATTATGGATGACGGGTGACAACCTTTGCGATTCACGTACTGAGTGTCATTGTGTGCGTGATCTTCAGCGGTTTAGGGTAATATCGCCTTTCTCCGATGCGCGTAGGATTCAATTTGACTTGCGCTAAATGAAATTTTATTTTGTAGGTGTGTTATTGTGGGCTTTATGAAGCGTTCTTAGGGAGTGAACCTTCTGTACTTGTACTATTAGTTATTCTATGGTATTGCAGATGTCCATTAATGACAATATTGACTAACCACCAGATGGACTGTTCCGCTTTCTATATAAAAAAAACAGTCTCATTATAATGACGTCTGATAAAGGGGCACAGTCGGAAAATATTCTTTTGATTACTCAGTCACTGTTTGTTTAAACTTTTGCGTTTTGTACACGTTTTATATTGTGAATCAAATGAAGATGAAAGTTGATTTTCATGATTGATGAAATGATGAAAGGTAGTTGATGAAATTGCTCGCAACTCCCATCCTGGACTGGTGCAACCCGTGCCGAAAAGTCGAGTGGATATAAAAGGTAAACAAAAGCCATTAATTTTACACGTTTAGACCCGATTCACAATGTAAAATGGCATTTGTATCCAAAATGGAAAATACTTTCAGAGAACCGTGTATAGGATTCTGTTGCAAGGTGTTGCAAGTGTGCATGACCGGCGCTAACCACTTACCATCATGTAGACCGAGGTCCATCTACCACTCTTTCTATATAAAAAAACCCTGGTATGTAATTACTAATTACAAAGTCTAAGAAAAGATTAATATATTTGGTATTTAATATTTGATTGGTTTATAAATATTTGGTAATATATTAGTTAAATAGTACCCATAGGCTGTCCCAGATTGAGCGCCGGATTTACAATTTGTGCTATTTTTTTTTGGCGTTTGGCAACTCTTTGTTTTAGATGTCACATATGACAGTTGCAATTAGTCAACATGGAACGCTACACGAAAGAGCAACGCAGTATGAATTTTAAAGCAGTATGAAGTGGACCATCATTTTGGCGAAAAAAATCATCTTTAGTAACGAGGCCCATTTCTACCTTTACGGATACGTCAATAAGCAAAATTGTCATATCTGGGCTTGGAGAATCCTCATGAGATTCATGAAAAACAGATGCATCCTCAAAGAGTTACAGTTTGATGCGGCTTTTGATTCGGCGGGATCATAGGGCCATTTTTTTAGGTATCGGTATTTAAGTAGGCATAGAGAGGTATCGGAACATACTACAGGAGTTTTTTTGGCACCAATTGGAAGATATGGACCTCGATTAACTGTGGTTCCAACAGGACGGTGCCAAATGTCACACAGCCGGAGAAACAATGACTTTATTTTTTTTCTAAATCAATTCCGGCGCTCAATCTGGGACATGCTTTATATGTATATTTAGTAACGTCTTGTATATTATTGGTGACTGACATTCTGTGATTTCCTTGACATCCGGTTGATTAAAACGTTCTAGGACATAAATAATAATGATGTCAAAATATACTAAGATATCTGTACATATACCTACTTAGATCAAAATCTAAATAATTATAGCATCTACACAATCTATAGCTATGAGGTTTAGTGTTCTTCCCTCTTCTTGGCGCTTGGAAGTCAGACATATCAACTGACACCTTGTATTTTTTTTCTTTTTTATTGGAATCACCTTACACAACACATCCACAAATTGATTATTAATTTTATACACAACCACCAGTGTCAGCGACTTCGTTCGCGTGAACTTGAGAGTGATTCCAGTGGGAACTCCATAATGGATCTGGATAAAAAATATCCTAAATGTTAACTGAGCACATAAGCTAAAACTATGCCTGCCAAGTTTCATTAAAATCCGTCCAGTAGCTTTTGCGCTATGTGCGCTCAGACAGACAGATAAAAAAATCTAAAAATAATTGTATTGTGGTCTGTGTTGTTCGTAGAGTTACACTGCAATTATTTAAAAAAAAAATTCCTTATTAAAATCATTTTCTAAAGAAATTAACACAGTTTCAAAAATATTCCAATCAATTATCCTTCAAAAATGTTATCCTTGTTTCTACCGGTCAGTTTTCGACGGACATCTCAGTCGAAGCACGCGCGGATTTTGACCTCGACGAGTTGGGAATTGTAATCGAAAACCGACCTTAACACTCCTTAACTATGTCAAAGGAATAATTGCGGACATAGTGAAAGATACACTTTAAAAAAAACATTATCGATTTGCTTGCTAGCCTTTGTTTCCTTTGCCTGTAGAATAATGTCCTTTAATTGTTGTATTTTTCTTTTCATATAGGTATGGCAATAGTGCAATGAGCATATTCTGCCAGTGTTAAATGTTCTTTATAATAGTCAAAATAATTTAGAACATATTTTGTCAGTCTAAGTCAGTACGTTGAAGCAAGTTAGGAGAGTGATAGCGAGATTACTGAGTACAGAGATGGGCTTCTTGGTAGCTCTCGCAAAATGCAGTCTCATGGTTTTATTTCATTATCACAAACATTATGCACAAATTATTAATTGAATCTGCCGGGGTACTTGGCCGAGGTCTTCTGGAATCTCTTCTCTTTCTTCCAAACGTTTCGTCAACGGTTGCGCTCGAGAAGCCGAAGAGATAACATCTCTCCGAAAGTGAACGCAGTCGCCACTGAAGATGTCAACCGCAGTTGTTGACGAAACGTTTGGAAGAAAGAGAAGAGATTCCAGAAGACCTCGGCCAAGTAGCCCGGAAGATTCAATTAATATGGACACCGGCCGAGAAAGCCTACACTCCACTATTATGCACAAAACTAAGCACTTTGAAGAATAATAAACTATCACTATTAAACTACAAAACCCATAATACATCATTTTTACATTAATCAAACCAAAACCTAAACCATCGCTTGTAGATTTTCCGCCACATTCGAAAAACACATTGACGTTTAATAAACAATCATTATTAAACCACAAAACGCCTAATACACAATTTTTACAATAATCAAACAAAAACTCAACTTCACTCCTCGAGTTCCCGGAAAGAAGTCCGTTATCCATGTTTTTCTTGTTTTCTTATATGACAATAAAGCAATTGGCGCATTGTGCCAGCGTTAAATTTTCTTCGTAATTAATAAATAATAACTCGTCAATGGCCAGTTCCGTCGAAGAAAGTTAAGAGTCGCTCAGTAAATTGATAGTAGGTTGACCGAGGACAGAAGAGTTGGATTTTCATCCACGATGCACTATTCCAGCACACGAAAAATGCACTGTTCATCAACCACAAAACCCGCGCAATACATAATTTTTACAATAATCAAACCATAACTCGATTAACACTTCTGGAGTTCCCAGCAAAAAGCTTATCATCGATGTTAATAGTCGGCTTAGATGTATGAGGGGAGATCCAAAAGTTTCCGGCCTAACAAAGAAATAAACACCCAAGTTCATGAAACTATTCTTATTTTCAACACAGTTCTATCTGTTTGAACACACTTTTCGAATTGTTTAATTGGCATTTCTATCCCAGTATAAATATAGTCAGAAGTTTTGTTTTCTAAATGGACGAAAACCGCAGCGGTCACTTCATCAGTGGAAAATCTTCTACCCTAACCCTTACCTTAACCTTGAGTTTTGAAAATAAATACTAATCACCGGGAGCCAAGTCAGGACTATAGGGTGGGTGGCGTTCCGTGAAGCCACACTTTGAAACAGCACCTTTCGCAACTGCGGCGACGTGGACCCTGCATCCGCATTGTCAGGGAGAAGCCGCACACCTTTGTTTAGTTTTCCACGACGTCTCTGCTTAATTACTTCTCGTAATTGCTCTATAAGATTAGCATAATAGATTAAAGTCCCCTTAATGTTCCTTTATCTCTATAAGTAATATTTCTTGATAATCCCAGAATATTGAAATCATAATCATTTTGGTGTACTGAATCACCTTTGCCTTTCTAGGCGGTGCTTCACCAGAACGACGCCACTCCATCGACTCCCTTTTGAAAGGGGGATCATAGTAAAGAACCATAGTATCATCCACAGTAACAATTGACTCCAAAAAAATCGTTTGCATTTCTCTGCAAGGCCTCCAAAAGTTCCTTTGGGCACGCTACTCATTCACTTCGCGGTACACTTGAAAGAAGTTTTGGCGCCCACCTCGCACTAACTTTATTCATATAAAATCCTTCATGACGAATCCTAAGGACTGTAGTTTTTGATGTTGTTTGGAGCGAGTGCCTCAACGGGTCGACTGGAGCGAGGTTCGTCGTCGATGGACTCTTGTCCTAAACGAAATTGCTTAAACCAATCTTTGACGGTGGAATATGATGGTGAAGAATCCCCGTACACATTACCCGACCTTCGTTTGATATCGGTCGGGCTAACACCTTCCTTTGTAAGGAACTTAATCACGGATTTTTTTTTTTATGGACGAAGGTGGCAGACGAGCATACAGTCCACCTGATGGTAAGTGGATGCTGTAACCCATAGACATTCGTGATACATGCCAACATCAGTCCAAAATGACAAACGTTGGCACGCCTCCGGATGCGCTGCCTACCTTTGGATATAGGACTGGATTTGGAGAAAGGGTTGGGGAAATGAGGAGGGATAGGATGGGAATGGGCTCTGACACATCTCACTCACTACCGAAACACGTACGTACATTAGGGAAATAAGGTTAAGTGTGGTGTACGTAATTGCAGTTTAAACATTTTAAAGATTTTGAGACTTCCTGTTGGGCTGAATCGCGGAATTAAAACTAACGTGGGTTGAACTCTAAAAAGTATATACGAATTAGCAGGATAAATGATAATTACAATGATGTAAGAGTATAATTTTTGTTGAGGACACTTTTGTCAACTACAATCTCTTAATAGATAGAGGACAGTATTGTCACTACAACCTTATAGGTCGCCGGGGGATGTGGACTGTATGTGTAGGATGGTTTTCTACGGTTCGGTAGAAACAATAATAACGCCTTATTTTCTTCTCTTCGATAATATCAGCAGAGCCGGGGCAGGGGGCAGAGGTACTTGTTGTTCTACTTGTCCTAGTCACTTGGTTGACCGTTTGTAGTGTTCGGAGTGGTGCCGCTGATCGGAATGCCGGGAAGTTATTTTTTTTTTTTTTTGTTAGGAGAGACAATCGGGAAAAATCCTGCATGGGACACCTGGTACCATCTAGTCTGGCTGGGCCAGCCTAGGTGGTACCAGGTAGTGTCGGACTCCTACCGACTAAAAAACCTGATTGCCTCAACATCGTGTATGTATAGTTCTTGTGGCCCTAGTGGCCTTTCAAGAGTCACCGGTCGCGTTGATGTAGGGCGAGCGCAGAAGGCGCTCAGCCAGGAGAAAAGTGTGCGTTGCAACAGCCTAAGGGCTCCCCCGCCGGTAAACCGGCAGAAGGAACGGACCTCGGCTTAGGGCGTTGCATTGGGGGGATACCGCGGGATCGGGTGTCGGCGAGAAGCGCCCAGGCATGTGTCGATGCCTAGTGAAAGTGTTGGCTGAGGGCCGGTGTGTGTTAACGGTGTAACGAGGGGGACGTCCACGTCTCGGCCGGCGGGGACGGTGTCTGTGTACTGTGGTTTGTGTGGGAACCGCATTGGCAGCGGTGATCGGGTATGCCGGGAAGCCCAAAATGGTCCGTCTTTTATTCTATTTTAGCTTCCCCCACTACTTTTCTACATGTGTACCCCTCCCGCTACCCGCGGGGGATCATTTATTCATACAATACACAGTTTATGCATTTTACATATTCTTATTGGATTCTTATAAGATACTTATTAGATGTAAACTAGCCTAAGAGGGATCTAATAAGATCATGACGCTATAACGTTCGGTTTCGAGTGGACGGGGTGCGCGGTTTGCGCGACATATTTACGTAACCCCGTCCCCCGCTTCAGGACTATAAATATTATATTCGTCCGCCAGGTGGCGGAGCGCTCAGTTGTTCCCCGAACGTCATAGCGCCCACAACTTATCCCTAGCATGCCCTACTTACCCTATTCACCAACAATTATCCTAATAGGGTAATAAAAGACACACTAGGGATCATTTTAATATCAATTACACAACAAATAATCATAAAATGGACATATAGGTCATTAAACAGACAGTGTAAACATAACGATATTAAGAGATATTCATACATTCATAAGACACTAAAGAGAAAACAACTATATAAGCGAAACTATTATCTATACATATACGAGTACCCTAGCTTTTTACATCGTTTATTCATTCCGTCGTTAACAATTTTATTGTGTAGTTATTATTTGCAAGTTAGATGTATAAAGGATACAACTCTTGGTTATGTCGCCGAAAGACTGTGTAATCTATAAAATCTGGTTTATTCCATTCCGTCTCCAGGTACTCATCCCCACACTACTGACAGTTTTCAGAATCATATTGATTTTGACATTGACCAATAATATATCGAACCTAAACACCCACAAATGACAAATGACTATATACATAAAGGACCTTATTGTCGATTATAGTTTTCCAGATATTGTTTTTTCTTTTTGTGAAATATTAAAAAAAAAATGTCAGTTGTTAGAGCATGTTTAATTAAGTTAACTAAAATCAATAAATATTCATACCGATAATAAGGTATTGTTTACGATGCGCACACTAGGCGCGCACCTGCCTCGCGTTACGCGAAAGCAGCCCGAGGAATGTGCACTCGGGCCCAAATGTATTAAACTTACTCAATATATCCACCAAAATGGTGGGTAAGCACAATGAACAACAAAAGGCCTCACTTACCCCAGGTGGTTTTGCCCACACACAAATCTGGAAAGTGTACCTACGCTAGTCCCTACTAGACGTGACCTATCTTAGTGTGATTGAATAAATACATACATTCACAATAGATACTTGTGTAGTAATCCAAGTCTCGTTCCGTGGTGAGCCGGTGGCCGCTATCGTTCGGCAACTCACACCCGGCAGCAAATCACCTCGAGAATCACTTCCAAACCACAAGCACAATCACAACAAATCCAACCAAAACACTCGCGTGGCACAGGATATCCGCGGTCAAGACCTATTACTAGGCGCGAATAACAAATATCGACTGTCCTAGGCCGCGGTGTGAATGTATCTCAATTTAACTCTGCTCGCCGCCGAGCGCGTGTTACTACTCAAAAATATCAAATTCTCAAACCGCCTTCAATATGGCGGGGACAAAAAAATGTTGCTTCAAATAATCAAGGTATGCGGGTATGCAAAGATGCTCGCGCCAATTCCAAACAATCCCCCGTCCCGAGCCGAAGTATTCGGGTCGCTAATCAATGGGTAGGCGGGATAATGTCGCGACGGCCCGCTTCAAAATAGAATCGCCCACCAAGACCTCGGCTAACCTGGGAACACCATCAGAGCCCGGAAAAAGGTTAACAATGCGCCCCCGGCGCCAACACAAGGGCGGTAGGTTAGCATCTTTAACCAACACGAGGTCCCCAACCTTCGGCGGATTCGTTTTATCCGTCCACTTGACGCGCTGCTGCAGAGTGTGCAAATATTCAAGGTGCCAGCGTTTCCAGAAACTCTGAGTGAGCTGCTGGAGCAATTGAAAACGCGACAAACGAGAACTGGGCACATCAGTCCAAGGGTACTCTGGCAGAGCGACGAGTGGCTGACCAATCAAAAAATGGCCCGGCGTTAGGGCTTCCAAATCATTCGGATCCGACGAAAGTGGGCATAGCTGTCGAGAGTTGAGGACGGCCTCAACTTTCGCAAACACGGTCGCGAGTTCCTCAAATGTGAGAATCGTCTCACCAATAACGCGCCTCAAATGGGTCTTTGCCGATTTAACTACGGCCTCAAAAATTCCACCCCAGTGCGGACAAACTGGCGGATCGAAGCGCCAGGTTATCCCACGGAGGGCCATCTCACGACCCAAATTCATTTTCTGCTCTTCAAGAAACTCATACACATCCCTTAAGTAGTTATTGGCCCCCTGAAAATTAGTTCCGTTGTAGGACCTAATCAAGGTAGGGAGTCCCCTACGAGATACAAATCGGCTGAGGGCCGCTACGAAGGCTTCTGTGGAGAGAGCAGACACAACTTCCAAGTGTGTGGCCTTAGTAGACAGGCACACAAAAACACACAAATATGCCTTTACGGATTTGGCATTACGAAGCTGAGAGGACTTCACCAAAAAAGGGCCAGCAAAATCCGTACCAACTGTGGCAAAGGGTCTAGACTCAGAGACTCGGTCCGCGGGCAAATCGCCCATCTGGGGTTGCATGGTAGAAGCTTTAGTTCTGTAACAAGACATGCAACGAAAAATGACTCCCCGGACGAGTCGTCTAGCCGACAAAATCCAAAATTTGCGCTGCAAAATCGCCAACAGTGCGTTACAGCCTGCATGGGAGTTCTTGAGGTGTCGATCAATCGCCAGCAACCGCACCAAATGTCCATCTTTCGGCAAGAGAAGAGGATGGCGAACACTATGAGGCAAATTGGCATGTCTAAGCCGACCTCCCACGCGCAGTAGATCCGAAGGATCCACAAAGGGATTCAATCGCACAATAGCGCCTTTCAATTTAGAGGGACCTTCCTTCATACATTTTAACTCTGAAGCGAAGCTAACAGACTGTACTACGCGAATCCAACTCAATAGCGCTTCATGTCGTTCCTCAGACGAGATGAAGGCTGACAACAATTTATTCTGTGGGTTTTTAAGATTGTGACGCCAACGTCTAACTCAAGATGTCACATTCAAAAGTTTATCCAGTGAGCTGTACCTGGCCAGCAAAACATCGGGATCACTTGATGATTCCGCTGCTTGGCCGCTCCCGGCACCATCGGCCACTGGTAAACTTACAAAGCCTATCGCAGGCTGAACTAGAGTGATCCGTGAGGCCGGCCAAATTGACACCGGTCCCTTCAGCCAGTTCGGACCCCACCACAACGGATGTCCAATAATCTCTAGGGCTGAGCATCCACGTGATGCACAATCAGCTGGGTTTATTTCGCCAGGGACATGTCGCCAAATCAATCTAGCTTGCGACGCCTGGATCTGGGAAACACGGTTCGCCACAAACACCTCCAAGGTGTGAACAGAAGCTCGCAACCAACAAAGCACAATTTGACTGTCTGTCCATGCAAAGACGTCTACTAACTCTACGGAACGCCCTAGAGTAGCGACGACATGATTCAAGAGACGAGTCAAGAGAGTGGCGCCTGACAATTCTAGCCTCGGTATTATCATACGCGAGCGAATAGGCGCAACCTTGCTCTTTGCTAGAACCGGCGAGACCAAAACATGTCCAGCAGCATCCACTGTGCGTAGATAAACAACCGCTGCATACCCTCGCTCGGAAGCATAACAAAAGCCATGAAGGCTAGCTTTATACTTTCCAGACGGAAGGAAACGTCTGGGCAAGGAAACCCGATTAAGAGCTGGGAGGGATGACACAAACTCTAGCCATTCCAACAATAACTCTCCATGAAGAGGCTCATCCCACGACAATTCAGCAGCCCATAATTTCTGCAAAAAACATTTCGCCCAAAAAATAACCGGACTGATCCAATTGACTCACCAACCGAGCTGAGACTATACAACCCTGAGCACCCGAGTCCAAAAGGGCACGAACAACAATCGAGTTGCCCTTCGGGTCACATACCCGCACAGAGACCGTAGGCAAGAGGATGGTCTCTGTGTTCTCAGCATGGTGAGCTGCAAGTCCCTAACGGGAGAAGTTACGGAGTGAGGGCTCCCTCCACGAGTGCGGCAGGGGACGATAACTGTCTACCCTGCCCTCACCGCGACGACCCTGCACAACATGTGCGGATGAGAGGGGGGCTACAGCCTGCCCTCCCAGGCGGGGTGGACGCCGTTCCAACCTCGGTCGCTCCAACAGCGGGGGGGAGAATCTCCGGTTGCGGTAGACTGTAGAGTACTCCGCAAACCCAACAGCGCCTCTAGGGGGTGGCGAACGCCTACCCCCGCCCGTAAGGGCTCGATCCTGGGCGCTGGACCTGGCAGGACTGTCACCACCAGCGCGAGCAGCCAAATGTCGCTCAGCATCGCGAACACCAGCACCCTCCTGGTTGCGGTTCGCACACAAAAGAACGTGGTGAGCACCACCACATTGTCCACATGGACGAGGCTGAGGACACTCTCGCTGGAAGTGACCCTCCAGGCAATGGTAACACAATCGCCTCTCCTTGGCGATGTGTCGACGCGCTGCTACGCGCAAGGCCACAAATTTGTGGCAAGCAGTCATCCGGTGGCCGGAGCGCTTGCAGTATCTGCAAGCCACGGACTCCTCTTGGGAGACCCCATATCTCGGCCGTGACTGCTTGAAACCCGGCGGACCCTGCGGTCGGGCCAGTGGTCGCTCTCGGCGAACGCTAGGCTGCGGCATCAAGGGAGTGGAACCCTCCACGGTATCCACCCTGCGACACTCGTCTTCGAGGAACCTTTCGAGGTCCTCATAGGAAGGCAGGTGAGTGGAACTGTCCCCACCATACTGTCGCTCAAAACGCAGCCGCATCTCCAAAGGCAGTTTCGCCAACACAATATGGAGCAACAAAAAGGACCACTGGTCCACTGGTAAGTCCAATCGCCTTAAGGCGTTAACCGCCACCAAAACAGGGTTTACAATATCTGTCGGTAAGGCTGACGCACAGGCAACCTTAGGCAGATTCAAAATTTGCCCCACATGGGTGTCAGCCAAAAGGCGCACGTTGTGGTAACGGCGCTTTAACAAGTCCATGGCTGTCGAGTAGGTGCTGTCATCGACCTTCAGGTGCTGTACCAGGCCTAGAGCCTCTCCCTGTAAGGAGGCCAACAGGTACGCCATTTTTTGAGCAGCTGACAGGTCGGTATGGGAGTCCACCAAACTGTTGAACATCCCATAGTAGCTCAACCACTGGTCCAAATCACCGTCAAAGGTGGGAAGGTTGAGCGTGGGGAGACGACCCAACAAGGCATGGGGTGCAACAAGTGAATCCCCACCAGAGGGAGCTGAGATGTGGGAGACCGCCTCGTTAATGGTGTCCACAAACTCGTAAATCTGGCCAAAGTCCGCTTCATATCGCTGCTTCTGCTCGTCCGGTACAGGCGTTTCCAAATTCGCCATAAATGTCAAGCCCTCAGCAAAACTCCTATCTAACGCCACCAAACGGGCCGGCATTTCACTCGCCCGGGCGAGTAAGGCTTGCTTCCGGTCCGGGCGGTTGACCATTGCAACCGCAGAAGAAAACCATCTCAGCTGCGCAGTCATTGCGGACTGATGTGTGGAAAAGGTCACCTTGACAGACATGTCTACACCTCAGGACGCACGCAATACAAAACAAAAACCAAAAATAAAAAACAAAAATAAAAGTAAAAAAAAAACAACAATAACAAAAAAATAACAAAATAAAAAAACAAAAAATGCAGTGGAGGCACAATAAAAACAAAAGGGGTGCGTATGTGTCTTCAAGAAGGTATAACCGTCCAAAATATTAATTAAGACTACCTGACAACAACAACAAAAAAAAAACAAGTTAAATTATCAAATTATCAAATTAAAATAAACGCAACCAAAAATGTACACGAGCGTGGACTCAATAAAACCGCAATGTCCAGCTATTAAAAAAAAAAACGTGAAGCGTTATATCCAAAAAAAATTATTAACGTGTGTGGGTAACTAGCCACCTACTAAACGTCGCACGCGTGGATTCAAAATATCTTCAGAATACAAAATATACGTAGGGCCTAGCCTTCAAACCGTGAACGTAAAATAAAAATCAAAAACCAAATTACCAATATACAAAAACAAAAAGTCATCAATATTAACTACCTAACGGTATTATCAATATCATCAATATCACGTAACGGTATCAAACCACGCTCTGCTACCAGATGTTTACGATGTAGCAGGAGCGTGGATCCAATATACGCAAGGCCCTTAACACGTGAAGTTACAATTATCACGAACAAATATTGAATAATGACAAAACAAAAAAAAGAATGGTTGATGACGGTATCAACCACGCTCTACTACCAGATGTTTACGATGTAGCAGGAGCGTGGACCCAATATACGCAAGGCCCTTAACACGGGAAGTTACAATTATCAAGTTGATGAATAATGACAAAACAAAAAAAAAAAAGAATGGTTGATAACGGTATCAACCACGCTCTGCTACCAGATGTTTACGATGCGCACACTAGGCGCGCACCTGCCTCGCGTTACGCGAAAGCAGCCCGAGGAATGTGCACTCGGGCCCAAATGTAAACTTACTCAATATATCCACCAAAATGGTGGGTAAGCACAATGAACAACAAAAGGCCTCACTTACCCCAGGTGGTTTTGCCCACACACAAATCTGGAAAGTGTACCTACGCTAGTCCCTACTAGACGTGACCTATCTTAGTGTGATTGAATAAATACATACATTCACAATAGATACTTGTGTAGTAATCCAAGTCTCGTTCCGTGGTGAGCCGGTGGCCGCTATCGTTCGGCAACTCACACCCGGCAGCAAATCACCTCGAGAATCACTTCCAAACCACAAGCACAATCACAACAAATCCAACCAAAACACTCGCGTGGCACAGGATATCCGCGGTCAAGACCTATTACTAGGCGCGAATAACAAATATCGACTGTCCTAGGCCGCGGTGTGAATGTATCTCAATTTAACTCTGCTCGCCGCCGAGCGCGTGTTACTACTCAAAAATATCAAATTCTCAAACCGCCTTCAATATGGCGGGGACAAAAAAATGTTGCTTCAAATAATCAAGGTATGCGGGTATGCAAAGATGCTCGCGACAATTCCAAACAGGTATCATTGCTCAATATTGAAAGGTATCATTGAACAAAAAAAAAATTGAAAAAATATTTTCATACTCCACCCATACAAAATAACTATTCTAGCAAAGCACATTTCGCACGGCAAGTCAAACATCTGTCAGTTTCAATATATTTTCCGACCTTTCCTAAAATTTTGTCATTTTTCAATTACCTACATTATAATAAGCCATGACCTTATAAGCGGGTATCAGCATACCCTCTACTCACTTCGACTTGCGATAAAAAGCTTATTTTGACGTCCCGTATCGTCAAAGACACGACATTCTAATATCGACATTTGCCCTGATAAATAAGAACTATAGAGTGTACTTTACGAATAAAATTTACGAATAGTGTACTTACGTTTTATAGAGATACCTACTAATAAAATGAATTTCTAATTTAAAAAAAAAGAAATTAATGACCATCGGTGACTAGGAGACATGAAATTAAATAAAATAGTTAATAAATAATAATTGTATAATAAGACAAATGATAATACAAAATTAGGAGACTTTATAATAGCACCCCGCATCTCTTGAAAGGATAACAATGCCGCTACCACAAGAACTCTAAAACGAGAGTGAACTATACCAACCCTTTTTTTGGAATGGCTAAATTCTTGTGACCCTATTGGCCTTTCAAGAGTCACCGGACATGTATAGTTTAGGGCGAGCGCAGAAGGCGTTCGATCAGGAGCAAAGAGTGCATGCAGCAACGAGCCTAAGGGCTCCTCCGCCTGTAAACCGGCGGTAGGAACGGGCCTCGGCTTATGGCGTTGCTTTGGAAGGGTACCGCGGGATCGCGAGTCGGCGGGCCTACCATCCCTCGTGCATGAAGAAGGTCATGTCCAGCAGAGGACGAAAAAACAGCTAGTAACAGGTATACAACGAGAAACATTCCAAACGTTATGCTTAGTAACATAAAGTTGATATTATAATGCTCCATTTTAACAACTGGAAAAGTCAAACTAAGCCCTACCGCTCGTATAATTTAAACGAAAAATAGCTAACTCTAAAAGTAATTAAATTTATGTGTCTTCTTTGGTTTCTTCCACAACTTCGCTTACCTAAAACAAAGGTTGATAAAAATTAATTAACAGTTGAGTCAAAATTGATTCAATAAAGTACGAACTTCGGAGTAATTCCGATGAGTGTTGTAAAAGCCATATGAATATGAAGCCATATGAAAGTGTTATAAAAGTGAGCGCTGAGCGCTAAAGTTCTCAAGCGAACCCATAAACTGTAGAACGAACTACCCACTAGAGATAAAAGAAAAAATATATAGTAAAAATTTAATATTTTAATAACTATATTATCGATTAATATATATACTAATTATACTAATTAACGATTAATTAAAAAAGTACTATATATAAAAATAACTTCTAACTTTGAATAACCTGTATAAACTAAAGTATGTAGAATTAAGCCGGTCAAACAGGTATCAATTTTACCTAACTACCCTCAAGCGAATGTGCACTGCCGTGATAAACTCAAACAGTTTTATGGCACCAAGAAATTGTTCTGTATGAACACCTCATTTGTAAATGTTAAATAAAAAAGAAAGTATTTCCATGACGCTAGATAGGACGCATAGATAAGGAGTACTTCAAGAAAGCTGTAAATAGAATTTTACTAGGTCGGCGGCGGTAGCCGACATTCCTATATAAAAAAGCTGGTGTCGAGCGCTCAGCGTTTAACAATATTTCTATCTCTATACAACCTGTAAACTAGTTATCTCAGTGTCTGTATTAACGGTGTCTGCCTCGGACATATACTGCGTTAAATGATCCTCTCTCTGTGTGTCTGGCAACTCTTCCTCAATTTCAGGTGTCTCCGTGGTGAGGTTCTCCATCTCGCTCTTTCTTGCTGGCAAAATTTGTCCATCCTTCATCTCACTATCGAGGACTGGTTTCAGCTGGTCATTTAACAATACCATATCTTCTGTAGACGGTTTAGAAAACTGTGAACCAAATTAAAAAAAGGAATAAATAATTGGAAGTGGAATGAAGAGACCCATGTCATAGCTCAGTGGAAAAACCTCAGCTGGCAATTCATTCAACTTAATTATACTGCATATACTTAATTACGTGTTTCGGTGGAGAGTGGGATATACATGCCAATAACAGTACAGAACTACAAGCATTCGCAGCTATCCGGATGTTCGCTGCCTTTAGAGATTTTAGAGCCTTTCTCAACACCTCCTGATAAAGTAACTATTAACAATTTGATAGATAAATTATTATGTACCAATTTTAATCTAGCTGATATTGACTTTGTGACACCTTCTGATAAAATATCGGGAGGCGATGAGAAAGGTCATTAGTAAAATGGTTAGAAAAATGAGGAGAAAATTAGAAAAATAGGTTGGGATGGAAATGGAATCTGGCGAATCTCACTCACTATCAAGACACGTACCTATATTGAGGTATTCCCCAATAAAGGTACGTGGATAAAGGATAAATAAATAAATAGGAATTAATAGGATAGTGGTAAATGCAGTACATTTCACGGTAATCTCCTTTGAGAGAAGGGTTGCGTGCGGTCAACGGGTATAGGATTGCAGAGTGCACCCTCCTTCTCCCAAAAAATCGACCTTTCGGTGACGATAGGTGCAACGGTATAAACCAAAAACATTTTTTTATAGAAAAAAAAAGGCGGCAGACGAGCATACAGTCCACCTGATGGTAAGTGGATACTGTCGGCCATAGACATCCACGATACATGCCAACATCAGTCCAGAATGACAAACGTTGGCACGCCCCCGGATGCGCTACCCACCTTTGCAGTTTAAAGAATGGATTGGGAGAAAAAGTTGGGAAAATGGAGAGGGATAGAATGGGATGGGAATGGGCTCTGGCATATCTCACTCACTACCGAAACACCTACGTATATTGGGGAAATACGATAAAGTATGAAATGCAGTACATTTCAAGGTGGTCTTCTGTGAAAGAGGGGTAACGAGTCCAGTCGAATGCGCCCAGGGGCTGTGGGAATTTAGCGTGCACTCTCCCCCTACAACAAGTTGGCACTATAATACAAATATGTAAACAAATATAATACTTACATCCAAGGAACTATCCCTCGGTATACATGAAGCATTAGCCATCTTCATAACTATGACAAGAACTGCAAACCGCCACATAAGTACCTTACAGGGGACACGGTCCCAACAAAGCCAGCGACGATATCAAATTAACAATGCCGAGTCCGCCCGCTAATGTTTACTTTGTGAATAAAGCTATGTTTTCAAAGATTATTTAATAATATAAACAGAGACTAATTTAAACATTTTTTTGTTATACAATTTTGAGATTAACTGTTGCTCGTATCCGCATGAATTAATTTTCAACACTACGTACTTGTCAGATTACGTACACGTATCTCCCAGGAGTGTCATGTATGGTAGGCCCGAAAATAGTAACAACCCCATCTCTTGCCCTAACCTAACCTAACCTAACATAAGCCCTGAAAAACTACACCACCTCTAAAAGAATGGGCTCGCCAACCCGCTAAGCCAGTGCGGCGTTTTCAAGCCATGATCCCTGATGATGATGGATGATTCGCTCCAACCAATTTAAGCGAGCACATCCCTTATACACAAAACAATATGCATGTGCAGGCCCATGTCCAGCCGTGGATACTGAAATGACTGGTTGCATCCCCCGAGTAGGCAACAACTAGGCAACAAACTAAATAGGCAACAACCGTAACATACCATTAGCCTATGTTTCTTCACCGCTGGGTATAGACCTTTCGCCACCATCGCCACCACACACGATCTTCAGCTGCTTTCATTAAACCACCATTTCAACTTGTTCAAATCGTATCGGTCCACCTAGCCGGGCATCGCACACTGAGCATCCCGGTACGTGGTCTCTATTCGAGGACTCATCGGTTATCGGTCCTACGACATATGACCTGCCCATTCTCACTTTAGCGTACCGTGAAATACGCCAACTTTGCATCCAGGGGTATCTTTGCCCGAAGAACAATTCCCAATATTATGGCTATCCCACCATAAATATCCCTTAATATTGGGATATTTTTGCACAATAACGGATTTGCTTGTAAATTGTTCTTCGGGCAAAGATACCCTTGGATGCAAAGTTGGCGTATTTCACGGTACCTATTGATTCTACGAGCTATTACGGTGACTAGTTTTTTTGGCGCATCTCTTCATTTCGGATCGTATCGCGCAAAGAAACTTAATTACGATATAAATAAATTTCAAAAAATTATTGCATATATTTTTTTTCATATTCATTTATTTATATTTTTATTTGCACATATTTATATTTACCTATGAAATTGCCGTTTTATTTTTTTTGTATGAAAATTATATATTTAATTAATCGAAGTATTGTCCATTACTATCAATGCACTTTTGCCATTTTAATGGAAGTTGATGATGCCTCTGCTATCTATAGCTCCCAGGTACGGGACTCGATGAATTCTCTGAAGGCGTTTTTAACTGCCTCATTGGAGTTGAATTTTTCCCCTGTAAAAAGTTATACGAATTCCGAAGAAAATGGAAATTAGTAGAGGCAAGGTCTGACGAGTTCGGTGGGTGACGGAGAGTTTCCAGTCGAAGCTCCTGTAACTTTGAAACTGTCTGTCGTGTAGTGGGTGGGCGAGCGCTATCATGGAGAAGCAGTGGACTAGAGAAATTAACCAGACTCGGTTGTTTGATAGTTTGCAGTTCTTCACAGTAAACATCTGCATTAATTGTTGTGCCAGATCTTAAGAAGCTGTAGTGGATAATACCGGCACAGCTACAATACAGCTACAATGACCTTCTTTTGAGTCAGTTTACGTTTGAGACATTGTTTGGCTGGGTCTCCCGAGTTTAACCATTGTGGCGAACGTTTACGATTATCATACAGGATACACTTTTTATCACAAGTGACAGTGCGATTCAGAATACCTTCATTTTTGTACTGGTTCAGCAAAGAAGGGCAACTTCGACGCGTGTTTATAGACTTTCCGAGCTTCTTCACTTTCCCGATTGGACGCAAATGAATCAATATCGTGTTGTCACTTACGCCGAACGCTGCTGCTAACAACTCCGACGTGGTTTGAGATTAATCCGCTTCCACAATTGCTTTCAATTCGTCATTATAGACTTTAGTCTTCGGTCGTCCGCGAGTCTTGTTCTTAAGGTCGAAATTTCCAGAACGAAAACGATAAAACTAAAAACGCACCGTTTGGTCCGTACACATCGTTGACATTGCTTGCCGTCTGTACTGCTCATATTAGAAAATAAGACGAATTTTGAATTTTTCCCCGATCGTAAACAACGATATCAAAGCAAAAAGTCGATTGACGGGAAAACAAATAAATAACTGATTTTAAAAAGAATGTCATAGCTTTAATTTGAATTTGTAATTACAAATTCAAATTACAATTCAAAATGATTTGGAATTCCAAACCGAACTCAAGATAACTAAGTTCAAAGTAGTCACTATGAACATACGGCAATATGTAAGGCCCAAATGTAATAAATATTAACATAACCCAATGTAACCGATAAGCAAATACAAAGTATAATTAAATATTACATGCCTACGAAATAACATACGACGTTCAAAACAAGAATTTCATTATCTTTTACTGGAAATGTCGTAATTAAACGTCGGCTTTTACTATGTTTTCTTACGTTAAATGATAGGAAGTAATTTACACATCAAACTGTATAAAGCAATAAAAAACCGAAAAAGTGTGATTCCGGACCGCACATAATGGTTAATTTATGTATTCCTTTTTTTTCATTCAAGAACTCGTCTAACCCATCGGTTGTCTGCAGCAAATATAACCTGCCCGCTTCAGCGTGGTGATTCTGTGAGCTATATCAATGACACAAATAAATTTATACCAAATTTCATTGTTACCAAAAGAAATTTTATAAGTAAAAATAAAAGAGAATAAAAAATAAATCCAAAGAAATACTGGTGGAATAAACACTGATAGATACGATGAACCTATAGAATATGTAGTTTGGCTATGGAACCCTGAACATCTGTACCTAAACCAAGACAGCATTACAGCTGACGAGTGTAATAAATATTGCCGATTTGATTTGATACACTTAGAAGAAAAGGCACAAGTACATCTTGATGACATTCATGAAAAATGCAGAAAAAAGATAAAATTTTCATTAATTTACAATCATGCCGGAATCGTGGATTTTGGATAGAACAAAAGGAATAACCATTGTTTATTCTCCTTATTTTTAATTTCTGTAAACAATATTACTATATGTAATTAGATATACTTTTATTAAAAATGTTAATGCCTTTTTTCCTAGGAGGGCAGCATAGGTATTTTCCAGTATCAACTTATTTTTGCACATCACAGTGGCGCCACTGTCTACGTCATTTTTACCGGGAAAGCAATTTAGAAGCGGCAAAATTTAGTTTCTCATTTAGCCGCCCGCAGAAAATTGGTGACATTGTGTTTTGATTTATTGTTTTAATAACAACCAGATAAACTCAATGGCAAAGGTCAAACTGTATCATTCATTATTTAAACCAAACACTAGATACAGTCAATTATTCCCGGGACAGTGTGCAGGTGGATTGCGATAAATTATTTTATTTTACTGTGAGTATATAAAATATTGTAACTAAAATTGTAAATATTGTAATCTCCAACTAAATATTTAGATAATGTGTTCCGAGTTCCGAGACGTACGAATATTATTCTTTCACGATTTAATTCATACTGCATCTGTCTTTCTGTATTAGGAAAATAAAAAAATGCATCATAATTCTGTCCGGCTATTGCATCTACCCTTATCGGCTTATCCTGTTGGGAAAGAAAGAAGAAAAAATAGTCTTCCCAAGTAGGGATATATGCAAAATTCTACTTTCACTTATCCCTACTGCGAAATTGTAGTAGTGAAAAGAAAAACATTTGAAAACAGGTAAGAACTTTTTAAATAGTTTAAAACAATATTTCAAACAATATATTTGATAATTATTTAACATTGTAAAACTCTTCGGGGTTTGGTTTAGGGTCTCAAATAAAGGCTTATTTGACCCAAATTTTTAGAAAACGTAAAATAATACAATGTGCCTTTAAAGATTTATAGTAGGTACCATTTATAACGTTTGGTATTCGAGATATATTTATAATTTTCTTTCCATTTTCCACCTTCAAAGAATATTCTTTTAATAATTAAGCACAAACATTTTCAACGTATACATATTTCTAACATTAGCAATACAGTTGTCAGCCTTCGCAATTAGCAATATCGTGGGGTTAATTCGCACTTCGTTGACAAAGAGTCGCTGCGCTCAGTACGGTCATCAAGACATTTAATACCGGGAACCCGAAAATTCTGGAATAAACTAGCAGCAGATATTTTCCCGCTACGCTAAGGCATCGGGTACTTCAAGAAAGCTTCAAGAAGTTCAGTGAATAGGATTTTACAAGACCGGCAACGTACCCGCACACTTCCTGGTGCTGCAGGTATTCACGGGCGGCGGTAGTCACTTACCATCACGTGGCCCGTCTGCCACCTAAGGTATAAGTGGAAATGTATCCCTAAGACTAAAAGAGACTAAAAAACTAAAATATATACTAAAAGAGATGACTGGAAAAATAAAATCGTGTTTATTTTTTCCGTAGCAGAGGCGATGAGCTGGTAGGAATAGATGTACTAAGCCATTCTGTCCTGCTCAGCTTAAAACGCAGTAAATATCAAAAAGGCGGTTTGGAGAAAAATTAGCCAAAATTTTATACACGAATTACAAATGTCACAATGGCGATGGCGATATCACAAAAAAACGAGAAATAGATACTAAAATTCTAAATGTTTTGCTGATATCGAGCAATTTTTATACAAATGCAAAACGGTAAAATTGATATTACTGCGTTTTCAGCCGAGCAGAGATGAATTACGATTGTGAAAGAGCGATTTTCGGAACTCAGCCACGATAGGTGTTCTGGTAGTAACTGTGACTTTGACAACAAATTAGCGTACCTTTGAATTCAAATATCGAAACAAATTTTCCAACTAGTGGTACTGGTATTTTTTTTTTTATTTAATTTGCCGCGCTTTTCCTTCACTTTCATTTGTCAGACTACAATATAGTTTTTGCACTTAACGTTACATAACCTCGTATTAAATCATTATCAAACTCCCGATTAGATGACACTTGACTTCATAGTTGAAAAGACGTTGTTCTTCTACCGCATAGATACTTCAGACCAAATCATTTGTATATTTTTGTACATCTTGTCTTCAAGTACCCGACTACGTACATGGTAAATATTCTACGACTGTTTCAATTGTCGTAGTAGATTATCAATCAGAAACTGAATCTGAAATTGTGACAGTCAAACAACAAAGTATTTTTTTTTAAAATTGACACCGTGCAGTAGTCAGATACTTAAAGCCAAGCTACCAAATTTTTCATCTGACCTTTCTGTCCACAGAACCAAAGATGAAGATCATTCTTCTTCTATCCTGTCTCATAGCTGCCATTGCGTCCACCTCTGCACAATGTTACGCTTGCTTAGACGGGAACTGCTACAGTCGCATCACTATATTCGAAGGCCAGCAGATCTCAGGACAAATAGCTATTGACAGAACCGGGAACATCCTTTACTTCCACTTCGAGAATGCACACAAATCGAAGGACTATACTGGCTCTTACTATTTAGACGACATAAGGTTCGGTTTGATCTCAGATATCGACTTCACTTTTGCCAGAGCTGTTGACCAGACAACCCACGATGTTTACATGTCTGGAGCTCAAGGGCTCTACAAATATAACCCGACTACCAACACAACGACACTGATCGGGCTTCACGATGATACCATCTTCTATTTGCAATATGAACGTAAATTGTACTACACGAAGTTTTTAACAAAGGGCATATTTACCTTCGAAAATGGTAGGTCAAAGAGTATTTCAGTGCTCTCAGACTACCAAATCGACGACTTTATTGTTGACAAGCGTGGAGACATTTACTTCATGAGTGATTATACCGTGTACAGGCTAAGGAGTGGCGGCAAGACGCCCAGTATATTTGCTGATGAAATATACACTCTAGCTACGGACAAAAATGGTAACGCTTTCTTCAACCAGCCAGCTACCAGAGGGTTATATAAGCTGAATTATAAGAAAGACACATTGGAGGAAGTGGGTGCCTTCAACGACGGAGTTGCTTTCAAAATTATCTTTGATAGTGACAATAATGTGATATATCATGATATTGATGACGAAAAGATATATTATTTGACGCCGAATTACGGCCGCTGCAGGGTCACCACTAAGGGTAGTGGGAAACAGAAAAAGAAGGGTGTGGCTATGGTCGCTGACGCGGCGTAAGTCATGAACGACTCAAACATTTTTAATGCTAGCAAAAATGAAATATTACAAGATATAAGGAAAATCCAGTAAGAGCAAATTAACAAGATCGAATAAGCATTGTCCGACTGAGATGACAACAACTGAAATAATTGCACTTATGTACAATTCGATATCTACGAATTTTGACTCCATTCAATGGCGTGTTGTCTGAATTGTGGATCCCACTATCACCAGCACAGCAGTTTAGAATCGCTCAACGTCCGAAAAGATGTTGCTTCTCTCAGCGCCTTCTGCATAATGAGGAATGTTCTGAAAAGCTGTTCAATTTCAAAGCTGTGGCATTTTACGAGAGAGTTGCGAATAGGATTCCGCATGGTTAGCAACGTGTCCATGGGCAGCGGTGACCACTTACCATCATGTGGGCCGCTCATCTGTATGCCATCTCTAAAGAAACAAAAAAAAATTGCTTTTAAAGAAAATGTAGAACTGTACCGTTTCCCGTCAATAAATGTTCCCGATCTAAAAAGTTTTTTTTTATGGAAAAATGGCGGCAGTCGATACATGCCAACATCAGTCCATAGTGACAAACGTTGACACGCCCCACGGACACGCTGCCTACCTTTGCAAATTAAGGGATGTATTGGGAGAAAGGGTTGGAAACATGGGGAGGGATAGGATGGGAATGGGCTCTAGCATATCTCACTCACTATCGAAAACATACACTGAGCAATTTACCATACACTGAGGAAATACAATAAAATAATGCAGTACATTTCAAGGTAGTCTTCTGTGAGAGAGGCGTATTGTGGCCAGTCGAGTACGCCTAGCGGCTGTGGGAATGCAACGTGCATTCTCTGTCTACAAAAGTTATAGCTGCTTTTACTGATTGTAAATTATGTAAGTACTAATGCCCATTACCACTTATTTATAAGTTAACTTATATTAAAGATTTATATGAATAAGCAATCGTATTTTCATTGAATGTTGCTCTCAGCAGAATAGGGAAGGTATTTTAAAATAAAAAGAACATTTAACTCTGAAATCATGTTAAAAATTACTGCATTATGGGGCTTAGGAATTGGAAAGGAGTGCAAAGAACAATGACGTGATATCTACATTCATAGGAAAATATGCGCGACGGACCCGTGGTCACACCGCGTCCTCGCACAGGTGTGTGAGGAAATTTATTTCTTAATACAGGTGGTAACTATGAGGAAATTTATTTCTTAATAGTCACAGTGGCACGAGTGAGTTTCAATTATCGAACTGTATTATTCTAAAACGAGCACGCGGTCTTCCCATCGGCTTCCTCTTCTTCTCTGTGGCCGATTACCACAACCACCAACTACAATATTATAAGTTACTACTAAACTATACAGCGTGGTGTCGACTGAATTTAGTATAGCACCCCCACCCCATCTATTGCCGCGAGTGTGGTAAATAGCGACTAAGGGATAGCGAAGCAGCTACCACAACCACAAACATGAGGAAGTACCCCTCCTCTAAACGAGTGAACTCGCCAACCGGCTTGGCCAATGTGGCGTTTGACGGCGATACATCTATATCTATACTATCTGTTAACAGTGTGGCGTTTGACGGCGATACATCTATATCTATACTATCTGTTAACAGTGTGGCGTTTGACGGCGATACATCTATATCTATACTATCTGTTAACAGTGTGGCGTTTGACGGCGATACATCTATATCTATACTATCTGTTAACAGTGTGGCGTTTGACGGCGATACATCTATATCTATACTATCTGTTAACAGTGTGGCGTTTGACGGCGATACATCTATATCTATACTATCTGTTAACAGTGTGGCGTTTGACGGCGATACATCTATATCTATACTATCTGTTAACAGTGTGGCGTTTGACGGCGATACATCTATATCTATACTATCTGTTAACAGTGTGGCGTTTGACGGCGATACATCTATATCTATACTATCTATATCTATACTATCTATATCTATACTATCTATATCTATACTAATATAATAAAGAGGTAAAATTGTGTGTTTGTAGGTATATTGTAGGTAATCTCTGGAACTACTGAACCGATTTCAAAAATTCATTCACAAATAGGAAGCTAGCTGCATTATCCGTGTCAAATATAGGCCATATTTTAATTTGAAATTTTGAAAATAAAACTTATAAACCGAAGCGAAGCGAAGGCGGGTCGCTAGTTTAGTTTATAAGTGACTTTCCAAGAAAGTCACTTGTACATAGGGCGACTAGGTAAATGTTGAGATACCTACTCAAATTTCATAAAGAGAACTCATTTGGGCTGTACCATTTTTAGACATAATCTTTGGAGACACACAAGTGGGTCTTTGAAAACACGTTCGTCTTCGGGGACCCACTGATGGGTCCATCCGGTGGGTCCTCGAAGACGAAGCTAAACAGGCCTTAAACAGCTACCTAAACTTAAATGAAGACATATACAGCAGACATGGGTTGATAGTATGGTACCCGATCAAAACCGCGTCTGATCACTAGTATAGAAACTGCAACATATGCGTTTATTTTTTTTATTACAAAAAATACATGATTAGTTTAAAACAAAACAGTAATATATTGTATAATATCTAAAACATAAAATGATAACGACATGATAACAATACCGGAATCATTGACAGGCCCAAAGTTCAAGTTTACTGCGTCTATAAATAAAGGTGATTATTTTTTAAGAATATTCTACAACATAATTTTGCAGTTGGCATCAAATAAACGGCTAATTGAATCAAATATTAACTGATTAATTAATTATTTGTTACTTTTTATTCTGAAATTATTAATTCTGAGGACAATTATATTATGCCCAATTGTGATTTAAATATCCTGCAAGTGGATAAAAGGGTATTATAGGTTTTTAATATAATATAAATAAACAATAGAATAAGCATATATATATATATATTTTTTTGTATTCTATCGAAAGAAGTCGATTAGTTACGACATTATCGAGATTCGTTTTAATTTTTTATTTAACCTTTTTAATTTGATTAGATGTCCAATTATCACATTCTTGTAAACACGACTTAAAAAATATACATTCAGTGCAATATATTATACAGCATCCATTGCCGTTTTTTTATATCAGCAAAATTACACAGCGTTTACAAATTTCGCATTAACAAAAATTAACAATGCATTACTCAGTCTTTACAGTTTTCGCACGCCTGTAATTTAATTAGGTGTCATTTTCTTGTATAAAATTTCTGTAGTGTATTTAGACGTCTGTGGTTGGCTGTATGGTGTCGGCCGGCTTTAGAATAACACCATCCCATCTCTTCCCCTGGGTGAGGTAAAAATCGACTAAGGGATAATAAGCCCTGAGGACATACACCACCTCTAAAATAGTTGGACTCGCAAACGTGCTAGGCCAGCGTGGCTACACATCCCTAGTGTACAAGACAGTGCATGAGGAAGTGACCAGCAGTGGATACTAAAAGGACTAGTTACGATTTTTTATTACAGATGTACCGCAAATATTTATCAGCAAATACGTGACCCATTGCTAACTAAGTCCAACGCATTTTTATTATCCCATTCCTAGTTTTCTTTTTTTAACTTTCAATTTCCATCATTATTAGGGATTTCATTTCATCTTTTCTCCCTGCGTTTTAATTTTTATAGAGTTTTATAATACATACTTTCTAAGATTAAATAAAATTATTTCGATACTTTAACAGTCAGACTTTAACTTTAACAGTCCAAACTTTAACAAAAGATTAACAGTCAGTCACTCAGAATATTATAACAAAATTTTATTTTATAAGTTTTTAAGTATTTCGAAAATACATTTTTTTTAAGAGGTACAAGATGTATAAAGCGCGCGCCACGAGCAGGATGAAATTCGGTCACCACTTTACTAGACACCTCATATTATTGAACCTTAATATGAGGGGTCTAGTAAAGTGGTATCTGATCAACGATTTCATACAAATCTCTTTTCCGTCTAGTAAAGTCTTGGCTGATCTCATGTCAATGACAGATATTCTTCCTGCTCGTGGGGCACGCTTTATATATTATATAAATCTTAGATTTTTAATCTGAAGATCTATATGCTTTTAGACGCTACGTTTTTTAACTGTGGTTTCCGCAAACAAAAACTCACTGTGTGTAAAAAAAATACGTTTAAATATCCCGTAGATAGCATACACGATCAATCCATCGATCAATCAAAATATCGAGACATAAATACAGCCCTGAAAGTGAAGTTGGCATGGTGATCAATTTGACCATTTGTCAATTCAGTCTACCACACAATTTGGTTGGATTTTGTCGTGACTAGATATTCTAGTGTGACCTGTAACTGAGATGGATGGACTGGCGACGAGTATAAGAGAATGATTGAAGCGAATAATTTAATATGTTAAAATTTAATTATTATGATTTTTATAGAAAAAAGGCGACAGACAAGCATACAGTCCACCTGGTGGTAAATGGATACTGCCACCCTACGGCACACGCCCGGATGCGCTGCCTACCACCTCTCTAAATTTAAGAATGGATTTAGAGAAAGGGTTTGAAAATTGGGGAATAGAAAGTAGAACGGAATGAGGAGCTTTCCTCATTTCATTATACTGTCCTTTCGATACGATAAGAGGATATAGAATAGGATGGGAAATCTGGTAATCACTCAATATCGAAACATGTACGTAGTACATTTTACGGTAGCTTTCTGTGAGGGAGAGTTTTGTGCTAAATACTGTAATGTTACAAATTTAATAATAAATGAAAAACCGTCTGCAGAATGATGTCGCGCTAATGATTGTCGTTAACAAAATACACGATACGATTTTGAAGTGATCAAAATGGCTGGTCTGCGTCTAAATGGCTGGTCGCTTATTTAAGACGGTATTAGATATTAGATACGGTATTAGTACCTAAAAAATTCTACCTTTACACGCATGAGTATAGCTTGCAGGATGTAAAACGTAGCGTCTAAATAACGTATACAACCGGCAATGGATACTAGACTCTAGTGTGTGAACATCGCCGCTCCGTCCATATAGTGTGGATGGGCGCCAGAGAGTGAGTTCCCAGTAACCCCAACCAACTACTCGACCTCTGGCTGGAAAATTAATAGTGTTTTTATCAATATTGGTTTATAGCTAACTAAGTTTGTTTGTAAGTATGTATATTCGAATCACCAGTGATGTTGTAAAGCGACTTATGAAGTCTGGGGTAATATAGAATTATTTGTTCAATCGATCAGAAGTGAATTATCCAGTCAAACAATTAGTCATAAGTCAATTGTTCAGTCAATGAAAAACTATATGATTCAGACAGAAATTTGTTGTGCAATCAGAAATTAGTTGACTAGTCACCAGTGATGTTGTAAAGCGACTTATGAAGCCTGGGGTGATATAGAATTATTTGTTCAATCGATCAGAAGTAAATTAGCCAGTCAAACAATTAGTCAGAAATTAATTGTTCGGTCAATGAAAAACTATATTATTCAGACAGAAATTTGTTGTGAAAACAATCAGAAATTAGTTGACTAGTCATTCAGATTTTTTGTCCAATCAATCAGAATTTATTATCCAGATACTTGGAAATTAAATTGTCAGAAATTAGTTGTCCTGTATCTACGTTCGTAACTAAGGCAAAATGACCATCCACATTGCTAATTATCTTATCTTTATATAAGACCTTATAGTTCACGGTTCACCTATGCTTTCTCAACATCTTTTCAAACCTATAACATATATGCAAGAAATCATTTGACTTTGACTTTGAAAAAAATAACTTGCTGATTTGTCTGAGGTAATAGAATTATTTGTTCAGTGGATCAAAAATAAAGCAAACAATAATAAAAGGAATTCTCCATTTAATCAGAAATTGTTACTCAATCCATCAAAAATTAGTTGATCAGTCTAAACTATGTCTGCAACTAAGACCGAATGACCTCCGTGATGACAAGCAATTTGCTATATTAAAGCGTAGATTAAGAGAACTAGTTGGACAGTCCTAAATTATATAGAATGAATCCGGCAACATGCCAAACTGCGTTATTCTTGACTGATGTTGGCATGTGCCGCAGATGTCCATAGACAACAGCTTAGCATACTTACTACCACAGACACATTTATCAGCAGATGTATATAAGACTGCTCGTCTGACATATGCTATTAAAAAAAAATTGTTAGCAAGTTTTGTGTATAATAAACTTCAAAAAAATACGTACAGTGCAAACGTCCTCTCGTGGCTTGTTTGACATTGATTCGGGACGGTATTCGTGTCCCAAACCGAACAGCTAGAAACAATATTAATGTTAGTTTCATTTTTAACGAGTATTTCCGCAAGTGTCACTTTTGCCACTCAAGTGATTCTTGTACGCTCGCAGGATATAATTGTTGAGCCATTATCCTTCATTCTTAATTTTACAGTGTTATAATACTGTCATGTTTTATACGTGATTATGACGTCATATCTTAGCATTATACGATATATTACATTGTCGATATTTGTTTGTCCTTAATATCCTACCAGGGGGTTTCCCATAATCCACCATGCGGGCCCAAGGTGGATTGATAAATAAACATACTCCAGATATATTTTTTTAAATTTCTGTAACATGCGAGTTTCCTCACGGTGTTTTCCCTCAGCGACGAGCTAATGACAATTTTTAAAAATAAAAGTATAAACACAGTCTACAGGCCGAGGATTTGACATCACGATCACACGAATGTGAGTTGAGTATAGATACCCCCAGGCTATCACCGCTCAAAACGCATAAATCTTTCGATATTTGTTTAAAACTGCCAAATTAAGGATAAAGGATAGTGGCTCAACAATTAAATATTGATTGTACCAATAGAGCCACTAATACAATAGAAGATAATACTATACGATCAGTCTGTGTCTCTCATAATACAGCACTGTTGGATATAGACCTCTCCCTTGGCTCGCTACCACACACAATCTTCCACTCTTCCCAGCCAACCACCA
This sequence comes from Sesia apiformis, assembly GCA_914767545.1. Lineage (NCBI taxonomy): Eukaryota > Metazoa > Arthropoda > Insecta > Lepidoptera > Sesiidae > Sesia > Sesia apiformis. The sequence continues at coordinate 7,674,808 of OU611973.1, forward strand.
CCTGCGAACTTATTGAAGTCATCGGTCCATTCAGCTGACAGCGAGAGCGAAATAATCTTATTTTAAATTTACTGAGACGCGTCTAAAGCGCCATGCTACTTGCACGCTGTATTTTTAAACTCTTGGTATTTTTAACTCTCTTTAACAATAGACTATAAAAGATGCTAGAACTCGCTCAGTTATTTGACCATCATAATACAAAAGAGTTACATAATACAAAAGTTTAAGAGATGTAAATGGACTTGTTTGAAATTTGGATGGCTTTAAAAAGTCCATATTAGACATTATCGTTCGTTGCTCATTATCATATAAAAGGCGAGCTTAATGCCTTAATAAGGCATTCTCTACCAGCTAATCTTTGGGTTGATCAGAGAGATATATTGGGAGCTGTGATGAGACGTATTATAAATCTATATATATATATAAAAATGAATGTTGGTATATCCGATGTTAATAGACTTAGACACCGTTTGACCGATCACAATGAGAGTTGGCACATATATGTATTTTTTCATGGAGAAGGTTTTATGCTATCGACTTTGTTGTAGCTCGCCACTAGATGGCGCTGCAGTACATCAACTTCTATACCGTTCAACTGATCGCAAAAATCATATCAACGGCAAAACAAAATAATTTGTGATTTTATATACAGAGGTAAATAAATATATACAGGCAGGACAACGTCTGCCGGGTACTGCTAGTATATTATATAACTTAATCGACAACAATATAATTTCCTTAAATATTCCTAACGAATACTTATAAGTATAATATTCAAATCTACATATACAAAATTTACTACCAAATTAAAACTAAAAAACACATTCACACAAAACATTCATAAAGACTTACCTTCAAAATTTCCTCGTTCGGCAAATGGTCGCCGGGCCCGGTCTGAGCAAAACGGCGGATCAAATTCCCGCCTTTTTTCACCAACAACGCCCCTCCAACCTGTCCCCAATCGCCTTTCAAATCACCACCCAATGCTACCAAAAATTAAAAAGAAAAACCTTTAGAATATCCTCATTCGAAATCCGATCAGCCGGTCCATATTGTACGAAGTGACGCAAGAGTTTCCCGCCTTTTTTCAAAAAAAGAGCACCGCCATTTTGTAAACCGTCGCCGATTAGATCGCTTTCCAGACCTGCAGTTGTCTTTGCTGTTATTTCTGGTTTATAGACTACTTTTATTGCGATTTAGTTTAAAATCAATAAATAAATAACACCACACTCAATGGCCCACACTAGGATTCCCCGGATCGTGGGTCCAAACACAAACAAAGACGAACACAACACGTGCAATACCTGTCATTAAACAAATGTTTGTCCGACCGGGAATCGAACCCGGAAACTAATGAATACCAACTGGGGTAATTGGACGTCTAATTATTGATTTATTATTTAAAGCATTTTCATTGTTGTTTGAAATGTAGTACATGCTATATTTATACCATACATCAGTTGTGTTTCTTCCATGCTAGATATAAGCCTGTAAGAAGAATACAATTTCTCTTCCCTCATTTCAATATACTTCCTATAGCCAATCCTTACCAATCATTTTTGTTTAGAAATTAGCAATCTCCGGCGGAGAGCATATGGAGAGCAGATGGTATGGCATAGGGAGTTAAGAGTATAATGGAATAAGAAGTTACTTTTAACTTCTTACTCCATTATACTCTTAACTCCCTATGCCATACCATCTGGGGGATGAGGAAAACTCTCATCTCGTTATACCCTGATATTACCCCTTTTCCTAGATCCATTCCATTCCTATATCTCCAAAGGTAGACAGCATATATCGGCATGTGCCAACGATTGTCATTCTGGACTGTCACAGGGAGACAGTATCCACTTATCACCAGGGGGGTGTCTGTTCTTATGTCACTTTCCTTAAATAAAAAAAAATAATAACTAGTCGTTCCTCCGGGGATTTATTATTAAACTTTAAAAATCAACCATTAAAGTACTTTTTCATCGCGTATTAGTATTTCGTATAGTTTTTTTGTCTATCTGAACATGCATCACACAAAACGACTCGACAGAATTTAATGACACTTGGTATAGTTATAGCTTATGACTTGGGTTAACATTTAAGGGTACATTTTATCCCCACCCCTTACACAGTTCCCACGGTAATCACTCTAAAACTCACGCCAACGAAGTCGCTGGCACTGGTGGTTTAACAATATTAGTACAGCCTCCAAACAAGAGAATCATCAGTTGTTATGAAATTTACATATACAAAATGGTCGTATATACACAAATAATGCACTGATACTGAAGGCTTTAGCGCAGCAGTGCAGTATTCGCGGATCAAGCGATAGATAACAAGTAATCAAAGATGTTTAATGTTTGGAGTGAATTTGAAATTTACAAAACAAAAACATTGTGGAAAATTGTAAAATGACAAAGTCGTTTTTCGACCGTTGCATTAATGGCAAATAAGAGTTCTAAGTAATTTAGGAGCAAGCTATTCAGTAAGAAAAAGTATTGTTACATAAATATGTACTTACCCATATTCTTGCCTTTAATCAAGGCATCCCTGGACTGCTTCCAGAAAAGCGACGCCAATATCGATATGGTGCCAAATCGCTTGAAGCCTAAAGCTTGATACGTGGACTGGTCTGCTACATGGTATAAATCTAAAATTTTTCATTAAAAGAAGTAGGACAAAAGAAAAGTGGAGCTACTGTACAATTTTTAGCAGCATACTGATTGATATATGAAAGCCTATACAAAAAATAAGCTCCACCGTAATTATTCCAAAGTTTGTACTTTCTTGTACCTGTATTTTTACTGAACTATTTATAAAAGACTTGTATTTAGCAAAGCAGCAAAACAAATACTAAGTGGGCAGCAAACCTTGATCAGCAAAACACTATTTTTGAATAACTGGAGGGGATCTCCTGTACCTTTATTGTCACCAGATAACCTAACCCACCATTAAATTTGCTGCCACTTTCAGTACTTCTCCCGGTCATTTAATTATTGCCATTATGTAACATAGCATGCAGTGACCATCGAAAAATAATTGCTCTTGTACATAAACTAAATAAAACTAATAAACTAATGTACGACAAACATATATACCTATAAATAAATAAACATATATACCTCCATCGAAGTACTCGGCTGCAATGAACTCCTTGGAGCCAGCCTCTTCGACTCCCACTCCTACCAGTTTGATGTTGTTCCTCTGCAGTACTGGCGCTATCTCACTCAGCTGGAATATTAACAACATAAATTTATAAATTATTTTACTAGTTACTAAAAAATTTATAATTATGGATGGTGCGAAATAAAGATTATTAATACCAGACATTTTTATGGAATATGCAGAGAAGGATGCGACAAACTAAACGATTTTGACCATTCCCTTATTTAATGAAATGAGGGAAGCCGGATGAAGACGTGAACTCCTCAAAAAAAAGATTGTAAAAACATTTCTTTGATGATGTTATTTATTATTGATGATGTTGCTGTAACATGTTGATTTGTGGCTCCTTAGATGGGTGGCAATGAAGACTTTTAGTTAAGTAGGTTAAGTACCAAGAAAATGAGAAGAAGGCAGGAAACCACAAGGGTAACTTTATCCTATTTCCCCAATGTAGGTATGTGTTTCGGTAGTGAGTGAGATATGCCAGAGCCCATTCCAATCCCATCCTATCCTATTCCTCCCCACTTTCCCCACATACATTCCTATATCTCCAAAAGTAGGCTGTGAATCCGGAGGTTTTCCAATGTCCATTCTGGACTAATGTTGACATGTATTGCGGATGTCCATGGGCTACAATATCCTCTTACCATCAGGTGGACAGTATGCTCGTCTGCCGCCTTCGTACATAAAAAAAAAAAACTGTAATACATATGCATACATAAAAACGTACATAAAAAATATATTGTATTGTAGTTGTATGAGAGAGGGGGACAAAAACAGACTCGGTACACACACAATCACAACTACCCTCGCCCACTATAAATATCGGTGCGTCGGTACACATACGGTTCGGTATGTTCGGTCGGTAATCACAACTACCCTCGCCCACTATAAATACCGGAGCGCCACAGTCGTCGAGTCAGGCTAACGCGACCGGTGACTCTTGAAAGGCCACTAGGGCCACAAGAACTATACATATACGATGTTGAGGCAATCAGGTTTTTTAGTCGGTAGGAGTCCGACACTACCTGGTACCACCTAGGCTGGCCCAGCCAGACTAGATGGTACCAGGTGTCCCATGCAGGATTTTTCCTGATTGTCTCTCCTAACATAAAAAAAAAAAAAAAAAAAAAAAAAAAAAAAAAAAAAAAATCGTCGAGTCAGTTGCGCCCGAGAAGCCGAAGAGATAACATCTCTACGAAAGTGAACACAGTCACCACTGAAGATGTCAACCGCAGTTGTTGATGAAACGTTTGGAAGAAAGAAAAGAGATTCCAGAAGACCTCGGCCAAGTAGCCCGGAAGATTCAATTAATATAACAATACAATTTTTATTTTATTTTATTACAGTTCGTTACATTATCATGTTTTACATAATAAATTTTAATAATTACCTCCTTAGCCCAAAGTCTGCACAGAGTACATCCCCAGCGACGGAAGAAGACGATAATTGTATCCTGATCCTGCCAGAAACTCTTCAGTTCGATTGTCTGAAATAGGCAAAAAAATATTTCAATATTCAATGTCAAAAAGAAAGCCATGGGTGTACCTAGCCATGGTGGAGTAGGATAGGGGCACTTGCAACTATTGTTTAGATTACTTAAATGTGGTTTTATTTACAACCTCCTTGTTATTTATTGTAAGACAATTAAGAAAACATTGTAGTTGACAAATCATTGTAAAATTTTATGGTTGATAAAACTATTTATCAGTATTTACTATTTATCAGGCTAATAAACTCGTATAATTTCTCAGTAAATAAACCTTCCGTATAGACTGAATATTTTATTTGGGCTGAGTAATTTAAGGCAGTACATTGTCTTGTGCATGAGGTATGGCCTTAAAACGCCACGCTAGCCAAGCAGGTTGGCGAGTCTACTCTTTTAGAGGTGGGGTAGTTCCTCAGGGTTTGTGGTAGCAGCGTTGTTATCCCTTAGTCACCTTTACGACATCCAGGGAAAGAGATGGTGTGGTGTTTGTGGTGGCTAACACTACACAGGCAATTAAAATCTAATAGATAACAAATAGAGGTTGTCTTGAAGAGATATAAGACCACCGGGTTGTATTGTCTTTTTTTTAAGAGTATTCTAGCTATCTAAAATTATAAATAATTAATAATCAATCTTGTCAAATGAAAAATAAATATGTATCTTAAAAAATGACTGACATGAAATGAAGGGTTTAGTAGACACATGTTTAAAAAGGAGAATATTATTTGTAGAAAAATGACGTCATTTCTCAAATAAGCTATAAAACATATCATTTTCAAAAACAATTAAGTGTGTACTGTACTTCCTAAAATTGTATTGTAACATTATAGACAAAATCAATAAAACTTTAAAATGTAAAAGGACACAACATTCAAATCCTACTAGAACAATCAAATTTAATCATATAATTGTATTAATAACAGAAAATTTTACTCAATTCTAGAAAATTGTTCTTGATTATTTTAATTAACAGTAAATTGCTCAAGTATTGGAAAGGTCAAGATAATTGATGTAAGAAATCAATGTCTTTGCTAGAAATTCTACTCCTCTACTTTTTTCATGTATGTACACAGGTGGTCTCTTATATATATACATATATATTTTCCTTTTATGGTAAGAAGGTGACAGATGAGCTAACAGTCCACTTGGTTGAAGAAAGTATTGAGAAAATGGCATAAGTTTTTTGACACAAGTTGCAGGTCCATTGTGGCCCAGAACAGAAAACAGAAAAGAATGAAACAGGCTGAAGGTCCGTGTTCAAAGAACACACTGTTTAATGGAATGGATGGATTTTAGGACAAGATTTTTTTTTGATTCTGTTAGATAATAATAATCAGTCTGTCTCTCCATTACTGGAATGTCTCCTAAGAACCGCCACCACATATGGTGTTTTGCTCTACTCGTCCAGTCAATACCTGCAACTTTCTTCAAGTTGTCAGTCTACCTGTCCAGAGAATGTTGGACAGTGTGTTACCCAGTGTATTTATTTATTTTATTTGTTATTTAATTGTTTAAATTAATTTAATATAACTTTTAAAATTTTCCAATTTTTCACAGGTTTTAATCTATTGAACTGGTTTTCAACATATAGGTTTAAATTTTTTATGTTATTTAATGTTTCGGTACAGATTTAGATGAAAAATTAAACTAATTAATGCTAACAGCCAGAATGGGTAAAACTTAGCTTGTAAGAGCACTTTTATGACCCCTACCATTTTATACTCACACAGTTTTTTTACAATAGAAGTATATAATCTATTTTTTTCTGTATACAAATGAGTGTCCGCTTCTTTACCAAAAACTTATTTCATGTCAATATTTTTCTGTGATTTCTCTGTAGTGACACAAATCTATCTATTACAAAGTAACGTACTAGTTACGAAAATATGAACCTTTGGAAAAAAATTAACGACGTGTTCACGCACTGTTAAATTACTAGTAAACATTTGAATTAATGTCAACAAAAGTATTTAAAAAGAACTTTCTTTGTACGTAGAAGTTAGAACACATTTATTAGATGACATACGTATACATTAAAAGGGTTATTTGCATAGACATTTAAGTATTTAAATTTTATTTACAAATTAAAAAGTATTTTATACAATGGAAAAACTATATTCACCTCTCCGCTGGGAATGTTTTTAACTTTATATGAACCAATCTCGGTAATTTCGGTAGTCATTTTGTTCAATGATTATTATAATATTATATCAATAAGCAGGAAACAAATAAAACTTTCTAAAACATTTAAAAGAAAACGGCTACTGAAATGGAAAATTGACAAATAATTAATCATTCAATCGAATGAAACAATTAAAATTCAAAACTATCGCTGCATCGTTGCCATATATGAAAATAAAAAAAGACATTGCTGTCAAATAGATGTCAGACTTGAACTACGTTCAATAACGTGCGAACATCGCACTTTAACAATTTAAATATTATGCATCCTATTTATCTTTATAACGCAAAAAGAGATGCAAAATTATCAAAGACTGATTATAGCACGGTTTGGAACGTAATCTTCGCTAAATGCACAGATGAATAATATAGTACTACTATAGACCTAGTCATGGCTGTGGCCACATGCGATAGAACAATTTTATATACTTTTACAATATAAGTAGTGCCTTTAAAGTTTGGCCACAATGACGGCAGAATGATATGCCGGCCTTGAATTATCCGGTTCGCAGTAGGATGTGGTGTAGCAATACTGTCTCTTTTTTACATCTTTGATACATACTGCTTCTCTTTTCTATTAAACAGTGAGGGAAGATGTATGTATAAAGTTGTGATGATGTCTACAGGTTTCTCTGTCTACGCCTAATAGGGATGTCACGAATATTCGCATTACAGCATGCAAAGGATTCGAAAATCTAACCTTTTTATTCGGTATCGCTTTTGTTATTTTCATTTCGATTTTATTTAAAGAATATTTTATGGTAGACTGGTGCTACTACTATATAATCATATAGTTTCTTGTCGCTCATTCCTTCGTGAAATCATTTGATGGACAACTCAAATTATTTAAAGAAGTCTATTTTATTCAACAAAAATAGTGTAATATTTAATTTTATTATTAACGTACAATAATGGTATTTATTTTTGTAGTAAAAAAAGGTGCTACTTCACATTTAAAATCATTTTGATTCTCCATGGAGAAATGAAATGAGGATCAGTATTATATTCTATATGTTATGTGCATTGTAGAAGTAGAAGTAAAATTTATAGAAGACGTATGCTTGTAGAAATGAGATATAAAGCCAACTCGCGAAGATAGGGAATAGACACATAATTTTAAAGTGTCGACATACCATATTGTAGGTAACGTTTAATAAATAAATAAAGAATTGAACTCAAGGGTGCTTTCCAAAACGTGCAATTATCATCGTTAACAATAGGGAATATGCATGTATTTTTTTTATTTCATAATAATTCAAGTAAGTCATTATAAGAATTTCTTGGCGGGAAATGAAAATGAAGAAATCTCGAGAAATGAAGTCGAGTTTTTATTGGATTGCTATAAAAATTATGTATTATGGACTTTAGGGTTCAATAGTGATAGTTTATTAAAATGTTACGTGTTATGATTGTGCGTAATTTTTATGATAATCAAATAAAAGCATAAGACTGCGTTTTATGTGTCTTTCCAAGGAGTTTAACTGTCCTCAATAAAGCTACTATCACTTTACTGAACGACGCCATATTTACTTGAAATTCATTTACACGTGACATGTTCTTTTGGGACCAGTAATCGTTGAATGTGTGGCACTCAAAGTTGTTCTCCATTATATCTATCTTAGGCAGGCCAACTATCCAACTAGACAAGTCCAACTTCTGCAAAGAGATCGATACATACATTCACCTTGGCTGCGCAGTATTTGGAAAAATACGTCGGGTCTTCTCGTCACCTATATCACAATGCTTGAAGACCGAAAGTTTTCAATCAGCGAGTCCTGCCAGTTATGACGTATGGTGCAGAAACGTAGCCTCTGACAGTGGCCCGTTCCATAAGTGTAGAGTTGCTCAGCGAGCTATGGAGAGAGCCATGCTTGCAGTTTCTTCGCGGGATAAATTCCGAAACAAAGAGCTTCGCCAAATAACTAAAGTAAGCGCCACAGATTACAGAATCAGCATGCTGGAGGTAGTGGCCAGGTCATATTTGCTGCAGGACAAATAACCGATAGGGTAGAAGAGTCCTCGAGTATAGGCCACGAACCGGGAAGCGCACTGTCGGACGCCCTTCGGCCAGGTGGACGGACTACTTGAAGAGGTTCGCCGGTGGTAGATGAATGAGAAGAGCCGAGGATCGTGTATGGTGGAGAGCTTTGGGAGAGGCCTATATCCGGCAGTAGAGATATAAGCTGATGATATGGCTATTTCATAGCAAAATACAAATTGAACGGAAAACATAGCAGCCATTAAGTTTTATTATACTTAACTACATAAACCAAAAAATATAATTCAGATTTACTAAAATAAAGAAGTCGGATTTTTCTGGTGCTCACCGACCCTGAGGGTTTACTTTCTCATTTAAAGTTTCTCACCCACCACTCGGGAACCGGGAGAACAATTATGTCAGTCAGTCAGTGAGTGAGTCAGTGGTAATCGAACTTTATATATAATTTTGAATTATGGATTATGAATTTTGAATTTAAAAAAATTTAGATTATTTGCATATTCACTATTTAAATCATGCTCCGTCTAGTTTATGTTACGAAGTGAAAAAAGAATCCGTCATACTCTGATTGTTAAAAAACAATAACCGCACGTTGTGAAACTGTCTGAATAGTACATTTAACATTGAATTAATTTGAAACTAGAGTTATATTAGTATCGTGTAACTCGTCTAACTCGATCAATTTTAAGCGTCGTTTTTTTGGAAGCGTTGCGTCTATGACAATTAATATTTCACATCGTTGGATTATATGGTTCATTATATGTCAAATCCGACCTATTAGAACGGCCCCATTATAGTTGAACGGGTGGACATTTAATTACAGTTACGTCAATTTGATTCAAAACAGATTGCACTTCCATCGACGAAAAGCAATTGGAATTGACTCATTTAAACTTTAAATCGATTAGAATTAATCGGATTTTAGATTAAATGATTAAAGCCCCATCACTATCGGTCTTGTTCATTCCTATTTAATGTCTATGGATTGATTGGTGACCAAAGGCAACTCCTGTCTTCGTGTGGCGTTTAACATTCTATTCTTTCACATTTCACAAGATCGTTCCACCCATCTTCCGCCGGTCGGAATATTCAATTGTCTATCTAAAACAGTGAGTATTTTACTTGTTTTATGTTACTGTTAGTATTATAATAAACCATATTATGTTATCACAGTTACGCGCAACTGAAAACGACCTTGTATCCCTAAACCGTCTTAGTCGGTTAATTGATTTTTTCCCTCATGTTTGTTTGTTATTTGTGCGTATCAACGATATCATAAGTAATCAATACAATTTCCACGTTAAAAGAGGTTAAATAAAGACTACAGTAACTCTTACATAATATGATTTAATAGTAATAACTCGAAGATACTTACCTAAATGATAATGATTTATTTCAATATGAATCATTATATTTGTAGATGACGATCTTACGTCACCTCATTATTTAGAGAAATACAACGATACTTATTGATTGAACAGTACAACTGTTACAAGTTGTCATTGCTTTTTATTAATGCTGGTCCACACTAAAGTGACTCAAGTACAGTCCCGTCAAAATAAAGCACGTCGTGAATCTTAATTATCTTTATTTCTGACGTTATATACGCAAAGGGCCTTTATTGTCGCTATGAACTTTTGAACTTGCCCTCTGACTCACTTTTTATCTATCATTTGATCCTTTAATATGTGTTGACTGCACTCCTCAAAAGCCTACATATTCTTTATAAGGGAATTGTTGAAATACATTTATTTTTTCATACAAGTTTACCAAACACAAAGCACAAAAATCGTTGTTTACAGAAAAATACGAAACATTAAGTATATGTCAATGAACTCAGAATCATGAGCAGAATCCATGGTTTCAGGCTTCATGTCATTATTAGGCAGGTGAATCAAAAAGTTCTTAGAATAGTAATTAAAACAAAGAATTTCAAATAAAAGCATTTTATTTCTCTATGTAATGTCCTTGTAACTCGATAACATTTAGTATAACATTTTTATAATTTCCTTATTACTTCCGAAAGGAAACTCATTTACTTGAGTCTCAAAAAACTCCTCTACTGCACCCATAACCGCATCATTATCATCAAAGTTTGTTCCACAGGGATCATTCCAGTAAGGACATGGAATAGGGTAAAGCATCAACCACTAATGTCTGTTATTCCCCTATTTTTTCCACCTTTTTCCATACAATTATGGAATTGGATGTTCTTAACTCAACTACTAAACAGTAGTAGATGGAATCAAGTGACACTTGGCATAAATATTATCTGATAATGGCTTTATAAAATAAAAAATAAACTACCCTCAAAAACCTTTTATTAACATGCATTTCTAAGAACTTTTTAATTCACCCTTGTAATTTCATTGTATATTGTATTGGCTGTGCAGTGTCGGCCGGCTTTAGAATAGCATCATTTCATCTCTTCCCATGAGTGTCGTAAAAGGCGACTAAGGGATAACAAAGCTGCTACCACAATTGCCGTTAACTACACCACCTCTAAAAGAGTTGACTTACCAACCCCCATGGGCAGCGTACCTTTTATCGCTCATGAACAGAATTTTTCAAGGTTGGCAAGCTTCAAGCCCTTCAGTCTTCAAGCCCCCTGTTTTGCAGGTGTCCATAGGTGGCGGTGACCACTTACCATCATGTGGCCCACCCACTCGTCTGCCATCTGTAATGTAAAAAAAATGCACAAGACTACATGAGAAGGCCCATGCCCAGTAGTGGGTAAAAAAAGGTCTGGTTGTAAATCTACAGTTCAGTACCAATTTTATAACTACATGAATACAATGTTCCTGTTGTATTTATGTAGTTCCATACCATATTGTACCTTTCAGACCTATGACCTTTTATTGTTTTCTTTTGTTTTAAAGTTTCTCTGATGTTTTTTTTAATTATGAAATAATATTTTTAATATATGTTATAGAAATAGCAAAACAGACCACTTTTTGTGATAACTTTTGATGTGGTTTGTTAGCTTACCACATTATTATGATATTGTACACTCACACACGAGTACTGACTCGCTGACTCGTGTGTGAGTGTACAATCAAAAAAGTAATACAAAAAAGTCTTTATTATTTTCACTATAAAAAGGCCGCGAACTTATCCGACTATCTAATTAATATATGGAAGTTGTTTTGTTTATGCGACCCTCCTGACGTGCTAATATTAATTTTAACCTACGTAATTAGGTTAAGTAAATGCCGGTTAAGTAAATGCCGCAATTTGGATGTTAATATGATTATTAAACGTCATTTTAATTAACACATCGCGCGTCGTATTCCGTAACTAGTTAATTTCATAACTCGTATTCTCTACAAAATTCGTGTCTTTCCCCACTGCTAAAAAAGTTATCACATTTTATTACTATCGATTCGCTTTAAGAATGCAATTAGTCATCGCTCAAGACAACAGGCCTCACTTTTTTTTGACCAATAGTCAAACAAACTTACGAACTCTAATGAACGCTATGTTTGAGGTCAAAAAAGGTAACGTCTTGAGGAAACGACTCATTCAACTCATTGCATTCTTAGCGTGAACCGAGTTTAGTTCGCTTTCGGGCCATCTAATTTTTTACTGAATATTGCATTTTTTTTATTTGAATAACACTTATCTAACTTGTCGTTTTCTTAATTGGTCAGACATTTTAGTTTCCAAATCATCTATTAACTCCATTACTGCCTATCTCGATTTTTTTTTAGCTTGAACGCCCACATACACTCGTACGTAAAACCATTCCTACTAGAGTAAAGTACCTTTCTAAATAGTAAGCAAATTTAATAATGAACTTTCGCAAAGGACCGTCTGATTCCATAAATTACAAGTAAGGGGTTCTATTTGCCTATGGAACTCTATAAACAGACATTGAATGGGGTTTGGATACAAAGAAACTATGTCATGTCATAAAGCTGCGGTGGGTCACTGATTTTAATATAAAATCGATATTTCTATCGTGGAAATACGTCGCTTCTTGTACCTTATTGAGTTTGTTGCAGTAGTAAGAAACTGATTGTAGAAAATCAAAGAGTGTGCAAATGTACGCTTAATACTTTGCTGCAAAAATATAATTATTACGATAAACCGTAAATAAACGTAAAACTTGAATAAATTCTTTTGTTTGACTATGACTAGCTTCTGCCTGTGTGTCCACGGAAACCTTAATTTTGTAACCCTTGCTTGTTCTTTTCGTTGTCGTTAATAAGGTCTATGCAAAATTTCAGCTCGATTCGTCCATAATTTGTTTATTCATAATTGAAAGCACTTACAAAACAAGACATAATAACAACATTTTGTATATATTTCTTAGCATTCAATAACTGGAGAAGAAAATAAACAAATAAACGCATATAAAATATATTTTTTCAAATTTATTACAAAATTATGTATGTAGATATATGAGGTTAAGATTTTGAGTGGGCAGCGTGGTTGTAATAAGACTATTGTGTAAGTGACGTCATTAACACAGTAGCGCAGCCTATTAACTTTGATTTCAATTTCGAAGTATAACTCAGTCATTTTTCTAGATTTCGCGATCCGATTTCTAGTATTTCGATGTCTTCAGTTATTTAGTTGAACAATTAATTTTATTTAAAAACAAATATCGTATTATTCAACAAGTTGTAAAATTAGTTACACGGTAAACCTTTCTAAATACTTGTAAGCGTTCTCCATTGTATACGAGGGATAAAAACAGTATAATGTACTAACATAAATAAGTAGTATACAAAAGGCGGTCTAATCGCTAAAAGCGATCTCTTCGAGACAACCTTAAGGTTAGAGAATTGACGAAAAATAACTACGGGGTGCGGCTACCATAAGCCTTGAGGAACTTCACCACCTATATGAACTCGCCAACAGGTTCCGTTAGCGTGGCGTTTGAAAGCCATACACGCCTGCACCAGTAGACACAGAAAGTGCCGTTTGCAACCTCTAGGTAAATGGTGCACTTACAAACTTATACTTGAGGGGAGAGTGCACGCTGCATTCCTACATCCGCTGGGCGCACTCGACTTGCCACGTTACCCCTCTCTCACAGAAGACTACCTTGAAATATACTGCATTTCCCGCTTTATTTTATTTTCCTTATGTACGTACATGTTTCGGTAGTGAGTGAGATATGCCAGAGCCCATTCCCATCCTAGCCCTCCCCATTTTCCCAATCCTTTCTTCAAATCCATTCCTATATCTCCAAAGGTAGGCAGCCCATCCGGGGGCGTGCCAACGTTTGTCATTTTGTACTAATGTTAGCATGTATCGCGGATGTCTATGGGCGACAGTATCCACTTACCATCAGGTGGACTGTATGCTCGTCTGCCGCCTTCGTACATAAAAAAAAAACGTAAAAGTATATAATACTTCAGTGAGTAAAGTAATAAAAATATAAATGTTTCATTATTTATATATATACTCATCATCGTAGATCAATGAAATCATAGATTAATGATCAGTATGTCCTTTCAGATCGCACTCTAGACTCGTCTCTCATTTTGACAAGGCATTATAACTTTTATTGTCTTATTATTAAGACAATGAACTACATATATGAATGAAGTACTCGAGCTATATACTATTTTCCTCAAATCGTCATCGCGATATGGCGGTTCCGCGCCAAGGTCTTGGATTGTTTTAGTGATGGACATAACTTGCTTAGAATTTAACCACTAATTGTCGATAGTTCTGAAAATCTATTTTTTTTGTTCGAATTTAACGTATTAATATACAGGGTGTCTGTAACCATGAATATTTGCTAAATTTTTCACAATTCTTTGTTATCTTTATCAGAAATCAATCAAGTATTTAAATTTTATAATTTTTCGAGTTATCAACTAGTTGTTGCCACGCATGGATTTTATGTCATTGATTTTATTGACCGAATCATATGTAGCGAAACTCCTGTAGCTTTGAGACTGTCTGTTGTGTAGTGTGTGGGCGAGCGTTATCATGGAGACGTTGTTTGGCTGTGTTTAGCGTTATCATACAGGATCTACTTCTCATCACAAGTGACAATACGATTTAGAATCCCTTCATTTTTGTGCCGGTTCAACAAAGTAAGTCAACCTTCGACGCGTGTTTGCAGCTGACTTTCATTAAACTCATACGATACCCACTTTCTGAGCCTCTTCACTTTTCCGATTTGACACAAATAAATCGAACCCGAGACTTTTAGTACCCCACGAAGAGACTACCAATTGCTCCAATCGATCAACCAAATTCTCCAATTTACAATATATTTCTGGCGTAAGTTTTAGAAAACTCGTAAACACATACTACTTCTCATCGGTTTTTACGCTGCGCCCATCACTATTTGCAATTCATGTTATTCATGACGTCATCCATTCGTCACTCCTATCGTTACTTATAATAATCGTCAAATTTCTGCTTCGTCAGTTGTTAACTAAAACGTCGGAGTGAGCACATGTGTGTCAAATAAAAGCTCGGAGGCTTTAACAAGTGCTACATAGTGTCTGTGATATTTTGACTGATTTATTATTATAAGGTAGGTGCGCAAGGTCTGACCAGAGGGCCTTGGTTTTTGTTGTAAAAGACTTACGCGGTAAAAACAGCTTTAGGTCAAATTAGCTTCATCGTACAAGGAATTATGATTTTTATTGTGTCATCAATAGAACTTATAATTGAAATGTATGAATTAATTGAGAGTTATTGTGTGAGAAATAGTAAAACCCAGTGTTAAATTAGATATGCCAATTCTGTAACGAGAAAAACACATGACTCAACTCGATATAAATATTGTATTGATGACATGCGACCCGGTCTAGAGTTGCCAACCGTCCCGTGACAGCCGGGACGTCCCGTTTCTAGGAGCCTCACTATGGCGTCCCGTTCCGCATAAGATGCGTTCGGGACGCTAATTGTCCCGTTATACGAGATTTCGCGCTTTGAATTCCAGAAATTAAGTACCTACGTACGTTATTACTCTTCATTATCCGTTCGTAAACGTGTTATTGCGGCGATTTTTAGAGTTAATTTTCTTTGCTCAAACTGAATTATTATGTTTGTGCTTTCTACAGCGTTATATTTGCCGTCGACGCCACCTGACCGCTTATCGCATAAATTGATAATGACCTAAAAATACAAATACTTTATTTTATATTGCAAATCGGGTCTGATCACGTATAACAAAAGTATTTGTTTACCTTTGATTTCTACTCGACTGAAGATGTCATCAACATACCTTTCCAAAGTCTCATTATGTTCGGCCCATGACTGAGGGCCAGTTCCAGCGCCATCCATCCAGTTCCATTGTGAAATTCGCAATAACTGGTGCTACAGGACTACTCATGGCCATGCCATCTATCTGGAGGCAGTATTGACCTTGACATAGGAAGTAATTGCCTTCCAGACGGTGTTCCAGTAAAGCAATATAATCAGTTGAAACGTTATTAAAAGCCAGCCTATCTATTATAATCAGTTGACAAGTTATTACAAGCCAGCATATCTTTTATGACATCTAGACATTCGTTAAGAGGAACATTGGTCAACAAGGACTCAACGTCAAAACTCACCATGATTTCGTGTGGTTCCAGCTTTATTTCGTCTATACTTTTTTATGAAATGGTGAGAACCTTTCACAAAGAACGATGTTCTACCTACCAAAGAAATGTGTTTGATCAGCATGTCATATGTGGGTGAACCAATCTAACTTACTATCGAGCGCAAAGCCACATTGGGCTTATGAATTTTCGGAGACTATACAACTTTGGCGCTTGTATTGCCCTCGGTTTATAAAGATAACTGAACACATCCTCAGTGAAACGATTGAAATTAAGAAATATAAAAATTTCAACCGGGAACATGGATATAAACTTTGGTCGACGTGGTACCCGTTGATTAACAAATTTAAACCTTGCGATTTACCGTCGAATACGTCCGCGGACATCGTTAGTATAGTATCGTAGCCTTTCCGAATGTGACGATCAAATGTGGGTAGTTGATAAAACTGCTCGCAGCTCCCATCCTTGACTACACCTGCCTCTTCAGTCAACTCTTGATCACGGCTGATGTAACCCGTGCCGAAATAAAAAAGAAATAAAAGGTAAACAAATACCTTTGTTATACGCGTTTAGACTCGATTTACAATATAAAATCTGTAACAAAACGCGAAAGTTTAAAAAGTTATATTCAAATACTTTATTTACCAAAGAAAAAAAATATGTACTAAGTTGAGCCCTGCGCTAGGATATTCCGTATCGCGGGCCCCCACGTTGGGACTCACACAAACAATTACAAACATTGATCTTAGGTTGGTTGTCACAATCCTTATCTTATCAATGGCAAAATATTAATCCAATCTTATTATTAATTATTATTCTTATTAATTCAACAAAGTTGTAAAATATAAAGTAAATATAAGTGGTGCTGGTAAAGTGGTTATAAAATATGGATTTGGCACGTCACCGCTGTTTATGAAGTATAAATTATGTAGCTGTGTAGTAGTCAAGTGTTAAAAGCCATTTTGTAAGCCAGCTTAACTTGGCGTACTGTCAGCTGTTTTAAGTCGCAATGTTTGTTAACTTGGTCGTATCTGAAAGGAAGAAAAAAAAGCTGCAGCGAACTGCAAATGAGCTTGTGCGACCGCTCGATCCGATAATAGATTAATTAATTATTATTATTATTAGGTATTTATTTAACGGTACCCCCACTCATATCTTGTTGGGTATCACTGGACTTGTGGCGATTTATCTATATGTGGATGGTTTATCTACTCAAATAAACCTTCCACTACTGCCAATCTTGTAGATTCGTGGATATATTGCAAAAATTTCTTAGGTCCCTCTATGTTTAGCATTCAAATTGGCCTGTATTTAAATGAGCACTAAAATAATACTGAAGACCTATTCAGATATTAGCGTTATTGGATGCCGCCTGCGCTAACGATATTGTCAAAATCAAGCCGGTTATTTTGTATGAGTATCGCCAAGTCGTGCGAATTAGTCAACGGGAGCGAATATCGGCTACCGCGGAACATCGTGGAACGAACTGCCTCGAGAGGTCCACCCCATTATCCTACGACATGGGGTTCTTCAAGAAACCTGCGAATAGGATTCTGCAAGGCCGGCAGCGCACCCGCATACCCGCTGGTGTTGCAGTTGTCCGTGAACGTCGGTAGCCACTTAACATGACGTGAAAAGGAAGAAGGGTCCAGTCCGCCCACTACGGATTGGTCCATATTTTTTAATTCTAGAACATGCTGGTTTCCTCACGATGTTTTTCTTCACCGCTGACCTAGTGTATAAGTAGAAATTTTATGCATTACGAGTAGTGGTCCTATAAAGATGTTTATTTAAATAAAATTACAATAAATGACATACATTTAACTAACGGCTATACTAAACCATATATAGCTGCTACTATACTACATTTGTTTCAGACCCACCGTACCCCTGGCCGTGCCGCCGGTGGTACGGTGGTATTGCTATCCGGTTCAAATGTTATTATGGTGATTGGATACCGTTTGGTATTAAGTAACGCATGGCTTACGTCACCACACCACAGGCTAATAAACGTCTTAACAAATGAAGAACGTCACTTCACGTCCATCGAATTTAGAATACCTACTAGATATTATGTTATACAAGCACTGTAATAGGGTAGGCACGCTACAGTCTAATAGTGCTATATGTTCAGTAGCTCTCGAATTATTTCATTCATGTGTTTTGAAAGTGGAACATTTTTATTACGTAGTACTTAAGTTTCTTTTGCTTCATCTCCGCGTGGTTTGGCAACTTCTGGGACGGGGCAGAAGTTGCCAACCAGGGTTTTTTTGATAAGAACGTATGATGTGTCATCTAGTCTATTCCTATATCGATGCTTCACGCCATTTGAATGGAAATTGTTTCTTTCATTATTTTTTTACTGGCACCAGCACCACCGAGGACAAATTGTAAGTTAAATCTGTTGACACCACAATTGGTTCATCGTATATTCTTATATGGCCAAAGCGCAGTGCCAGTGTGAAATTTTCTTCATAATTACCAATTTGTCAATGTCCAGTTCCGTCGAAGTAAGATAACGAGTCGCTCAGAAAAGTGATAGTAGGTTTACTGAGGACAAGAGAACTTCTTGGAAGCACGCGAAAAACGCACTCGCACGCTCTAATTTTGAACTTTAATAAATCATCACTATCAAACCACAAATCCTACGATACACAATTTTCATAACAATCAAACAAAAACTCAACCTTACTTCTCGGGCTCCCGCCAAAAAGTCATACTAAATATGTTTTAAATTATTTTGACTTTAATAACAAGAGTAAAACATTGTCCTCAGTAAACCTATTTGTATTCCTTACAAGCACACGAAAAGCAGCTTTATGCTTTTAATTGATTCTGACAAACGTAAACGATACGATACACTCGGAATGTATCGTACGCCTACGGTGTAGTAGCCACCTACTTTGCGTACGATACATACATTATAAGTGTATTATATAAGAGAGTCCGCCTGTGTGCCGGATAATATTCATTCACTGTCTTAACAGCACATTGCTACTCCTAATCCAAATTCAAGGTCATAAAATTTAATGATCTAATTAGAGGCCCGGTTTGATTTGAAATGAACGGCATTTATAATCGTGAGAAAATTTTGAGCGTTCATATAATTCTAACGCAAGCTATTTATTTAATCCTATTTTTCTTTGACATTTTCAAAGAAAATTAGACCTTATTGTCGGTTATATTGAGACTTGACGAAATATTTTAATAAGTTACATATTTTTATTGCTTTATCTTAAAAATTACATGTTAGAACATGTTCCTATTCAAACAAAACCTTTTTTCTTGTGTGAATAAATCCATTCCGACAATAAATTACGTTACCCAAAGGGTTATAACTTTTGATATTAATTATCTCGGTTTCTCGTCATTTTAGAAGTTTTTACCTAAGAACATTTTTTGTTTATTTTCATGTCTCCTGTCGATTTATTAAATCTAATTTAGACAAGATAATATTTTGTCACCAGCACATACATCATACAGTCGTACAGATTTCGTATTTTTCGAAACATCTCGTTCCAAAATATTTTATGAGGTCTAAATCAGATGTAACAGGATCGACAGACGACATCAAAATAAACAAAAACTGTATTAAAGTAAAAAAATGAAAACGTCTAGAAATCGAGACAATATTGAAAGTTATAATTTTGACCTTGATTATCTCAGTTTCAAGACGTTTTAGGAGATTTTTACCTAAGGGCATTTTTTGTTTCTTTTGACGTCTCCTATCGATTTATTAAGGTTTGGTTGACGGCCGAAAAATAGAATTTTTTTTCAAAATGGCGGAAAGTAAGTATGCCAAGCTGCATACGAAAATGTCTCAATAGCCCAGTCAAATAAGATCAAAAGCAGGGCTGACCCGGGAATAATTAAAAGTGTCGATTTTCCTTCGGAAATCGGTGAGGGGGCTCACTGGCAGTCTACATTTCGAAACTCGGGGTTCCCACCCTCTTGCTTCAGCCGCCATCTTGAATTTAAGGGTAAATTTTTGTTTATTCAATAACTCGTTTATTTTCAATTTTACACGGAAAATGGTTATTACCAAAGTTGTTTGGAATTGAATTTCCTACAATTTTGGTCCTCATCAATTTTTTTCTACGATCGATATTTTTCGATGTAGACCCGAAAAGGGGGGGTTAATTTTTTATTATCAAATAACTCGTTTGTTTACAATTTCACACGAAAAATGGTCATGACCAACATTGTTTGGAATTAAATTTCCTACAATTTTGGTCCTCATTAATTTTTCGCTATGATCGATACTTTCCGATTTAGACCCGAAAAGAGGTGGGGGTGAATTTTTTATTATCAAATAACCCGTTTACTTTCAATTTCGCACGAAAAATGGTTATGACCAAAGTTGTTTGAAATAAAATTTCCTACAATTTTGGTTCTCTTCAATTTTTTTCTATCATTGATATTTTTCGATGTAGACCTCAAAAGAGGTGGGGGTGAATTTTTTATTATCAAATAACTCGTTTATTTTCAACTTCACAAGAAAAATGGTCATGACCGAAGTTGTTTGGAATTAAATTTCCTACAATTTTGGTTCTCTTTAAATTCTTGCTATCATTGATATTTTTCGATGTAAACCTCAAAAGAGGTGGGGGTGAACCAAATAATTCTATTATCTCGTTTATTATATTATTATTAGTATTATGATTATTATTTCAAGTATATTTGTAATTTTTTGTATAAATGATGATGTATAAACGATGCAAGATTCATATTTTCAGGATGCACGCTTATGGTAAAGGGAAAGGAGTGTACACTAAGAAAGAAAATGTTTGAATGCACAAAAACTGCAGTCAAATATGTTTAACTTATTGAACTTATGTAACAATTTTTTTGCCTGAATAACATTTTAAACAACCGAAGCGCAGAATTATTCGAAAAATGAATTATTTAGTTAGACCAAATAAATGTCAACTGAAACGTATTTGACTGCAGTTTTTGTGCATTCAAACATTTTCTTTCTTAGTGTACACTCCTTTCCCTTTACCATAAGCGTGCATCCTGAAAATATGAATCTTGCATCGTTTATACATCATCATTTATACAAAAAATTACAAATATACTTGAAATAATAATCATAATACTAATAATAATATAATAAACGAGATAATAGAATTATTTGGTTCACCCCCACCTCTTTTGAGGTTTACATCGAAAAATATCAATGATAGCAAGAATTTAAAGAGAACCAAAATTGTAGGAAATTTAATTCCAAACAACTTCGGTCATGACCATTTTTCTTGTGAAGTTGAAAATAAACGAGTTATTTGATAATAAAAAATTCACCCCCACCTCTTTTGAGGTCTACATCGAAAAATATCAATGATAGAAAAAAATTGAAGAGAACCAAAATTGTAGGAAATTTTATTTCAAACAACTTTGGTCATAACCATTTTTCGTGCGAAATTGAAAGTAAACGGGTTATTTGATAATAAAAAATTCACCCCCACCTCTTTTCGGGTCTAAATCGGAAAGTATCGATCATAGCGAAAAATTAATGAGGACCAAAATTGTAGGAAATTTAATTCCAAACAATGTTGGTCATGACCATTTTTCGTGTGAAATTGTAAACAAACGAGTTATTTGATAATAAAAAATTAACCCCCCCTTTTCGGGTCTACATCGAAAAATATCGATCGTAGAAAAAAATTGATGAGGACCAAAATTGTAGGAAATTCAATTCCAAACAACTTTGGTAATAACCATTTTCCGTGTAAAATTGAAAATAAACGAGTTATTGAATAAACAAAAATTTACCCTTAAATTCAAGATGGCGGCTGAAGCAAGAGGGTGGGAACCCCGAGTTTCGAAATGTAGACTGCCAGTGAGCCCCCTCACCGATTTCCGAAGGAAAATCGACACTTTTAATTATTCCCGGGTCAAATCCTTATTTGATTGGGCTACAACCCCGTTTTATTAATAATGTATAGCCCACATTTCGGTATAGTTACATGATCTGTGCTTACCCATTTATATAAAAAAAATTGTAGGTACTTGTATCAGCCTATCACGTCCCACTGCAGGGCACATGCCTCCCTTGGTAAATCACCGGGGATTTCGGACTGTAATCCACCACGGGGGCCCAGTGCGTATTGGTGGACATGTTTCCAAACTTAATAATAAGTTCCCTTTGTTCAGATAACGTCACGTAGTAATGGGTCATACAAAATAAATAAAAACCGTAACCCAATTATACATACATACATCATTTACTTACAGTTTTTACTAGGATTAATCTGTTTGGAGAACTAGAATGGCAGTTTCGGACCGTTCGACTCTAGATTTCGATCTACTAGCGCCATTTGGTTTCGAAAATGTTTCGCGAGAACCCATACCATATCGATGGTTAAAAGGCCTTTTCGTGGGATTCATGCAAGATTCTGTTGATATATGAAAAGCATTTTAAAAAAACAGATATCGATTTATTTTATATGTTAGTTTAGGATTGGGAATTTAATGGTCTTGTAAAGTATATATACATCGACCAGTCGCATTTTAAGTCATGTATACATTATTTTATGCGTTATATTATGCATCATTTCAATCGACAAATCAAATGAAATCAAAGTTTCATTTAATCAAATAACCTAACCGTGGAATTAAGTCTTCCGTATCTCTCGCCTGTACGGTGTGGTGTCGGCCGGCTACAGAATAGCACCACCCCATCTCTTCCCGTGACAGTCCTGAAAGGATAACAAAGCGACTACCACACGCCCTGAGGTACTACATCACCTCTAAAATAGTAAACTCGCCAAGCCGCTTGACCAGCGTGGCGTTTTAGGGCCACAAAATGTGCTTGAGGCCCGTGTTCAGCAGTGGATACTGATAGGGCTGGCTGCATTACCACACACCGCTACAAGTCGCCATCTTCTTCGTTTCCAGTAAAAAAAATGTCGATCCACATCAAGGACTCCGATGACCTGAAGACCAGGCTGTCTGATGCCGGCGACAAGCTGGTGGTCATCGACTTCATGGCCACCTGGTGCGGACCGTGCAAACTTATCGGGCCCGAGCTGGACAAGCTCGCCGCGGAGATGGCCGATTCTCTCGTTGTACTTAAGGTATGTATTTTAAAAAAGAAATATACGTAATTATATGAGCGCTAAATCGATGGTAGCAAATTGAAAGTTAATTTAAAATTATTTACTTTGGTTATTCCAAAATAGCTTGTTGATGATTTGCCGCTCGTTTAATTTAAATAAATACAAGCCTAAAAGATTCTGGCTTCAGCTCGATATTTCATCCACTTAGAACTCCATTACCTCTGAGACCAAATGATTAAGTTAAGTAGACACCAAAATAATGCGAGTTTCTCATAGAAAATTGCCCTAAAATATAAGGGGGGAGTGCACGCTGCATTCCCACAGCCGCTGGGCGCCTGTAAAATTTACTGCATTTCCCACTTTACCGAGTTTTGGTAGCGAGTGAAATATTCCAGAGCCCATTCGCATCCCATCTCATTCTCCAAATCCATGTCAGCGTTTGTCATTGCGGACTGATGTTGGCATGTATCGCGGATGTCTATGGACGACAGTATCCACTTACCATCAGGTGGACTGTATGCTCGTCTGCCGCGTATTTCCATGGAAAAAAATACTTCATATATTTGACTTTTAAGTAAATCATAGTAATCACTTTATCAAGTTGAGGCTTTGATAAGAGAAATGTAGTTAATGTCGACACAGTGATATTACTGATAACAGCGAATCAAGTGGCTATTAGTAGGTACAATATTTATTGTATCTGATTTTAAAATACATGCATTTTTTGGGTTGTACACAGTACCATGCCCTTAATTACATTGACTGCTGGACATGGACCTCATTGTCTTGTGCATGAGAGGATGTATGGCCGCTTTATACGACATCCACGGGAAGGAACGGGGTGGTGTGATGTTCTTAGTTAATAGTTCTTAGGGTGGTGAAGCAAATTCTTTTTTAATAATGATAACGCCACACGCAATGGGCCCACACTAATATTACCTGTGTCGGCCGTCCACAGGCGTGTACACACCCAGACCCGAACAAACATTTGTCTTTGAACAAAGCCAAACGAACCGGGGAAGCTGTGCAAAGCACCTGCTGCAGGCTTACTGCCAATCGCTCCTCAACATGTTTTTAATGTGTATTATATATTCTCATATCAATTTATGATTTGGCTTAATTTTGGTAAAGTATTAGCCTAATGTGGACGTAGCTTAACTATCAAATGGCGTGTCTCAGTCAAATAATAATATATATCATAATTACATCACGTAATAACTACAAATTATGCGTCTAGATACACTTATTTTTTAGGTAATTATATGTTATACTGTACGTTAAGATTGTTTAACTTTGAAGATTCTCTACCATCTGATCATCAATCAACCTGTAGTTTGGTACATAGATAGATGCATCTGATTTGGACATTTTGGCGGAAACTCTGAAAAGTAAATAGTTTTTGTTTTGAAAAAATATGTTTTGTGGTTTAACCAATCAAACGCCTTGTTTGATTTTTTGTCTGCATCCACAAGA
This sequence comes from Sesia apiformis, assembly GCA_914767545.1. Lineage (NCBI taxonomy): Eukaryota > Metazoa > Arthropoda > Insecta > Lepidoptera > Sesiidae > Sesia > Sesia apiformis. The sequence goes on from OU611973.1 coordinate 7,699,684, forward strand.
CGCCCAAAATTACGACGAATTATGAAGAAAACTTGCCATATAATACCATCCATAGAATTAGCTACATAGGAAAAACGCCTATATGAGCCAATAAAAGACGTAATTTTTAAGATGAAGGAATAAAAAAAATATACTTTTTTAAACACATCCACTCCAGTGTCAATATCTGCTTATCCCAGCTTCGATTCCCATTCGGAGATATATTGTATTTATTCAAAAAAAATGTTCGGTCGGGTCTGGATGATATCTGTCTTTGTGTGATTGAACCCACATCACAGGGAATCCTAATGCGCGAGTGACGTTATTCATTCATTCAAATTAAGACCGATAATAAGGTCCCATTTCTCAGACGTCACATATATTTTATTTCTTTCTAACTAGTGATGGGTAACTCCGGAGTTAATGAATCAAAAGAGTTGAATCCGCGAGCGGAGCAGAATCTCTTAATTGTTCCATCGAATTGTTATTCATTCCGATTCCCGCGCCAATCATGATCGTGAGTGTAATCGCGCATCGACACTTGTCGGGGGCTCAGAATTGAGATGCAACGATGGCATGACCTTTTTTTTTGCTTATACAACAACCGTTAGGGAAAGGGAATGAAACGCTCTCGGAAGGTAAATAAGTAGATGAATCAAAAGAGTTAAGGAGTAACTAAGAGGAGTTGGATCTGCAAGCGGAGCAGGATTAAGTGAGTTAAAACACTCCGAGAAGTCTCGATTACCCACCACTATTTCTAACTAGACTGAAAATTAGTCACATTTATTTATAAATATAAGAGACAGCGTGTGGATTGAAAGATTAGATTAGTTGACTGGATGTGATATGTAATTATTACTATCATATCTATATGTCTTATAATGGTACGAATATCACAGAACACCAACGTGTTTGGAGAACGAGTGAGTGGCCAAAGTTCTTCACCCATCTCTTCTGGGTGGCGATAATAAAACCACTACCACAAGCGCTGAGGAACTACACCACCTCTGAAAGAGTGGACTCGTCAACCCGTTTGGCCACAGCGTACCGTATTAAGGCCACACGTGCACAAGACAGCATGCCCTTTTTCCAAAAGCAGGCAGTGGATCCAGGAATGAGCCAACGTTTGTCATCCTGGACCGATATTGCCAATGTATCGCGGTTGTCGTAGGGCGACAGTACCCACTTGCAATCAGGTGGACTGCCACCTTCATTCTATAAAAAACATGAAAAAATTCCTACAATGCTAAATGAACCAAGGTCTGCCCAGTGGCAACGTTAGAGTGCTTTCGGGGCGCCATGTGCAAGATATTCCGATTGCGCCCCAATCGTTATGTCTGCGCCCGTCTATTGTGTAGAGCGCCTCCCATTCAAGGCGCTCTCCGGGCCCCCCAGCCCTTTTGAGCGGCACTGCTATACCGGAATATTTTCTAATCTGCCTGCTGTCTTTTCCAGGTGGACGTCGACGAATGCGAAGATATCGCAGCCGAGTACAACATCAACTCCATGCCAACATTCGTATTCGTGAAGAGCACGAAGAAACTAGAAGAGTTCTCCGGAGCGAATGTGGATAAACTGAAGAACACTATTCTCAAGCACAAGTAAACTATGGGGTTGGGGTGTACGCAGGGAGGGACCCCTGACGAAATCTTTGTTTAATAAAAATGTTATTTGGAATTCATATTATTGATTTTGACTTGAAACATGTCTTGACAAAAATTATTTATACCCATCCTATTAATCGATTTAGAGGTCAATAAAAGATCAGAGGGTATTAAGCCTACCGTTTAATAAAGAACTTCTCTAAATAATGCCTAATTATATGTAATTAGATTATGGATACTGTACACTAACACTTGACATTAAAAAATATTTTAACTGGTAACATGAAATATATGTATCTAAAATTTATAAAATTGCCCGCCTTAAGAGGGCCTCTGCTCTCCGAATAGCCCTAGACGCCCCTAATAATCTTAATCCGATTTTTTTTCACCCTAATTTTTTTCACTAAAAACGTGATATTTGCATTTCATGACTTGGGTTGAATAAAGTCTACTTGTATTAGCTCTCGTGACATGATGTTCCCAACAACAAAGCATCGTGAGGACTACCTAAAAATCCGTAAGACCTAGACGTAATCAATAAATTCAAAGGTCAAATCGCTTGATAACTTAAAGGTTTATGAGACACGTGAAATCACGTCAAGTCAAAAGATTAGTCACGAAGATTTACATCATTGCAATTTTGTGGTCTTGTGTTCTGGCAACGCAGTAGTTTTCCGTCAGGGGTATTGCTATCTATATTCACAAATTATTTTTATACGTACAATGTGGATGTACCATACGTTTTGTGCAGTTTTCAAAATGTAGACTTTTATAGAAATGGCTTTATAAGCTGACAACTTTATTTTGCGCATAATTATATTTATTTTATTCTTAGTATGTAAAAATATACGTTTTTTAAACGCCGTCAAGTGTCTTAAATATTATATTGCACGTGTAGGAATTTGCACAATTGTTGTTATGTTCAATTTTGGCAGAATGCGTACAGCCCGCTCTATAAAGTATGTATTCTATGGATTTGCATTTTTACGTATGTTACAAAGTATTGTTAATTCAATAAATATTAATAAAGTATTACTGTATTTCATTTATCAATTAATACCTAAAAGCAGCGATAGCCGATGAGGTCTCTGTCCATTAGTTAGGGCATTAAGTCCATTCATATTTCAGTACGAAAAGTTGAAGATTGACTTTAGGGACTGCCTGTATAAGTATATTTTTTTAATTGGAACATATATCTTTATTATTAATTCGTCTAGGTGCATCCGCATTTCCTCGATACGGAGGTGTCGCACACTGTTCGGTTCAATAACCATTTTATATCGCAAACCCGTAGGCTGTGGAACGAACTGCCTTAAGACGTCTTTGCATTGCGCTACGATATGGGGTTCTTCAAGAATGCTGTGAATAGGATTTTGCGAGGTCGGCGGCACACCTGGTGTTGCAGGTGTCCATGGGCGGCGGTAACACTTACCATCACGTGGGACCGCTTGCTCGTCCGCATACTTCCCTAGAAAAAAGAAATGCTTTAATAACTCCTTTACGAACGGAAAAACGATTACAACACTATTAGTCGATGCTTTAGCGCAGATGTGGTTCCTCATATTTCAACCAACAATTTCCATAGAAACGAAACAAATATTTTAAAATTAATTTTATAGCTAACTTTATTTCCTCATTCAGGATACAACTTTACAAAACCAGTTTAGTACAATATGTATATTGTTAACAAGGCAACGCATTCCTGTATGTACCTGAAACAAACAAAAATAGTAATTAACATGTGTTCTCATTTCCTGGCTTGCTTTTAGCTATTTGGATTCAAATATGAAAAATAAAAAAAAAAGATAAAGTTTGCAAAATAAATCTGTTTTCAAGCCCTTTTAAACCAATTTAATATGTTTGTCTAAGGCAGGGTTTCTTAACCTGGACCCCAGAGGGGTCCGCGACAGGAGTGCTGAGGGTCCATGTCAGATATAAAGACAATAAAATATACTGCGCGTGATCCATCTCAAAATGTAGGTAGGTACCTATCACTCGCTCGCTTGTCACCGCTAGGCAGTGGAGGAGCTACGTCTCACTAACAACCGTCACGCGCTAATCTTTACTTTCTCTGTGGTAATAAATAAAAGTTATTTTTTTTCAAAATGCCTTGTTTTCTTTCCCTAGTTTGGAAGGGGTCCGTCAGATTTTTGAAAGTGGTCCGTGACTACAAAAAGGTTAAGAAACCCTGGTCTAAGGTATAAATTACGTATGAAATAAATGTAATAACTTAATCCATATTTTGTTCGCATTGAGCCTTCGAGTTATTTCAGTTACACTGTGTATGTTTGTATGTGAGCGTGCGTGTGTGCCTTTGCAACAATACATACGTTCAATCCCTGCGTTTCTTGCCGTGTTGGTCGTGTCGGTCGTGGTGGTCGCGCTTGCGACTGGACTTGTCGGCGCGCTTCGCCTCGCTCAGGAACCGATCTAGACCGAACGGGTCGAAGTCTGCCTCTGTCTGATTGTTGCGGCTCTGTATAATGAACGAAATATATGGTTCAATTTTAATTGGTTTACATACAAGTTACAACATAAAGCCATGATTCTTTGGCCTTAATAAAAAAAAAAAACAATATTAACATTACAATTATAGAGGCAATAGCGATCTTCGATTGCCTAAAATATTCCATAATTTGTTTATTTTGGTGTGAATATAGTGCACCGATATAAGGTTACCGATTTGACAGTTGATGAACAGTTTGTTGAGATAACTTTAAAGTGGCGTACAAATTCAGACAAAAATATATAGTCAATCCCCACACTAAAACTATGTATTATATCTTAATTAAAAATTAACATTTATTTCATGGATTTTTCTATTACATTGATTAGAATAATTTATTAGTATGTGCGTATTTATTAACAGAAGCGCGCGTCCAAAGGGCAAACACCTAAACAAGCGAGAGTGGATAGTGTTATGCACATACGAGCAATTTAATCACCAATTATTTATTTTCATTGTAATAAAAAATTATGAAATACATGATAATCTTTAGTTAGATATGTAATTGTTTTAGTGTACTTGATTGACATGTTAAAATGTTTTTCACTATTTTTGTAGGACCTTATTAGAACATTATAGGAGACTAACCGTCCCTGGTCGATCGTCGTCCCTGGTCGATCCGTCCTTCTCGAACTGAACAGGGCCGGAACGAGCATTACTACTACTTGTGCCCGCAAACTCTTTGTCAGCCACGAATCTGTAAGCAAACATTACATAATAAATATGTAGAGAAATGATTAAATGAGTCCACAAAGGAATGTTGAAAGTGGCAGCAAATTTAAAGCTGAATTAGTTTTAGGTTCTCTGGTGTCAATAAAGATATAGGAATCGCGCGAGCGTCAATTTGGTGATGGAAATCTTATTAATTTAAAATTATTTATTTCAGTTATTGAAAAATAAGTTGTTTTGCACATTTAAATACAAGCCATATGAATAGAGGGTTCAATAAAAATATCTATTATACCTTCGTTCGTAACCCTAAATTTCAGTAGAGAAAACAACTTCTGTTTGACATTTTAAAATCGAGCACTTTTTTTTTCACACAAACTGGTTTTTCACACTATATATAATGTATATAAGGTGCTACAAAAATAGTGTTAAATAGTTCAATTAAAACTATTATATATCTAACTAAAAATTAATATTAATTATACATATGTATAATACATAATTATAAATATAAATTATACGTATGTATTTCACGAGTTTATTACATTAAAAATATATAATTGGTGATCAATTTACTCGTATGTGCATAACAGTATTCACACTCGCTGAGGTCTTTGACCTTCGGTCGCGCCCGCTTCTGTTAGTAAGTACGCGTAATTAGGTATAAACTAGGTAACGTGTTATGCATATACGAGTAAATTAATGAAAAATTATTGATTTTGAATGTAATAAAAAAGTAATAAAATACGTGTTATTTTTTAAGTAGATATAGGTAATAATTATTGCGTACTGACTGAGATATTCAAATATTTCACACTATTTTTGTAGATATGTGTTCGTGTGTGTGTGTGTACGTGTCTGTGTGTTCATGCGTGTCTATCTCTCCGTGTGTCCGTGTCTCTCTCGGTGTGTGTTCGTGTCTTTCTCTCTGTGCGAGCGTGTGTATACCTGCGCGTGTTCGCAATCGCGTCGAGGTCCCCGTAGTTGTCCGCCTCCTGGTTGCGAGCGGGCCGGTATATGTGCGCGCCCACAGTGTCCTGGTTACGCCACGGCTTGTCGTACACGTTGTATGCTTCGTCGTCGTCGTAACCTGGATACAATGAAATAATTTATATAAGAAGAATAAAGAAAAAAGTTCCAACCCTTTAGGCCGTGCACAGACGACGGTCAGTCTCACCTCTCATACGTGGGGGTCGTGAATTCAAATCCTCTGTCTGTACCATTAAATTATGTATCTTACTGAAAGTACGGATTTTTATACTATCACTAGCTCGCCAGTGAAAGTAAACATGGGAAACCCCCTTGCTTTATAAATAAAGAAAATCTCTAGCATGTGTCAATCCACATTGGGTTCATGTGGTGAATTATGGCACAAAATATCCTAGTGATTGCTGGTTGAAGATTATGTCCTGCATTGGAATGGGCTGATATCGAACACACTACAATAATTTACTATTAATAAAAACACTAGTCAACCAGACTTTAACATTCTCAATAAGAGTTGTAGATATATCAAACGAATTACCACAAGAAATCGTTGAATGGTCGACTATAAACAGTTTTAAAAACTAAAACCTTTGTATTGAATACAGTTAAATTGTTAAAAAATTTAATGGCTGTCTTTTTATGTAAAAGTTGACTGGAGTTAGCTGCAGAACAAAAAAAAAGTTTTGATACAAATACAATAATATTTTTCAATAAACTCACCGCTATCCATTCCCCTGGTGTTGTTGAACAGTCGCTGGTCAAACATAGCTTCACCTCCTTGATTCGTCTTAGCCGGAAGACCAAGTGCGATCTGCTCAGATATATCACGTTCGCGGTCCTTCACTAGTTTAGATCTGTAATACAATAACGTTTCAATATAAAAACAGCCATATATAGCCGGCCGTGAGCTGTCGGCAGAATAGCACCACCCCATCTCTTTCCGTGGGTGTAGTGAAAGGCGACTAAGGGATAGCGAAGCCGCTACCACAAGTCCTGCGGAACTACACCACCTCTAAAACAGTGGATTCGCCAAGTCTTCAGCTCTAATGAAGTCGGGAATATTCCTTTATAGCCACGCCTGTGTTGAGCGAGCCTCGTGACCTGGTGCTGAGTATCCCTGTAAGTCTCGTGGACGGGTATCAGTGAATTCTTCAAAATCCCTAATTACAACTAGTTCAGAAAAAATAATTTTTCCTTGCGAAAATTTGTCCAAATTTAGAAAGAAATGGAAATCTGTCGGAGCAAGGTCCGGGGAGTATGATAGGTGAGGGAGAGTCTCCACGTCCAGCTCTTAAGATTTAAAACTGTTGTTTGAGAAGTGGGAGGTCGAGCATTGTCATGAAGAAGAAATGGAGATCAGCAATTGACCAAATTTGGTTGCTTTGTTGCCAGCTTTTCCATCAGCGTCTGCAGCTCCTTACAGTACACATCTGCATCAATTGTTTGAGTGGCTCGCAAGAAACTGTAGTGGACAATACTGGCACAGGACCACCAAACTGATGCCAGTAGGTTTCTCTTAGGTATTTAGCATTTTGGATATTGTTGGGTTGCAACTCATGGATCCAGCCACTGATACGAACGTTTGCGGTTATTGAACAGAATCCATTTCTCATCACAAGTCATGGTGCCATTCAAAATTTCTGGGTTTTTGTGACGGTTCAATAACACAGTACACAACTTCGACGTATTGTCGTCGCTCACGTTCTTTCAGTTCATACGGTACGCACTTTTCGAGCTTCTTTATTTTGCCGAGAATCAACATTGTTTTATGACTAACATCAAACCCTGCTGCTAACTCAGCTATACTTTGAGGTTGATCTGCTTCCACTATAGCCTTTAATTCATCGTTATTAACATTGGTCGTAGGCCGTCCGTGGAGCTCATCCTTAAGATCGAAATTTCCAGAACGGAAGCGTTCAAACCATCGACACACGGTGCCATCGTTTGTGGTGTTTGGCCCATATATGTACACTATTGATACTGTGAGCTGTCTACTTGCGTTGGTGTCGCGAGAGCACATTAAAAAATAGCACGAATTTTCAATTTATCCATTATATTATCAAGACAATCACATGAACAAAATTTAAGTACAGAAAAACAGATTTTTTAAATAAGAACATCGTAGCTATTTGATGCATTTTGTTTTACTTCGAAATTCGAATTAGAACAAAAGATATCGAAAGGCAAAGTGGTCAGTAATAAAATCGGTCATTTCATAGGTAAGCACCTAATAGTATGTATAATGTTTAATAATGATTGGCGCCATAATGAGGAAACACATTTATTTTTCACATGGGAATGACAGATTCCAAATTCAAATGTATTTTTTTTATAGTAACGGTTTTTATTATGGTCAGACTAAGTACGATGAATTGATATTTACAGTATTGTATGGTTAATTTGCATGTTTTTTCACACTACTTGTGTTTAATGTTTTTTTTCAAACTTCCTTTTCGTTTTTTATCTATGGATACTTTTATATATTGTATTATTATACAAACATACACGGTCTATTTATTATTATACTCTCTATTGACGCAAGGACACGTGCACTATTGGGACCAGTCGGTACCCCTCGAGAATCGTCGTTATATTTATATGTAACTGGCACGTCCGGCTGTGTTGCAAAGTATGTATGTTTAACGTCAATCGACGAAACCCGCTAACCCGGAAAATAACCTCTTTGTCTTCAGAGTCATAACAACGTATTCAATTACTTGCCTAGTAACTATTTTCTTAAACTGACTACGTTCAATAACGCGCACAGCTAGTGAGCTGAACGCTTGTGGGTGAACTAAAGTGTGGGTGGAAAAGGGGACAATGTAAATCACACGCAAAAGCGTAAGGGATTTATGTGATCGAATATTAGGAAATAAAGCCATTGTATTTTTTGATAAATAAAAAAAATAATAATTAACTTACTCGTTTTGCTATTGCAAAACGATATGTTTTGTATGCAAAGTATGTTTTCTATGCAAATTTCTATGCGTTCTTCTGTTTTCTATGCGTGCTATGCAAAATATATTTTCCGTTCATATTATTATATGAACGAAAACATATTCAACTAAATTATTTAATATCTCGTATTAAATGAATAGCTAACACATGCATACATAAATACACATTATACAACACTAACCTCTTGTCTGGAGCTGCTCTAGCCAGGTTTCTCTCCCGCTGTCTGTCCTTATGTCTCTCTGCGCGAAGTTTATCTCTCTCCGCTGCAGATAATCCACTCTCGTCAACTTCTGCTGACTCTTGTTCATCCTCGGGGCCTCGGATACCTGAGAATTAATCCTACTATTAAACCGGTGTTTAGTACTGCTGTTGGGTTTATTTGTGAAAGAAAATGCTAAACCACAGTCTGCTTGGTTTCTGCCTGGCCTAATTACTCCAATCTTACTGAAAAATGACAAAATGTGCCAATATGTTTTGGTTGTGAGTGAGAGTTGCCCATTTTCCATCAGTTAGCGAAAATAATGACATAAGGAAAATCACCATCACAATTCACACTACTACATACTGTCTATTTCATACGGTTCAATTTAATTAAGTGGGGAGAAAAATCTCTCATCCCATTAAGTATAATAGGGGGAGATTAATAGGGGAAAGATTAACCTACCCCCATCCCATCCAATCGCACTGAATAGGAAATAGGCGTTATAAGGGAAAATTCTCTTACTCTATTTATACCTATGATTAAATGTAAAAATTAATTATTCATACATTAATTCTCACTCCACCCTCCAATTACCATATATTTCCATTCTCCCATTTCATCGTATTCACTCCCGTTAAGTAGAAAGTATAACGGGATAAAAGAAATCTCCGATTTCATTATACTCCCCATCTCCTCCGAGGAAGAATGGAGATAGTAATGGAATTAAGATACCACTTCCCATTACGCTCCCCTATTCCAAAATAAACAAATAATAACTAAAACACAATAAATAATACATCTCTTACCAGCCCTGTGATCTCTCGCCCGTTGCGCCAACATCCTCAGATGTTCTTCCTTCTTCTCTTTCTCCCTCTGCGCTAATCTCCTCTCGAGTTGAGCTCTAGCTTCTACCGACTCTCTAGCCTTTCTATCGGCTATGTAGAGGGCTTCGGCTAGTTTGGAGAAGTTCTCGTTTATGTGGACCTGTTGTAACCCACGACCGTCTGCCGCTAGACGCTTGTCTAGGGGTATTGTGTAACCTGTGAAAGAAATAAAGATGTGAAAGAACAAACATTATAGTCTATTCGCGTTAAGAACGCAGTGAATCATCAGCTCTTCACTATTAAAGACAGGTTTGTATTGATTTGAAAATAATAACATACATCTAAATTTACGATGTATGAAGTAGGTGGTTCGATGGATCCAAAAAATAACTGGTGGTTAAAATTACTTATTTATTTACTCTATATGCACTATATTGTACAGAGGTGGACTTAATGTCTTAAGGCAATCTCTCTCAGTTGACTTTACTTTCTTACTATTAATTTATTATTTAAAATAATTTTATTCTTCGCTAGAAGGGTTTTATATACTTTAAATTGGTCGACATATTTCCGGTGTTGCCTTATTTCCGTGACAAATTGTATATCTTACCTTTGGCGTTCTTCCAGTGAGATACACAAGGGGGTACTTTCCAATCTCTCTGCTGTTTAACGGAAACCCTTCGAGGGGGCGAGTGCAGTACAGGGGCGGGGGGAGACGGCGCCGCGCGGGGAATCTTCTTGTTTATTTGGAAACGAGGGGGCTCCATGGGGTCTGATTGAGCTTCCACCATTCTAGGGGGAAAAGAACACTAATTAAAACATTTAAGGCGGCCCCTAAACCTACAATAAAACTGTAATGTAATTGTACAATATTATTGAACTGCGCCTTCTTGCACCCAAACGCTAATTGTTTTTTACACGCAATAAAATTGGAGGCCCATATTCATCAATGTTTTTGAATGAGCAGCATGTTTGACAAAGATTTGAATCTGTAAGATTGGTACAAAAATGGCGACTGAAAATATGCTCATGAAAAACTTCTCAAAGACATAGCTTTACGAATTGAGCAAGGTGACTTCAAAAAATATTTGAGAATAAAATTCCGCATTCCAATATACTACAATATCTGTATGTACCACACAGCACAGTGAAAAATTAAATTAAAAATATTATGCAATTAATCTTAAACTAGTTCAAACTATTGTTCAATCAAAAAACATCAAAAACATTGTAAAGTTGCAGAATATAATTGATTGTTTATTGGGACTACTAAGGTCCGACTTCAATTGAGGTTAGAATGAAACACAATCACATCGATATATTTTTATTAAGTAAACAAAAATTAAAAACGGAAATCATAAAAAAGCATCAAAATCATTATAATATCTCCTGAAACCCATTTCCCCACAAATATTTTAAAGCTCATCTTAAATAAATACACACACACTAATACACACCCTCACACTGGGTACACACACACGCACAACACACCCAAACGAACACTCCAATCTATATACAGATTACATAAAAATAAATAAATAAAAAAAAAGTTCAAAGTCAAAAACAGTGCCTTTCGAGAAAATCGAACATTAAAGTTTGATCTAAAAAATACGGTTCCACTTGATTGTCCACCAAGACTTCCACTGTCAAATATTTTTGGGAGGGTGTTATGAAAATTTAACATATTTCTCAGAAATTTACCCATGATTTATCTATTATAATGAATACACGCTGCATTCTCGCAGCTGTTGCGTGCGCTCGACTGGCCACATTAACCCTCTTTCACAGAAGTACTTTTGCATTTCCCATTTTATCTTAATTCCTCAATGTACGTACGTCGTACGTGTTTCGGTAATGAGATATTGCCAGAACCCATTCCCATCCCCGATTTTCTCAACGTATTCTCCAAATTTATTCCTATATCTCCAAAGGTAGGCAGCACATCTTAGGGCGTGCCAATGTTTGTCATTCTGGACTGATGCTGTCATGTATTGCTATGTCTATGGACGACAGTATCCACTTACCATCGGGTGGACTGAATGCTCGTCTGCCGCGTTTTTCCATAAAACTATTATTAAAATACGAACGCGGAGAAAAACAGTTCAGCCTCAAATTCAAAATTGCTTTCGATATTAACATACACAATTTTTAAATTGGCAAACAACGCCGTAACTTACCTTTAGATAGGTTGGTAGTACGAAATCCGTCACCCAGTTTTGACAAGACCTACAAAATCCTAGCACAGTCATTTTTCTAATTAAAACAAGTCTTAACTACTTATAAATTAGCCACTGTTCTTGTGCCGTGTTTGTTTGCCAGACTTGTACTAGTCTTAATTTTATTAACTTTATTAACTCACCTAATAACTCTCTGCTTGGCTCCGGAATTGAAGGCGGTACCTTGCTGTGCTGGTGTGTACCTAATGTATTGTGCGGGTGCCTGTGAAAGACAGTACACTATCAATGGGAGGTAGAATTAAGTTTTTTTAATGACTCAAATTTGTGATCAGTCGATGACTTTAATTAAACGAATGCCTTGGAAGATGTATGGGAGACCAAACCCTTCATTAAATGTTTCTCTTCTTTGCACAACATGCTTACTCCAGAATCATGTTCACTATAGTATTTGTCAAGCATTCAAACAAATGCAAACAGCATTGCAGCTCATTATTAACATTTTAAATAGACGATTAGATAGTGTCAACTGCAAACACAATGTTGTAAAACAAAACCTGGTCATATAGTTGGAACAAGGAATATGAATGGACTTGTTTATGAATTCAAAAACATTGTAATCATGCATATTTTCAACTGACCATTTGTATTTGTCAAATGCCAAATACTTTACTATGGTCGAAGTGAAAGTGGGATCGTCGACAATTTGAACAGCTCGTCATCAAAGTCAATTGCTTTGAGTCTGATACTAAATTGCCAAAATATCAGAGTAGTTCATAAAACAAACCAACCAGTTAGTAATTGTATCGGCCTGTGACGTTCCACTGGAGGGTACAAGCAGGATTTACTAGGGGATTAGTGATTTACTAATAAATCACTGAGGGGTTTTCAAGCAATAATCAACCATGCGGGCTCAATGGGTATTGGTGGATTCTCAAACTGTTTATTTCTCGAGCATGCCAGTTTCCTCATAATGTTTACCCTCACTGTCAGACTAGTGACAATAAAAATAAGACTAGTAAAATCAGTATGAGGATTTCAAGTTACGATTACACAAATGTAAGTCAAGTATTGATATCCCTAAGCTGTCGCCGCTCTAACAAACACTAATAAACCAGTTAGTGTTATAAGTAGTAAATATGCAAACTTACTCATTAATTTGTTTTTAAATAATTAAAGTTTATTAGTGGTGTAGCTTCACTTGTTACATATCTGGAACTACAATGCTGAACAATAAAGTCTAGTCTACACAATCTATAAGATAAGCCTTTATTTATTGATTTCATGAAGCATGTACAATACAATTCTATCAGACATGTGTCACCATCCTGATACATTAGCCTCTCGGCAAAGGCTGCCTCTAAAATCCTCCACATTCTTCCATCTTGAGCTTTCTTGTCCATACTAAAGGTCAAGATGGGCAAGGATTATTGATATAAAATAAAAGTTATGAAGTGGAAGGCTGGTCACATGAATAGGAGAAAAAAAAGGTCCTAATACAATAACAGGAAGAGAAGACAAGGATGATAGGAGGATGATCTTGAAGGCAATGGCCTCAGAGAAGAAAGGACAAGAAAATATGTCATATGGATATAAATTGCGGATAATGATAGACAAATCTGCAATCATTTGTTGACTTTAAACAGATGCTTTCGAAGATGTATGGCAGAGCAAACAATTCATTAGTTCCAACTTACAGCTTTGGGAGCAGCTTTAACTGGCAATGCAGCAGATATCTTAGCATTGGTCAACTTTTCTAATGCTAGTTTAGTCTTCTCTGTTATATCCTGAATGTCATCCTCTGTCGGTCTCTGGAGGGCAGGATCATCTTCAGCTAACACTTCCGATGGTAGAAGGTCAGTCAGTTTTGTGTAGATTATCTGTGGGCAAAACATGTTCATAATGAGAGACCTTACATTACTTATAAGATAATTTACATATTATATCCTTTTTAGGATAGAACTCGTTTTAGACTATTATGTCTTATTTCAGTTATTTCAAAGCAGGCTTTTTGCCAAATAAAAAACAATAAAATCCATTCCATAATTTTTGCAATAGTACTAGGGGATTATTTGCATACATCATTTGTGAAATAACTTATTATTATTTATGTATTAGTTTAGCAGCTCTCGGTGATGCGCCCACTTCATCAATGACATCCCCCACTCCCCTGGAATAGTGCTTGCCCTTTTTTTGGATACCTACGGCGTCTCTCCGCGCCTTCAACGTGCTGTCACCGCCCTAGGCGAGTATTGGAGGTAGGGATAGTTTGCATTAGATTTAATTTATGTCCTCAGATTCTTGTTTGCATTAGTATTGTTAATAGAGTTCAGGTATGTGACATAATAGTAGTTGTTGGGAATCAATGGCCTTTAATTCCTGCTTAGTTATATATATTGCTATATATTCATACATATATACCAAATTCAAATATCCACATTAATGTCACATTGTGAAAATATAAAATGAAATATATAAACATACCTATCTAGACAGAAACTGATCTAGAAATAGGGATTTTATGAGGTCAAAATCCCAAGCAAAAGCTAATAATTATGAAAGATTATTATACTTGTAGGTACCTTGTCAGCACTATGCCCCTGCCTTGCAATAGCTGAGTACTTGACTCGTCCTTGTTCATCCAATTGTACTGCGAGTGCATTTGATGTGCTCTCCTTGCCTCGAGCACCCATGCTCAGCGGGTACTGAGCCACATGGATCTCGGGAAATGCTCCTCCATCTGCAATAAAGGAAATTAAAATATGTCAAGTTCAGTGTTGAGATAGGTTTAGCTGTAAACTTATTAGTTTAGAAGCAGACATTTTTATGTATTTTTTTTTATTAAATTATTTACAAGGGTCTTCAAAGATGTGTTTAAACAATAGCAATTAAACAACTTTGAACGTTTAAAGTTTAAATTGAATCGCGTTTAAAGTTGAAATTGAATCGCGTATATTTGACATTATTTATATCCGGACGTTTCGAACACTTTGCAGTGGACGTGGTCATGGGGTGACTAATTGATTTTATTTATCACTTGAGTTATTAAGAAATTATTTGGACTACATCTGAAATTTTTTTGAACTACCCTCTGGATTTTTTAATCATAACATTCCCTATGCATGCAGTATTCACTCACGGTGTCCAGAGGTCTTGCAGTATTGCATTGGCCTTGGGATTTGATTAATTTAATGACTGGATCCCAAGCCGGTGGTACTTGCCAACCATCTTCTCTATTGAAATTTGGGTGTTTCTTGATTTCAATAGCCTCGCGTAACATTCTTGGAATCAATTGAAATGCTATTGAAATCAAGAAACACCCAAATTTCAATAGAGAAGATGGTTGGCAAGTACCACCGGCTTGGGATCCAGTCATTAAATTAATCCAATCCCAAGGCCAACGCAATACTGCAAGACCTCTGGACACCGTGAGTGAATACTGCGTGCATAGGGAATGTTATGATTAAAAAATCCAGACGGTAGTTCAAAAAAATTTCAGACGGTAGTCCAAATAATTTCTTAATAACTCAAGTGACAAATAAAATCAATTAGTCACCCCGTGACCACGTCCACTGCAAAGTGTTCGAAACGTCGGGATATAAATAATGTCAAATATGGTATACGCGATTTAAACCGTTCAAAGTTGTTTAATTGCTATGTATAGTAATCGCGAAAACCTAAGAAAATATTGTGTTTAAACAACTCGAATGGCAAAGTAAACGTATTTTAATACCACATCTCTTGAATTCAAGATTTGTCAACAATGTCATTATTTTCATATCCACACCAGAAGAACTAGGTTGTATATTGCAAAAACTTAATAATGTATCTCTAGTGGTAGGTTTTAAAATGAATCTAGACAGAATCGAAAATATTGACCTCAGAAACTGAAAATTGCAATATAATAGAAGTGGAAGGTGTTGAGTCTGCAATATGTGTACCTAGGCCAAAAAATTTTTGAAATACAATGCAAAACTGAAACAAACCTCCAAAGTCTTCCTCAGTACGAGGAATCCATCCTTTCCTCTGTCCATATGGCGGAACAGAGGTCTGTGAGACCACAAGGGCGCTGCCCACTCGGTGCGCCTTCTGCTCATCATCACGGTCCCACAACTGCTGGGTGGGGGCCGGCAATAAACTGAAAATATGTTTTTTTTATTCCAAACAATAAAGTCCAATTTCTAACAAGTTTATATAACTATGTGAGTAAATAAGAGTGAACAAACTGACTCTTGGTATGTATTTTACTTCAGCATAGTAAAATAATATATAAATTGCCAATTCTCATGGATTAGGTTAATTCATCTTAATTTAGCCACTTATAAATATAATACATAACGATAGCATGAAAACTAAGCATAAATACTAGCAATTTGTAAAGATATACGAAACTAAAATCAACAAATTTACTTGAATTTGCAAACTTATTTGCCATGTTTGTCATTGACACAGAAAACTTTTCAAATGCTAAAAAGTAAACACTATGTAAACAAAAAAGGTTAGGTAAAATACATTATTAAATCATTGTATAGTTAATTATAATAAAACTTAGTAAAATTTTTAACAAAAAATTAAAATTCACAATATACAGACCTAGTCAACGACGACATTTTGTTGATTGATTTTTTTATTTACGATAGTTCAGAATCTTAATAGTTACGTTCAACATTTTTAAGGACACAGATATTAAAATATACTCTGTTCGAGGAGTTGAGAAATCCGATATCAATTATATAAAATCAAGATGTGAAAATTTTAATACCAAAAGATAAGCTGTGATCTATGTAGATATAATTGATAAAATAATCTTGATTTAAGACGCATTAATTAGAGTATATGAATTTATAGCCGTTTTTGAACGAGAGTAAATATGACGTGACATGGAGACATGCAACAGCTCAACAACATCAGAATCTAAAATTAAATAAAATTTATTATTATTTATTTATAAATATTTAGTAAAAGTAACTATTTAAAAATATTAAGTAATTTTAGATAATAAGAAAAATTAAAAGTATGATCTAAATGAAGAGAATTATAAAAAGTACTTATTAATCTAATAAATTAGTAATAAAATATTTATTTTTGATAATAAAAATCGTCAAGTGCGAGAAGATTCATCACAAAGATCGAAGGTTCCGTATAGAATATAGATAGACCGTTTGTGTAGGTTCATAAGTATTTTTTCCCGAAGATTATAACTATGGTTTCCGTTCATAATTCTGAGTAAACTGACATGAAAATTGCATACCTTTTTTAATTTTTGCAAAAATTGTGATAGGTATTAGCTTAATACAAAGTACAAAGAAAATAATTGAAAATATTTTTTTTAAATATGGAAGTCTAGCTGTCTTGTGCTATACATTGTAAAGAGCAGTACAAATAATATAAGGTTAATGACTTAATTTTAATATTCAGGTGAAAAAACAGAAAAATCTTTTTCAATATTTTGTTTTGTAATTTAGACTAATATTACTATTCTAAACCCCCAAAAATCCGCTAATTCACTTGCCGAAAGGAAGAAAACAGCTGTAGAAGAGATCGTGTGGATAGAGTACCGTATTCAAAGTCTATACGACAAACTACACTGAAAAAATACACAAATTAACCAATCACAGTGCAATAATTAATTTAGAGAGTTCCTGTTCCTCTTTCACTCTTGCAAGGAGTCGTCTAGCTGCCTCTTTTTAATTATTTATCTGCTTATATGAATATATGCTTAGCTGTATGAATAAGATATATATGTGCAAACTGGGCTTAAATGAGGGACGGATCTGTGGTTTTTTTTATAGAAAAAAGGCGGCAGACGAACGTACAGTCCACCTGATGGTAAGTGGATACTGTTGTCCATAGACATCCGCAATACATACAAACATCAGTCGAGAATAACAAACGCTGGCACGCCCGTGAATGTGCTGCCTACTTTTGCGGATTAAGTTATAATTATAATCAGTTATAGCTTGATTTCTTGATGGTGGTTGGACACTTACTTAAGCTTGAGCTGATGTGCTAGGAATAGGACTTTTAGGATAACTGAAGCTGGATCGGATACCGCATACATTTGACTCTCAACTAATATGGGAATAGTGGGATGTTTACGGTTCATATGCTTCGATAAATTATTAGTTGAACCCTGTGTGATATTCAGTGTTTGCGAACAATACACACATTTGGCCTTTTAATTTTCGATTTGATAAAAATGATCCCATATGGTACATCGCTTCTTCCTAGTTCGCAACTAGGTCACTCGTTGTCCCGGTACTATCACAAAAACTAAACCATATAATAAAAAAGTAACTATTTAAACTAATTACCATCATCATCATCATCATCATCTCAGCCCTTGGACGTCCACTGCTGGACATAGGCCTCCCCCATTGTCCGCCATTTAGACCTATCGGCAGCGACCTGCATCCAGCGGGTGCCCGCAACCTTTATGAGGTCGTCTGTCCATCTAACAGATGGACGTCCTCGGCTTCGTCCGCCGGTACGTGGTCTCCATTCGAGAACCCGTCTGCCCCATCGGCCATCGATTCTTCGAGCTATGTGCCCTGCCCACTGCCACTTCAGCTTGCTAACCCGAGAGGCTATGTCGGTGACTTTAGTTCGTCTACGGATCTCCTCATTCCTGATTCGATCACGTAGGGAAACCCCGAGCATAGCCCTCTCCATAGCTCGCTGTGCGACAGTGAGCTTATTTATGAGGCCCATAGTCAGAGACCACGTCTCGGTGCCGTAGGTCATCTAATTACCATATTTACCATTAATCTATTCGCTAAAATACTTTAATTTTACACTAATTTTATATTTGCACGGTTAGAAAACAAACAAGAAACGCACGCAGCAAACGCTTATTAGTCCGTAAATGAATTTAGACGAAGTGATCAGGCGAGATACAAAATGACACTGCATAATGTTATCTAATCTAAGTCCCAAACATTATTTGCATCATAACTGGAATTTCGCTGGAATTGTAGTGGTAGTGTGCTAAATAAATGTAAACATAAACAAACTATCTATATTATATATTTGAAAAGAGTGTATAACGTAACTTGATCGAGCAAATTTTAATCTTATTTTTAAATACATAAGAGATGTTTTTCACTACTCGTAAGGCGTCCCGCATGTACTGCTACTCTCTTGCTTTCACACACAGCTCATGCTACCGTCGCATCTCGGTTTTGCTCGGACTCATGACAGTTGCCGATTCATGGTCACACGCCAAGCGAACTCAGTAATCCAAAAATGAAAGGAATAAATAACTCCTCGGAGTCGACAACCCTTAGGTGGAATCATTAGGAGCTTCGGGTTCGTTCGCAGTTTCGTATCTTTTGATTAAATGAATTCGGAGTTACTCATCGCTATATACTATATAGTTTGGACTGCGATAGCGACCGTGTCTGTTTGTGTGGTGCTAGTAATGAAAGTAATAACTTTAAAAAATTAAAACAAAACTAAAAAAAACTTTGTAAACTAGTTTATTCTATCTATAATTTGTCTATAACATGTTTAATTTTATTTCTTTTTTATTGTATCTACGTATGCTTCGAATAGTACTTTATTGAACCTTTAGCACAGAATCCTAAAATGGTGGAGAAGCTGTCAAATTGGTATATAAATGAAGTAGGTTGCGAACGTCCTTCTTTTATAACCTCAAAAATGCGCGAGAACTATCACTGTCTGATGGCGAAGTGAGCTTATTTTAATCTTTTATTAGTGCTAAAGTGAACAGATTACAATTATGCCGTCGAAAAAGAGAAAATATAATGCAAGGTTTCCCGCTGTAAGTTGAAATTTCATTGAAAACGGTCGTATAAATGAAAATTGTGATGTTGTTTTCGTGCTAATTTCGAGATTGGTGATATAATGTCATTGTTTGTTTGTAGGGTCGGATTAAAAGGATTATGCAGACGGATGAAGAAGTGGGGAAGGTTGCCCAGGCTGTGCCAATCATAATCTATATCCTTTTCAACGGTGATTTGAATTCGTAGCTAATTTCTCGAAACCAGTTATAAGTATTGATGGTTTTGTATTAGAAATTGTTATTACGAATGTTTTCATAAATATTTCCTTAACATATTGCCGAAAACTAAGACTAGTAGTAGATCTAGTATACAAGACTCTATAAAAGACTATTACTTTACTAAAAGCCAGATTTTTCTTATAATCTGATACTTTCTATATGTGCAGCTTTTGTTGTTTCCTCAATATGAGAATATCAGTAGACTGTTTCAATTAAATGTGCAAACTGTTATGACCTTTGTATACTATTTATGACCTTTATTGGGATATAAATCTATCTATAAATGATAATCTTTTTCTCTTCAGTCTTTCATACACTGAAAATCTGTGTAAGTAGGTACACCAATATTTTTTTATACTTAATTAATCACTATTAGTATTCAGTCTATGATATAATACACCGTTCTAGTATAATTTCGTAATTTGCCAGAGATATTAATTACAGATTTAAAAAAAAAAACATAATTTAAAAGAAATCTGTGATTAATATCTCCAAAGATTCAAAATGTGATAATGATAACACTGCCAATCTAAATCATTTTGCATATTTTTTTGTATTATAATAAACAAAAATGATGCATGGTACATCCTTTTTATGCTCTTATTTTTACCCCATATGCTTAGTATCTCCCAGGAACCTTAGTTTTGAATGTCCTCTTAGTGGTCACCAAGAAGGTCCATTCAAATTTCATAAATAAATAAATACTCTATTGCTTATAAATGGTTATTACTAATGGTTATTAATTATAGAATCTTATTATTAATTATAATTATAGAATCTTAATATGGATTTTGTGGTCTGAAATAAATGAATTATTATTATTATTACATGTGCTTATTGTGCACATATTAAATGACAGAATACAATAGGCAATCATATTCTTAAGGTGATCTTGGTTAATTTTGGTTAAAGTTTTGACTAAATTCATCCATCCATTGATGCTTGAAAGCATTTCCAACAAACAGACAGACATCATTTCATTTTAATGTATTAGTTAAAATTAGACTCACAAATAACTAGCAACAAATGATAAATAAATAAATGATAAATTGTGATTATCACTTATTATTCACTGGATTCTGTTTCGAAGTTTATAATCCATCTTCCCTATTAAAATTTTTGTATTATTTAATTTCAATCACTTCACCTACAATCCTGAGTTAATAGTGACATTCACTGGAGAGGATTTGGAGTGCAGAGTTCTGTCTAATGATTAATCCCAGCATTGTGACTGTGTTCTACTATTGCTGATTTATTAGTTTGATGGTTTAGACCTAATCTTCTATATCTATATATATATAAAAATAGATGTTGGTATATCTAATATTAATAGACTTCAACACCGTTTAACCGATCACCATGAAAGTTATGTTATGATCACATATATGTATTTTTTCATGGAGAAGGTTTTTATGCTATCCACTTTGTTGTAACTCGCCACTAGATGGCGCTGCAGCACATCAACTTCTATGGCGCCGGATTTTGCTAGTAATATATAAAAATGAATGTTTTTTTGTTTGTCCGGTATGCATTCCTATACCATTCATCCGATTGCGAAGCTACTTTGGTGAGTTGTTATGGGCACGCCCACGAGGGTTTCTGAATTAGTACTTGAAGACCACGCAAACGAAGTCATGGGAAACAGCTAGTTTACAATAAAAATGTGTATAAAATGCGAGTCTAAAAGTTAGATGTAAAATTCGCTAATTAGTTGGAATTAGTTGCCAAAAAACAGGTTCACAGGTTAATAAGCGTGTGTTGTTGAGCTCTGAACTGGCTAGCAGTCCAAATTTAGTCTATCTGCATAGACTCTAAACACTGTAAGCTCTGTGCATAGTTGCTTTTCATAAATAATGACATAAGTTTAAGTTTTGTATGTATCTAGATTGATACATTCATACATAGATATGTATCTATTTATATTTTATTTATATACAATACTAAATATAGTATTGTAATTTTACATAATTTTAACTGTCATTACACCTACCGCACCATCTCTGCATAACCCAAAGGTTGACGGGGAGATATTGCTTCAAAGCATTAAGTCGGCCTTTTGTCACTCTGTCCAATAAAGAATAAATAAATATAATGTACGAATTTCTCACGGTTTGGAATAAAACCCAGATAGACAAACAACTCTGCTCTTAAGAGGAAAACAACAATAAAATATGGACTAGTTTTGATGGATAAGAACAGGAAAATGGTAGCTTATCTTGACTTATTTATAATAAGATTACCATTTCAACCAGATTCTAATGTTATTCTTTATTATAAAATAATAGGCAAGAGGCCAACAGCTTATTCGCCTATTTCTTGTGCTGGTTTATGCCATTGCCCTAACAACCATTTATCTTGTCTTTATTTAAAAATCCCCTTAATAATATGTTAAGTAGTCCACCACTTGTAGCAATTTATTCCATGTGTCTATAACTGTTGTTTAGTGCGTTATATGCGACATTCAATGAGATCAGAGACCTTTCCATCTTATTGCAGTGTCTGGCTCTGTATTCTGTCCTGAGTCTGAAGATCGACGGCAGGTCTAAGTAGTCATATTTGTAGTTTAAAAATTTTCACCTTTCGCTGTATCTCTCTTTCGATAGAAAGACAAGAATTTTATATAAGGAAGGTGGCAAACAAGCGAATAGTCCACCTGGTGGTAAGTGGATACTGTCATGAACATCCATGACATATTTCAACATCAGCCAACAATGACCAATGCTGGCGGATTCCCAGATTCGGCGCCATCTACCTTTGGATTTGAGGAATATAACAGGACAAATACAACAGTATTTTAATAAGGTAAATTTGAATAGAACCCATCCATCTTCCGTCCCACACTAGCCCTTTTAACGTCCACTCCTGCACACGGAACTTCTCATACACATTTTCTCGTGTTCATTCAGTATTTTCTGCTGCTCATTTTAATTATTTCCCTTCCAGAAATACCTATATATTGAATATAATATTATTGAATATAATATAGAAATACCTATATATATTGAATGTTATGTTAACATTGTAAAAAAATGTTTTATTTTTATGTAAAGAGATAAACTCATAAATTACTGAACCGATTTTGATAATACTTTCACTTTTAGAAAGCTAAACTAATGCAGATCAACAAAAATAATTGGCTAAGAAAAAACGATTTTCTAGGAAATCGTTATGCCACCGGAGCGAAGTCAGGCCACGTCGTCGTTAGTTGATCATTAAAATAATTTATCGATAAGACTGAAAAAACAAAAATCACGCAGCTATAGTTGCCAAGAATAGCCTCAACAAACAAACAAGCAGACAATTTACGATTCAGATATGACGTGTACGAAACAACACGAAGGTTGCGGCCAGAGTGGCCGCGAGACAGCAAGCGGGAGCGGGAAACCTGCCGGTGCGCGGACATCGCGACCACGACATACGAGCACTATAAGTTTCTATAAAAATAGTGTAAAATATTTTAATATTAGGTCGAGGAGACAGTTTCTTCGTATTTTCTATATTTTCAAGACTTTTTTTAAAAAGTTTAATTACATTTACTTATGATAAGTATGTACGGTTTTGATCGATAACTTGTTGCCATCTTGTAGATAGTGTCACGATCCCATTGCTGTAGAAATTCTGGGATTTTTGGCAAAAAAAATTGCATCAAGTAGTGTTCACAGTCCCCTCTTGATGTCAACCTTATGCTACTTAAAGAGTTTTGAAGTGACCGAAACAGGTGGAAATCTGAGGGGCCAAGGTCAGGGCTATACGGTGGATGCATCAACGCTTCGCAGCCAAGCTCTCTCAATTTTTGCTGAGTTACTAAAGATGTGTGTGGTCTAGCGTTATCACAGTGAAACCCTTTCTGTTTATCAGCTCATGCCGTTGTGTCTCAATTGCTTGCTTTAATCTCATCAGTTGCCGACAGTAGAGGTCAGAATCGGTTTCGTTTCGTTTTAACAGAATCGCAAATGAAAACACGCTTTATGAGATTTCTTTCCGTAAGATCATGTGGCACCCAAATATCGAGCCTTTTCTGGTATCCAGACTTTTTCAAATGACTTAAAACCGTTTTGTGATCAATACCCAGTTCCTCGGCAATGTCTTAACTACTGATATGTCGATCTTGCTCCACTTTTTCACAGATGGCATTGACTTTATCTGTAACTGGGCCATCAGAGCGAGCTGCATCGTTCACGTTAAAATTTGCAAATTGAAAACGCTTGAACCAACTTTGTGCTACCCTTACCCGTACCGCATTAAATCCATAAACGGCACAATTTTTATATTGCGGCTTTTGGCACATTTTTACCTTTTTTGTAATAGCGAATTTCTTCGTTGCTTTCACTCATTTTCAGACTGGAAAATAATGGAAAAATAGCGGAAAATAGATTTTTTTATAATATTTTTTTTAGAATGTCAGCTTTGAATGGTATTACAACCAGCCAGGTACAAATAGTACAACCAAAGATATTTGATTACAACTTCATACGTACAAAATACGAAAACACTTTCTCCCCGACCAGTAGACATTCAGTCAGTACACAAAAACTGTTATATCTAACTAAAAATTTACATGTATTTCATGATATTTTTGATTAGGAGAAAAATAAATACTTGGTGATTTTGTATTTGCATAACATGTTTCATACTACTTACTCTTACTTACTAACAGAAGCGCACGCTTTCAAAGGTCAAAGACCTAACCGAGCTAGTCTGGATAATGTTATGCAAATACGACTAGATTCATAGACTATTTATTTCTAAAGTAATAAAAAAAATAATGTAATACATATTAATTTTTAGTTTTATTGTACTGTTTGACATACTAAAATATTTTCCACTATTTATAGGATCTTATATGTGTTTAATTAATACGCAGCGAATTAACACATTTAATTAATACGTTTTAATTAATCCGCTATCCCGCGTTCACTCCGGTCGCAGCCGAAAGCGTCTTATCACGGGCGCCATGAATCATACAAAACACGTTGGGCTTATCACAATGACATTGTGTTTTAGTATCCATTATTTCTAAGGACGATTTTTCGTAGTTTTTTTTACTCGAACTATGTTTAAAATATGTAGTTGACTGAACTTTAAAAATTAATGTTTGTCGGTTTATTCTATAACTAGAGAAGAATATAGAACTAGGTAAATGTTATCTTTATAGCACCACCCCCATCTCTCCCCGTGGGCGTCCTGAAGGGATAACAAAGCCGCCAATATCCGCCGTGTGTACATTGATTTTTCGCATTTATCGCGAAAATGTAAACAGAGGCGTTTCAGAAACCTGATTTTACTCAAAGCAATGATAATTAACTTAATAATAATTAATCTAATGATAGTGGAGTGTAGGCTTTCTCGGCCGGTGTTCATATTAATTGAATCTTCCGGGCTACTTGGCCGGGGTCTTCTGTAATCTCTTCTCTTTCTTCCAAACGTTTCGTCAACAACAGCGGTTGACATCTTCAGTGGCGACTCGAGAAGCCGAAGAGATAACATCTCTTCGAAAGTGAACGCAGTTGTTGACGAAACGTTTGGAAAAAAGAGAAGACATTCCAGAAGACCTCGGCCAAGTAGCCCGGAAGATTCAATTAATAATCTAATAATATTCATATAACGAACTAATTTAATTACTGTAACGGTATTCGTCTTAGCTCATTTTGTACCTAACTGCGTGTGGCTATAGAGTGATTTGAAGGCCACTCTTACTACAAAACAAATATGTACTACATCTAGTCCCGATTACTTTCAGTCTGATACTAAATTGTCAAAATATGTTAATAATTTATAAAACAAAACAAACAAACCAGTTACTGTTTGCAGCAATTATACAAACTTGTTTCATTAAGTTTAGTTTATTGGAACGAAGTTCCTTTACGCGGCTTGCGGTAGGTGTGATTCGAGAGAAAATGTAACGTCACGTAAGATTTTTACTCCCTCCATACGCCTTTCTCTTTCTGTGTGTGTGTGCGTGCGAGTATCGAGAGCGAGACTCAAGCAGAATAACAGACGTGCAGACTAGTGCGTGGGTGGTTGTATAACCTAAATTTTTGATTCGATTCCTTATTTTAAATTATTTGCATTGAAAATATGATACAAAATAAAAAAAAATACATGAACTATACAGATTTTATTTTGAATTACATTCGGAGTTTAAAAAAAAATGCGTGAGGATCTTCGTTCCTTTGTGTTCATATAGGAGGTAGGCGGGTTTTTTGTTCTTTAAATCATTAATAGTAATGCGAACTATTTGTTTAGTTTATTTTCTATTCACTTGCAACATGCTGTAACATTAAAATGGAAATCCGGTAAACTTATTTTTTTCGTGTTTTATTTTTTTTACAAAACGTTCTTATTTGACCATTATCTTTTTCATGTTTAGGCAACTATTCAACTTTTCAAATGTGCTCTTAATACCCCACTGATGAGTTCTTTTTGAAATCCCACATACATATACGCGTGTTTTCCCGCATCAAAATCTTATTTCATAACTCCGCCAGTTTCCTGGCTCCACAAAATGTTTAACGCGTAGTTCTCTGTAATTAATTAGTCAGAGATGTGTCACATCTGATGTATCATACGAGTAGGTATAGAAAGGATATCGTTGATCTTTGCACCGTATATGTGTGGAAGTTGGCTATCTTTTAACAAAGGATACCTATGAGGAAACAGTTTTGAAAACAAGTTATTATTTTACTATATTTTAAGGTTTCTGCGCGGTGGGCAATGCACCCGCAAACCCCCTAGTGTTGGAGGTGTCCATGGTCGGCGGTGACCACGTACCATCATGTGGCCCGCCCGCTCGTCTGCCATATATTCTATGAGAACGGAAATAAAATCTATTATTATTATAAAAAATATATCTATACTATTTCTTATTGAAGAAGCATTTTTAAAAACAAAGTACTAATTTACTAGATACTAATATATTTGACGTAATCTGAAATAAAAGCTATTTTTATTATTTAATAAAAAAATTAAGGAAACTGTGACTAAAAATATATATTATGACAGGTTAATGTTCTAAGTTAAAGATAGAGAAAACGTACCATCTCCGCGAAGCTCAGTTCTAGGCATTTCTCACCACCTTCTCATAAAGTATCGGGAGGTTTTGAGAAGGGCCCTACGGGCGTTTTTCACATACATATGAATTCTTTACATATGAAGAGAAATGTCCTAAATGACTAATTGACTACGAACACATAAATGCTGCGCCGAAATCCCCCAAGGTAGAAACATGTAAATTGAAATTTTTCATTGAGCTATTGAACCTTCTGTTATGCAATAAAGATTTCTGGAAATTCAACCTTTAAAGTGTGAACGGGGTGTCAAAGTTTGTATGGAAAAAACTTTGATGGCCCTATTAATTTGAAATTTGGTGTAGATATTCTTCAATACAAACAATTAAACACGCGTTTTACCACCACACAGAATCTACCGGCGGCTACAGCCAAACCACTAAATTATTTTATATTAACATATTAATTAGAAAACACAGTCCATTTTTCTATTTTCATTTATGTCTTTCAGTTTATAACAACTATCAAGAACCACAAACATTTGTATACTTGTATGTCATTCATCGGTGAACTATATAGTTTGAATTTTATATCCTGAAATCGGATATGATGAGTTTGTCTACATAAAAACAATTCATAGCCCTTAACTCAGATATATTCGTCACCAACACCCCGCACGCTGGAGCTCTTCGTGGAGTCCCTTCTGAAGAAAGCGCTCGAGGTGACCACAGCGCGTAACGCGAAGACCCTAAGCCCGTCTCACGTCAAGCAATGTATACTCGCCGAATCGAGGTTCGACTTCCTCAGAGACTTGGTATGTAGTGATAAAATTTTCTTCTTTTTAGTTCTTTTGACATCGTACGGGAATATGTATTTGAAGAGCGAAAATACGATTAGGAACTATACCATAACATCAACCTATCTCTACTTTCATTAACGTCCACTGCTGATTATAGGCCTTGGGAAAGGCCTATAATTAGCATCACCGCACACCATCTACAATACCCATACTTAATCCATGCTAGAGTACATGCGGAAAGAATGTAACATTACACACTTTGTGCACCGAACTAATTTCAAATAAATAATGATCCTCATTTTACCTACCGACGCCAGCCCTTTTATCGTCCACTACTATAATGGTCCTCATTTTACCTACCGACGCCAGCCCTCTTATCGTCCACTACTATAATGGTCCTCATTTTACCTACCGACGCCAGCCCTCTTATCGTCCACTACTATAATGGTCCTCATTTTACCTACCGACGCCAGCCCTTTTATCGTCCACTACTATAATGGTCCTCATTTTACCTACCGACGCCAGCCCTTTTATCGTCCACTACTATAATGGTCCTCATTTTACCTACCGACGCCAGCCCTTTTATCGTCCACTACTATAATGGTCCTCATTTTACCTACCGACGCCAGCCCTCTTATCGTCCACTACTATAATGGTCCTCATTTTACCTACCGACGCCAGCCCTTTTATCGTCCACTACTATAATGGTCCTCATTTTACCTACCGACGCCAGCCCTCTTATCGTCCACTACTATAACGGTCCTCATTTTACCTACCGACGCCAGCCCTTTTATCGTCCACTACTATAATGGTCCTCATTTTACCTACCGACGCCAGCCCTCTTATCGTCCACTACTGTAATGGTCCTCATTTTACCTACCGACGCCAGCCCTTTTATCGTCCACTACTATAATGGTCCTCATTTTACCTACCGACGCCAGCCCTCTTATCGTCCACTACTGTAATGGTCCTCATTTTACCTACCGACGACAGCCCTTTTATTGTCCACTACTGTAATGGTCCTCATTTTACCTACCGACGCCAGCCCTTTTATCGTCCACTACTGTAATGGTCCTCATTATACCTACCGACGCCAGCCCTTTTATCGTCCACTACTGTAATGGTCCTCATTTTACCTACCAACGCCAGCCCTCTTATCGTCCACTACTATAATGGTCCTCATTTTACCTACCGACGCCAGCCCACTTATCGTCCACTAATGTAATGGTCCTCATTTTACCTACCGACGACAGCCCTCTTATCGTCCACTACTATAATGGTCCTCATTTTACCTACCGACGCCAGCCCACTTATCGTCCACTACTATAATGGTCCTCATTTTACCTACCGACGCCAGCCCTCTTATCGTCCACTACTGTAATGGTCCTCATTTTACCTACCGACGCCAGCCCTTTTATCGTCCACTACTATAATGGTCCTCATTTTACCTACCGACGCCAGCCCTCTTATCGTCCACTACTGTAATGGTCCTCATTTTACCTACCGACGACAGCCCTTTTATTGTCCACTACTGTAATGGTCCTCATTTTACCTACCGACGCCAGCCCTTTTATCGTCCACTACTGTAATGGTCCTCATTATACCTACCGACGCCAGCCCTTTTATCGTCCACTACTGTAATGGTCCTCATTTTACCTACCAACGCCAGCCCTCTTATCGTCCACTACTATAATGGTCCTCATTTTACCTACCGACGCCAGCCCACTTATCGTCCACTAATGTAATGGTCCTCATTTTACCTACCGACGACAGCCCTTTATTGTCCACTACTGTAATGGTCCTCATTTTACCTACCGACGCCAGCCCTTTTATCGTCCACTACTGTAATGGTCCTCATTTTACCTACCGACGCCAGCCCTTTTATCGTCCACTACTGTAATGGTCCTCATTTTACCTACCGACGCCAGCCCTCTTATCGTCCACTACTGTAATGGTCCTCATTTTACCTACCGACGCCAGCCCT
Source organism: Sesia apiformis (assembly GCA_914767545.1). Classification (NCBI taxonomy): domain Eukaryota; kingdom Metazoa; phylum Arthropoda; class Insecta; order Lepidoptera; family Sesiidae; genus Sesia; species Sesia apiformis. The sequence continues at coordinate 7,729,400 of OU611973.1, forward strand.
TTTATCGTCCACTACTATAATGGTCCTCATTTTACCTATCGACGCCAGCCCTCTTATCGTCCACTACTGTAATGGTCCTCATTTTACCTACCGACGCCAGCCCTTTTATCGTCCACTACTATAATGGTCCTCATTTTACCTACCGACGCCAGCCCTCTTATCGTCCACTACTATAATGGTCCTCACTTTACCTACCGACGCCAGCCCTCTTATCGTCCACTACTGTAATGGTCCTCATTTTACCTACCGGCGCCAGCCCTTTTATCATCCACTACTATAATGGTCCTCATTTTACCTACCGACGCCAGCCCTTTTATCGTCCACTACTATAATGGTCCTCATTTTACCTACCGACGCCAGCCCTTTTATCGTCCACTACTATAATGGTCCTCATTTTACCTACCGACGCCAGCCCTCTTATCGTCCACTACTATAATGGTCCTCATTTTACCTACCGACGCCAGCCCTCTTATCGTCCACTACTGTAATGGTCCTATTTTACCTACCGACGCCAGCCCTCTTATCGTCCACTACTATAATGGTCCTCATTTTACCTACCGACGCCAGCCCTCTTATCGTCCACTACTATAATGGTCCTATTTTACCTACCGACGCCAGCCCTCTTATCGTCCACTACTATAATGGTCCTCATTTTACCTACCGAGGCCAGCCCTTTTATAGTCCACTACTATAATCATACACATTGTCTTGTTCGTGAGGGATGTATGGCTATAAACGGCACCTGACCGAGCGGGTTGGCACTCCACTCTTTTACAGGTGGTGTAGTTCCTCAGAGCTTATGGTAGCGGCTTTATTATCCCTTAGTCATTTTTTTCGATACTCACGGGAAGAGATGAGGTCGTGCTATTCTCAAGACAACCGACACCACACTGCCAATATCGGTAGGTACGTTAGACGATATCATCCAAACGGGAGGGAAACTTTTAATGAGGTTGGCTTGAGACCATGCTCTATGGCATAGGCATCATCTTTCACACGGCATAGAGTCTATGCCGTATGAAAGATGATGCCTATACCCAGCAGTGGGAATACAGATTTAAAGTGACTGATTAAAATGTGCTATGTGAGCTGAAACTTAGTGCTATAAAGCGACAAATAAACTGCTCCTATATCCTGACTATATCACGCTATCAAACGACTTTGTCCGTTGCAAAATTAGTACAAATGGTAATTAAATACTCTTGTCTAAAAAATATTATACTTTGCAATTAAAATTAATTCAACGCAACAGCTTTAAAAACTTAACAGCGAAACCACACAATTTAACGTAATAAGGGTGTATGTTGCCCACCTAAGATATTCGAGTTAAAAAAAAACTGCTTAACAAAATGTTAAATATCATTGTTTTAGATTTGAGGTAGATTATCGTAGACGAGTCCTCGAATGGAGGTCACGCACCCGACAACGCAGTGTGGGGTGCGGTCCGACCAGGTCGATCGAAACCGGGCTGTCGTACAAAATATATTTTCAAATTTAATTCATGAACATTCTATTTCTCAATAGAATTTTAATAAATGAAACCCTATTTCCAGGTTCAAAATATTCCAGATGTGTCAGCTGCCGAAGAAAAGGAAATGATGAGTGCAGAGAACTCTCCTAATTCTTCCAGGTAAAGTATATTCTGTAATAGATTCTATTTAATTTTAGATTATAAACAAATACTACCACACTATGGTCTATATTAGTAATTATTCCCTGTCGTGAGTCTAGAGATACATAAAAAATTACATAATGTAATCAGTCCTGTTATCCTCCTCTGTTGGAGACTGTAATGCAGTCTTTTGCATAAGACCTTAAAATACGTCACTCTGTCGCCGGCCGGCGGCGGTTTGGCGAGTCCACTCTGTAGAGGTGGTGTAGTTCCTTAGAGCTTGTGGTAGTTTGTTATTCCTTAGTGGCCGCGACACGATACTCACAATAAGAGAGGAGTCATAGTCAAAGGATAATGCACATCCAGAGCCACATAGAAGAACCTAAATTATCCAGATCCCGAATAAACGTTTGTCTATGTTCAAATATTTTGCCGAATAAAACCTGGGACTTCGGAGCCACTGCGCATCGGGTTAATTGATTGAAATAAATTATTAAGTGGAATGGAAAAATAGGATTGGTCACGAAAATTAATAAAAACGCCGACGGCAGCGCCAGTCACAAAGGAGATTTTATTATTTTCCGTACGTTTTAGAAAAAAGTGTTTATACAAAAGTTGTAGACCAGAGGCCAGAGACACAGGGAACACCTTCTGTGGGCGTTGCAGTGATCTAAGGGGACCACATACCTTTGTTGCATATTTTTAACTGCACTTCACCCTTCATTCACTTAAATAATCGAATCTCGCGGTGCACTATGTACCTATTGCTTATTCTATGGAGGGGTAGTAACTCAAAAAAAGTTAAATTTATGTTGTTGAACTTTACGAGCCCTATTTATATATTTAAACGGGTCTTCAAGTTAACACCCGTTTAAATAGATAAATATGTGTGAAAAACTTGAAAATCTCAAATGTTTACGAGCCCTATCCAACGACATACGATTATAGTATGTATGTATAGACGTGAATTACTTTACCGATGTCTGTTCCTTCCGCCGGTCTACCGGCGGGGGAGCCCTTAGACTCGTTGCTGCACACACGCTTTCCTCCTGGCTGAGCGTCTTCTGCGCTCTCCCTAAACTATACATGTCCGGGGACTCTTGAAAGGCCATTAGGGCTACAAGAATTTAGTCATTCCGAAAAAAAAGTGAATTACTTTTGAGGGATTTATTTGAAAAGTTTACACCGTTTTAATATTGGAAATACTGAACCGATTTGGCTCTACTTTGAACTTAACCGAGATATGGACACAAACTATTTTTATTTACTGTCAAGTTTAATTTCATTCCGTTAGGAAACGAAAACCCCCACCCCCACCCCGCACTCTGTCTACAAATTTCGTTTAATTTTATGAAATTATTCACAAATTCGAAAGTTGTGGTCCCTGAAATAGGAATAGATTTCTTCTTAATTTAGCCAATAATGTCAAACCTTTCAGATTCTCCGATATGACAGTAACAGTGCCACCGCGTAGGATAGCCAGAGAAGATAGCAACAGTTCAAGTAGCTCCGACATAAGGGTTCAACAGATCATCCCACACCGGGACAAGCACCCACCTTTACCGACCACCCCAGAGGCTAACAGGATACATCGAACCGAAACCGTCACATCTACCGCCGTCTCCGACACAGTCATAGATTTATCAAAAAAAGCAACAGAAGAGGCAAAACCACCGCGAACAGCGTTCTTTTACCAAGAAACGCTGAACACAGAAGAGTTGAACCAGCATAGAAGCGTCATAACTTTGAACCCGACGTATAATAGCCCACAACCGTCAACCTCGGCCTCAATACGGGTCGAAACAGTGCCAAAGCCTGAGAAACCTTTCTACATAGATGTAAGGCAGAATAGTACCTCGACTGCACCTCCAAGAACCCCTAACACACCAATAACGCCAATACTAAACATAGATTTTACAAAAAACTTGGCTAAACCGGAAATAAAAGTTCTAGATTCAACTGCTGCTAACATTGTAGGTGTACAGAAAAATGAAAAAGTGAAAAGCTTTCAACGGCAAAATTCAAAGGTTAAGTCAGAAAATAAGAAAGTTGAAGTAAAAACGCCCGTGACGCCAGTCAATATAGATCTTATTAATTCTGGAAATTTACAGATCGACGAGGACTACGATACCTGAGTATGTTTGTAAGTTTGTTTGTTTTTGTTTTTAAGTTATTGTGTTTTGGTCGATGGTTGTTATCTAAATAAAATGATTCAGATGAAAATGATGATTATCAGACTGGTTGAAGTAGATTGAGATCGAGAATTAAATCATTGGGTCGATTGGGAATACCTCTGGTACAGCAGTTACTTAGATTTAACCAACTAGTTCAGACGACACCATTTGAGACTACTTTAGAACCGCACAATGTGAACACGTTACGGTAATTAGTCAGATTATAGTAGAGTTTACCAGGAATTCAATGAAAAACTCCCAAAGATCCCAGTAGAGCGAAATGTATTTCAAGTGTGGGTAGACTGATGGAGTTTCATTGGGATCGTTTCAAGTGAAAGAACGACTTCGGTCAACGAGGTGCATAAGCGTCAACATAAATCACTTAGATACCTACTATTTGAGTTTCTTATTTTCAGTTATGACGTTTTCTGATGTTTTGCAATGTATAAAAACTGTTCTGTCTTTACCAGCCTTAGTTTACATTGGATAAAAGATGGCTTCGATAAAACGTTATGGATTATGATAATTTCTCTTTTTTTTTAAAGTTTGACTTTAAATCGTTATACGAATATCTAAGTGTTCCATTCGGACTGACCAACGCGCCAGCGGTATTTATGAGAGCAATTAAAAAATTGAAACTCTTGGGTAGCGACGATTTAGTGGCATCTATGGACGACATACTTTTATATAGCAACAGTATACGGAGTTACAATTATTAGAAAAAGTATTGCTTGAGTTACGATACTCTAACCTAAAACTAAATATAATCAAGTCTGATAAATAAGTCTGACTTCAACCAAAAATATTAAATACAAACTGATTTTTAGGGAAGTCTTTTGTATTAGCCCCCCCGCCCCCCTTTACGCGTACACGCTTTCACGCGCACTTGTAAAGCGCTTTAAGGGATAAGGCGCGTTTAAACCGTGAACATTTGTATTTGTACGTGTATAAAATCACAAGAGTTGGGTTAAAATACGCGCTTTCCCGCACAAATATTATTATTTATGATAAAAATAAAACGCACGCGGGTTGTAAACTAAGAACATTTGTGTTTGTTTATAAGAACTGGAAACTGGTTATAATATATGCTTTCACACGCGATAGTATAATAGGTCGGGGAGAGTCTTTTCGTATTTTGTATGTATGAAGTTGTGATCCAATATCTTTGATTGAACTGTTTGTGCCTGGCTGGTTATGATAACATTAAAAAGGTATCATTTAAAAAAAAAACTGCGTCCCGCCATTTTTTAATTGTTTTTCTGTCCATGAAAATGAGTGAATCTAACGAAGAAATTCGATACATTTTAAAGTTTTATTACAAAAAAGGGGAAAATGCGACACAAACCGCGAAAAACATTTGTGCCGTTTATGGACCTAATGCAGTGTCGGTAAGAGTAGCACAAAGTTGGTTTAAGCGTTTTCAAGTCAGGAAATCTTAATGGTAAAGATGCAGTTCGCTCCGGTCGTCCTGTTACCGATAAAGTTGATGCCATTTGTGAAAAAGTGCAGCAAGATCGGCATATACGTAGTTACGACATTGCTGATGAACTGGGCATTGACCACAAAACAGTTTCGACTCATTTGACTGTATTCACAAAAAAGCTCGATATTTGGGTACCACACGAGCTCACTGAAAGAAACCTAATGAACCTGTGGAGCGGAGGTCGTATAAATGAGTCCACGTATACTCGAGGAATGTGTTTATTAAATAACGTGATTACAAGATGGTGGTACGCGTGTGCTGGACCGGAGTCGAGAGCGAGCGGCCTACCGGCGTGAAGATGCTCTTTTGACTGGCGAGCTCGGGAAAACCGAGTCGCACCCGAGACGCGACGGAACAAGCCGAGCGATCGCTGGTATCGGCGCTCGGGCGCACGAGTACGTCTCGTCCACCACAAATCGTGTACTCGTTTGCGATTCTCTATTAGAACGCAATGAAACCGAACCATTTTTGAAAAGATTGATCGCTGGTGATAAGAAGTGGATCATTTATGACAAGAAAGTGCGGAAAAGATCATGGTCTAAGTGCGGCCAAGCTCCACAGACTGTGGCGAAACCCGGATTAACGCGCAATAAAGTGATGTTAATCTTCTGTCATTAATCGCATTAATGGTAATCTCCTGTCATGGTTCAAATCATATCTGACTGGTCGCGCGCAAAAAGTTGCAGTACATGAATATAATTCACAGATCTTTTACGCGCATTCTGGTGTCCCACAGGGCTCTCATCTGGGACCAATTCTTTTCCTATTCTTTATAAATGATATTACAGACGTTATCAAATACAGTAAATGCTCCATTTACGCTGACGACCTGAAGGTTTATAGGCAAATAGATAATATTGAGGACGTGCGTCTTCAACATGATATTGACGCTATTCATGAGTGGTGCATTGAGAACAAAATGTTCTTAAACGCCACCAACTGCAATTTTATGCGTTTCACTAGGAAATTAAATGCAGTTCCTTCTAATTACATACTCAATAACATTAATCTCCAGCAGGTCAAGCAGGTGAGTGATCTTAGAGTACTTCTTGATAGCAAGCTAAACTTCACTGATCATATCAACAAAATTAGCACAAGAGCTTGGAGAATGTTGGGTTTCATCAAGCGTGTCTCTGCGGATTTCAGGGATTCACGTACCTTGTTATGTCTGTATAACGCACTGATACGTAGCAGTCTTGAATATGCAGCACCAATATGGAGTCCATTCTATAAAGTCCATTCTGACAGGATTGAACGTATCCAGCGTGCGTTCACCAGGTTTCTTGCGTACAAGGACAGCCAATGCCCATATCGCTCTAATTACTATACACGACTCTCTCATTTCGGATTACCAACGTTAGTAGTGCGTCGGAAGGTTTCTTGCTTGGTTTTGTTGCACAAAATATTAAATGGCGCCTTGTTAATACCTGAGGTGGTAAACCAGATTTGCTTTGCTGTTCCTTGCTCTATCCCAGGATATCCTTTAAGCAAGCAATTAGTACCGATACCCTCTAAAACAAACCTGGGTAAATTCTCACCATTAAATCGTCTTCTGAATACTTATAACGAGTTGAATTCTCATGACATCGACATCTTTAATGATTCATTGGCAAGTTTTAAACGCAAAATTTCACGTAAATTGTAGTCGGGCACTTTTGGTTTTGAATTTTTTTCATTTGTTTAATTAAATAATATAGTAAATTGTAATTTAACCTTATTTAATCGGATTTATGTACATCCACATTTAAATTTATTTTTTTTGGATCATGCTCGTATTGTATCATACTCGCATGCCTCTGTGTTGAACTTGTATGCACCTATTAAAGTATTGCACGCGGTATTTTGAATTTATAAGTTTTTATCATTTGTATTTTTTCGTGTAAATGCTGTTGGTGTATCTTGCAAATAAATAAATGTTGTGTGTATGGTGGGATTGGAAGAGCATCGTTCATTATGACTTTTTACCGCCGGGCAAAACCATCGATTCGGATCTCTACTGTCAACAGCTGATGAGACTAAAGCAAGAAATTGAGAAAAACGCCCGGAATTGATCAACAGAAGGGTGTAGTCTTTCATCATGATAACGCCAGACCACACACATCTTTGGCCACTCAGCAAAAAATAAGAGAGCTTGGTTGGGAAGTGTTGATGCACCCACCATATAGCCCTGACCTTGCGCCCTCAGATTTCCACTTGTTTCGGTCTCTTCAGAATTCTTTAGGTAGTGTAAGGTTAACATCAAGAGAGGACTGTCAAAACTACTTGTCGCAACTTTTTGACCAAAAATCTCAAAATTTATACATCAACGGGATCATGTCACTACCTACAAGATGACAACAAGTTATAGAACAAAACGGCACATATATATTATAATTAAATGTAAATAAACTTTTAAAAAAAATGTCTTGAATTTGTATATAAAATACGAAGAAACTTTTTCCCCGACCTTACCATATATGTTAAAGTGTAAGTAGAATTTAATTTCAGAACATTGAGTTTGAGCGAGTTACGCTCTTTCTCATATACGTAATTGTATAATATAATAAATAAAAAAGCATGCGCAGTATATGAGTCGAAAATATCCCGTATAAGTTGTAAAAGGGTTTTGTGGGTATTTGGATAACAACAATCGAGTACCAGAGTTGTTTTCCAAGTTAGAGAGTAAGTTACTGTCATTTTGTTTTTATTATTATTTTGTAATAATGAATGTATGTTTTTTGTATGTAACGACTGTTTTTAATTGAGATTTGTCATACACCATCACTCTGTCATGTGTAGATATAGTTCGTAGGTATTTATTATTCAAACTATTTGTGACTTAGAATTTGAAGCAATTTGAAGTAATGATAAAATAATTAAATTGTATGATTAAGATAAATGATAATTTATATGTTCTTCATTTAGTGTTTTTTTTTGTTTTCTTATATCTTCAAAGGTAAAAGACAATTGCAAGTTGCATTGAACTTGCACCCGTGTAAAACGATCAAAAGGAAGTTTGATTTGTAGTTACCTTAAAGATTACATACTAATGTACATTGGAATGCTATGTTAAAATGAAAATATATAAGAACCTACAAATATAGTGTATAATATTTTAATTATATCATCACTAGACTAACTAAGACTAAATCAGTAATCAGTAAATATCAACTAACAATTAACATGTATATCATGTTTCTATTACATAAATAAATCATTGGTGATTAATCTACTTGTATGTGCATAACACTTTTTTTTCGGAATAGCTAAATTCTTGTGGCCCTAATGGACTTTCAAGAGTCACCGGACATGTATGGTTTAAGGCGGGCGCAGAAGGCGCAGATGGAACTGACCTAGGCTTAGGGCGTTGCCTCGGGAGAGTACCCCTGGATCGCGAGTTGGTGAGAAGCGCCCAGGCACGTACCGATACCTGGTAAAAATGTTGGCCGAACGCCGGTGCGTGTTCACAGTGTAGCGAGGGTGGCGCCCTCGTCTCCGGTGGCAGGGACGGTGTATATGTGAAGTCTGTGAGTGTAGTGTAAGAACCGCATTGGCAGCAGTAATTGAGTCGTCTAAGACGTGCCGAGGACGACGACGGCAATGGGGAGGGTCATTCCTATCGCGGACATAGGTTAGGCTGTCAACTACTAGGGGGTTGGGCTGGTGAGGGACTCTGTCATGGTAGCGTCGGGCGGAATGTGATAACACGTTACGTAGTTCATACTAACGCGTGATTACTAACAAGCGCGCGTGTTTTGTCAAATTCCTAAACTAGCGAGTGTGGATAGTGTTATGCACATACCAGTAAATTAATCACCAATTTATTTTTAATGTAATAATATAAAAAAGCATGAAATACGTGTTAATCTCTAGTTAGATATAATAGTTTAAGTGTACTGGTTGACGTACTAATATGTTTCACGCTATTTTTGTAGGAACTTATATTTCAGTACTAGCCGCGTTTACATATACGCGCTTTCCTGTATGAAAACAAGCTTTCGTACAGAAAGAGTGTCTGGTATAAAATGGCGGAAGTTAAGAGACTGAATATTTTTTTCCTTTAATTTGTATTCGCGCTTTCAATTCCATACGGGGAACGTATAGAGATTCAACTGGGGTAATTGCAAACGTTTCTACTGTACCTATCTGATGGTATGGTAGAAACTCACCACTGGCGATTGAGATTCAAGCTTTTTACAATGGCTTGTATTTGAACAAGCTGTAAAAAATACTGAGCAGCAAATCGTCATCAACAAAACAACCTATTTTTGAATAAATAAATTGAATAATTTTAAATGACTAAGAATGTCATTATTAAGTCGACGGAGTTCACTGCCATTTCATTAATTTTATTTATCGCCACAGAACCTAATCCTAACCCACCTTTAAATTAGCTACCATCTATTTCCTGCTCATTCAGTATTCTCACTTGCTCATTTAATTATATCTCTTTTATGCTTACCAATTACCATAGTTGAATCGGTTTGTTAAAGCGGCACAGCATTCGCCAATCAAAATGTTTTAACACGTTTTTAAACTAGCAATTATCAAAATAGAAAGTTTTAAATTTTGCGAAGAAAAAAATATTGCTTGAGAAGGGATTAAAATAATCTATTAAATCCGTGCGCGGGGCGGGAATAATATGATAGCTTATATAAAATTTTAAATAAGAAGTTGTATCACTTTGGATTTGCAATAAAAATTCAAATGTTTCATTGCTCGATAGCTTCAGAGCAAATGATTTCAGCAATAAATTGATATCACCTTGATGCCCTTGAGAAACGGTTGATTTTGACTTATCAACTTATTCCCGCCATGTACGGAAATATTGTATGAAACATTGATTTTTAGACGAGAAATAATAATAATACAGCATCGACATACATATTTTCTGTTGTTATTATATAAAAATTAAAATTACCTATGTGTTTGGCATTGGCCGATCGAACGTTTGCACGATTTAAAAATTTTTGTGCGTTTGTAAGCGACATTGTTACGGCAATTTTAAAATGCATTTTTCATTGCTTTAACTGAATGAATAGGTTTGTTCTACGTTACATTTGTCGTTGGCGCTACCTAACTGCTTATTGAAAGGCTGATAGGGTAAACTTGCCTAATTCGTACCCCTTAAGGAAAAATCATCATATTTTCGAAATTAATAAAAACAGATTATTTTTTATTTTAATGAACTTTAATTTGGGAAATATTTTATTGCTACCACAGTCAAATTTAACATAAATCTTATAAACTTCTGAGAAATAAACATTAAAAAAAAAAACAAAAAAAGTACGATCTAGGACCATTAATCTTAAATCGTATTTTGAGATCCATTCATTGCTTTGTAGTCTTAAAAATCACAATCATAATCAATAATGCAATTAATACGTGTGTAGATTAATTCTAACAAATTCTGCGGACAGTCTTCGCCAACTCTTGGCAGTCATCGCAGTTGTAACCCTTTGTTTTTTTATTGGTTCCTGCGCAAAGTTCATGTACCCACATCTCGCATTGTGTACATTGTATCATACTTTCTTTTATGTCTTCTTTGCATAATTTACAGTACCAACTGTCATTTTCTTGTTTCTTTTTCTTATTTTCCTTCTGTGATATTTTAGTAGTATTAATTTTCTTTGCACCAAGATTCTTTGACACATTTTTCTTCTTGGATTCTTCTATTTTATTCTCGAGCTCTTTTTTATAAGGACATGCTGTAATAACAAGAGCGCCTGTCGTTTTTCTTTTTATTCCTTTCGAATTGCCAGGAATAACACGCATTGGAGATATCATTTCAAGTGTCGCTCGAACAGTATCTATGTTAGAAACGTTCGCTTTGATATTTAAGGAACATTCCTCGGTATTCTCTTGATCTTGTTGTTTTTCCGAAGGATGAGTTGTCGATATCTCAGAAAGTTGTGGGTACTCAACTTCTTCAGTCTGTTCTCGCCCAGTTGGCTGATTTGATTGTGCCACGTACGGTAAAGTATCTGTTTGTTCTTGTTGCATTTCAGTTGCCAGATTCTGAGAGACTTCCATCGATTCACTTAGATCAGCATCTTCGTCAAGAACAACATATTCCTCATCCCTGATCTTAAAGCGATTGCAAGGCCACAATCCGCAGGATTCGAAGCCGTGCAAACCTGTGCCCATACAAACGGCTCGAGAATATGCCATTCCCAAAATTTCTGCGATATTTGCTTGCTTTATTAAGGAACCAGGATGATTTCGCATCCACGAAGCGGAAGCAGCATTAAAATTCTGCTTTAATGATTTGAAAAATGACCTATCTAGTGGTTGCAACTTGTGTGTGGTATGTGCTGGCAGAGAGAGCATAATTATTCCATAGTCCCTTGCAAGATTAATTGCATCAATGTTCTTCGTGTGCGTCGAATGGCCGTCTAAGATAAGAAGAACTTGGCTTTTTTGTGATTTATGCAGTCTCAGACACTTGATAAAATGTTTAAGCCATTCGACAAATAATGTACTCAAAATCCATCCGCTTTCTGAACAACTGTATAACGTATTCGGTGGCCCTCCACGCTTTAAGTCGTCTGTCATCCTTTTACGTTTGAATATGAGCATTGGTGGCACGAATTCTCCAGCAGCGTTCATACAGCAGATGCATGTGGTGTTGATACCACGTTCGCCACTAGTGACGGCTCCGACCTGGTGTTTCCCCTTTTGAGCCAAAATTTTAGAAGGTTTGTGAACCGTACTTAAACCGGTCTCGTCCATGTTATATATCTTTTCAGCTGAAAATTGGCCCTCATCTAAGATTGATTCATATTTGTCGAAGAACTCCATAACTGGTTTTTTGTTGAATCCTTTGCAGCGAGCCATAGATGTTGCTTCTGGAGTTCGTAAAGATATTTCTGGGTGGTTCTTCATAAACTTATAATACCACTTCCAACCGGTCAGCTGCGATTCATTATTGAATCTATGTTTCAATCTGTATTTTTCTGCTAACTAATAAGCTAAGCGCCGTAAGTCGGTTATTGTCAGACCAAAAAATCTAGATTCCAACAGCAAAACATATCTGACTAGTTCTGCTTGCATTTCCTCAGTTAAATCTTTTGGACGTCCAATTCTTTGGTGTGTATTCAATCCTTTTAAATGTCGTCTAAATGTCGGTTTAGGTATTTTATGTACACGACAAACTTCGTTGAATTTTAAGGTACCGTCATTATATTTTTTATATCGCTTCTTCCATATCTTCTTTACTCCAAGAATAATATTTTCTTATTGACATGTTGATCTGAAATTAAGAACAATTATGTTTTAATTAGTTGTAAACCTTCGCAGTTATTTTTCAAATCAGAAGATTAGGTAATAAAAAAAAACTAAATAACTCGTTAACAGCAGTTCATAAATTTGTAATAACTTATTGCGTATTCATATCAAATAGTTTTCCTAAATTGTACCAGTACAATTTAAGAACCTGCCTCGAGTACGAAATAGGCGCACGAGTCGAACAAACTTTAAATTAGCCACCTAAAAAAATGACAACAAACGCGCATAAATCATCACATCAGATAAAATCACAAATATACGCATTAATACATCACAGATAATAAAAATAATTACACACGATACAATGTGAACAAAGATCTTACGAAATGTGCATAAATATTACAGAAAATGTTAAAAAAACCTTACCTTTACAATATTTTTGTAGGGAGCAGCATAACAATGTGTTCTCTGTCAAATGCCGCTCGAGGCGCTAATAGCAACTACCGGAGCCGAGATATAAGCGAGGTACGAATTAGACGCAAGTACGAATTAGGCAAGTTTACCCTAATGAGCTGCAAAGGTCTTTGTATTTGCGCGAACGCTCAATTAACCAATTCTTTAGTCCACTTTGATTATAAGCTTTTAAATTTAACAAGATCACATATATGTTACATTATCTGAGATAATGGACCTTGATAGTCTCTTCTAGTTTCCCATGAGACTTTAGTAAAATATTAAAAAGTAACGTATTTTTATCGCTTTTTCTTGAAAACCAGTTAAAGCAGGGATGCTCAAACTTATGCAATACTATAGGCAATCTATTGGGAAAAAATTGGGCAAGCATCAACTGGGTTAGGCAAGCGCATGTACGAATTACCGCTCGCTCCTTATCGAACGGAACGCTGGCTGGTACAGTTGTGCAGAAAAGAATGTTCAAATAGTTCATTACATTATCTACTATTTAAAACAACACGAGTAAACAAGACCACAGGTATAATTTGTTTTATTTATCCCATAGTACTAGCCTCAGATACACTTCTATTATGACTTACCGTGTCAATTTTTTTTCTGTGTACACCCGTATGCGACCCTCTCGTATCTGGTCTCTGCATGACCATTCACACTCGATCTCTCTCTCTCTCTCTCTCCAGTCGTTCCTTCATTGCTGAAGATCGTGGTCCTGGTGATTTTGCAACCTTGTGCGGATTAAATTCCTCCATTGGGTTCTATCGGAGGCCAGTCTTGCAATGGTGTGAAATTTGAACTTGGAGTCCCTCAGTGTTGCCCGTCACTATAAGCTTTTCTAAGCTGTCATTCCCCCGTCGTATTATGTGACCGAAGTAAGAGAGCAGGCGTTGGTAACATATAGAGGATAGTCGCGTTTTTACCCCTAGCTGTGACAGGATAGACGCGTTTGTGCGCTTGGCTGTCCAAGGAATCCTTAACATGCGCCTCCAGCACCACATCTCGAACGCGTCCATCCTTTGCCTTTCTCTCGCCTTTATGGTCCATGTCTCCACTCCGTACATGAATATTGGAAAAATTAAAGCACGGACCAAACGACTCTTGGTGGTGTTGCTTATACCCCGATTCCTCCATATTCCATTTAGACGTGCCATGGCGCTTTTCGCCGTTGCAATGCGTCTCCTAACTTCTGGAACACAGCTCCCATTACTGCATATTCGTGAGCCTAGATAGGTATATTCCTCCACAACTTCTATAGATGGAATAGTGCAGGACTCTGCGAGTTTTTCAGCACGGTCAACTATCATGAGCTTGGTCTTGCTTTTGTTTATAGTCAAGCCCAACTCCAAACTCTCTGCTTCCAGTCTTCGCAAAAGTTCCTGCATGTCCTCCAGCGAAGTAGCAACAATAACAGTATCGTCTGCATACCTTAGGTTGCATATCCGTTTTCCACCTAAAGGGAAACCTCCATCCCAATTGTCCAAAGCTTTGCGGATTATATATTCTCCGTATATGTTAAAAAGCATTGGAGAAAGAATGCAACCCTGACGTACGCCTTTGCTTGTAGCAAACATCCGAACAGTCGGTGTCAATCTTCACAAAGGATCGGTTGCTGCAGTAGAGGTTACGGATAAGACCGATAAGATGTTTTGGCACTCCTATTTCCTCCAAAACCGACCATAGTCTGCTCCATACTACGCAATCAAAAGCTTTGGTGTAGTCAACGAAACAGAGAGCAACAGGGTTGTTGAACTCACGACTCTTTTCTATAATCTGGCGGATATTTAGGATCTGTTCTCGTGTGCCCTTTCCTTTTACAAATCCTGCCTGTTCTTCAGGAATCTGCCGATCTAGATAGGCTTTTAATCGCTTATTGATTATATGCAGAAGAATCTTGCTAGCATGCGATATGAGGGCTATTGTTCTGTAGTTTCCGCAATCAGTAGTCGAGCCCTTCTTGTGCAGCGGTATAAAGACGGATTCGGTCCAATCCTGGGGCCACCGTCCCGTCTTCCAGATGGAATTGCAGATGTTCGTTATTATTTTAGTACCTGCTGAACCTAGGCTTTTAATGAGCTCAGCTGGGATAGCATCCTTCCCTGGAGACTTGCCTAGTTTTAGCGACGATGTTGCCGATACCACCTCTGAAGGTAAAACGTCTGGCTCCAGGTCTTCCATGTCCCAACTATGTGGTCCTCCATCTGTTGATTCATTCTCATATAGCGCAGCGCAGTATTGCTTCCAGCGCTCCAGTACTTGTTTGGTTTCGGTAATTAAAACCCCACATTCATTTTTATCGTTCATTCATTCACTCACATTCATTCACACTCGATACAATGCTCTAATTCGAACTGATACATTATATGCGAATGTTCTGAATACATACATACATGGTGATACATGGGGTTAAATTGGATAAGTTTTCAATATTTTTTAATTTCCTGTCTATGCGTCTAAGACTTCGTAACATGCCCTGTGTTTGTATGTGTATGAAAGTACGAGTAGTAACTATATGCGGAACAACGCTGTATGTTTGAAAAAAAACCATAGTAAACTCTAGTAAAAAACCGTTGATGTACCGTAATTGATTTTTTATTTAATCAGATGCTCTGTTTACAAAAGTGCAGTTAGTGAACAACTAGTTGGCTGAGGATTCTTTTTTAGTGATTTTTTTTTTCAGAAATTATTAAACATTAACTTAATTTTGTCCCGACTTTGATCAGGGTGTTAACAAGCTACAAGATATTTCAAACTTGCCGTTTGTGCTTTTGTTGAAGATTATTTTGTTCTGTATGAAGTGTTCAAGTTTCTGAATCTGTCCGTTGGAGGCGCTGGGTAATTCTCTAACGACAGACTGGAAACCCCTTGCAGTACTGTATTCCTTTTATGAATCTTTGCTTGTTTTATAAATCGACCCTTACTGCGACAGATATCTTTATCGCAGTGACTCCTGGCTTTGGGTAAAGTCAGTTACAGGCCATGTACCTGAAAAGGTAACGTAAGACATCCTCCAGCCAGGTGAACCGACGACATGGAGTTCGCGGTGGTGGTTCGATGAAAAGAGCCAAGATTGTGTGTGGTGAAGAGCCTTAGGAGAGGCCTATATCCAATAGTGGAGACAGGCTGATGATGTGGAGTTGTTTATAGAAGGTATAAACCCAAATTGTTTTGTGTGTCGTTGTGATAAATAAATTGAGGAGAGTGCACGCTGCAATACAACAGCCGCTGGGCGCGCATGACTGGCCACGTTACGCCTCTCTCACAGAAGACTACCTAGAAATGTACTACATTTCCCACTTTATCTTATTTCCCTAATGTATTTCGGTAGTGAGCGAGATGTGCCAGAGCCCATTCCCATCCTATCCCTCCCCATTTTCCCAACCCTTTCTCCAAATCCATTCCTATATCTCCAAAGATAGGCAGCGCATCCTATCCAAAGGGGGCGTGCCTACGTTTGTCATTTTGGACTAATGTTGGCATGTATCGCGGATGTCTATGGGCAACAGTATCCACTTACCATCAGGTGGACTGTATGCTAGTCTGCCGCCTTCATACATAAAAAAAAATTTTTTTTCTGTTTCAAATTCATGGTAAGACTACACGACGCGCGATGGGATAAATTAAAACAAAACCTTGACATGTACAAAAATATCTTGTTTTATTGGTGTTAAATTAAATTATTGTTACTTAACAAAGTCCTACATTATTCCTTAGCTTACATGAAACTTTCTCCAATAAAATAATCGTTAATCTACCAGGTATTTATTTATCATTACACGTAATTTAAAATAAAATATAGCCAAAATTAATTTAAGAAAATATTTTTTGTACAAATTAATTTGGGATGTGTTACAGTTTATGACAGGTATATTGGCAAGAGAAACATGACTATCGAATTAGCCATGATTAAAAATTATTTGAAACCTTAATTGTATAGTTCTTTCATCTCACGAAGGCGGGTTACGCTTAGTAGTGGTTGTGCTTAGTTTTATTGTAAAAGTTAGGTATTGTAGAGCAAAGGCTTGCTTGTTGTAAGTCCACCGCGTTAGTGTATCATTTATTTACATATAAATGCAGAAATTAATGTAATAAGCCCATGACAATTTCACAGACTAAATCAGAAAGTGAGGATAATTGATTCCTAGCACTGTAATGAAAATTATAGACTTGCCTCATGAAGCTGTATGTAAGAAAAACTGATGTTTTTATGAAACTACACACTTCGTTTTGGCTTTGTGCAAGTATGTTAAAGAAAAGGTGGTAGAGATATCGTGACTTAATATCATTATCGTGGGATGTCTCAAATGGGGGACATTTGAGGTGGCCATGTATGAGGGCCGACATTTCTAGAGTTAAAGGGGAAGAGAGTCGCGTCATGTTAATCTCTAAAATTAAAAACTTTTAGTCAGTCTCAATTTCGGATTCTCTGAACCTAGTCGAATTCAACCCCAGTAAGACAAGTCTGCGTAGCCACCGCTAGAAATCCTTTAGGGCGTGCACCTCTTTTTCAGAGCACATACTTCAAGATCTCGGATAGTAAACATTTTCAGCAAAGTAGAATTTGAGTCATTCGAAAAGCAAGGCTAAATTAACCTCCAAAAAGCTTGGCGTGTTGTATAGAGCACGAGTTACTTCACGCTGGGGCCTGGGACAACGACTGATATTTTATAAAGCGCAGGGTTAGACCTTATATGGAATTCATCTCTGGGTCGACACAAAAATATCAATTTTATTGGACCCATTTGACTCCTTTCAACCACACATTATTCGAATAGTCGACAAACTATTGTAGACACGTCTGTAGACATTTTCCCTCTGCTAGTTTTAATCCATGCGTCTCAGCAACTACGCGGTCATCTTCTTAAGTCACGATATCTCGACAAACAGTAAGATATAGGTATTGTCACGTTAAAAGAGCGCTGGATGTCTGTGGAAGGGATGAGTCCGCGCATCGGTACAGTTGCGCACGAAATTACTTATTGTTTTATATATTATATATATGTATTTCTATACTTTAGAGTAAAGGTTTGTTTGAAACTAAAAAAAAAATTTAGTTATATATTTTTTAATATGATTTATGCCTTTTCGAGTTCGAAGGAGCTCGAAAAACTGAGAAATTCGGAATCTCTTGCATCTTTTACAATTCGTCTCACTGTGGCTTTTCAGTCACACTGCGCACTGCGGCACTCAGCACTGCGGTCCGTTTCAGACATTGTTTTGAATTAATTATCTTGCCATTATCAGCCTCTCGTTTCATAAAACAATATATGTTGTAAACCATTTCTTTCTTTCCTATGCAAAAACATCTTGCAATATTCGTAATTAACAAAAAGTTTAGTATGCGACTGTACTTTGGGAGCGAACGAAACAGACTCAACGCGGGAAGTAAAGTTCCACTGACGAACCAATAGTGCAACGGCACTGACATGTGACGGGTAATCCCCCCGTGGCGCCTCACCTCGTACCACAGAATAGACCGATAAATCGCTTACTGCGCAGGTTGGCCGTTAGCGCTCCTTTTACGTGAAACGATGTATAGACAAATTGATGTTCGTAAAAAGTACCATACATTAGCTCACTTATGATGAAAGTATTTTCAAAACTGTTTTAGCAGTAATACAGATTATGTCAATTTTCAGAATTATTACGACAGATTTTCTTTTTTGAGATTCATAATAAAAACGAACGTTAATTGCTACATAATTGGTTGTAAAATCTTGAAACCTTAAAATAATATAACAGTCTGTCATTGTTTTCTAACTTAAAGCTACATTTAATCAAACTTAACATTAAAGTCCCGTAGTCAAAATCATAAGTTAGGTTACACGGTAAACTGATTGTGGTTATTTTGTCCCATTCACATTTTCTTCACTAACGTGTCTAAAATGGAGATATTTGTAGTGATTTTTTAAAATTATTTTAACAATAACTTGTCGTAAATACACAAACGCTCTCTTGAATAGTTGGCGTACAAAACGACAATTGATCTGAGTTCATTATTAGGAACGGATGATTACTTATTAATAAGGAATAATATTGATTTCTCTACAAATAATAGCTGCTGCATATTTCACACATTTTGGAACAAGCGCGAAATACGTTTTTGGTCCTCTCGAGCCATATTTCGGTCCTTGGGGTCATTATTAGAATTTGAATCATTTTGCCATGTAACTTAACGACTATAACAATAAAATAAATGTTTATTATAAATAAGAAATATTGTATTAATACTGATGTTACAGTTGATTATGGTAATTGATGGGGGACTATTTACATGTGGCGTGGATTAGTTTAGTAAAAAATATTTACACCTCTATTGTACAATATCGACACCTTGAGATTCAATTGGCAAAAATGAGTTATTTATAGTTTTGTTCGGTTTTTTAAGCTCTATCGACCTGAATATGTATCTAAAAAAATATCGATATTCGCAAAAGAATGGCTTTTACTTACGTATTTTTTTGTAAGCCTGGGCGACATTTTACAGGTCTTAAAGCCTTTTTTGTGGTTCTAAAAGCGAAATGGCGTTTACGACCATGAAATAATAATTTTTTTACAACAAATGTTAATACATTTAATTAATAGTAACTTTTATTTATATATTCGTGTTATATCTCGTATGAGTGAATTTAGATGAAATCATTTAAATTCACAGATAATAACCTGTAAACTAAGTAAATTGTACCAAATAATAGGACTCAAATCTTGTTACCAATCATTTTCGTGTACATATACTTATTTATTTTAATATTTCGTTCTAAAAATCTTTTAATTTGTACATAAAGTATGGCTTTAAGGTCAATAGGCTGAGTAAATTCAGAATGATACTAGTGTATACACGTCAGATTTGTAAAGAATTCAAGAAAAATATTGACTTATGTCATTATGTGACTTATGTTAACCAACGATTTCTTAAAAGCTATTTGATGGGATGTAAGTGCCAAAAAATAGCAATTTTTGGGGTGTAAAACACATCGATTATTTTTATAATACTATACATAATGAAATTTGGTATTTAGATTGTTAAAGCTCACAGAATGACAAGTATTGTTTATTTACCTACACATTTTTTTATTTAATAGCTATAAAACATAAAAGTTCTATTAAAAACAGTTTCTTTTTTCGTTTTCTACTAAAAAGTAACCTTTTGGCCTTTACGCCAATTGAATCCCAAGGTGTCAGTGTGATGTATGTATGAACTAAACTATTTCATTGTACAAAAAATATAATAAATTAAGCCTACAAAATATCTTAAACTGAATATTTCTTTAAAACTATTATGGAATAGAGGATTAAACTAAATACAAATGTTATTATAATTAATTGTGCAATAAACACATTTCTCTATAGAAATAAGCACCCTTATTTTATATTGTGGTAAGGCACATTACAATAGAAATTTTCAACCAGGGACACTGTTACACAGAAATTCAAATTTTGTTTATTTACTTTCCTTTGCATATAAAACATTTGAGCACTGTGTAATACTGTCTCTGTTTGAAAAAATATTTCATTAAAATTGCAATATTATTGGTACAAGGAAGACAATACAATAAACAATTTAAATTACATTGATACAAATTTTACAGTCCTAAAATTAAAATATAAATAATTAACCCAATTTTAAATACTAAATTTATATACTAATACCAATTTACATACTTCCAAATGTTATTTATGAATTGACAGTCTTTTAATATATTATTATTATTTGCTTTAATATACAGAAATGGTAAAATAGTCACTCAGATTATTAAGTACATTTGTAGCCTTGCGAAGATAATGTTGTTTTGTTAATTTCAAATCTATGATTAATTAAGGTTGCCATTTGCAATTTATTTTTCATAATGCCTAAATAATAGTTTATTTTAAAACATACTTTCTAAGGATCAGCATGGCTTATGAGTTATTGCAGTATATATTTCAAACATATGCAGTTAACTTTGATTAGTCAATAAATAGCCTTTACTTTTCAGCTTAATTCATTGCCTTCATACAAACTCTCACACACTTCCAAAAGCCTTAATACTGGGCTTATATTGTATGGGAACAGAGACTTTGATACCAATCGACTGATCTGTAATCGCAACCGAATCAATACTCGCATTGTGTCATCTAAGCCTCTTGAACCTGTATCACTCTGCTGACAAGTCTCAAGAAATCTCGGCCAATTCCTCCGCACATACTTCAGAAATCTAAGCAAGTACAACAGGAAACATGTCTCATTACTGACCAAATAATCGAGTAATACATCACTGTCCTGAGAGACTATTTTGAGGAATTCAATGAAAGAAGATATTGGATTCAACATTGGTATCAAATCGGGATACATTGAATTTCTATATACAATACCCACAGTTATATCCAGTATGCATACCATAGATTCGATCAAATAATCGTCTTGCTCACTGAAGAGATGTATAAGCATTTTAGTAAAAGGAGTTTCAGGATGGAACTCTAGCGAATTTCGAATGAAAACATCCAATTTTTTCAACACATCTCGAATGGACCTTTCAACTATTTGCATGTCCTGAATAGCATTATAATCGGAAGAATCTATCGAACTGTCGGACGAATCGCAGCGCATCTCTTTGACTGTGACAGCAATCGACTTTAGGACTAGAAGAGACATTCTCTGCAACATAGTTTTGTCTACTTCTGTTCTTGATGGCGTCAAATCATCATTCTCATCCTCTCCGTAACTCTGGTCAACTAGCTGTATAGAGGATGAAAGTGGGGCTACCTCGGGACCTAAAGAATAGTCTCTTATAACAGGGCATTCATGTCCCAGGAAGCCAAAGCCACTTGTACTATTGTGCACTCGGACGTCGCTCAACAACCTGAAATCTTTTACGAACCTCACAATCGAGTGAGCTAAGCAACATATCTCCTCCGGTAATATATCTTGCAGTGCCAGCGTTGAACCATAGCACAAGACTTCATTGAATAAACTCAATAAATGAGTGTAAATTAGACTTGGCAGCATTGTATTCCTTAACAAATCCACAAAACTTTGTAAGTCAGCATAAAATGGCTTAGTGTCTATTACGGAGAGGTTAGCTTTTACACTTATTATATTCTCCCATAGAGAGAAAAATGTTAGTATACAGTTCTCAGCATTAGCTAAATTCAGGTACCTTAACAAAAGCAGCTTCATGTTTTTCACTAGAACTGGCCAATGGTGTTCTAATGTCTTTATCGTCAAATACTTTATATGGGATGTGTCAAATGACTCGGAATCTGTTAGGAAGACTGTAACACATCCATTTACATTGGCACGTTCTATCCTTGATGATGGAGGTTCAGGGGGATCAGGCTCCATACTTGATTGGTTGTTGAATTTTAATACAGGTTCGTGTAATTTGAACCCTGTTGGTTTATCAGGCTTTTCTGCTGAAGTGGATGGAGTACTGTGTGTTTGCAAGTTTGAGAAGGCACTATGTAAATTATCACTATGGGAACTTGAAGGCTGTGCGTGTGAACTACTACTACTACTTGTTCCATAACCTACACTACTCCTAAATGGATTATCCTCCTGTACATGTGAACTTCCTGCCGTATTTATATAGTTACTGTCTTCTAAAGGATGCTGAATGACATCCTTCCACTCCACTATCCTTTTGATTATATCCAAACTGAAGTTAATCTTTTGTACTGTTATTCTGTTTATCCTATCAAATAAGTAAATGTTTTCAGCTATCTGCTGTAACCAGTTTTCATCTACTGTGTCCTTTGAGACAATTAGAAAGCTAGCTAGTACTCTACTGGCGACAAAGGTTATGAATCTACTTTTATGATCTGCTAATTCTACAACTTCTGTAATCCAATCGTGTCTGTTACGTACAAATATGTCGCACGCCTGCATTAATCTTGAACATATGGTCCCTGTATTGTTTTGCTTCAAATATATATCAAACATGAGTTGCATTACAGACAAATAAGTTAGTGAACATGTTAGAGGCCATGATACAATGTTCAATCGTCTATCAAAAAGTTGTGAAACTAAACTCTCATCAAACTGACATAAACACTGTCCTACTAAAGCTTCTTGAAGTATTCTTAGCTGGGGAAGTAATTCATCAGTTTCAGGGTTCCAATTGGGGGCAGAACTCGAACATGAAGGTATAATGTTCACATTAGTATCACTCGGTAACCTCAGTATGGCCGAGCAGTCAACTGCATCCTCACTTACCGTACCACTGTCTGGCGACTCCCCATTCCTCGTAGGGAAGTCCACTGAGTTTTTAATTGGAGGAGTCGTGGAGTCATATATGTCTGTGAGTGGATCCTCAGCAGACTTTTCGCTTCCATCATCAATGTCAGGCGCATCAATTCGTAATTTCTTTTTCACAGGTTGATCAGAGGCCATACCTTCATCTGAGATTGGTCCACAATATAGATTCCCTATTAAAACCATTAACTCGCTTCTCAGGCCACCGGCTACGTTATCATTTGCTTTGATCACTGATTGGAGTCGATTTTATTTCAACGCAGTCATCGTTCTGGAAACAAAAAGGTGAATATGAATGTATGACCTTTCCGTTTTGCTACTCAGTTACGCGCGCGACAAAGACATCGAAAAATTTACTCCGTGTGGCGTTGTAATTTTTGTTAGACTATTAAATATGTCAAATTAATAGTTAAAACGACAGTTTTATGTCAAAAAATAGACAATTTAAAGATCTATATATGAATATCAATGAACTTTCCAAAATATTTTGATGGCACACATACCATTGACAGTTGAACAAGGTTGTTTGGACACTTATTTCTACTAATGGTATCCATTAATTGCTTAAAATAATTCACTGCAATCCTATATTCCACAATAACACACAGTTTTAATTGATATTTTGGTGATAATGGATAATTTATTTCTATAGAAGTTTATTGAACAGAACATGGAGTCCATTACGTACAATATGACGCTCTGTCAAATCAAATACTTTAAATAATGGAATTTATTAAAAATAAACCACACACCCCTAAAGAAGAAACAATATATGTTACAATAAATATAAAATAAATTATAAAACTACGATTTAACTTATTACTCTGAAAATAAACTCATAGACTCTTAAAAGAATCTGGAATGCAAAGAATTTCCGGTTCAATATCAGGTAGAGACGTTGCCAGTCTGACGACTTCTGAATTTAGCATTTCAATCTATTCAAGATAAATTGCTTCTGTTGTTTATGCTCAGAATAAAAATATCGTTAGAATCTTTTGGCGGGAACCCGAGAAGTAAAGTTGAGTCTTTATTTGATTATTGTAAAAAATGTGTATTGTGGGATTTGTAGTTTAATAGTGATAATTTATTAAACTTCAAAGTGCCTAGTATTAGTGCATAATGTCTGTGATAATTAAATAAAAGCGTGAGACTGCATTTTTCGTGTTCTTCCAAGAAGTCCAACTCTGTCCTCAGTTATCCCACTATCACTTTACTGAGCTACTTAGACGGGACTGGACAATGACGTGATAAAAATAATTCTGTTTTATTGCTATGTATGTGGATCAATGACTATGCCAGTGTCTATAAAAAATATTCTAAAAAATAATATTTTATGTACAGACGAATAAAACAATAGATCCAGTCATGGCCTGGCCACATGCGATAGAAAATGTGCCATACACTTTTATATAGTGCCCTTAAAACGCCACAATGATGTAGAGGCCTTGAAAAAACCGGCACGCAGGGTGAGATTACGATAACAATACTGTTTCTTTTTTGCGTCATTATAATAATAAATAACCGCAAAGCCTAACTTTTTTGTTACACGGTGAGAAGATAATATAATTCTGTGTCTATAGGTTTCATTGTCTATGGTTTTATGCTTGGATGCCCTAGCTCTTGTGGTAAACACTCTTGAAATAGTGCTCACATTGGCTCACAATTTGTTAATGTATGCCCTAGCTATGCCAAAAAAAATTTAATTAAACTTGTGTTCCGAAGTATTGTTTTTAAAGTTTTAACAAGGTCTATTACTTCCAATCATTGCTATTAGTTAATAGATTGAATTAACCTAATTAACTGAATATGACTTATTAGATAAATATATATTATTTTAAAATAAAACAAACGAAAAAGTAGCAGTTGACATATGAGTGGCTTGAAAGACTAATTACTCTTTCGATTTAGGACCTAAAAAAAACTACTCACTTATCTATGAATGTTTGGATAATTTCATTCCGCATTACGCATACTATACTGAAAATATTTTATACAAAAACTATCGTTTCGTTACAGCCTTCATACATTTGTATCTTTCATTATGTTTTGAATCGGAACGTCAAAGAAAATGGATTCGACCGACGTCTTTGGCTACCCCCGATTAAAATGTCTGCTTTGAACACTCGCAAATTAAGTTGATATCAAATAAATGTTACCAAATAATCAGGTGATTATTGTAGTGTTTAAATTAAAGAATCGAGTTAAAGTGTTAACGATGAGTCATTGCAGTGTTTTTGCATAACAATCAATATAATAAATTTAGGTTAACATCTCGGTGGTATTTGGAACAGAACAATACAAAATTATATGGAAATATAAAATTTCAACAGGTTGATATTTTCGTCACGAGCAAGTACATGTTATTGTTTATTTATAGTATCTATGCGGAAACGTATTAATATGTCATCGGCGTTCTATGTATAGTTTTTTTTATTTAAATGTGAGTGTAAATTGCATAGCTATTTAGCTAAAGTTCAGATCTAATGATTGCGAAAGCGTTCTGGTATCGAGTGACAACAACAACCTTGTAAAATAATAGAGAAAGTAATTGTCGCCTTTTGAAAAATGGTAGACAATGGTGAAATTCACAGTGGATTTCCTGTTAGCAGGTCTCTTAGAGCGTATAATTTTTTACTACCTTCATTGCTGTCTGTACTCCTAATACCACATTGTTAATACCTCTAAATAAATTGCATAGTATTGTTTGTTAGTGCACTGTTATCTGTCAAGGTATAATACCTTCACATTTTTGAATGTCATTGCTTGCTTTTATATTTGTATACATCTTCCTACTTAATCTATGTTAATACATTCTATCGCGTAAAGGTATATTTTAAGATTTAGATAAATTAGTATAATAATTTTGATAAGCTTGTCCACTGTTTCTTGTATTATATAGATTTTATTTAATACTGCTAGATATCCCAGTCCCAAGCCCTCTGAAATAAATATTCTCTAATCCAATTTTACAGTTTTCGTTTTCTTTACAGACTGCAGAGAATGGAACATAAAATAAAGCACGAAAACAATAAAGCACTGCATGCCTTAAAAAGTAGCTTTTTTACTAAACATTAGAACATAGTGTGTAAGTGGAACAGAGACATGCGTGGAGTTCTATTATGTTAAAGTTTTAGTGTGTGAATCAAGTATTGATCAAAATGTCAGATGAGGAAGACTCTTCACCTGATAGGGCTTTGGTGCCCACCAACAATGTACCAGGTATGGAATCTTCATTTATTATTACTTTAATAGGGTATTTGAGTCTTAAATAATTATATAAATAAATAAAATATTCAACTTCAACTTTCACCTAACTGGCTTCTATTGTGACAGCCACAATAATTCTGCCACGACTATGTGGTTGACGGAACACGGTGGGTAAGTTAATTTCAGAGTATAGATAATTTTGTATCAGAGTTGTAGGAATGATCTAAAACAGGAGAATACTACATTAAGAGTTAGTAATGTTAGTTGTTTATAATAGTAAATATATATGATTATAAATATAAGTGAACATGTTTAAGTTGGGGTTTGGGATGTTGGGAGGGAGGAAATCATAAAGGGTATAGTAACACAAAGAAGATATAATCAGGGGTTCCTTCATCTATTCCACAATCACAAAGAGAGAATATTAGTAATCTCTATGAAATCAAAATATCTTGATAAAATTTTCAATAATTTTTTTTTTCTTCATATAGTGGCAATGGTGCAACTAGCACATTCTGTCAGTGTTAAGTTTTCTTTATAATAAACAATTTCTAAATCTAAACTGTATCCTATCAGTGACCAGTCCCATAGAAGTCATCAGAAGTCGCTCACTAAAATAGTAGGTTTACTGAGGAGAAAAGAAGATTCCTTGGAAGCACGAAACACAGTCCCACGCTTTTATTTGATTATCACAAACACCACTCACGAAAAATACTTTGAATTTAATAAACTATTAAACTACAAAACACTTAATACACAATTTTTACAATAATCAAACAAAAACTTCTTCACTTCTTCAGTTCCCGACAAAAAATCCAAATACTGAGTTATAGGGCTTAGAAAGAGGACCATACTGCTTTGTTAATGAGGTCACTCACACAGTATGTGTTAGATATTTATTAACTCAAAGCTAAATAATTGGGCTTAACTTAATCGAACCACTTTTTTTTAAATTAGTATCTATTTAAATGAGCACTTTTTAAAATTAGAACATGTTGCATATCTATACATATAATAAAACTGTAGGATCGGCGTGTCTGTACTAGTGGTGGGTAATCAAGACTTCCCAGAGTGGTTTAACTCACTTAATCCTACTCCACTTGCGGATCCGATTCCTCTTAGTTACTCCTTAACTCTTTTATGTAATCACTATCAATACTAGTGCTGGGTAATCAAGCATAAGGAAAAAAGTAATGTTCAATGGAACAATTAAAAGATTTAACTCTTTTGATACACTTATCCTAAAAAAAAGGTCACGCCATCGAGGAGTAATCTCGGACGATTGAGTAAATGGAACAATTAAGGGATTTAACTCTTTTGATACACCTATCCTAAAAAAGGTCATGCCATCTTTTCATTAATTAATTCCGGAGTTACCCATCACTACCATCGATGCATCTCGATTTTGGGCCCGCGACAAGTGTCGATGCGCGATATATTACTCGCGATCACAATCGGCGCCAAAGTCGGAATCGGAATAAATAACAATTCGATGGAGCAATTAAGGGATTCAACTCCGGCTCGCGGTTTCAACTCTTGATTCATTAACTCCGGAGTTACCCATCACTAGTCTGTACATTGAATATATTTACCAAAAACTGATTGGGGGCGATAAAGGAAGAGTATCAGAATACAAAAAGACAATTTTGAAAAATTTTCTCTGTCTGTCTGTTCGAACACGCTAATCTCCAAAACTGCTGAACTACTTTCATGGGGTTTCCACAGATTAATTAAGCTTAGCTTGGTGCTTCGAATAGGCTTTGTTTCTTCGAAATCGGCTGACGGGAAGAAAAAATATTCCAATTTAGAGTTTAAAAACTAAAATTCCACACATACTATGTCGTGGGCACAGCTAATAGCTTCATAAGAAAATTAAGCTATATGTTAATCCCACTAATATATAAATGTGAAAGTTTGGATGTTTGTTAAATGATCTCAATCATGGTTGAAATTATTTTGTTGAAATTTGATAAATAGGTAAACTATAATCCAGATTAACACATTGACTACATTCATGTAGACCATGCGAAGGAAGTCACAGTCACGGATGAAAGCTAGTATTCTAATATTCTGTGAATTACATCCTTAGGTATTTCAAAAATTCAATTCAAAAATAAAAGAGTCAGCCAGTGCCCCTTAAATCAATAAACACAACAAGTGTTTTCAATTATTTATTTACATTTGTTGTTTACCTTTATCAGTCTTTACAGTAGTACATTTATTATCAGTAATTCTTATCATTTCATGTACCTTGGTGTCTGATTTAGTTCATTATCTGTTGAAAACTTTATCTTGGTATGTCAAAAACAAATGAACACTAGTTTTAATTCTTGAACATGCAGAATAATCTACTACAAGAGACAGTTCAAACATTATTGAATAAATTCAAATCTGTTTAGACAGATAGAAGGCAGTACAAGTGTATTGATATAGGCACATCACCGAGAACTGCTAGCTTCGAACATATATGTATAATAATAATATTCGTTTTTTCATGATGTTTTCATTCACCGCTGAGCTAGTGAAAATTTTTAAAAATCTGTAATTAATTTGAAATTCAGTGATATGTGCCAAGGATTTGAATTCATCACCTAACAAATGAGAGTCGAGAATGAATACCTCTATGCTATCACCGCTCCTAATGCAGGGTACTCATTATAAAAAATTACAATCAGAGCCTAACTGATTCATGTCACACATGTTAAATCATGCATCTATAAGTTGACAAAGTTATTGTTCGCTTATGGCTATGGGATATCCTTTTTAATTTGCCCACAATGTCCACATTTCCTGTTTATTGTTTTTGGTGTGTGCACTCATACACATAAATGCATATTTTCTGTGACTTGTGGTTTAGGCTTATCGCAGACAATCAGTCTGACGATTATCCTTCAAACTAGAAATTTAATACTTTAAAGTAAACATCCCACAAAAAATTGGTTAAGAAAACGGGGCGAGTCTGGCCGACTCTTATCGGTCCGATCCGACAATTTATTGACGTCTTGTGGTCGATTAGTCTTAGAAAGGGAATACACCCTAACATTTAGTCTTAGATGTCACCCATTTAGTTCGTGTGCCGAAGTGCCGATAGACTGCCGCCGAGGATGTGTGCGTTGAGTCGATGGAAAATGTTCCACCGACTTTCGGTATTTGTCGACCACCAATTTGAAACCTACAAGAAATCGATCGTCACCATTAGGGCTTAGAGACGCGCCACACGATCGACTTACCATATATGCAACAAAATTACACCTCAGCACTTTTTTTATAGTGTAGGTGATGGAAAATGGACAGTCAAGCTGGTGATAAGTGGATACTGTAGCCAATGGACAATCACAATACATGCCAACATTAATCTAGAATACTCTAGAATGACTCTAGAAAGATAAAGGTTGGTGCATTCCGAGATGTACTTTTCGAAATGTAGAAATGGATTTGTAGAAAGGATTAGGAAAAAGGAGAATAGGAAATATGATGGTACCCTTGTATTCCTAGATCCCCTTGGATTTCCTAGTTCTACACCTTTAATTCTCCTTGAGAAGGATGGAGTGGGATAGGGAGTGAAGAATATATTGGTATAAAGAATTACACTTTTATTCCATTATACCCTTCATTCTTCGGATAGAGTTGGATGGGCTGGGAATGGGCTACAATAAATACAATGGGGAATAGAATATGGTGAGAATGTAGTACATTTTTTTACGATTCTGTAAGTTCTATAACTTCACCAATCGATTACGCCCAGCGGCTGTGAGATTGCAGCGTGCATGGATGTGCGCATATTCATAAACACCAACGAAGCTCGACGATAGTTGCAATTTGTCAGTTCTAGCTGACCTAGTGCAATTGAAGATATGTGTTGCTATATGCATTTAGTATGTCTTTCTGACCTCTAGGCAACCTAATTCTTAAACTGGGCCAGGTCAACTGTGTGGGTTCTACAAAGAGCAGTCATTATTGAAACATTAAAGTCAATAAACATGCTGTAGTACTCGTATTAGAAAACAGTGTTCCCACAAAAAAGGCTTTGGGTAGATTTCGAAGAAATATACATATAGTGGAGACCGCGACTTTGGAATTTCGGAACAATTTCAATACTCGACTAAAGGCTAAATTTACACAAAGAGAATTTCTCGTACGGTTCCGGTCAGAATATTGTATATCATTGTTGTATGCGACCAAACTACATACAATTCTCGCATACAACTGTTCATATGATGATGAAAACTCATTGATCAGCAGTGATCAGATGATGATAGCAGTTGTTTATATTAAGCTTTTGACCGATGTTTGAGAAACGATGTTTGGCTATGTTCAGATGACAAGCGCTTAACGCGCGTTCAACGCTGCACTAGCGCCCGACAGTTGTCAGCGCGCATCAACGCGCGTTGACGCGCGCTTTGAGATCATTAGTTTGCCATATTGCCGTTCAGTTGAGCGCGCGCTTTCGATGCGCTAAGACGGGTTTTTGGGTACGTTCGGATATTCTAAAAAGTCCAGAATGGATACAGAAGCTTTTAATACAGAGTTATTCATAGACTAAGTTGAAAAACGTCCGGTGATATGGGATATGACAAGTACTGATTATTCAGATAAGATTTTAAGGACTGAACTGGGGCAGCGCGCACTCAACGCCTGACAAGCGCACGCCATGTGTACCCACACTATACTAAAACTTAGCACGCGTTCAACACTTGTCAAGCGCTTGTCATCTGAACATAGTCTAAGGGTCATCAGCAAGATAGTTTAGGTCTATATCTCGATTAAGTTCGAAGCTGAGCCAAATCAGTACAGAAGTTTGAAAGTCACGACAGTTTAAACTTTAAAGAAATCCAAAAAAAAAAATGAACTTTAAAATAAACTATATTTTATGCACTTCGATAGGGCTTGTAAAGCTCTACAATTTTTGTCTAGGTGCTTAATTTTCTAAAACGTACTGATTTTTTTTTCTGGTGTGTCCACCAATCCGCAATGGGCCCACGTGGTGCATTACGGCTCGAAATCCCCCAGTGATTTATTAGGGGAGGCTTGTGCCCTGCAGTGGTACGTTATAGGCTGATACAAGTACTGAAAATAGCGAAATCTACATTTCCGATTGGGCGCCTGCCATCTACGTTATTTGGCTGTAAACATTATTATGGTGACCAATCTTCACATTCGTTTCTTTACGTATATTTTGTGCACCTTTGTACTCGACTAGGTATGGAAATTCTACTAGAATGAAGATGAAACTGAATAGCTCTCACTGAACGAACAGGATTTCCTCGCGTTGTTTTCCTTCACCGCAGAGCTAGTGATGGGAAACCCGTATTTATATGGCACAGGTTCGAACTCACAACCTCACGAATATAAATGGAAAGTATCTCTGGACCAGTGATGGCCTAACTACGGCCCGCAGGCTTTTTTTTATCTGGCCCGCCTAAAAAGGTAACTAACAATTGGCCCTCGACACGGTACAAACCTCTATTATACCTAAGTCCGACACTCCACTGCTTTTAATGAGCAAAGTCTGTCCCTGTCTTTGGATAGGACCGAGCCAGGTAAACAAACACACAAGCAACGATGGATGACACGTTGTAGAAGGGGGAGAGTACATGCTGCATTGCATTCCCACAGCCCCTGGGCGCTCTCGACTGGACACGTAACCCCTCTCTCACAGAAGACTACCTTGAAATGTACTGCATTTCCCACTTTATCGTATTTCCCCAATGTACGTACGTGTTTCGGGCCAGAGTCCATTCCCATAACATTTTCCCAATGCATTCCATAATCTGCAAAGGTAGGCAGCGCATCTGGGGGCGTGCAAACGTTTGTCATTCTGTGTTGGCATGTGTCGCGGATGTCTATGGACGACAGTATCCACTTACCATCAGGTGGACTGTATGCTCGTCTGCCGCCTTATTTCTATAAAAAAAAAGGTTCGTTGTCCTCTTTTGTTATGCACGCGCTGGCGTCTCGCGTCCTCGTCTCGCTCTCACCACCGCGAATTCTCTCGATGCGAGACCGCTCTATCTGTCCTCCTCTCGCAATGTGTGAGTGTTCGCGACGTTTGTAGCCGTTGGTAAATGTTTCTCGAACTCTTCTGTGGTGGATATAAATACGCGCGCGACGTCGAACACGGCTAATTGTTGGTTTGGAAATGATCGAGGCGATATTTGTGTCATCAAGATCATACTTATCTAGTGTTTACCAATGCCGTTGCGTTTGTTTTGTAGTAAGAAAGTGCGCGCATAGATATTACTGTCTTCTGGCAGAGACGATGGCGAGTCGTTGTAAAAAACGAAAAGTGGATTCTGAGTGTCGTACATTTAAAAAAAAGTGGACATGGTAATATTTTTTTAATGTATATAACGACAGAGCGGTGTGTTTAATATACAGTGAAACCGTAGCCGTCGTTAAAGATTTTAACTTGCACGACATTTTACAACTAAACAGAACAAGTCAAAGTACTTTGCTATGAACAATGAAGAAAGAACATCGTCTGCGGAAAATCTTAAAAAGGCACTGATAGCACAACAGAATATGTTTTAAGCAAAATAGTTCTCAAAAAAAATCGGCACTTGCAAGTTACAAAATTACAAATACTTACAAATAGCTTACAAAATAGAATCACTTACAAGCAAAATCACTTCAGAAGGATAAAACATAATATCTAAACATCGTGCAAAATGTCCAAAAACTCATGTCAATGTTCTGGTCATCGTACATCTTCGCAAGCATTTTCTCAAATGAAATTAAAAATGAATAATATTCGAAACAGACTCACAGACCAGCATACGAAGAAATGATGAAATCACGTAGCCAGTTTCATAGCTCATATGCTCCCACCATCAAGCAATGATCGTCTGCCCTCGAATGAAATCCTATGACCAATTTGAAAAATTAAAAGATTAATAAAAACAGTAATATTATGTTTTATTTATTTATTTTGGCCCGCCATAAATTTTCAATTCGGCCCCCCCACTGAAAATGTTCGCCCTTACCTACTCTAGACTATCCACCCTCTTATTAACAGCCGGACACCGTAATCGTTCACTGTTGAACATGGTCTGCTCATGAACGAGGGATGTATTGTTTTGAAACACCACGCTGACCAAGTAGGATGGCTATTCCACTCTGTGTTTCCCTCAGAGCTTGTAGCGGCTTCGTTATGTATGACAGACAGCCACGTGAAGAGATGCTACTATTTCAAAGCCCGCCGACACCACACGGCCGCATATTAACGGCATTGTAAATGAATTACAATATTTCACTTTTTGCATTCTTGTAAACATATTATAATATTTGTGATGAATGTCTTATGTTATGGACTAGAGGTTGAATTTAGGTAGTGTGATTTTGGTACTTGCGGTAAGAAAGATGAATATGGACATTCCTTTTTTTCGGGAATCTTATTCTCAGATGTCATTTTAATCTATTTTTGCAAAGTACCTAAGTTTATTTCGCTATGTAACTGAGTTTACTGTAACAAATATTTTTTTTAAACCTATTTCAGTTTTCTAGATATCCTCACTACGAACTATAAGCTACGTAATAATGTGGGTATATTACGTGGGCACGTCAAATGTATCTATTATTTATCGTTAATCTGACACACACAATAATATAGACATAGTTGCAAGTAGATACAACATCATTAACGGCCAGATTCAGATTTCCAGTAAATATCCACATTTATATAATTTTGTCACAAGTACCAAAACCACACTACCTAACCTCGACCTCTAGTTATGACTTGTGAGTAACTCATTGAGTGCGTTCTCATAGTCTCAAGTTAGAATTGGAGTGGTATGCGCTTGACCTACTTTTAGGAAGGCCTAAAATATTTATTAAAACTTCAAACTGGAACCTGTTTTGGGGTGATTCTCACTAGTTACCCATAAATTCCTGATCTAAACTACAAATTGGTTGTAAAAATGATAATGAAATAGGTTATTTTTTAATTTTAAATGAGTTTAAAGTCACGAGCAGAGTACATTAAAAAATTGAATAACTAACATTTTTAGAGTTTCATATTTAAATGTTGTAAATCGGGTCTGAACGCGAAAAATTAAAGGTTCTATTAGAAATAAAAAGTAAACAAAAACCGCTAATTTCACGCGGTCAGATCCAATTCTTGCGTAATTAATATCCCATATTATTTGTATGACTTAGAATGTAACATAAATACCATACCCCATGCACTGTAATATAAATAAGCATTGACATATTTTTTGCCACCATTTCCCTATTGGTGTTCTGCTAATGATTACTTATATTAATCTGAACGTTAATTAATTCTAAACAGGAAACCACATGACTGACATAACGGTTGCGATGTCATGCGATGTGTGTGGACTGCTGACTAAGGCATATTATTCCATACTGATTAACTCATTTCTTCTTTTATTTTGTAATTTAATTAAATTACGAAAGCCTTATATACCTATTACGAGCTATGCATATACCTAATATGAAAATGTAATTAAATGACTATCAAAATCATAGTAAAGTTATACCGACAAGAGTAGCATACTAGATAAGTGATATTATTAGGTGCTTACCTATGAAAAGACAAATTTTATTACTGACCAATTTGCGTTTCGATATCTTGTGTTCAAATTCGAATTTCAAAATAAAACAAAATACATCTAATAGCTACGATGTTCTTATTTCAAAATTAGTATTTCGTTTTTCTGTACCTAAATTTTATTCATTTGATTGTCTTGAAAATAAAATGGATAAATTGAAAATTCGTGCTATTTTTGAATATGAATTTCATCGCGGCATCAACGCAAGTCAGACAGATCACAATATCAGTAGTGTGTATGGGCCAAACACCACAAACGATCGCACCGTGTGTCGATGGTTTGAACGCTTCCGTTCTGGAACTTTCTATCTTAAGGATGAGCCCCATGGACGATCTATGGACCAAGGTTAATAACGATGAATTAGTGAAAGCAGATCGATCTCAAAGTACAGCTGAGTTAGCAGCAGAATTTGATGTTAGTGATAAACCAATGTTGGTCCTCGGCAAAATAAAGAAGCTCGAAAAGTGGGTGCCGTCAGCTGAACGAACTGAACGAACGTCAGCGTCAACAACGCGTCACAAAAACCAAGGAATTATGAATGGCATCGTGACTTGTGATGAGAAATGGATCCTGTACGATAACCGCAAACATTCATATCGGTGGCTAGATCCAGAAGTTGCAGCCCAACATGTCCAAAACGCAAAATAACTAAGAAAAAGCTACTGGTATCAGTTTGGTCGTCTTGTGTCGGTATTGTTCACTACAGTTTCTTGCGCTTTTTAGTTAAGTTTAGTTTAGACTTTGTAAACAAGAATCGCTGATCATTAACTTAAATAGGAAATAGAGGGAAATCATAAATTTATAGAAAACAAATCAAATGTTGAGACAATTCAATTAAATATTCCGTAATAATAATGTGGCGTAGGTAATTGACGACCCCATCGCCCGTGATGTGATGAGACACCCGTGTGGCATAGCTGTCTCATCCATCACGCAATCAGTCGCCCCCCCCCCCCCCCCCCCTCTATGAGGTCAGGGAGTATTAATCCTGTAGGTGTGAGCTTTTGCCAGACCACGGCTTCCCCGATTGCCAGAGTCCTCATCGGCAAACTGACTAACTTTAGGTCTGGTAACACGAGATCCAGAGTCATGCGCTTCGTCAGAGGAGTGTTCTCCGGGGAGGACATTAACATGTCTAATCCGGATTTCACGTGATTATTGACGGAGTGCATCGACAACTTGAAGTAGAAGATCGCTGCTTGGGGTAAGCGAATACGACGATATTCAGAAAGGGTAAAGAGGTATCAACAGGATCTAATGAACGACCACTCATTGATAATTATCAACAGTATTAATGGCCCGTGGATGGTCGAGGAATCAGCTCGAATAGACCCTGTATGCAACTGCATGAATAGACTTGTCACGCTTCATGTACTCTACAATCATACATGTATCAATTTTAGGCAAATTAGTGGAATTTGCCCTTACAAATGGAGCAGCAACATTCATGGTGCAGTTTCGAATGCAATATTGTCGTAAATATCCAGAAATTCAAGCTCAGTAAGAAAGAAACCGTTGTTTTTTGTAGAAAGAAAAAGATTGTTGCCACAAATAGAGGTTTTGTTTGTTTAGCTCGACGACAGGTGACAGTGAAGTTTACTTTAATCTACGGTGACATTACTTTTTTTTATACATTATGACCAAAGTAGCAATCCACACAGCTGTAACTGTGACGTCATCGCCTATATTTCACTTTTTTCGCTGTAATTTCCTAGTCCTTAATCTTATTATGATTTCAGTGCTCGGCGTCAAACGGCTAAAACAGATCGAGACGATGTTCCTCTCGCGGCGTCTACAAGGTCCGAGAAGTCAAGGCGTCAGTGTAGAAACCCTAGTCGACGTCCTGCTAGTTTTGTACGATGAATGCTGCAACAGTAGTTTGCGGAGAGAGAAGGCTGTCGCCGACTTTATACAATCCAGTAAGTTCGACAACAACCGTTATTTGTGTAACTTGGTCAGATCATATCATCATACTTATGTTCTGTTTTGTGGAAATTACAGAGTGAGCAAGATCTTATATCAAGTACAACGAAACATTATTATACCGCTGTACACATTAACCTTAATTATTTATTTAACTAATTAGGTTGCAAAATACGATTTTTTAATAATAATTTTATTTCATACCAGAGTCCATAAGTGGTTAGTAGTTAGTAACAATTATTTAACTTGTTAGTATTGTATATTAGGCATTATATATACATTATTAAAATACTATGCTGCACCCATCATTACCCTCACCCCACGTTGCTGGATAGGGCAGTCAAACCAGGTCAAAGCAATTGTTTTCAGGATACTGTTGCCGTTGTTCGGCAGGCGCTCCAGTAGGGAGGCTGTTTTCATGCGTATAATCGTTTAGAAGCCGTCCGTATACCAAATCCGTATCCGTATCCGCAAACATACCTGAGGCGCTACAGCGCCGCGGAAGCCTCAACAACATTATGAAAGCATTGTTGTACGGCATGTGCAGGGCGCCGTAGGCTCGCCGCGTATATTTCACCCGCATGCTACTCGAGTAAAAAGATTGGCAGTGAGCTATTAAGAAGCATTATCTTTACTTTTCCTTGTTATCCTTTTTGTACATAACTCTTGATTTTTGGGTTGATTTTTTTCAAAATCTGACTACGTCAATCGAAAGAACGAGAAAATTTACATCAAATTACATATAAGCTGTAATTTTTTTAAAACAAAAGTGCCGGTTGTGGTTTTTTCATTAAAACATTCCGAGAAGTCTTGATTAGCCGTCTTGATTGATTATCTAAGGAACGTATTCCGATATCATGCGTATTTGTGATCTCCATTGATATGACTGTAGAGCTTGTAAACTTCACGGTGATGTGTCCAAATTAGTTTGATCTTATTTAAATATATGCATAAATTCTGTATGTAACATTATAGTGAAGTCGGTAGCGGTAGCACTCAAGCGACTGCGGCTCTCTCGGGACGACTTTGAGTTGGTCAAAGTGATCGGTCGTGGAGCATTTGGAGAGGTGTGCGTAGTCAGGGCTTCCTTTATGCAGGTATGTGGAAAGATATAATAACTGCAAAGAGAACTCCCGGCTAATTGGGAAATGGGAATTATTGAGAATACACATACAAATAAATTAATCAGCAATTATTTTTTGTGTAATTTTGTGATTATTGTTGACATAACATTTTTATGAATCCCCTAACTCCTGAAGTAGTTAAGCCCGTATCACGGGGGCTATTTATTGTCTTCTCCAATAATATGACAATATTTTATTTATTAAAAGTATAAAGAAAACAAACAAGCTTATAAACAAAGTTTAAATTATAAAAAAGAAAATAATAAATATAATAATTTGCTGTGCATGCGCATGTATATAAGAATTTGTATGAATGTAATGTGTAATTGTGAGTAACGGAGTGAGTCTCTAATGAATGAGTCTTAAACAATCAAAACTATGTTTCTGATGTGTACACACACAAATAAACGTAATCCACCGAAACAAAATCATGTGAGAATTGCTACTGTGTGTTAATTTTAAGTTAAATAGTAAAATAGTTTTAGTGTATCGATTGGCATATTAAAATATTTTATATTAGGGGTTTAAGTATGAAATTGCCGATTTGTACTGAAAAATTAAAACTCGTTTTTTTCTAAAATGTAACATATTTATTTAATCAAAATATTTACCCTCATTATCTATACATTGTTGCCATCTAATCGGAAGTTCATTTATGCCTTTGCGATAGAACTCTGGGGATGTAGATTCGACAAACTGTGTGAAAGCATTTTGTACTGCCTCTTGGGAAGAAAATTTTTTACCACTTAGAAAATTGTCCAAATTACGTAAAAAATGGTAGTCCGTTGGAGCAAGGTCTGGCGAGTACGGAGGATGACGTATGGATTCTAACTGCAGCTCCTGTAGAGTTACAACGGTTTCTCGTGCAGTGTGAGTTCTTGCGTTATCATGGAGCAATAATGGTGAAGATCGATTCACGAGTCGAGGCTGTTTCACTGCTAGTTTCGCCATCATTGTTCGAAGTTCGGCACTGTAAACATCTGCTGTTATTAAGCATCTGCAGTAACCTGAGAAAGCTATAGTGAATAACACCATGAATAGACCACCAAACAGTTACCATTACCTTTTTATTGGTAAGCTTTGCCTTAGGGCACTGTTACGGCGTTTGACCTGTGGTCAACCATTGCATTTTTCGCTTTCGGTTATTGTAAAGAATCCACTTTTCGTCACATGTCACAATTCGATCCAATATTCCTTCATTTCTGTACCGATTCAACAAGGCAACGCAAGTTTCAACACGCGTTTCTTTTTGCAGATCAGTCAAATCATGAGGCACTCATTTTTCATATTTTTTTATCTTATTGATTTGATGCAAATGAGTCAGTATTGTAGGTAAGGTAACGTTAAACCATGCCGCTAATTCCCGGGTAGTTTGACTCGGATCGGCTTCCACCATTTCCTTCAATTCAGCATTATTCACCTGTGTGGGCGGTCTTCCACGTGGTTCGTTTTTCAAGTCGAAGTTTCCATTACGAAAGCGTTTAAACCAAAAACGCACGGTTCGTTCATTAGCAGTCTCCTCTCCAAACGCAGCATTGATATTGCGAGCCGTCTCTGCCGCGTTAGTTCCGCGTCGGAACTCGTATTCAAAGATTACTCGGATTTTCGAAGTATCCATCTTTCCCGTCTAAGCTGAATAAAAAAAACAATTGAAAGTCGAAAATCGAATGTTGCACATTTTTTAAAACAAGAACCTCATAGGTATCATGTGAAAAAAGTTTCACTCGAAAATCTCACACCATGAAGGTTTTATGTCAATTCAAAGTATCTATTACTATAAAATGGCAATTTCATACCTTAACCCCTATTATTATTTTTATAGGATCTTATGTTTTTTTCTAAGAGGAACGGAAAATAACGAATTCTTTCATGTGGCCGCCACGCACCATCAATTAAAACTAATAAAGTTAAAACTGACGTACCTAATGTATGAATAACTGACAGTTTTCATGCCACACACGGTCAGTATAAACTGTTCCGTGAAAACTGACAGGCTAAATACTTTTAACTGATCGTGTTTGGCGGCCATAACTGGTACAGCCATCAGTGTTTTCTACATCAATGATTTCACAGCTAATGATGATCGTCAACATTCTAGGGTTCGGATGTTGGCGTGAACATGGCTGCGGGCGGCGGCACGGTGTCTACCACCACTGGCGATAGAGTGTACGCCATGAAGATACTCAACAAGTGGGAGATGCTCAAGGTCGGTGTGATTAATATGTTGTTTTATTATAATTCATAATTTATTTATTTGCTAAAACATGGAAAAAATTAACAGTAGTTCTACAGTACCACCAGCCCACCTGTTAATAGGAGGATACTGTTAATTTGCCCTTGCCCTGCTAGTTAAGTTGCCACCGATACATTAGTACATTTGGATCAGTACACACTTTAGTACACGATACATTTGGAGAAATAGGTATGGATTTGAAGGAACGGTTGGAAAAATGGGGAGGGATAAGAAGAATAGGGATGAATTCCGACATTTCTCACTCACTACCCACACGTACTTTGGGGCTGTAGTGGCGTGGGAAATGCAGTACATATTATGGTAGTGTTATGTAAGTGAGGGGTGACTGACCAAGTCGAGTGCGCTCTACTGCGCCCTACACACGATCCCATCTGATCACTTGATGACAGAGACGGCGTCATACGAAAGAAAAGGAACGCTCTAATAGTATCCTTTCCTTTCGTATGACGCTGTCTCTGTCATTAGGTGATCAGATCGGATCGTGTGTAGCGGGCATAAGCTGTGTGATTGCAGCGTGCACCCTCCCCCTATCAAAAAAAGTTATAAATAAAGCCTTATAAACACAGGTTACGCTAAATAACATGTTAATTTCATAGCGTGCGGAGACGGCGTGTTTTCAAGAGGAACGCGATGTTTTGGTATTTGGGGACCGTCGGTGGATCACAAATCTACATTACGCCTTCCAGGACGAACACAACTTGGTGAGGATTTTGTAATTTAGCATAGCGTACCTCGGAATGACTTCGGAAGCAGTGGAGAGACAGTGTCTTTCCACTGCTCGATGTACAACGTGTCAATGATAAACGCAAAACTACAAACTACAAAAATTCGCGGAACATACATGGGGGTGATTCGGGTACCCCTGGGGGTGCTCTACCTTTGGACACCATTCCGCTTGACTTCCGCTTTACACCATTTCTTGGGACACTTCTTTCTTATAGACAGAGAGAGAAACTTGAAAATTTTCCAGGTAAGGGATATGGCTGTCCCTGTCACTCTTGCGCGATTGTAATACATACTGTCATTTTCTGTACTCATAATTTCTAATTCTTGTATCTTATAAGAGAAGTTTCTACACTCGCATTCTCTATAATTAATTAAATTTTGTAGGTATTTTATAGTGGTTCATTGTGAACTCAACCGTATGTACTTCTGTATATTTTTTATTCCTTTCAGTCTGGTGTTTAAATCAACTTTGAAAAATAAAACGTTTCAATGATATATGTGCTCCTTTATACTTTGCTTTTGACCATTAAAGCGCAGCTTGGTCCGATAGGGCAGAACAACCTCAAGGATTTTTTTTTAATAAGTTAAGCCATAGTTAAGTAAAAAACTAAGTTGTGTTGACTGAAGTTTGAACTATTCTTGACAAATGGAAGTTGAGAATAGATATTCCTATGCTCTTAATTATATGATTTTTTTTGAAAACAGTGAAATGTACGAAACCTCATTGAGTAACTTTTTAAAGACAGTACTCAAATAACTAATTTTGTAACTCAATTCCAGTACCTGGTAATGGATTACTACTGCGGTGGTGATCTGCTAACTCTGCTGTCCAAATTCGAGGATCGCCTTCCGGAAGACATGGCCAAATTCTACATCGCTGAGATGGTACTGGCCATTCAGAGTGTACACGAACTGAGATATGTGCATAGGTAAGTCATATATCAGTTGTATGGGTCTTATCTATCTTATCAGGGGTGGTCATCCACTTGGATTCCTAATCATTTCGACTCTCAATGGGAACTTTTGCGATTTGATCATGAGTTCAAATCCCCAGCCTGTACCACTGAGTTTCTACTTAAGTACGGATTGTCAATAATTGAGACTAGCTCCGCGATGAGGGAAAACATCGTGAGGAAAACCGCATCATGCTCCAGAAGTAATAAGAAAATCTGGAGTATGTGTGTATTCACCAATTCCCTCGGGGCCTACGTGGTGGATTACGGCCTAAAGTCCCTCAGTGATTTACTAGCGGAGGTCTGTGTCCTGGCAGTGGGACATTATACGCTGATATATGTTACATTCTCACACGAACCGTTCGAGAAACTCTCCTTGTGTAAATGAGCCCTTACTCAAAGTTTATATTGTTCGCAGGGACATCAAACCAGACAATGTGTTATTAGATGCGAGTGGGCACATAAGGCTTGCGGATTTCGGCTCGTGTTTGAGATTAGGCGACGATGGAAAGGTAATAAATATTATTATTAATAATACAGATTCAGATTGATTATATTATATGCATGTTGTGTTAAAGCAATACAAAAATAGGTGTTATTTTTTTAGATTTCATTAAAGTTTCAATATCTGAGATACTACAAACGACAAGGTTTCTTTTCTTAGATATCACATTTTTATACTAATTTTGTGGTTTTGTTTAAACTAAACTAATTTTGTCTAAGTTTAAACTAACCATATTTGTGGTATATGGCGTTTTAAACTGTCTTTTTACATTTCTAGGTACAAAGTAATGTTGCAGTGGGCACACCGGATTACATATCACCGGAAATATTGAGGGTAATGTTATATTTTATTTCCTTACTATAATTTTCTCACATACTCCTTACTCTAGTGTACACAAAGTACATGTATAATATCCGCTATACTCAATGACATATCAATGAATGTCTGACCGGGAATCGAACCCGAGACCTTTTGCACTGCAGGCGGGTTCACTACCAACTGCGCCAATCAGTCGTCATTCAATACTAAAGTTATGTTTTGTGTACATATTTGTAACTAAACATGTGCGTGCTCTTGAGCCGGCAACGCACGTGTGGTGCGAACGCTCTACCCACATGACCAAAAGCTTTCTTGCCGGCTCTACATTCTACGGTTCCACATGCTACATAGGTACATTATATATATTATATATATATAATAAATAGGTGGCAGACGTGCGGGCGGGCCACAAGATGGTAAAAAGGTCACCGCCGCCCATGGACACTTGCAACATCAGGGGTCAGGGGGGTTATTGACCTTGCAGAATCCTGTTCACAGCTCTCTTGAAGAGCCCCATCTCGTAGCGTAATGAAAAAACCTCGGCTGATAGTTCGCTATACAATTTTTGGGTTCGCGGTACGAAGTGTATTTTTGACCGCACTGTACGCAGCGACTCTATGGCAAGGAAGTGCGTCCAGTCAGAAAGCTGGCAATCTATTCGCATAATCCTTCAGATATCCCGAATGATAGTAACTTGGAAAGTAGTGCTTTATGCCAGATCCGGTCGAAAGCCTTTGCGATATCTAGGCTAACAGCTATAATCTCACCTCTACTCCCGATCGCGTCAGCCCAACGGTGAGTAAAGTACACTAAAAGATCACCAGCCAAACGACTATGACGGAAACCGTACTGGCGATCGCTTATCAGCTGAAGATCCTCTAGGTACACAAGGAGCTGTGTGTTAATGACACATTCCATTACCTTGGAGTGGAGGGAGGTTATCGCTATTAACCTGTGATTAGCCGGGTTAGTTCGGTCATCTTTTTTAGGCAATGGATGGACGTGTGCTACCTGCCAAGTTTTCGGGATGGTTTGTTATACACGCCGTGAGTTACAATTTATTTTTCTCCCTAAGTAATTGTTTCGAGATTGATATTTATTAAAGTATATTTTTATTTTAGTAATTTTTACCTTTCTTGTGGGAACATTTTTGTCATCAGGTAACACCAAGAAATATCAGAATTCCGCGTAATTCAATATTAGAGTATAGTTTTAAGAGTTTATCGCGAATGAACAAACTGGTCAGTTTCAGAAACTTTGTGATATGGAATTACAATATATTTTTCAATTTATTTCACAGGCTATGGAAGATGGTCAAGGCCGTTATGGTCCTGAATGCGACTGGTGGTCATTAGGTAAGTCATACAACACTTTAAGACTAAGAAAGTACGACTTATAATATATGTGTTTTTTTTTCTTATAAAATTATGACAAATAGATTTCCATGTAAATTTTTTATTTAGTTTTAATTTTTATTTATATGAATCACCAACGGAAAATAACACAAGTACATTAATCCTTTTCATAAAATATTTCTATGAATTAAAATATTTATTTTTCAGGTGCATTAGTGATTAAATATATTTATTGATCATAGGTACATTAGTGATTAAAAATAGATAGAACCTTCTTGATCTACCACTTCCCGTGAACAAATATTCAACAATAATATTAAATTGCTTCCCAAAATCATATTACTGTTCTTATAAATATTACATTATGTTTTATTGCATTTTTCACTTATAAACATATAACTATAAACTTTAACGCCTAGATAAGGGGTATTAAATATTCAAAATATCTGTTCTTACGCCATTTTTTAACCTACTAGCTGTGCCCGGCATGTGTTGCAATGCGTTAGAT
This sequence comes from Sesia apiformis, assembly GCA_914767545.1. Lineage (NCBI taxonomy): Eukaryota > Metazoa > Arthropoda > Insecta > Lepidoptera > Sesiidae > Sesia > Sesia apiformis. Next base: position 7,774,014 of record OU611973.1, read on the forward strand.
TTTTTTTTTCTTGTCAAAATCCTTCGAGTTGTTGTGTGCGCGCGCAACAACTCATCAAAGTTTCATCGAAATCAGATGAATGGTTTTATGCACCGAGTAATTTTTGTGGGAGCTTAGCTGGTTTATAAATTAATTATATTTCTATCTTCCCGTGCACTATTATAGTTATATCTGGTGTGTACTGTTTGTACTTAAATAAAATAAAGTAAAATACAAAATAAAATTGCAGGTGTGTGCATGTACGAGATGCTATTCGGCGAGACTCCATTTTACGCGGAATCCTTAGTAGAAACATACGGGAAGATCATGAACCACGCGCGGTCATTCCACTGCCCGCCGCCTGACGAACACGCCGCCCAGGTATTTATTATTGTATTTGTTTTTATATGTGTACTTAGGTAATTGTCTTTATTTTCCATATAAATTTTAATTGAATCTAGACTTTGATTGAATATCAGTATTTTGAAAGCGAGTGACTTCCACTTATTATATATGCTAGTAAGAATGCAAGTGCCCATCAAAGAAAATACATATATAGTGACTCTTGATTCGTAACACACATCAAATAAAACCAAACAATGGTATTCACGATACGTAACTAGCGATGGGTAACTCCGGATTCATTGAACGAAAAGATTCAAAGCCGCGAGCGGAGCCGAAACTCTTAATGATTCCGTCTGACTGTTATCGACCCCGAGAAGTTATTTATTCCTTTCATTTTTGGATTGCTGAGTTACATGAACGAACATGATGCAAAGCGAATGAGTCGCTCTCAGGCTCAAAATATAAATAGGTGAATCAAAGGAATTAAGGAACATAATAGCCGGATTATGTGAGCCGAAACACTCCCGAGGAGCCGTGAATACTCACGACTATACGTAATCATCAACTAAAATAGTTATTAAACAAACATTACTAAAGACAGAATTTTTGCTAAACGTATATATCAATATAGCGAACAAGAGTTTAAACTATAGGCACATTCATCATACGAGTAATCGAGCATAGAGTCAGAACCAGCTTCTAAATGGCATATGTTTTCGACTAGTGGTAGAGACTCGGAGTCCCGACAGACATGTTACTTTTTTTGTGCCGCGCCAAATTTAATATAAAAAATTGAAGGCAAAAGTTTAAAAGTTATTCAGTCTAATGGATGTATCTAGCCGTGCGTGTTCATTAAACTAAAAATATTGTTATTTATGTAAAAATATTACAGGTGTCAGAAGAAGCCAAAGATCTGATCCGTGGACTCATTTGCTCAGCAGAAAGTAGACTGGGAAGAAATGGGTTGCAGGATTTTAAGGTATGTATTAAATCATACATATACTGTGGAGGTTGATATTAAATTTTGTCTTATACAGGATGTAAACAAATATTTTTGTCTACCTGTTTTACAAGTCAAAGCTCCTTATTCACGGTTTCGCGATTCGTGGAGAAAATAATTGTGACCAATTTGTGCACTCGCTGGTAAGAATTTCATTATTCGCTGATCAAATGTAATAACCAAAGTAATAAATAGAAGTAATAACCAAATTCTTTAAGCCACTGCCTAAGATTGAAACTATGTCAACTTTGTTAAGAAACTTTAATTAAAAGCATTTTTTCGGTTTTGTAGAGCGTCGCCTCTGTCGGCACTGTCAACAAAACTGAAGCTAGCCAATTATAGTCGATGTGTATTACTTTTGGCCGTTTACTGTACATATTTTTGAATAACTGGAGTAAATAGTTTAAAATCACTAAGAATGTAATCACAACGTCAACATTCGCAGCACTCCCTATTTCTTTATTGCCAACAGATAACCTAACCCCCCACCTTTAAATTTGCTACCATCGATTCACTGCGAATTCAGTATTTTCTGCTGCTAATGCAATTATTTCTCGTTTTTTATCTATGGAGCGGTAGTGAAGGGATAAATTAAAATGACCGATGTTCACAACAATAGTCCAAGAAGAGTTCAACCTTTGTGCACTATCAATAAAAGCCTACAATCAAATTTTCTGTACATAAGGTTTAATTTCCATCTACAGAGTATATGTATAGGAAGTAATTTGTCATCATAACTAATATGTTGTTATTCTTTAACTATTTCATATAATTTGGAATTGGATTTTTTTTATGGACGAAGGCGGCAGACGAGCATACAGTCCACCTGATGGTAAGTGGATACTGTTGCCCATAGACATTCGCGATACATGCCAACATTAGTCCAAAATGACAGACGTTGGCTCGGCCTCGGATGCGCTGCCTACTTTTGGAGATTTAGGAATGGATTTAGAGAAAGGGTTGGGAAAATGGGAATGGGCTCTGGCACATCTCACTCACTACCGAAATACGTACGTACATTAGGGAAATAAGATAAAGTGGGACATGCAGTACATTTCAATGTAGTTTTCTGTGAGAGAGGGGTAACGTGGCCGGTGGAGCGCGCCCAGCAGCTGTTGGATTGCAGCGCGCATTCTCCCCCTCCCAATTTAGTTCACAGTTCTTGAATTCACTTTGAGTATTAGTTATGAGTATAGACAATTATTATTGGGAGAGACCTATATCCAGCAGAGGAGATGATGGTATGGTATAGGCAATTGTTATTTCTCCTCAACTCTCTCGAGTATTTTCGGTGAAACTTATTGTATTAATTTCATTGTAGTAATCTCAAATCACTTTAGATACCGGTTTATCCATATTATATGTTATATCAATTACTCCAAACTTTGATATAATCTTATAAGGTCTAAATTCGTGAAGGTTATTATAACATTTCATTTCATTTATTTGCAGTGCCTAGATTTACTGTTCAGTTTGTTCAGTTTACTGTTCTGTTCACCGAGAAACCCATGTATATAAATTAAGGTCTGTAAAATTTGTTGTAAATATAAAAGAAAAATGTTATATTGTAGAACCACGCATGGTTCGCCGGTCTAGACTGGGAGAACCTGCGCGAAATGCAAGCGCCGTTCGTGCCCGATGTTTCTAGTCCCACCGATACATCCAACTTTGATGTTGACGACACAGATATCAGGTGAGTTTGTTTTATTATTATTTATTGATACACTTTATTGCACAATATCGTACAAAAGGCGAGCTTAATGCTATAAGCCGTTCTTTACCAGCCAACTTTTAGGTTGATCAGAGGCGTTCAATTTGGAGGTGCATGAATGGCACCACCAAATTGAACTTATTTTGGTATAGATCCCCGTTTTTCTTCATGCTATTCACTAAGAACTTTAAAACTAAATATAATAAGTGGCTACTTGATGGCTACCATTAATTCTTTCTTCGACATGTTTATTTAAGATTTTGGTCGTACCGCAATAATCAGTTCTTTTTAACTTTTATGTATGTTTTTAGTAACTCTTGCATTTTTATTTTTAGTTGCACAATATCCACGAGGTAGCATGCATATGCACGAGGGTAGTTGTGATTGTGTGTGTACCGACGCACCGATATTTATAGTGGGCGAGGGTAGTTGTGATTGTGTGTGTACCGAGTCTGTTTTTGTCCCGCCCTCTCGTCTCTCTTCCCCGTGAGCTTGATGTCTTCGGAGTGCTGGATACCGAAGACATCAAGCTCACACACAATCACAACTACCTTCGCCCACTATAAATATCTGTGCGTCGGTACACACACAATCACAACTACCCTCGCCCACTATAAATACCGGTGCGCCTGAAGTTATTGCCTAATATTTATTGCATGGGCCTAAGTTGCCAGAAATAAATAAATGAAATAAGTACATTTTGCAGATTATCAGAGGCCGTTCCTCCGCCGTCAGCATCGTCAGCGTTCTCGGGTCTTCATCTGCCGTTCATAGGGTTCACGTTCACGGGTGGGTCGCTGCTCTCGGACCTGGGAGCTACCCACACACCACTCAGTCCAGCCAAGAATGCGCCCAGCCAGGTAATACATACATACATAGTGTTAAAAGAGAAATAGAGCGAAATCAAACAACATACACGAGTATAAATTACAAGTCATTGCATTCACCGCTAAAAAAAACCCTTTTGTCGTAGCACCTCGCTTTCAGAGCACACCTCTTAAGATCTCGGAGAGTATTGGGATCCTTGGTGTCGACATTTCCAGCAAAGTCGAATTTAGGGGTCATCTGGAAAGTAAGGCCAAAATGGCATCCAAAAAGCTCGGTGTGCTGAACAGAGCGAAGCGGTACTTCACCCCTGGGCAACTCCTAATGCTTTACAAAGCTCAAGTGAGGCCCCATATGGAGTATTGCTCACATCTCTGGGCCGGTGCACCGAAATACCAATTGGACCCATTTGACTCCATCCAAAGACGTGCTGTTCGTATTAAGGTGTATAAAGTATATTAAGGTGTATATTTGTACAAGGCCGTAGCCAGGAATTCACTTCGGGGGGGGTCGAGCTCTGAACCAGAGACAATAAGTAACAACTTTGTTTTAAAATAAGCATATATTATAATTTTACATAAATACAAATTTAATTAAAAGGCAACCGACGTGGATGATCATCAGAAATAAAGCGCGTGACAACGATCTCTGGATTGATCTCCACATCACGATGAACGCTCATCAAGGCCAATCCAGTCAGTCGTGACTGTCCCATGCTGTTTCTCAAAAATGTTTTCAGCCTCCTCAACGAGGAAAAAGTACGCTCTGGTGTTGCCGTCGACACAGGTAGCGTCACGAGTATTGAGAGTAGCTTGTGAATCATAGGGAACATTACTGCGTTACAGTTGTCCAGCGCTTCTAGTGGTGTAGTAGGCCATTGCGCAGCAACTATTTTTGACCACTTCGCTCGCCACACCGTAAACTCCCCTTCAAAACTTGTTGCGTCACAGAGAAGCGGGCTGTAAAATTGTACTGCGCCATGCAGGTCGCTGGTGTTGGCGGTAAACTTCTGCGGCATCAGTAATGATAGCGACCCTATCATCGACTTGTGATTGACGAAACGTTCTTTTAAATGATTAATAATATGGTCAATAACCGGGATAAATGAAGTGCGTCTGTAATATTCCTCGGGAGTGTTAGCTGCTACATTGCTTCGGTGTTGTTGGCGCCCCACTCGTCGTGGCATAGCTATAGTGAAGTCGTCGCCATTCAGTTGCCTTGCTTGATCCTCAGTTCGTTTATAAAGTAATGAGAAATGTGTCTCTGCTTGTTGTCTCATTTCATTGAGAGCAGTAATTACGTCGTCGACGTGATCACATGCCGTTGCGAGATCACAGCCGACGCCTTGTAAATATTTACAAAGATTGATCATTATCGAAAACAGTTTGCTGGCAATGTTCAGATTTATGAGAAAATCTTCACATTGAATCGCAACCAGCAATTGGTTAGCCACTTGCGAAGTCTCCCTGTTTCCCGAATCCTTTAACTTTTCTAAAGCATGCGCTACAGGTAAAAGGATTTCATCAAAACGCATCACACTATCGTGTCTTTGGACCCATCGAGTTTCGCACATTGCTATTAATGTCTTGTGTCTAGAATCTGGCATGAGACTTGTGATTGATTCTGTCAGTACTGTCGAACGTAGTGCCGATGCGTGAAAAAAATTTCCGACAGAATTTATAGTACCTAAACAGTTGGACAGGCTCCGTATTTTGCAAGTGTCTGCAATTGCCAGATTGAGTGAATGGGCACTACAGTGCACGTATAGCGCTAATGGAAATTTTCTTCTTATTACAGCTTGAGCACCGTGGAAACTTCCACTCATCGCTGATGCACCATCATAGCCTTGACCAACAAATCCTTTAGTATCTATTCCATTTATTTCCAACCGGTTCATTATGCATAGTGCGATACCTTCTCCAGTAAGGTCAGAAATAGGGACAAATTCTAAAAAGTCCTCTCGCAAAACCTTGCTATCAGGATCTATATATCTGAGACAAAACGACATTTGTTCAGTTCTAGAGATGTCTGTTGTTTCGTCAATCAGAACTGAAAAAACTGAGGAACGATTGACTTTTTCCACAATGCATTCCTTGACGATGTCCCCGCAGATATTTATGATTTCATTTTGCACAGAAGCGCTGGTGTATTGAGCATTTTTGCTGCCACTTTTCAAATGCGACTTCAGCGTTTCATCTCCTGCGTGGACTCTAAATCTCAAAAGGGCACGAAATGTACCATCATTCACCTTGTTTTCCTCCAAAACATTTCCATGATCAGATGTGCCTCGCAAGGGTACTTCTTGACGACCGCATAAAATAATAGTTTTTGCAATGGAAACTAATTTGGCTCGATTCTCTTGTGATCTCTTTGCAAATTCAGAACTAACTACTTCTTGAATGTTCCGTTTTTTACCATCGTAAATTGAGAGGAAATTTTCAGCCATTTCTGTTGCCTTTAAATGATATTTCAAGGTGGCGTGATATGTAAATGTCTCTTTTGCTTTTTTCCAATTGCGTAATCCTTTCTTGACAAGGAATCCAAGATTTTGATGATTACCTTTTCCTCCGCCTTCCGAGGCAAAAAGTGCACAACATTTACAATATGCACTATCTTCTTTTTTAGAATAAATCAGCCAATTAAATTGATCGAACCACGCTCTTTGAAATGTGAGATGCCTTTTATCATCAGGTTTAGTTGGAAATCTAAAATCTTTAGCGGGTATCCAAGCCCGTCTTAAAAAATATTCTCTTTGTAAATTGGACAGATTTTTGTCTACGAAGTCAGAAATATCCTTATTTAATTGATAATCGCACGGCGCCTCCTCTTCCTCTGATAAAGTTGCATTTGGTATCGAGCGATTCGATTCCTGTTTTGAGAAAGTGTCGTTGTTAGTAACATGAGTTTGAGTGTTATGAATACCATCACCAGATCCAACACCATCTCCATCCAGAATTGAAACGGCAGTCGTGTGGGAGCAAGACTGGGCTGGGTTTGTTGAAGTTGAAGAGTTTGAATTATTTGTTCTTGACATTTTTGTAATAAAGTTGGTAAGCGGAATTTGTTTTTCTTTACGCTTCATTTTTAGCACGAAGCAAGCAAGTTATTTAACAAGTAACAACCAATCAACTGCAACAAACAATAAAGTCAATAAACACACATAACTTATATACATAAGTAGGTACCTACCCATTAACCCATAAATAATCCTTAGTGAATGACATACATGCATGCAACTTTAAAATTATGTTGAACATAGACGTCTCAATAAAAAACTATGTGAGCTCAAGACCACACAACACCACCACCGTCGGTTTGCTGTCAAAAATAGATAGAATTAGGAAATTACATACTTTAATTACAAAAAACCTCCACCACACCATGCCGGTTTGCTGTCAAAAATAGATAGAATTCCGAAATTACGTACTATAATTACAAAACAATGAAATGACAATATTATATATAATTTCACTCACTAATCAATAGTCCAGTATGCTGAAGGCAAGAAAAGAGAATAATCCATCCATCTATCCAATAGTTAATTTGACAAGTTTACCAAACACTCATGAATCCGTATTATTTGTAATGTAAATTAATTGCTAGTTACGAAAAAACGTATTTAACTTTGTATTGACTTGCGATCGACACCAAGGCGGCGTATGATATGAACACACTCAACACTCTCTGGCCTGCTCGCACTTAGTCGTTAACGCGCGCCGCTGATGGCTGACCGGACGGACTCGCGCGCGACACAATCAAGTAGGTAGACAAACTCACAGACAACACGATCGACGCGGCGGAGCGGCAACGTCTCGTCGCGCGCGACGCGTAAGAATGCATTTCGAAGAAAGAGTTTAATGATTTATTTAATTTATTAACAATACATTACATTTCGATTTTACTCGTGCCAAAAACGTGGAATCCAATTATTGTATTACAGACTCGAAAAAAGAGTCGAAAATATTTTAGTAAGTATCTATAAAATGGTGGGTTGGCTAATAAGACATTTCGGGGGGGGTTTGAACCCCCAAAACCCCTCCCCTGCCTACGGCCTTGTATTTGTATAAAGGTGTCGCGTACTGTTCGGTCCAAAAATTATTTTATATCGCGAACCCGTAGGCTGTGGAACGAACTGCCTCAAGAGGTCTTCCCATTAAACTACGATATGGGGTTCTTCAAGAGAGCTGTGAATAGGATTTTAGAGAGCTGTGAATGTATTAGTTAGTATTTTATGTACATTAAAAGACTAATAACATTAACTAAGTAATTTATTAATATTAGACGTGAATGTGGGTCTTACCGAGGTCACCTGACAAGAGAGTGTGTAGTCTATGGCCGTAGGGTGGTAAGCACTCGTTTGACAGAGCCACAGGCAATACAGCAAGGTCGGCGGCGCGCCCGCATACCCCCTGGTGTTGCAGGTGTCCATGGGCGGCGGTAACACTTACCATCACGTGAGACCGCTTGCTCGTCCGCCCTCTTCTCTATAAAAAAAAAAAAAAGTCCATTTTGTAAGAGAAACAAAGAGACGTCCGCCGGCAGCGGTATCACAGCCAAGAGACTTCAAGAATATCGGACGCACTACTATAGCGCGACGGTGCCCCTCCATTACTTCGTAGCACACGAAGCGGTCGCTGCTGACGTCACTGACCGTAGCAGTGGTACTCGCATCCATAGCACTGTCGTAGCATACCTAGCGGTCACTGCCGACGTCACCAATCGTAGCAGTGCTACGAATATCCACAGCACTGTCGTAGCACACGTAGCGGTAGCTGCTGACGTCACTGAGTGTAGCTGTGCTACGTGTTGGAGCAGTATCCAAAGCGCTATTGTAGCACACGTAACGGTCTTTGCTTCTGCCAAATTCTGTCTGTATAGACGTGTATATAACTTGTATAGGACCAATGTTTACTGTTTTGGTAGTCAAATTTTAACCTTTACTTTTACATTTGTAATTAATTGCAGGCACCATCAAACGCAGGAGATCGCGCGGCTTTAAAAGCGTTAGAGCGAGAGAATGCGTTATTAGGACAAACCATTGCCGAACTCCGCGCGGGAGGGCAAGGGATAGATCCCACCACTGGTGAGTTAGATATCATGTCACATATTTCTCAGGCTGTGTTGTTGATGTTGAATATGTTGCTGGGAACTGCTACCGGTTGTGTACTTGGTGCGTGCATAGGTCTGATGAGGATCTTTTCATCAGATCTGATCTATCTATCTCGTAGGGTCTGATCTACTATAATAATCGGAAACCAAAATTAGAAGATTAGGAGTATAGAAAAGAATACATTAGGTTGAAGTTGTTGGATATCTGAACGGTTGATCACTTTTACTAAGAGATGTGAAATTCCCCACGAGAAGGCAGGAACTGAATATTTTTATGAACATAAAAAAAAGGTTGTTTTTAATTGACACGGGAACCAAACAATATATCTCTAAATTATCCAGGTAATTTAGAGGATTTATAAATTATATTAAAGATAATTTAGTAAGCGCAATTTGGAGAACATTTAATAATTTCGGGTGTAATTCTGAATATTTTTTGTTTGCTATAATTTTTTGCGAATATTTAAACAAGTTATGTAACGTTAGCAGAGAGATTTCCTTTTGTATTTACCCATTATTCTAAACCGATATTATCCGATATTTTTAAACCATTTTATTTTATTTTTCATTACCTAGTCATATAAAACATAGGCGATTACATATCAGTATCAAATATCCTTGTTTGTTTACAGAACAACTATTACAATTGAAGGAGGAACTGGCAACATTGTCCAAAAGGAACACAGACTTAGAAGCGCAAGTTAGATGTTACGAACAATTGAACGGTGGAATAACGACTCAGGTATTCTAAAAAGTTTGTATTTGAACAAGCAGCAAACACACTAAACGGGCAGCAAATCGTGATCAAAAAAACTGAACTATTTTTGAATAACTGAAATAAATAATTTTAAATTACGAATGTCATCACAAAGTCAATGGAGTCCCGCTTACTCCTACATTTTTATATTGTTACCAGAGAACCTAACGCACTTTTATATTTGCCACCACCGATTTGCTGCTCATTCAGTATTTTCAGCTGCTTATTTAATTATTTCTCATTCTAAAATAATGATGACCTAAAAATATACCTTTACTTGGAATCTAATTCCAATTTATTTGCAATATCTTTAACAATGAATTCTAAATAGACGCAGTCAGTATTGACATACAAATTAATAATTTAAGTTATTGAGCTTTATGAGTCTTATCCAATGACATTATAGACGTTGACAAAATATAATAATACATTTCATTATATAAATATAAACAATACATAATATAGGTAATTAACACAAGAGTGAAAAATTTATTCAATTGGCGGCCCTATCGCTTAAGCGATCTCTTCCAGCCAACTATATATTTATACCATGTATAGATATATTTCTTGGAATTGTTTACCTCGTTATTTTGGTTATCAATAGAATTGTTTGTCATACACTATTCACAGTCATTAACATTTATACATACATAAAATACATACATTTATTTCAGGACATAAACTCAATGTCTCAGGATACATCTTCCCGATTAAGAGAGTTGGAGGTGATGGTGAATTCACTTAGTTTGGAGAAAGAAGAGTTTATGAAAGATAAAACTGATTCTATGGAGAAATTGAGGCTGCAGGTATGTATTATCTCGATTCCTTAGTCAATACAAAAGTCAACAAAATCAACACAGCGTTCGAGCAAACATTAAAGCCGACTCTAGATTCTAGTAACCTGTATTTACGTAGTCCAAATGATTCCTAATTGACAAGGTATGTCTAAATCTTTCCCGAAAGCCTGAAATTGATTCCGAGTACAATGGTATGATTCGAATCTTGCCAAAAAACAAATATATTTTAGCACATTTTTAGTAAAAACTGGCGAAATATTAAGACCAGAAAATTGTAATTTTTACAAAGAATATATACCTAGTATTGTATGCCATTAACTCCGAATCATGAAGGAAATCTATCGTTTCGGAAATGTTCGGACACCATGGATATCGTATGCAGTGTATACTATACACAGTCACAAAGATAGTACCCGCATGAATAAGTTTACTCTCTGTTCTCGTTTCAAGATGGTTGGTGGTTTCAATGAACATATCCAACATCTCAATTTCAATTTATTTGCAATGTGCGATACCAAGTAGAATGTATTCCGATCTTCACATTTGCCAGTAGGTGCATGATTAGATTACACAACATACAAAACAAATGCTTACAAAAATACACTAAAAACTACACTTAAATCATAATTGTCATAGTATGTAGTAGTAGTGGAAAATGTCATATCAATATATTTGTACATCATGTCAAAACTTCATTAATAAATGTATAATTTCATAACTTCTCCCTTTAGTATGTCAACAATATATAATATACATGCGAACAATATATAATGCCCAGAATAATGCCCACTAATATATAAATGCGAAAGTTTGAATATTTGTTACTTAATCACGTCCTAAAGGTTGAACTGATTTCCTTGAAACTTGACAAATAGGTAGATTCTAATCTGAATTAACGCATACAGTACTATTTACGGTACTATTTAAGTTACGGCTAAAAGTAAGTAAGTACACTTTATTGTACGCCAAGAAATATAGAAAGTGACACAAAGTTTAAGTAAGTAGGTATACCAAAGGTAGGCCTTATTGCTTAAGCGATCTCTTCCAGGCAACCTTTGGGCAACATGTAATTTACTTGTATCAGCCTTTAATATCTCACTGCGGAGCACCAGCCTCCCCTAGTAAATCACTGGGGGTTTCGGGTAGTAGCCCACCACGCGAGACCAGTGCGGGTTGGTGGATATATACATACTCCAGATTTTTTTTTTATTTCTTTAGCATACGGGTTTCCTCACAATGTTTTCCCTCACAGGGCGAACTAGGGACAATTTTTAAAAATCCGTACTTAAGTGGAAACTCAGTGATACGGGCCCAGGGTTTGAACTCACGATCACACGGATGTGAGTCGTCTATAGATACCGCTAGGCTATCACCGCTCATGGGATGTAATACTTACTTAATATTTTTTTTTTACTATTTTCCTAGGACAAAGAGTTAAAAGATGCTTTATCACAACGCAAGTTAGCGATGACTGAATACAACGAGGTGACTGAACGACTGGCGGAGTTGAGGCAACAGAAACAAAAATTATCGCGGCAGGTGAGTATTATACTTTGTCGAGTATATGCAGTATGTTAGGAGATCGATCACCGCTATTTTAAAAGAGTGTTATACATTTACTTTTATCTACAACAGCATCCTACCTCATATTAGCCTTTTTTTAATCGGTCGCGCAATGCAACCAACCTTTCATTATCCACTGCTGGACATGGAGGCCAAGCTATTGTCTTGTGCATGAGGGATGTATGCCCATAAAACGCCACGCTGGCCAAGCGGTTTGACGAGTCCACTCTTTTAGAGGTGGTGTACTTCCTCAGCGGCTGTGATAGTGGCTTTGTTATCCCTTGGGTCTCCTTTTACGACTGGAGGAAATGGAATGGTGGTATTCTATAGCCGGCCCACGACACACGGGCACTAAGATATGTACTACTATAAGACAATATCCATGAACTTACGGATTATAGTAAACATGAAAATGGTCTCATTTGAAAGGTAAAGGTTCTAGACCATCGATCAATTTATTCAAAAATATTAACGTATCTTTAGTCAAGGTTGACAAATATAGTCACGTCCATGAATCCGCCTTTGGCAATTCAGGAGTGGATTAAGAATTATGTTGGCAAGGATAGAAAATAGTTTTTAAAATCTCATACTCACTGCTGAGAATGAGCAATGAGAGTAGAGGAGAATGAGAAGCAAAATTAATTTGATTTGCTTTAATTAATTAATTAAAGACCTTTATATTGCTGCCCATTCAGTATTTTCTGCTGTATGTATAAAATAGTTTATTTCAGTTATATTATGTTAACATTATTTGAAATTGCACCATCTACGTTTATTTGATATTGTTATCTGTTTCCTCGTCACCATCCAAAGGTTGGCTGGAAGAGATCGCTTTGCCGATAAGGCCGCCTGTTGTACTTTTCGTGTTACATAAATTATTTTTTTGCAATGTGTCTTGGTGTACAAGAAAGAGTTGTTCTATCTAATTATTTTCCTTTATTTATTTGCAGGTCCGCGACAAAGAAGAAGAGTTAGAAGTGGCGATGCAGAAGATCGATGCGTTAAGACAAGACATTCGCAGGGCCGATAAGGGTCGTAGGGAATTGGAGGCGAGACTCGATACCGCGATTTCTGAGGCCACCAAGGTACGTACAGAAGATATTTTTTACAAAAGTTTGTACAATAAAAAATTAATCTCAGAGTGTACCATCGTTTGTCATTCTGGACTGATGACGTCATGTATCACGGCTGTTGTAAGGTAATACAATTACTACCAGGTGGACTGTCTGAAGATCTTCGCACTTCATTCTGAATAGACTATGGTGGTGGCTCTATGGAGTTTGTGCCAGTCTATGGTTACTCTATGGTTGAGGCAATGGAGGTTTGACAGAAGGGCTTGTCTTTTTTGTATCTAATATTAATTAAAGTTTGCAACTGAGTCGGGTGACAAAATGCAATAAGGGGATTTGTTTGCTTGTGTTCAAGTGGACTTCATGGAGAGATAGTGAGAGTTGAGTGGAGGGTCAATAGCTCTAAATGTTGTCTCTCTTTTCAGGTAAGATTTGTACACCTTATAAATTGATGTCAAATGTATTGCCACATTGGGTTTAATAAAAACAATCTCTTTTCAGAGCAACGCAATTTGGTTTTGATTTCGAGATTCCTACATTGTCTCTAGTGTTTGATAAAGCACATTATACATAAATAATTCATTTTGATAGATAAATAAAACTCTTTATTGTATAATTTGTTACATTATCGCGAAAATAAGGAACAATGTTATAAGAAGAGAATCCACCCAAACGGTCTTATTGATTTATAGACATGTAAAAATATTTCTGGAGTTTATAATATAGTTTTGTTTAATGAAGTGTTTAATTATTTCAAAAACGCCGATGACAGCGCCATAAAGGTAGATTTCGCTATTTTCCCTACGTTTAAAAAAATGTTCAGTCAAAATTCAATAATATGCTTGCGTAATGAATTTTTATATATAAATAAAAATTAAATATAATATGTAAGGGACAGTTTGTAATGAGTATTGTTGCGTCTCGCTCGAACTTGCGAACATGTTGTATTGTAAATACCCCCTCCGTCGCATTCCAGCCCGCACCACCAAACGGATCTAATAATAAGCTACTTGTCTACTAATAATAAGGTTTGTCACGTGATATCGCCAGAGCCCAAGAAGTTTTACGATACTTATAATTATGTCAAAAGTAATTAATCTAAAATTATTGGCAATGCAAAATGTAACCAGCCATTGTTTTGTGCATGTAGGATGTATGGCCTTAAAACGTCAGCTGGTTGGCGAGTCCACTCTTTTAGAGGTGGTGATTTATTCCTTAGTCGTCTTTTACGACACCCACGGGAAGAGTAATTCATCTAAAATAAATTATTTGGAGGATATTTTAAGTGTCTCAGTTAATATGAACACGGAATCATACTCAGTGGACAACTAAGAAATGACCAAAACACTTAAAGATGTACTGTGTGTGCACAGGAGCGCAAATTACGCGAGGAAACGCTTCGTTCCGCTCGCGCGGACGTGAACGCGTCGCCGGGATCCGCCGCCGCCGACGTCGCGAGACTGCAGGCCGAAGTCGACGCGCTGGAGGTATTGCACAATTAACATTATTAACTTCTATAGCCGCTCAGGCTGTAAAACTGCAACTCCTCACTGACATCTGGAACGCTACGTTCTGTGCACACAGACGTCAGTGACATCGCGAGACAACAAGTTGAGAACTCGACTGGTTCGAGGTATTACATTTTTTAAATTTATTATTTATATACCAAAGTAATAATACGTGTTATTTTATGCATTTAGTGCCCTTAAACCTACTTAATGAACTTTAAGCTTTATAGCCACTCAGGCTATAAAACTTTCGAAAGAGCTCTTCACTATACAAGGCTACTTCGAAGATGTCTTTGAAATAGCGCCTCACCGGGATCCGCCGCCGCTGACGTAGCGAGACTATAGGCTGAAGTGCGCTAGAGGTGTTACATAATCAAGGACTTTTTGACAGAAGCTCGAAAAGTTAACCACAATTACACCTCACGTTACAAACGTGCGATGCATTCCCATGTTTGTGTCGTGTACTGTTCAAAAACTGTTTTACACCGCGACACTGCTTACTGTTGAACAAACTGCCTCTAAAGGTTTCTCCATTATGCTATGATATGGGGTTCTTCAAGAAGGCTTTGAATTTTTTGTCGGCGGGGTACCGCGCACACATTCTAGTGTTGCAGGTGTTCATGGGCGACGATAGTCACTTTTTTTTTTTTTTATGGACGAAGGTGGCAGACGAGCATACAGTCCACCTGATGGTAAGTGGATACTGTAACCCATAGACATTCGTGATACATGCCAACATTAGTCCAAAATGGCAAACGTTGGCACGCCCCCGGATGCGCTGCCTACCTTTGGATATAGGACTGGATTTGGAGAAAGGGTTGGGGAAATGGGAAGAGATAGGATGGGAATGGGCTCTGACACATCTCACTCACTACCGAAACACGTACGTACATTAGGGAAATAAGGTTAAGTGGGAAATGCAGTACATTTCAAGGTAGTCTTCTGTGGCACTTACTATTACGTGGGTCGCTTGCCCGTTGCCTCCTTTCATATATAAAAAACGTATTCAATTCGCATTCGTCTCCTCGGTTCGTACCACTGAATTGCAACTTAAGCGACGGGTTTTTAAAAATAAATTTCACTAGCTCTAATACATCTACCTAGTTGTTAGATTTTTAGATAAAGTCGGTGGTTAGATTTGTTATTGGTTGAAATTTATTTATTTTCAACTTCATCGTGCAAATGATTGTACAAATTGCGGACTTAATTCCATATGGCATTTTCTTACCAATCAACCACCAGATCAAACATGTAATATGTTCTATTAGTCTTTCGTTTTGTAATTTGACTATGAATAATAATGAATAATAAGTGAATAATTTGAATATTTTTGTATTTCAGCTACAGTACAAGGAGTCGCTATCCCAACAACAGGCTCGGTACAACGCGGAGTTAGCGGCCCTAAGAGAGCAGTTACAAGAGGGCGATGCCATGAGAAACGTGCTTAACCGTGAGGTAAATGTCATAGGATATTCGACATTTTTGAATAACAATTATACAGGATTAAATAAAAAATACAATTAATAAAAATTACAAATAATATTGAATGCAGATGTAGATATGATGTACTCATATATATTTATTTATATATTATCAAGTTATTTCTTATTATAAAGTATGTATTATACTATATTTATTATTCATATAGTCAGTATAAACTTAACATAATTCTATCTGTAAATCTCAATCCTTTTGCACTATCTATATGCCTTTTATATTTCCTATCCCAAGGTCGCCTATTGTATTCTGTCATTTAAAGATATGTGCACATTTAATAACTATATGTATCCAATAAAAAATATTTATTATTATTTGCTTTCCAGCTGCAAACGTCCAAAGAGAAGTTAGAAAGCCGCCGAATAGAACAACTGAGTGATAGTGAAGATAAGCAGATGCTAATCAACGAGAACAGGAAACTCGCCAAGGACTTGGACGCGGTAACCAAATTTCTTTTTCGTCTTCATCCAAAATACGTATATGTTCAAGATACTGTAGACTGCTAAAATATTCAATTGCGCAAAATGTTCAACACGCATAATTTTTTAATACCCATAACGTTCAACACATGTTTAATATGCATATTTAATATTTTGCATATTGAACGTTTATCGTATTGAACATTATTTAACTTAAACAATGTGTGTATTGTATTGTTCCACCGACCAATTGGTGCAGTTGGTAGTGACCCAACTTGCTGTGCAAAAGGTTCCGGGTTCGATCCCCGGTCGTACATACATGGCGTAAAAAAAAATGATCATTTTGCATATGGAAAATTCATTATGCGTGGCCACGTTTTTTTTCTTTTGTAAAGTCCTATTCACAGCTCTTTTGAAGAGCAGCGGACTGCGGCGTTGCCATCAGTAGCAACATGTAGCGAGTAGTATGGATAGAGTAACAAAGTCAGAGGCTTTATTTAACGAACATAACTTTTTTTTGGGAAAATGTAAAGGTTAGAAAAAGTTGTCAGTTTTAATGATAATAAATTCAATGTTAATATAATGCTGGTAATTTTTATTTAGCCCTATATAAGAGATGACGGACTTTCCCATCCCATCGCATGTAATATCTGAGTGTAATGGGATGAGGGAATTTTTCTTTCAATTATTTTTAAATTTTTTGCCTTTGTCCCAAATTTCGATTTCTGAATCTGCTATAATAAGCAGCGCATCTGCGGCCAGGCTGATCATCATTATTGACTGATTTAGGCGTATAGCACGAGTGACAGTAATCATGCACCATCAGAGGCATTTAATGCCAACAGCATTACTTGATTTACATAAAAAATATTTTTATTTTGTGTTAGATGGCAGAAAATGGCAGAAGATGGCAACAGGAGAGGAGACAAAAAGAGATAGAGTTAGAGGAGCTGCGGGCTAAGAGGGACACTATGCACCATTGGGAGGCTCAGGTATTCACAATTTCCATATAAATTTTATACTGTTTGTTGAAATTTTAAGTATAAAAGAGTATAATTGACAGACAGTATAAATGTTTTTAAGAAAATTGTTCATTTGTTCAAGCGGTTGTGATAGCGTATATTCCGTTGCAATAAATTATACTAGTAAAATATCTTAACATTTAGTTTTAAATATAGAGCAAACTTGCACAATATCGTTCAAAAAGGCGAGCTTAAGCCTTAAGGCATTCTCTAGCAGCCAACCTTTGGGTTGTTCAGCGAAGTTCAATTAGGAGGTGCATGAAAGACACAATTAAAGTTCTTGTGAAACACGGAGTCGAGGATGTTCTTCATGAGCGTTGAATTCACGTACAGGTCTTATAGGAAATGGACACGTTTTCTTATAAAACGGTTTCAAGAATGCAGTCCAGCCCTTGATTGTATCTTGTGAACATTCGATAACATGAAAGGTTTCGGTCTCTGCCGGACTTTACGTACGCGTTCAGCCCATTCGTGTGCGGGTTCAATCCTAGTCTTTTGGTTTACAAAACCTATATTTCGATCGCATTCTATGTATGAACGGCCTCTAATTGGAAAAAATACTGTTACAGAGTCTAAGCGATTACAGCAGTGTTGGAATGTGAATATTGTATAATTCTTGTTCTGACCACAAATGAGTCACAGACATCTAGGTCATGGAATATAAATTGAAACAGGTGTGATGCCACATCATCGGCTCCTTTTCGTCATATGTGTCATATGACGCATGTATTATATATGCGTCATATATAATACTCTCGTCATATGCGAAGAAGAGAAATCAGCGAGGACATGTATATAAGTCCATCGTTATTGTGACTCTTGTGGCATCTTGTCTGGCTATCATGCGAGCTTTTCTCTATTTTTCATAGAACACTTCAGCTTTCCTTTTGTAAGCTCAGTTCTCAATGTCTAGTTTTCGAAGTAGAGATAGAACTTTCATAGAACTTTCTGGTCGCTCGCTAAGGCTGCTGAAGGTAACTTCTGTCAGTCGTCACTCCCTCCACTGCGGAAACTCGATGAGTCACTGGCCCATGGGGCGAAGGAGAAAGTCGATCTCTTGGGCTATCTCTTTGCCTCAAACTCGACACTGGACGATAGAGGTGCCTCACCACAGTCTATCTCAAGGTGCACAAGCTCCATGCCGGAAATCTGTTTCACACAGCGTGAAGTCCGGCGAGCTCTAGCATCTCTTGATGTCCGAAAATCGAGTGGGCCTGATGGTATTCCTGCAGTGGTGCTTAAATTTTGCGCTCCCGAGTTGTCCCCGGTGCTTACGCGACTCTTTAGGCTCTCATACTCTACAAAAAGCTTCCCGTCAACATGGAAGGTAGCTCATGTTCACCCTTTACCTAAAAAGGGTGACCGCACAGACCCGGCCAACTACAGGCCAATAGCGATCACCTCCCTCCTCTCCAAGGTGATGGAGCGTGTCATAAACACACAGCTCCTTGGGTACCTAGAGGATCACCAGCTGATTAGCGACCGTCAATATGGATTTCGCCATAATCGCTCCGCTGGTGATCTTTTAGCGTATTTAACACACCGCTGGGCTGACGCCATTGAGAGTAGAGGCGAGGCTCTGGCTGTAGGCCTAGACATTGCGAAAGCTTTTGACCGGGTATGGCACAAATCGCTGCTTTCCAAGTTACCATCTTTCGGGATACCCGAGGGATTATGCGAATGGGTTGCCAGTTTCCTGACTGGACGGAGCATCAGAGTCGTTATCGATGGTAGCTGCTCCGACACCATGTCTATTAACGCTGGCGTCCCGCAAGGCTCCGTGCTGTCTCCAACTCTGTTCCTTCTGCATATCAACGACCTGTTGCAAATTGGTGACATACGTTGCTATGCAGATGACAGTACTGGAGACGCCTTGTACAAGGGCCGCGCCAACATCCCTCGGGCCGAAGTGGAAGAGAGTCGCGCCAGGCTTGTGTCTGAAATCGAAGACTCTTTAGATCTAGTCTCGATTTGGGGTTCTCTAAACCTAGTGGATTTCAACCCCAGTAAGACGCAAGTCTGTGCATTCACCGCTAAAAAAAAACCCTTTTGTTGTAGCACCTCGCTTTCAGAGCATACCTCTTAAGATCTTGGAGAGTATCGGGATCCTTGGTATCGACATCTCCAGCAAAGTCGAATTCAGGGGTCATCTGGAAAATAAGGCCAAAATGGCCTCCAAAAAGCTCGGTGTGCTGAACAGAGCGAAGCGGTGCTTCAAACCTGGGCAACTCCTTATGCTTTACAAAGCTCAGGTGAGGCCCCATATGGAGTACTGCTCTCATCTCTGGGCCGGCGCACCGAAATACCAATTGGACCCATTTGACTCCATCCAACGACGTGCTGTTCGTATTGTCGACGATCCCACTCTCACGGGCGGTTTAGAATCCCTCAGCATTCGGAGAGACGTTGCGTCTCTCTGTGTGTTCTACCGCCTGTACAATGGGGAATGCTCTGAAGAATTGTTTAATATAATTCCCACCTCGGGTTTCTACAACCGCACCTCCCGTCACAGAAGTGCGGTCCATCCGCATTTCCTCGATACGGAGGTGTCGCGCACCGTTCGGTCCAAAAATTATTTTATACCGCGAACCCGTAGGTTGTGGAACGAACTGCCTCAAGAGGTCTTTCCATTGAGCTACGATATGGGGTTCTTCAAGAGAGCTGTGAATAGGATTTTGCAAGGTCGGCGGCGCACCCGCATACCCCCTGGTGTTGCAGGTGCCCATGGGCGGCGGTAACACTTATCACCACGTGGGACCGCTTGCTCGTCCGCCCACTGGTCGATAAAAAAAAAAAAAAAAGAAAAAAAAGAATCTGAGATTTTTCGGATCCATCAGATAGAGAAGCCATTTTAGTTTCAAGATGTTTTTTTCTGCCTGAAATTCGTTGCAAGTAGAATAAGTATTCATCCTTGGATACCCAAATGATATATTGAAATTTTTGTTGAAGTAGTTCCGGTATGCTTCGTGTGAATACTTTATTAGATGGATGTTCCTTGTTATACATGTTGTGAATTTTTGACAAGTTTAACTCACCAGACACAGGTAGATTTTTCGACTGTCATGTTCACTTCTTTTAGCCTATCAGTTTGCTTGTGCATTACATTGATAGTTTCTTGAGACAGCTTGGTTTTAACATGTGCTCCACTTTTATCCCTTTGGACGACACCATACTGTGACAGTGATCTCTGAATAAACTGCAGTAACTGAATAACTGAATAAACTGAATAAAGCCAAGAAAGCTTTACGACAAACTGATACCTCGTAGGTATCTTCTCCAATCACACGCCTTTTATATAAGTGTGCTTTAATTTGTAGGTTTGCATTTTCTTCGCCAAATCGCTAACGGCGACGTTTCACATTCGTAACTGTTATGAGCCCGCTTAAATAACTGTCATAACTGATCATAACTGTAGATAAATTTGTTGAATTGATTTTTTAATTTGGTTCTCTGCTCTCTGTACTTATCGTTTGGAAACATTTGAAACGACTGTACTCACAGTCTTCGCCAATTTCATGACTCTGCATTCGAAGGTTTTTCAAAACTTCACTCATTCTTCCCGTACAATTTCTCTTTTTCATATTTCTTATGTCACTGCAGTGTACCATCGCTTCCCGATATAATTTAATATAAAATCACTTAGAATACTTTTAACTTAACCACACGCGGCGCTAGCTGAAGCTAAACTGACCGATCATCAAAATGATGTAACAAGATGGCGGTCGCTTTTGTCTACGCGTAATAGGACATTCATCGTTATTGCTGTGGACGCTAGTCACTTTAAGCATTCTAGTCGAGTAGTCATCTTTTAAAAAAAATGATTTATTTGGGGACTGACAGCGATCTTGCTAAGTTTCCAAACATGAAAAATTACTACGAGGATAAAGTGATCAAATGGCGTACTTAGTTTCAATTGCGTATCGTTTTTTTTAAAAGGGTTATCATCGTTACCCGGGAAGTGGTTAAATTGTATTGAGGTCCAAGGGACATATATTGCAAAATGATAATAAATTCGTTCTACTCTGCAATTGTTTTCTTATGTAGATACATTATTAAATGCTCCTCGTACGTGCTGAGGGAAGTGTGGATATCACATGTCAATTAAAGTCAGTTTCGTTTAATATTGTTAATAGACGCTATTTTAGGTGTCCATTGACACTTTCATAAATGTGACGTATCCCATCCCATAGTCTATGGAAATTATATACTTTTTTATGGATGAAGGCAGCAGACGAGCATACAGTCCACCTGATGGTAAGTTGATACTGTCACCCATAGATATCCGCGATACATGCCAACATTAATCCAAAATGACGAACGTTGGCACGCCCCCAGATGCGCTGCCTACCTTTGGAGATATAGGAATGGATTTGGAGAAAGGGTTGAGTGAAATGGGGAGGGATGCGATGGGAATGGGCTCTGGCACATATCACTCACTACCGAAACACGTACGTACATTAGGGAAATGAGATAAAGTGGGAAATGCAGTACATTTCAAGGTAGTCTTCTGTGAGAGAGGGGTCACGTGGCCAGTAACGCGCCCAGTGACTGTTGGATTGCAGCGTACACTCTCCCCCTGCAGGAAGTGTAGGAAATGAAAGCTCACTGCCTTACAAACAACCTTTCCATACATTATGAAACACGCAATACATATACATATATATTGAATAATGGACAACATTATTAGATCGCGGACATAATCCGGTGGGTAGCTGACGAAAAGGAGGCCAGAGGGTACCTGCAAGCTCTTGCTACCAAGATGACCGAGGAGCTCGAGTACCTTAAACACGGTGAGATGAACAATTATACTTTAATTATAATCATAATCATTGAACACAGCTAATGTTTCAATATATATGGGATCATTATACTCTGCGTTTAATAGGCGTGGAAATATCTATTATATGTAGTTTACATATTAACCAGCTGTTGCCTGCGACTTCGTCTATGGAACTGTATTTTTCAACGTAACTAACCATTTTTGATAGACATCAAATTCTAAAAAACTGTTTAAATTTTAGACAATCCTCAGATATACTAAACAATAATAAAACTGTGATAAGTTAGAAGTGTAGTAGAATGCTGCATAATTTTTAAAAAATTTTCGGTATGCGGAAACATTTTGTTATTTTAGCCCACATCTTATACATTGCGAAAGAAAACCTTTGTTATTACGTCTGGAAGGTTTACATTGGTAGCAAAGGTTTGTCCAAATATCTTTGTATATATACGAGTGATTGGCATTCATGTTCGGTACTCGTACATAAAAAACTGGAGTATGAGATCCACTAATCCACTGCGCGCCCCCCCAACCCCCCCCCCCCCCACCCCGTGAATTGCGGCCCGAAACGGCCCAGTGATTTACTAGGGGAAACCTGTGCCCTGCAGTGGTACGTTATAGGCTGATACAAGTACAAATAAATAAATAAACTATCACCCTAACATTTCTTTTGTTTCCTTGTAGCGAGCACCCCCCGGGGACCTGCTCCCCCCTCATCACCCCCCGCATCTGGTGGTACGGGCGGGTGGCGAAACCGACGATCCCAAAAACTGGACAAAATGGAGATACTCACGCTACAGTCTAGCTTGCACTCGGAGATACAAGCGAAACAAGCTGTTGGGGAAGAGCTCAGCAGGACACGGGCGGAACTACTGGCTAGTCAGAGGTGAGATTATTATTCTACCCTCCTTAGGAAAAACAGACACTCCCAAAAACTGGATAAAATGGAGATACGCTACAGTTTAGCGTGTACTTAGAAATACAAGCGACGCAAGCTGTTGTAGATAGTGATGTTAAAACGAACGCCGAACGCTTGAGCGCTGGCGCCCTGTATTAGTCCTATTAAATCTTAACCGTTTCAAGGTTGAGGTTTTTAATTTTAGCGTGAGAACTTCAAGAACTAATAAAATTTCGTTAAGTTTGTTTGTCACTGTACACGGGTAATGAACTGTTTCTTTATTGACAGGGAGTTGTTAGAGACTCGTCAGCGACTGGATTCGCTGGCGCACGATATGAAACGCAAGGAGCAACACATCCGCGACATGCAGGCTCGGCTGGACGCTCCACACCCGCCGCACACCTCCTGTGAGTATATTATATCTTCTCTATATATCCGTCTTTATTTATATCGGTATGTGTTATAAAAATGATTATTAGAACACTCGACATTCACTCTAAAGGGCTTATTACATACACTACATATTATTCAGTTACCCCAATTACGACGTTGTAGTGGGGGGAATACAGGCTGTTCCTTGGTACTATACTACACTGAATTTAATGTCCTAACGCAGCCAACGAACTGCGCTGCACGTAACATTTACATGTCTACTCTTTCGAAGCAGCAAAACACAGGGCTTGCTACAGCAACCCCTGTTTATGCTGCAACGACCGGTCTTTTATCTTTCTTTCTTTATGAAAATAAAAAAGAACAAATATTTAGCATATTTTAAGCCATCAGACTTCAGTAAATAATTCACCTTTTAAATTTCACCGTTTATATGGTAAATGGATTTTAAAGATACATATATATCTTTTTTATTTTATTCCATGTTTCGGCTACCTTATTTTAATCTACAACTAGCTGACCCGACAGACGTTGTCCTGTCCAAATTTCAATAAGTTCATACAAAAATCCCATAGAAAAAGGATGAACTTTTCCCGAATTTTCCAATTCTCTGGGCAACTTTTCCAATTTTTCTTTCCCTAAAAACCTTATTCCGACTATTACGAACATTAAAAAAAAATGCCAAATTGGACTCGCCGTTCTCATCCGCGCACCAACGAACAGCTTTAATTTTTATTTATATAGATAAGACGTTTAGCAAATGCTATATTTATTATATGCAGGGGTGTTAAACATTTAATTTAGATATCATTTATATGATAATTTTATTGGATCATTGAATATTCCACCTTTTTACATATTTATATTTGTATTTTTCACGTTAGGTGCGTAAAGTTATCTCAACACCTATAGCTTTGATGAGTTATTTCGAGTGTTTAAAGTAATATAAATTATAATATATATTTCAATTATTTTCTTGTCTATTTAGTATATTAATTTATTATTTATAAATGTATATATATATGGTATTAGTATTTAAAACATAATTTTATGCAACTATCAGTTCGTTTGTAACAATGTTGTGCACAATTATTTTGTGTATTTTATTTTTTGTAGATATTTTAATCCGCTTTTTTTCAGCACATTATTATATAATTTATAATATGTTTATTTAGTGCACCGTTTCTTTTTGTTTTCGTTACATGTTACCGCACAATCCCATGCAAATACACAAATGAAACGCCATATATTATAATCGTGACGTCACGAATCCACCCTATCTCGAATGGATACTTGGGACTCCCATCACAAAGTCCCGCGCCGCCCGCGACGGAAAAAACGAAAATAAACGTAAAAAACGATTACGTTGTATATCTGACCGATGGCGCTATTTATGGACTCTAATGTTTAAAAATTTGTGAAAAAATGCAATTGGTACTGTGATTAAAAATTCCAAAAACGCTGTGCATTCGCTTAATTAATTATATCGTTTGAAAATTGTTTTTTGAAAATTGTGGTTCGTCATTTGGGGGCCAATGTATGTTTCGCTGTACGGTCCATACACGTATCAAATGTCTGTGGCATATATGTGAAACGGATATGTATTAATTTTGGCATTTATTATACATTAAACTTTTCCCGGTTGCGTTAAACGCGGTATTGATATATTTAACTTTTTTTTTAATATCTCCTGCGTTGTTTTTATTTACAAATGACAGTTCGATTGTGGTTGAGGCCATACATACCTCTGTTTATCGGCGTCACTTCTTGTATATGGGGCGTAGCAATACTTGTGTACCATCAAATATACGACTGATATTATAATCGTATTGATCAATATATTTCTGTGATGAGTTCCATGTATTGTTGATTGAATTGAAATGTTGGTTGATTGAGAGTTCTCCCAGTCGTATATACGAGCCGTTACCAAAATGATTGAAAACAATTTCCACACTTGAAGCTTACATGAAGCGTATATATACGCTATAGGTTGTTGTAAATACATATGTGAATTTTTAAATGCATAAAATTGCTTTCCATTTCCATGTACATGTATGTAATTACATATGTATTTTGTTCCCTTTTCTATTGAGTGACTCTGTACCACGACAATACGATGATTTAATGATTCTAAATTTTTATTAATGAGTTATTCATGTTAATTATGAGTTATTTCACGTTAATTATACACTTTGTTTAGACATGATATTTTTTATCTTTTTAATTATTGCTACAATTGATTTTTAATATAATTTTTAAAACATATTTCAATACAGTCAAATTATTATTTATTTTTGGTTAAGATTTCGAAATAATAATAACTTAAAAATAATTGGAAAACGTAATGTTTCTCGTTATAGATCGACTAGTGAAACTCTCTCAAATTATTTTACGTCAAAAATGCACTATTTTTTTTCAAAATTTCTTGAAAAAGTATAGCTAAAGAAGTTTTATAATCTTTAAAACCATTTTCTAGTCCTCTAATCTCTTGTCTAGTCTAAAAAAAATGCCAAAGATTTTTGAACGAAAAATGTAAATTAAGAAAATGATTTATTTATGTTGTAACCTCGACCATTCGAACTAGTCATTTTATATCGAATGTATATGGCGATTAATTTATTTGTTTTTGTGCGATTTTGATGGTTTTAGAATATAAAATTATATACGTCTGAACGATAATGCGTATAATTTAAAAAAAATACCTATTATTAATAAGTCACGCCGAATGCAGAAGTTTTTTAAAGGTATGTTTGCTATTCTAGAAGTTTATTTAAAAAAATTATATTTATCAATTTCCACAAAAACTTTTAAATTGAATGCCAGTATTAAGAATTATGACAATACAATGCAGGATTTATTTATTATGTACAATAGATTTTAGTACTGTTTTCTGTTTTTAGAATCTCAATGCTTAAATGGTCTTGAACTATAGACTATTAGATTCACTGCCAAAAAAATTCCATACTTATTTCCGAAATAACGATTTATAGCTCTTGTTGTTATTTATGAATAAATAGTAATTGTCTATGGTTTTAAGATCTAAAGAGCTGTTTAATGTTTTAGTTTCCTTTTGTTTATTTAACTCTTTGTGTTTTAAGCATTGTGGGTACATTTACTTTGCATTTACCATGTTTTTTTTACTTCTCTATAAGTATATGAAAGTGTATGTGTGTACAGTGCAGTTTCTACATAAGTTATTAAAGTTCTGTTATTATATCTTGTTATTTTTTTTTTGTCGACTAGAGTTAAAATATAGTCAAATATACATATAGTAACAATAACTTCCTATTATTATTATTTTAATTATTTTTAATGTTTAAAAAAATTAAAAGTGCTAAAAGTTATGCAATTTTTTTTTTAGTAGAAAAAACGGTGCAATTTTCTTTGGGAGACTACGCAAAAATTCAATTAAAAATTAGATCTGTTTACATGTCCACTTTAATCGTATATACGCGTAATAACTAAGAATACCCCTCAACATGTCAGGTAGAATGTTCTTTTTTAAATACTATATTTTAAAACATTGCCATTATTACGCCAATAATTCTATACTAGTCTATATAATTCTAATTCTACATAGTTTTCGTACTATACTGTTAACTGAAATTTTGAAATTTGAGCGCTATTAACACGCGATTAAAGTCGTAAGTTATGCGCAAGCAGCGAGGCAGGGATCGACCAAATCGTCAACATATTGGAGCGGCAAAGAAGAAAATGGTTCGTTGATGATCTTTTTAGTAAAAAACATAGTTATATATCTTCCTTGTTATGTTTAGTAGTAGCTACTTGTATGTGATTGTGCATTTGTTTTTCTATGATGACGTTATTTGTTGATATATTACTATATTTTCTGACTTATGGTGTCTAGATTTGATTTTTGATCAAAACATGTTTGTTTTCTTGAACCTTTCACCGTCACGGCCATACGGTAACGACAAAGCGAGACGAGCCCGTTAATGTCCCCGTTGGTTGTCTAGAAGAGATCGCATGATTACAACAGGAATGCATTCATTTTCATTCATCCAAAGCGAGACGGAGACATATACGCCAACGTTGGACGATACAAACTGGTTATTGTTTAAGGATAGAAATGAAAATACATACATTTAATGTTAAAGAAATCCGGTTTGCTCCTCATTGATACGGAATTAAATTGTTAACCCCATAAAGTTAATGGTTAAAATTTATCGTCATTGTAAAATGATAGGGGTGAGTTTTCTGTGCTACGGAGATAGTCTACTTTAGAATGCGAGATAGTCACGCGTTAAGAATCACCTATCGGTGTAAAGTAAGGTGCAAAACAAGTTAATTTCTCTATAAGTTATGAAGTGATTTCTCTTGGATAAGGGTCGACAAAATCCCACAAAAAGACAAGGAATATTCGACCTTAGAGTATAGTTTTTTTTTTAAATAAATGTAAGGTATTGTTTTCGTTGACTTGTTTTTAAATATTTCTATAATCTAAAATATTTTCAGAAAATTAATATCGACAAATAACGTCATCCAGTTTTGGAGGTGTAAGTTTTTAATAATTCTTGTGCTGCGTCCATAGTGAAAACTAGATTTTTATGTTCAAAATTGTAAATACGAGCAAGTGTGAAGGAAAATTATACATTTTTTGTGAATAATTGCATTATCACTGTTTTGTGGGTCTCTAAAAATATTTCTATTGTGAAAATAGTTTCTATGCTTATGTGTTTAAGGTTGTTATTCGATTGGTTTTCTTTTTTTTTAAATCTTATGTGGGAGTATCTCTGAAGTAAAGAATATAATACGTTTATTATTAAGATAAGATTGTTTGTTAATTTTAAGTCTTGTTGTACTTAATAGACTTCAAAACAGTGATTATCGCTGACAATTTGGCAAATATTCGAGAGATTTTAAAAATTGTAAATCGCTTCGCTTCTGCTTGAGCTTATTGCGGTGGCTTGAATGTGACAAAAGATTCAAACTTTTTTGAAAAAAATGTTAAAAAATCTCCATACACTGATCCTTTTATCCACAGAAAAAAAACCTTTTTTTTGTTTTATGTGCATTCACAAGGCCACATAACGCGCTGAGCGAAATGTTTTTCTTTAACACTTGTTTGTATACGCACATAGGTATTGACTAATCTGTTTTATTGTAACCTACTATATATCCCTCAGTTTGTAAACAGCCTTAGAACCGTCTAAACCGGACTCAACATTCACATAACTTATTCTTAAAAATCAAATTTAAAATACTATGCCTAGAATGAAAAAATATATTGGGTTGAGCCCGATACGCAAAAATGCATAAGGTCGTTTGATTGTTAATTAACAACTCTGTAACAATTCAACTAATCGCTACTCTCAGAAATTGTGAGTAGGGGACTGATTGAGATATGCCAAAATCTATTTTCCATGTTATCCCATTCTACTGAATGGGGCAGTATAATGCCATGAGAGAACTTTTTCATTCCTTACTCCATATGGAGAGTGCAATGGGTCTTTCATCCCATTATACCCACTACATCGCATTCCAATCCCGTCTTGCCCCATCGAGTAAATTGTACAAGGGGATGAAGGATTTTCTTTATCCTATTTATACTCTTTACTCGCCTTACCACCCGAGTAAAAAAGGAAGAGTGTAATGGGATGAAAAACTTCTCATCCCACTTTATTCCGTATCCTTCCTAACCCACTCTAAATCTACGAAGCTGTCGACGCAGCTGGTTTGTTAATTCCGTTTGTAAAATATCATTTGGTTTGATTTTCTGTATTGATTTCGACGTGTATCGCGGATGTCGCGGGGAGACAGTATCCACTTACCATCAGGCCGTTATCTTTATATAAAAAAATAAATAATGTAGTTTGTGAAACGGATGAACATAGGATACATATTTAGGGCAACCAGTATACGTATAGATATATAAGTACATATAAATATATGGATATAAACGAATATGTATATGGGGTATATTATTTTTGTAAAATTTTCCTTCGTTATCATTAAATTTGAACATTTTTTGATATTAATGTGTCTATAAAGTGATTGTTCTGTGAGTGTTGATTCATACATGTAATAGTTTGTACAGCGTCTATTGTAAGTGTCCAATGTGCATGTGTTAGTCCCGGTTTTCGACTAAAAACTTTGTTTTGTGTACAGTCGAGTGCATACATGATTTGCTTATCACTCTCACAGTTACTTATTTGCATATATTTTGCGGATTCCTAGGCGAAACATTTCTGTACTTAACTGTACATTCATTTCTAAAGGAAAGGCCATCGAGAAGTGATGAAAACAGTAAACAATGTTTCAGGGGTTTTAAGCATTTCAAAGTATTCCATGAATTATTTCATCGTTTATTATTACGAAATTAATTATACATAAAATTCAACAAATATGTAGCGTAATAAACATAACGTGAAACCCAGATAGCAGTCCGCAGCGGAATGCCTATGAAATGTCACCGAATGTTGGTGACGTCACGCCCCGTACCACTAGAAGTTTGTGTTTCACAAATGTAAAGAAACAGTTCAATAGTTGTAACGGGGCATATAATTACAGTATCGACCAAGCGTTAGCACAAAAACGACTCCATTGCGGCTCATTAGCAACTTATTAAATAGGCGGTTAGATAGCGCCAATCGCAAAAATAACTTTAAACAAACCTATCCATTCAGTTACTTTAAAATCACCGCACTAACTCGTTTACGAACGCTAAAAAGTTTGTTTGTGATTGTTCAGTTAACCATTGCGTCACTTGGTACACGTGACTTTGTTTACAGTTTTCATCGCTTCTCGATGACCGTACTATAAATAATATTTTTATTTACATCCTGTGCTCTTGGTTTCGGTTGGGATTGGTACTTGTTTTCTTTTTTTACCTAAATATCTTTCTTTTTATTTTTTCATTTTAGAATAAATAATAAATATGTTTCCAGTTTTGGACCGACCGCCGTCTCAGATCAGCTTCTTGGACCAGTTTCTAAAAGAAGCGCCGACGGAAAGGCACTACGACAACGTCGCTTCTATGAACAACGAACAGAAGGTCGGTTCTACTTTGACAACGCTTTTATAATGAGAAATAATTTAATCAGCAACAGAAATACTGAAAGTGGCAGCAAATCGGTGACAACAAATTTAAAGGGTAGGCGTTCTATAAATACATAGGAGTCCCGCGATATTGTCTTTACGTTCTTCTTCCTGTGGTGTCGAATATTTTGCCGTGTCTCTCGCGAGGCGGAACAGTTTGGCGGCACTCGCATTCTTAGTACATACTTCGTAATTTAAAATTACATATTTATTTGCATTATTAAAATATTTTCTCTTGTTGATCATGATTTGCCGCTCATTTAGTATTTTTTATTGCTCGTTTAATTACAAGCCTTGTGCATTCATTTCATTTTTAAAGTATGTCATGCTTTACGACCATTGGCCATATTAATGTTTCATTGCCTATTTAACTTGGTGTGTTCAATTCAGTTATTATTCTGAACAGAATTCATGGAGTGTTATAATGATTAAAATGTAATCATTGCCTGAAAATCTATTGTTCTTTAGCAATTAAAATTTCAAACTAGTAAGAAAGCCACAAAGAATTTGAAGGCAGCTTTTTATGGGAAATATTTTTTTCACTTTTAGAAATGTATAATAGCTTCTTTTTGGAAATGTAAATAATAAAATTGAACTATACTCTGTTTGAGTTAAGAAAAAAGTGATTGTCATCATTAACAGTCACACATGATTTCACCTATTGACCTAGGGAGCGTTCCTTGATTGACAAATTAACTCTGTGTTATGTTACATTAGACGGATGACGTCACTTTTTTCTTAATGTGAATAGAATATACATATATATCGAGGCTAAAGGCTAGCGCGGACTATGCGAAGCGCAGCGTAGAGCATGCTCGCGCAGGCTGCTAGTCGCCGCGCATACTAGGCGAATCTTTTACGCGAGAATGCGCGAACATGCGCGCGTCTTGCGTGTATTACAAAATGCTCGCTGCACATGCTGGTGACCGAAAGCGGCGGCTAGTGAAGTAGCGCGCACGCTCGCTGTCGCGCTCCTGCGCGCCTACATCCGCTTTAACGCGACAGATGATTTTTAATCTTTTTCCAATGTCTACAAAGTTGATTATTGTTTGTTAATGAAGAGTGCGCTGCGCTTCGCCAGGTCTGCGTCGGCTCAAAGGGGAAAAATGCAAAATCATCAAGCCCAATTTGTAACTAATAAATGATTTTTAAAACATTCATTCAACGGTCATTATTATTTGCCATTTTATTAGCTTAACTTATCATTTGCGATTTTAATTTTCATCCGCTTATTGTCGCACAGATATCGCCGCAGTATCGTTACAGATATACACAGCATTGTTGTAATGCAAAGGTATTGTTTTTGTTTTTTATTGTTTTGTTTTAAACTTGTATTGTATTTGCAAAAAAAGAAAGTTTTTTTAGTTGTCACTAATTTTTTCATACAAATTCCCATGATATCAAATTTCCGGAAAGATTCGTAAACAACCTGTACACATCCCGGCAGAAAGTAATACACATCTATTGTAGTATGATCGGCTAGCTCGGTTTTGTAGAACGTCATCTCTGTCGTAACCGGCATACGACGGAGACGACGCTCTACAAAACCAAAGCTAGCCGATAGTCTCTTTCTAAACGCCGATGTGTATTACTTTCGACCGGGAAGTGTACACATTCTTTATAGTTTGGTGAAGGAATTCATATAAAATACACTAATTGTGAGGTTTAAAAAACTTAAAAAAAACTTCTTGTGTTATAATTATTAAGAAGCGCTCATGTTCAGCTTTTTCGCCATACATACATTATTCTCAAGATGGTTAAAAACTTCTTGTGTTATAATTATTAAGAAGCGCTCATGTTCAGCTTTTTCGCCATACATACATTATTCTCAAGATGGTTATGTCTTAATTGAATTAATTCATTTATACAAGTTGTCGACTAAGAAATATCAAAGCCGCTACCACTAGCCCATGGCCCCTGAGGGACTACGCCACCTCTAGAGTGAACCCGCCATCTTGTCCATCGCCATCGTGGCGTTATAAGTCCATACAACCCTCATGCACAAGACAATGTGTATGAGGAGGTCCATATGCAGCAGTGGACGATGAAGCGATGGGGTTATAGTATAATACAAATAATACTACCTAATTTCGATCACTGCCAATGTATATCGCATTTATCTTATGGAATGTACATTTCCACACGTACAAACAGATAATTGTTTTCCAGCTGATGTACGGTTCCCAGCAGTCGGCGGCGTTGAGTGGTTCCGTAGAGTCGCAAGACGAACTGGAGCCGCGCGGAGCGTCCCCGACCTCCAGTAAAAGTTCACCCAGTGAGATGTCGACGGTGAGCGACAACTTGTCTAGTCGAATTTAACTTGTATAGTCACAAAAAACTTAATAGAAGCTTATGTCATTATAATAAGAAGCAAGGTTTTAATATAATACAAGGTTAATAAGAAGCAAATTCTCTTAACTTGCAATTGCATACAAGAATTGCTGTCAAATTTTGATCTGAATCGCGCCTCATTATAGAAACCAATCCTATAATTGTATTTGTGGGTTTAATACCTCTTCTTTTAATGGTTATTAATAGTTAATCTATTCATTAAAGAGTAAGTTATTGTTTTTGTAATATATGTTTGTGTTGTTCGAATTCAAATGAATTATAATAAAATACTGGAAATAAATTAAACAGCGACACATTATTGTCAAACATTGATTAATTGTCAGTCGCGTCTCTGCAAGATCATCTTGCAACTAAATGTCGGATGTAAGATTATGGAAAAATGTCGGCAGACGAGCATACAGTCTATCTGATGACAAGTGGATACTGTCGTCCATAGACATCCGCGATGTATGCCAACATCAGCCCAGAATGAGAAACTTGGTACACTCCCGGATCCGCTGCTTACCTCAGATTAAGCAATGGATTGAGAAAATGGGGGGGGGGGGGGGGTTAGGATGGGATGGGAATGGACTGTGGCATGAGGTATACCGAAACACGTTGATTGGGGAAACACGATAAAGTTGGAAATGCAATAAATTCCATGTGTAATTTTCTGTGACAGAGGGGTTACTAGTCACGTTACTAGTCGAGTGCGTCCAGCGTCTGTGGGAATGCACTCACCCCCTATAGAACTTGTTTGTTTAACTTTCAATCAAAGGAAATTAAACTTGTGCATTTCATTATTAATAGTCTCAATCGCCTTTATGAAACATACGAGCATTTGCGACCGTTTGAACGACTGATTATAAATCAAAACAATGATTTGTTCCTTTTTTAAGGAATTAGCTTGAATATCATTCGCTTGTCTACCTATAAAAAGTTATCCAATTTCGTTTATTACAGGACCCATCGGTAGGCCCAGCGGTGCAAGGCAAGCAAAAACTGCATCAGTTCCTAGTGAGGACATTCAGTAGTCCCACAAAATGCAATCACTGTACTTCGCTTATGGTAAGTGTTCATTACCGTTAATCACTCTGTTTACTTGTGATATTTTTTAGCCCGAATTTGGATTTTTGATTAGGTTATAATTTTATTTCAACACGAAAAAAATCGCTAGTTCTAAACCTAGTACACTTCTCCATTAACATATATTTTTCTTCTAAGATTTTATCATAATACGGGTACGGTGGCGCCGGAATGCAATTCTTGTATTTTTATCGCTATCATTCGTCATTTAGATTAGAGGTGACACAATTATTTACAATTATGTTTGTATTATATCAGAAGGTTAATTAAACTACAAATTCCTTGTAACTGATTATATTGGTTAAACACGTGAATATGTTCAAACTGAACTACATACCTTAGCTGAGGGCCACAAGAATTTAGCCATTCCGAAAAAAAAGAAAAAAACCTTAGCTGACAGCGCGGAAGACGACTGGTAACCGCCGAGCACGCGACGCACGAAAGGCTTTATACTGAAAAATCTGTTGTGGAAAACTCACATAACATAAAGAAACGGCTTGGGCGACTTATTTCCAATATGATAATTGTCCAATGCGTAATTTTGTCCAAGCAACGACAAACGTCCAATATTAAATTTGTCCAAATATGTTAAAAACGAAAAGTGTCCCAAATTAAGAATGATCAATAAGAAATTCGTCCAATGTGGTTTATAGTTTAAAAATTTTGAATTTCCTTTTGTTACGGTCTGAGAGCACTTGTAGATAAGAAATACGATTAATTAAAATGATTATAAATAAAATAATTAATTATTAAATTTTTATTCCATTTAATTATATATTATGTTAATTATGTTGTATGCGATTAATTGAAAATCAATAAGTTTAACTCATTAAATTAGTATTTACCCAATTCCGACTTATTTCTGAAGGTCAATATTCTGTTTGGACAGTATTCAGTTTGGACAAAAGTTAATGGACGTTTTGGACGTGATTACGTATTGGACAATTATCATATTGGACATAGTCGTCAAACCCAATAAAACACCGCGTCGTCGTGTGTCGACCACTGTATCACTACAACTGCATTAAAACTTCTCTGGTCACCCTAATTAATTTCGTTCTATTCGACAACAGGTCGGTCTGACCCGACAAGGCGTGGTCTGTGAGACCTGTGGCCTGGCAGTACACACACGGTGTTGCGCGAGGGTCACACCACGCTGCCCTTTGCCGGCGGAACGCGAACGGCGTCCACTCGGTATCGACCCCGCTAGAGGGCAGGGCACTGCTTATGAAGGATATGTTAAGGTTAGTGAGGTATATATGTAGCTGCAATGTTTGCTGCCGGTGAAATGCCAACCGAATACCGTCTGTTCAGCATCGACCCTGCGCATATCTAGGGCACTGCGTATGAGGGATACGTTAAGGTGAGTGGGGACTACATGGAGTTAGGAGAAATTGGCAGGTCGTGCTTTGTAAGGTCCACGGCCTTGCAGTCCATACGTGTTGCAACTCGCGTGTGCGGTTAATGTGCCCGCTGCCAGCCAGTAAAATACGAACCGAATCATTGACCTAACGCATTGACAGGGCCACCGCCTACAAGAAATACGTTAAAGTGAATTTGTCTTTGTGCTAAAGGTGTGCTGCCTGGTCCTACTGAACCAGGCAGCACACCTTTAGCACAAAGACAAATACAGAAGGCAGTATGGAGTTACTCGACACTGGAGCCGTAAATGGAAGAGTTAATTAAAAGAGAAAACATAGTTTAATATTTTTTGGGGAAAGTAATTAATTAATACGTTCGTGATATGCATTATTTTGCCATTTATTATTAACTGGACCCAAATAAAAGAATAAAAGGTGCTTCATGCAGTAGGAAGCGTGGCCTAAAAATAAGGCAGGCTTACCGGGGAGAGGCTAACAATATCCTGACTAATTGTCTGGAGTTACTATAAATACTCGTAGTATACATTACAAACTATTTTAGTGACGTAAACACTTATAATAATGTATGTTTATTTTTGTGTTATCACAGGTACCGAAGCCGGGTGGTGTGAAGAAAGGATGGATGAGGCAATTCGTCGTGGTGTGCGACTTCAAACTGTTCCTGTACGATATACCGCAGGACAGGTGAGTACATATTCTTGTACTTTTTCGTTCTAGAGTTGTTTTTTATATAAAATGCCAGACAGATAGTCCGGCCCGTGTTAAGCGTTTAGCGTTTATTGTCGCTTATAGATGGATATTTACATACATGTTGACGTCAGTTAACAATGATTAATATTGCCACGTCCCTCGGATGAGAAAGACGACAAATGGGTACCATTATACATCCCATATCGCGTCTTCCTAATATCCCCACGTCGTCACATGTAAAAACTGGACGAAACGATACAAAACTTGATGCATCCCATGACTCCACTGGACGAGGGAAAGTATTAGATGATATGTAATTGGATAGTATTGTATTTATGATACTATTGTAATTATGTAATTAAAATTGACTTATTTTATGTTCTAGAAACGCGCTTCCGTCTGTATGTGTGAGCCAAGTGCTGGACATGCGGGACCCGGAGTTCAGCGTGACGTCAGTGCGCGACTCTGACGTCATACATGCCAACAAACGGGACATACCCTGTATATTTAGGGTGAGTACTTGTACCTATGACGCCTGCTCTATTAAATCAGAGGGAGGTTTCGGGCCGTTATCATCCACCACGTGGGTCCAGTGCGGATTGGTGGATCACATACTGCAGATTTTTTAAATTTCTGTAGCATGCTGGTTTCCTCACGATGTTTTCTCTTACCGCCGAGCTTATGGCAATTTTTAAAACCGTACTTTAGTAGAAACTCACTGGTACGGGCCGAGGATTTGAACTCAGGATAACCCGAATGTGAGTCGGGTATAAATACCACTACGCTATCACCACTCTTATGGTGAGTACACACCGTGAAATATTCACACCTATACATCATGTACACTAATAAACTCAAAGACTTATGGCATACTATGGAAATTTTTTCTCCAAAAACGTTTAATTGCACTAATTGTATAAAATTATGCTTAAGACTTTTTATGTTAAGTGTTTTTATGTCTCATCGGGCCTAAAATGTCTAACTAGTAGTCACCCGTGGAGATTTAATAACATCATTTGTTACGTATTTTTGTAGTTATACCAAAATGTATATTTCAAATTTCTGTAACTCTTCTTTAAAAATCAATAAACAGGCATTACGAATTTGACTGCATTTTATCTAAGCATTCATATTATAATATTTTTTTTTTTAAATATTATAAAACAATAGCAAGTAATTAGTTATAGCAGCAATAGTACATGATAATTTTAATAACATAAGCATCTCTATTAACTTTATCTCTAAAATGAAGTTATATTAGATGTCCACCAATTGAGTAGATTTTTTAACTGTTTTTAGTTTTTTATTCAACAGTGTTACATTGGTGCATTTTGTTGAAAATATAATTTCAGATTTGTTTTTATTTATTGTTTTCTTTTGGCATTGAAAACTTGTCAATTCAGTCGTGTTCAGTTGGGAAATTGAAATATTTTCTTTTGCCTTACACCTAACAATGAGACGGCAGAAAAAACAATGGTGTAAAAAAGTATTTAAATATTTCTTGTAATTAATTTCAGATATCAACATCACAATTAGAAGGCGGCAAGCGTTCCCACACGCTGATGTTAGCGGAATCAGAGTCGGAGAAAACAAAATGGGTGGTAGCTCTCAGCGAACTACATAGGATATTAAAAAGAAACAATTTACCTGATAAATATGTGAGTTATACGTTTTCACATCATATTTTCATTTATTACGACTAATGTCAGTTGCCCACAGGTGCAACTGACATTAGTATCCATACCCTACATATGACTAGTCCACTTCATAGACAAGTGGGCGGACGAGCAAGCGGTCCCACGTGATGGTAAGTATTACCGCCGCCCATGGGCACCTGCAACACCAGGGGGTATGCGGGTGCGCCGCCGACCTTGCAAAATCCTATTGACAGCTTATAATAATAATAAACCATTTATTGCAGATTTAATATCCATAGTATTGTTAGTAAATAATAATAATAATCTAAAAGCTAGTCAAGTTTGAGAGTCGAGGGATTGACTTTTAAAAAAGACGACACGTCTTCACGGTACGACTGTTCTTCATTAAGTGGGTATCAATGGTTTCTTGTGGTATAAGGTCCACTCGCAGGTGGGCCTAGTCTAAACAATAAACATCCTATTGCAACGGTGCATTAGATTAATCTTGACACGTATGTCCTTTATACAATGTTGCAATCAGATTCTGCTGACGCGGATGTTATGCGTAAGTGTAGGGTGCATAACTAGCTAGTGTTAGTAACATAATAGTAAAACAAAAAATAATAAGTTATAGAAGTCGCTAGTCACTTTACATGAAATAGAAAATAAAACCCAAGTATTGAATTATCTATATAAAAGTTCAGTAGTCTGCTCACTAGTTGAGGAATTCAATAAAAGTGATTTTTTCCAGCGTCTTTTTATCAATTAATGAAATTCCCGTATGAGTTTAATCAGATTAAAAAAAGCCAAATAGCAGTGTTTGCTAGTGGACTACTCAATTATCCATATTGGATTACCGTTAATCTGAATTACTCTTATCGCATTT
This sequence comes from Sesia apiformis, assembly GCA_914767545.1. Lineage (NCBI taxonomy): Eukaryota > Metazoa > Arthropoda > Insecta > Lepidoptera > Sesiidae > Sesia > Sesia apiformis. The sequence continues at coordinate 7,812,755 of OU611973.1, forward strand.
ACCCTCCATTATTTCTGATTTCCCCTCATATTTATTATCCTGATCCTAATCGCCCCTGCACTCAATTACTATTGATTTCAATTACCCTTGTGCGAGATGTTGTTTCAAGTGGATATTTCACTGTATTTATTTGATTAAGGACAGAGGTTACATATAATATAGGGCTTACATATAAATATAACTATAATTATATATACATATTTATATTTATATATACATATAAATATAAGCCCTTTACATATAAATGTACATGTCCAGTATTTTGATAATTTTGAAAGATTACAATTGTCACGGGTCGTGATTGTTTTCTAGAAGAAGAGTGAATGGGACAGCTAGTTACTCGGTGGGAAAGAGAATCGTTCACATTTAGAGTGCCTTTACATGTAGAATTATTATATTTGGTACAGATGTCAAAATATACTTAATAGTTTATTTATGAATTTAGGTTTATACATATATTAAAATATACGGATATTAAATATAAAATATTAAATATAAACATAATACGGAAACACAAACTAGGAGCGTTCACAGTAAGCTTTATTGATGACATTTTGCTATTTTCAAAATCATTCTCAGACCATGTCAAACATCTTACACAGTTCTTTCAAGCTATTACGAGTGAAGGTTTGAGACTGAAATTTTCTAAATGCACCTTTGCAGCTGACTCAGTGAAATATCTTGGTCATATAATACAGAATAATTCAGTTAAACCTCTGAAAGATAACTTAATATCTATAAGAAACTTCCCAACTCCAAAAACGCAAAAAAATGTGAGACAATTTTTGGGGAAGATAAACTTTTATCATAAGTATGTACCAAAAATAGCAATAAAATTGGATCCTTTACATAATCTTTTGAGAAAAGGGCAAGCTTTTAAATGGACAGAGGCATGTCAAGAGTCATTTGATGAAATGAAACATATACTATGTTCTCAACCAATATTGACTATTTTTGATCCAAATTTACCTATACACATATACACAGATGCTAGTATACTGGGTGTAGGTGCCGTCCTAAAACAACCACAAGAAAACAATGAAGAAAAACCAGTAGCATATTTTTCAAAAAAAATTAAATGAAGTTCAAAAAAGGAAGAAAGCTATATACCTAGAGTGCCTAGTAGCAATCAAACAATGTATTCAATATTGGCAACATTTATTGATGGGTAGAAAATTTACTGTCTTTTCTGATCACAAGCCGTTGGAGAATATGAACATAAAATCAAGAACGGATGAAGAATTAGGAGATTGAACTTACTACTTATCACAATATGATTTTCAAATTAAATATTCGCCAGGGAGACACAACATCGAAGCTGATTGCCTTAGCAGGAACCCAGTCTTGGAGCCAAATGAGAATCTGGATGAACAATTAAAAGTGGTAAACTTAATAAGATTAGAAGATATCCTAAAAGACCAAGTTCAAAATGAAAAAATACAATACCAAAAAGAAAAGCTAATATCCAAAAATAACATTTATTACAAGAAAGTAAAAGAAAAAGAAAAAATTATATTATCAGAAAAATTTAGTAAGAAATTCATTAATAATATACATATAGACCTAGGCCATATAGGAATTAAACAAATGCAAAGAATGATCAGTTCATCATATACAGCAGAAAACATGACAAAAAACATAAAACATACCTGCGAAAGCTGTGCAGTATGTATAAAGAACAAATCAAGAAGACAAAATAAATATGGATTGATGTCTCACCTCGGTCCCGCCACAAAAGCTTTTGAAATATGTTCCATTGATACTATTGGGGGCTTCGGGGGTTCGAGATCAACAAAGAGATACTTACACCTGCTATCAGATCATTTCACAAGATACGCTTATATCTTAACATCAAAAACTCAAAATGCAAATGATTTCATCAAACTAGTGAAAAATGCTGCTGAAGCTGGCAACATTGGCATGATCCTCTCAGACCAATACCCAGGTATCAATTCTGGGGAATTCAAAACATTTTTGGATAATAAAAATATTCCAATAATTTTCACTGCAGTGAACTCACCATTCTCAAACGGTTTGAATGAAAGGTTGAATCAAACGTTGGTAAATAAAATCAGGTGTAAGATAAACGAAAAAGGCACCAAAGCAGCGTGGACCACCATAGCACATAATTGTGTAAAGAAGTATAATGAAACGGAGCACACTATAACTGGATATGCTCCAATATATCTACTAAATGGTACAGATGCTACAATTTTGCCGGAGGAGCTAAAACCCAAAAAGACATTGTATGACTTGATTCAAGACAGGAAAAAAGCTCTGGAAAATACAATCAAATCACATGAATACAACAAAACGGTTTATGATAAAAATCGAAGACACTTTGATTTCAAAGTTGATGATACTGTTTTTGTAGAGAATGGTAACAAACTGAATAGGAAAAAACTCGATGAACTGAGAGTCGGGCCTTACAAAATTATAGAAAAAATATCAAACTCAATTTACAAGATAAACACTGGCCAAAAGAAAACAGAATCGAACTTTTTCCACATCTCGAAGTTGACTCCAGACCCTTCGACTACAAACCGAGAAGAGGATAAGTGAGAAGTCATGTGTCTTTACTTTCCTTAAGGGGGGAGATGTAAAGAAAAATATAATTTTCTTTATTTTTGATTTGCCGCGCTGCGGAGCGCCTTCATCATGGACCGCGATCATAGATTTATATTTTTGTGAACTATGATTGACGTTTATACTTTGACGTTTGGCGTGAACGGATTATTAAAACTAATATTAATTTTGTAATATTAGAAATAAGAATCGACATTGCGATTAACAACATTAAATGTCGTTTCTTTTATTCACAGAGAAACTCAATTGTGTTTTGATTAGCAGTGTCGATCCAAGCGTATAGAAAATATCATTACATATATATTTATATATTAAAAGTATTTTAAGGAGAAAATTGAACAGTCTTTGTCTTAGTCCTGATTAAACATATATATTACTCCCATTAGGTATACAGCGCTTGCTTAATAGTGGACTCCGCGGCAGCTGCAGTAATTCGGGGCGCGCAATGTGCCTGTGTAATAGAAGGGTCCCGATTCGCGGTGGGGGGTGAATCTGGCCTGGCCCTTGTAGACCTAGAGAGGGGGGAGATTACGCCGAGGCGGCAACATGCACCTGTTGCGAAGGCTTTGTATGTGCCGCAGGAACAGTTGTTGGGTGAGTTCAAGTGTTTGCTTATCATTGTTAAAATTCGTACCTATTTTTTTTCTTTTGACAATAGCGCAATGTGCCACTCCATCTCTTCCTGTGGCTGTCGTAAAGGCGACTAAGGTATAATAGATCCGCTACCATAAGCGCTGGGGAACTACACCGCCTGTAAAAGACTGAACACGCCAATCCACTTGGCCAGCGTGGCGTTTTAGGGCCATACATTCCTCGTGCAAACGACAATGTGCATCAGGAGACCTGTGTCCAGCAGTGAACTATAAAAGGGCTGGTTATAGTATATACTCGTATATGTATGAAACCGGTTTATTATTTAGAATTACGCTATTGAGGTGTTTTCTTATGATGAATGATATAGAAGGAGTTCAGCTTTCTACACCCAAACAAGCGCTTCGGTAGCTGCCGTGAAATATAGTCCAATACACACATTAATAATGTACTCGCACTGAAGAATTTTTGCATTTTTCGTATTCGAAGGTTGCATTGATGATCTTAAACTCTTCAGTTAAAACTTCAGTAAGAAACAAAGTGGTAGCCGCTTGTGGTAGCGGCTTCATTGACCCTCAGTCGTCTTTACAACACCCACGGGAAGAGATGGGGTGGTGTCATTCAGGAAGCCACACGACACCACACAGCCAAGGAACAAACTTCTCCATAAAATTTGTTATTATTGATTACATTATGTGTTATTGTGAATGACAGTAACAATAGCGGGTCGCGGCCGACACGTGCGTCTCGTGCCGGTGCGCGCGCTCGAGTGCAGTGAAGTCGAGTGCGTCAAGTTAGCCGAGAGCAAGGTGACAATATTGTTTAGTCATTTCTATTTTACAATACACAAATGTAGACATACACAAATATAACATACATTACATGATTGAGTTCCATTAAAGATTATACTTAATGCATGGCATAACAATATAGAAAGGCCAGGAACATATTTTTTTTCCTTGGTCCACACTTCAAATCTTTAGTTTAAATTTAGTAGTGATAAGATATATATATATATATATCAGATAAATGTTTGTTATAAGCGGCCGGAGCTCGTTCAAAGGAGTTTTGAGCATATTTATTGTGATACGATTTAATATAAAATACCTCATTATATAATAATTGAGGCCAGGAACTTTAAATGCTACCTTAAAGAACAAGATGGAGGAATCTCTATGGTTATTTAATATTCTGCAGAGCAATTTAGTTTACTAAACTCATAAAAGTTTAGTAAATTCATTACCATACCATACTATCAGCCTGTGTCTCTTCACTGCTGGATATTGGCTTCTCCTAAGGATCAACTAGAAGAGAGGTGATAGTCCAGGGGTATCTATACTCGACTCACATTCGTATGATCATGAGGTCAATTTCTCGGCCCGTACCACTGAGTTTCTGCTTAAGTACTGATTTTTTAAAATTGTCACTAGCTCGGCTCGGCGTCGGTGAGGAAAAACATTGTGAGAAATAAAAAACATCTGGAGTATATGATCACCAATCTGTACTGGGCTCGCGTGGTACGGCCCCGGTGATTTACTAGGCGAGGCCTGTGCCCTGCAGTGGTATGTTATAGGCTTAAGCTCTTCTCATCCCCCCCACTACCGGCACTTTGTTCAAGTGGTTTGTCGACTTTGGCGATTCTGGGCCTTAATATTAGTCAGAGTCGAGTTTTATAGCACCTTTAGCAATTCTCGTAAAGGTCAGTTTCATACTACACAATCGAAGGCTAAGACAGACTGAACTAAAAGTTTAATATAATTTGACCCCAAGGGCGCAGTGGACATTGCGGCCGGAGAGTTACACGCGCAAGCATACGGGTTCGCGGTCGTGTGCAAGCGGCAGGTAAGTTGAAACAGTTCTTCCTTATACAGAATGTAACTGAATCTTTTCTCCAATATCTGATTAGCCGATTGTTTTTATAAATCAATGTACAGAAAATGTTTTTTCATAAAAATTCTATACTATAACAGGATTCCGAGGTTAAACCTAATTAGTAATAGACCAACTCAGGCCAAGCAGACATTTGATTGAATACAACAAATCACTATATATAGTGTGTGTGCACGCTGCAATCTCACAGCCGCTGGACTACACTGGACTGGCCACGTGACCTCACATGTACTGTAATTACCAGCATGTCCTATTTTCAAAACGTACCCTCGTGGTGACAGAGTCCATTCCTATCCCATTTTATTCCATCCCTCTCTCCCCATTTTCTTATTGATCCATTTGATTCTTTTAAATCTGTATAAGATTTTTTGCAATGGCTAAATTATTGTCCTAAGTGGTCTTTCAAGTGTCACCGCACATGTTTACTTAGGCATCGCATCCGCGGGAGGGCCAACGTATGTCATTCTGGACTCATATTTGCGGATGTCCATGGCCGACAGTATCCACCAATTACCAGACTTGCTTGTCTGTCACCCTTTATTCTAAAAAAAAATGTATCCCATAGAGCTCTTTGCTCTTTCTCTTTTATTTTATATCAATGATTTTATTTGGTCAAGAATCTCTTGAGTGATTGATATTATTTATTTATTGTTTGTATACAAATCTTATAAGATTCCACAAAAATAGTATAAAATATTGACATCAGTAGGTACCCTCAAACTATATCTAATCTAACTAAAATATTAACATGTGTTTCATGATTTTTTTATTACATTAAAAATAAGCAATACATTACTCGTATGTGCATGACACTATCCTATTTAACGACTTCTTTACAAGTGTGCGCGTTCAAAGGTCAAAGACCTAAGCGAGTGATTGTAGATAGTGTTATGCACACACGAGAAAATTGCATACGTACTACAAAATTACTTACGAGTAATTACCGATTGTTTATTTTTAATATAATAAAAATCATGAAAGACATGTTAATATTTTAGTTAGATTAGATATATTGGGTTGTAAAGAAAGTTCGTAGAGTTTTTATGACAACGATTTATTTGAACAAAAAACAATAATTATAACAATAAATTAATCAATGATTTATTCTCCGTTGCTGTTCACGACCTCGGCCCACATCTCGACCAATTTGTTGGTGCCGTTCCGCCAAAAATCGCCCGGTCTGGTGTCGAAGAAGTTGTTGAGCCAGTTTTTGAGGTCCTCTTCGCTGTCGAAGGTAACACCCCTCATTTGGTTCGGCATGGAGCGAAAAAGGTGATAATCCGTTGGCGCAAGGTCTGGAGAGTATGGCGGGTGTTGAAGAACTTCCCATTCGAGCTCTTGGAGGGCGGATTAAACGACTTGTGCAACATGCGGCCTGGCGTTGTCGTGGAGCAGGATGACTTGGCCTTGTCGATCGGGTCTTTTCAGTCGAATCGCCTCATTCCCGCGGTGCAGCTGCGCAATGTAGAGGTCCTTGTTGACCGTGGCGTTCCTTTCGAGCATTTCCCATTACACCACGCCTTCCCAGTCCGACCAAACGCAGATCATGTCCTTTTTTGGGTGGAGATCCTGCTAGACTCTCGGCTTTGGCGTATCTCCTGAAGCCACCCACTCCTTTCTTTGCTTCATATTGACGTACAGGCACCATTTCTCATCACCCGTGATGATTCGATACAAAAAGCGCTGCTTGTGTCCACGTGTTGCTCGGTGGCGGACGAGATGTTGAGCCGCAATTTGAAGGCGATTTTCTTTGTTTTTTTCAGTAAGCTCGTGAGGCACCCAAGCTCCGAGTTTTTGGGTAAAACCAATTGATTGAAGGTGGTTAGAGATCGTCATCGCACTGCAGTCAATTTTATCGGCTAATTCACGGGTTGTTTGGCGACCATCTCCCTTCAAAAGTGCCTTGAACCGGTCCTCGTCGAATTCCGAAGGTCGTCCGCTGCGAGGCGTGTCTTCGAGGTTAAAGTTGCCGTTTTTGAACTTCGCAAACCATTTTTGTGCAGTAGACACGCCTAAGACTCCTTCTCCATACACGTTGCATATGTCCCGAGCGGCTTCGGCAGCTTTTTGACCTCGATGAAAAGCGAAGAAAAGCAGGTGTCGAAAATGCTGATTTTTGCCTCCTGGATAGTTCATTTCTGAGCCTGACAAAAATGAAAAATTAATTTATCCAAAAAAAACAAAAACACAGTTATGTAGAGCGGAAAGAGTTCTATCAAATGAATATATACACTTTGCCAAACAGCAAACAACTCGTTGTGAAATATAAGAAAATATGAAAACTCTACGAACTTTCTTTACAACCCAATAGATTTAGTGTACTGATTGACATATTATACACTAGTTTTTAGAATCTCATACATATTATTAAGAACTATTTCAACTCTACTAATATGTGTAGTCAGTCTAAGGGTATCTATACTTGACTCACATTCGTGTAATTGTGAGTTCAAAATCCCCCGCCTGTGCACTGAATTTCTACTTACGTACGGATTTTTAAAAAAATGACACGATATCGGCGGTGAGGGAAAACATAAGGAAACACACATGCTTCAAGAAAAAAAACAATCTGGAGTGTGTGATCCGCACTAGGCCCCGCGTGGTGGATTACGGCCCGGAACCCCCCAGTGATATACTAAGAGGAGGCCAGTACCTTGCCGTCGGATGTTATAGGCTTATACAACACACTATACCTTTATACTCGCGTTTCAGAATGCGTATATAGTGAACGTGTACGAGATAACCCGCACGGCGACGCGGCGGTGCCGCGTGGCGGAGCTGCGCGCGCCGAGCGCCGTGCACAGCGTGCAGCTGTGCCGCGGGCGGCTGGTGCTCGGCTACCGCGGCGGGTTCGCGGCGCATGCGCTACCCGACCCGCGCCGCCCGGACCGCGACCAGCCCGCGCTCTGTACGTACACGTGTTGTTTTAATTATGCAATTGGATACAGACGGGTAACACTGCGGTGCGTCGCGCAATGGGGATGAGATAATTTCTCTAACACCTTTACTTTTGTGTATTTTTATATAGAGTAAACCGATATAGATTGAACCACAAAGTGGCTGTGTTAGGAAGATGATAATCGCAGTTATGGCATTTTAAATTCTTCATTCATTAAAAGTAACGTGACGTCACAATAACGGCCGCATGGATAGACTTGTCACTGGTCTTTATGTACTCTACAATCATACATGTATCGATTTTACCCAAATTAGTGGAATTTGCCCGTACAAATGGAGCAGCAACATTCATTGCACAGTTTCGAATGCAATATTGCCGTAAATAACCAGAAATTCAATCTCAGAAAGAAAGAAAACAAACCACAGTCAGTTCACAACAAAGAGATTATTGCCACAAATAGAGAATATGTTTTAGTTCGCTTAGCTCGATGACAGGTGACAGTCAAGTTTATTTTTATCTACATTACTTCTTTTTATACATTACAAAAGCAGCAATCCATACAGCTGTAACGGTGACGTCATCACTTATATTTCACATTTTTCATTATAATTTCCTAGTCGTTTTTCCAAAAAAAATCAACTTGTACGAGATGTTGTACATGTCTAATTATTTCGAAAAATTAATAAATAATGAATCACTAAAACGTTTACCGCATCCCCAATGCGCCAAATCACTTCACTCTACTGACTGTGTCGACACACTTTTAAAATGGCGCACAACCCACTTAATTGTAGGCGCAGGTTGAAATTAAAATGAAAAATTAGTTATATTGAAACCCGAACCATAGCGCGATGCACAAAACTGCGTTAACGCCGTCTGTTGGCGGTTAACGTACTAATCGGCTCATGTGCAAATGAAATTGAACTCGCATCCGGGACGCGTACACAGTGAACGTGTACGAGATAACATTTCGATATGAAGGCACACACCAGCCCGCCATATATAAGTACATGTGTTACTGTAACTTACTCGCGTCCAGAATGCGGACAAAGCGAACGTGTACGTGATAACCCCCGCGACGACACGACACTACCAGCCCACCATATGTACGTATGTATATATGATCACCTTTCTCGCTACCTCCTGATACTTTACCAGAAGCTATCAGAATGACATTATCAATTAGATTTACTTGGCAGATAATTTATCTATCAGATTGTTAACAGTTACTTTATCAAGCGTGTCGCGAGGTGGTGAGAAAGGCCCTTAGTCATTGAGAATTACTAATTTCAGTTATTCAAAATTTGTTTTCTTGGCTATGATTTGCTGCTTGCTGCTATTTTAGTTGCTCGTTTGAATACAAGCCATTTTAAATTAGGCATATCGACCACTGATACCTTTTCACTAAATATTTATTTGACCTTATCTGTCGGGGGATTTTGCTCTCAGTTCTAGTTCCCAGATATTGAGATGTTAGTAACATCTACAAAATAACTTAATTTGTTTATTTCTTTATTTTAAAAATTAAATGATTAATGATTAATGATTAACATTTCTTTTGACAGCTCTAGTCCACCCCGAGAACCAAGTGAACCTGTTCCTATCCCATTCTGGCGCGCGCCCATTGGCCTGTGCGGCCGTGAGTAGCGACACGCTATTGGTGTTCAACTCGCTCGCCCTCTACGTAGACAGGAACGGGCATAAAGCACGGGATACAGAGTTGATGTATACTGCACATCCCTTGTATCATGGTAAGTTAAACCTTTATTAGTTTTGCCAGTCCCAGTCACAGCCCCAGTCCACCCCGACAACCAAGTGTACTTATTCCTTGCACTTTTTGACGGGAACTTGAGAAGAAGAAGAATGGCAACAGATTAGGTGACATTAATATATTAAATAAGTGGCAGAGTGTGCTAATTGGACCATTGCTATATATGAAAAGATAAGATAACCTGTTCCTGTCCCAAACTGAATAAATATAGAAATACGAAACCTCGATTTTCTCGAATAATTATCGGTACTATCACCTCGAAGTGCAACGGTTCTTTTAACGAAAGAGTTACATCGCTCGCTGCCGAGACAGCAACGAATTGTAAAAAATCCTATTTTTGAAATCTTCAGACATATTCCCCTCCTAAACGCTGAGCGTTTTAACAATACTTTAATTTTCAAGGGTTTAAGATCCGCTAACGTTAAAAATTTTAGTTAACGCTCACCTTTTTAAAACTCATTAGCGCTTGAGCGGCGAGCGCTCATTTGTTAAGTGGGCGTCATAATGACTAGACTTTGCTGTGTAGGTTTATATGCTTTGCGACTGCTACCTTAAATTGCTATTATTTACACGAATACTTATTATTTAAAGTTCTAAGGTTCTGTTTTATGTTTTTCACAATAACGCCGTTAATTTATGTGTTTGTTATGTTTTCATAGTAATTATTTATTTTTATATAAATAACGCGACACTGAATGATCCACCCCAGGATAAGCCCCGTGTCGTATTATGTGTACTTTGATTATATACAAATTATTTAATGGATTCTTATTAACAATTTTATTTAATTAATTCTTCATACATCTTTATTTAATGAATTTTTATTATTTAAAACTAAATTAATGGACTTTTATAGATATACAGCTTTACAGTTTTATTGAACGCAATGTTGTATTATTTGCAGCCCTGAACGACACCCACTTGTTAATATTCACGTCAACACACGTCGACATTTACGACATCGCGTCGGGCGAGTGGGTTCAAACCATCAATATACGTGAGTATTGCCACTAAATTAAGTGCACTTGACTTACGGGAGAGCCAACTAAAGTATTAATTTGAAGTCTTAATGTATGAATAAATATCAATTTAACATAATATACAATTTAAATTCTGTTTTTAATATGTCCACTTATGCACTATACAGGGGTAAATATAAATATCTGCATTGGTTTAACAGTGAATTTCTTTCGTATAAACTAACTTATGTTCTACGAGTTTTTAAAATTTATCAATAACACAAACGATTAGCTGTAGCAGGTTCCATTAGCAGCTGTTTGTGAATGCAGTGTGCGCCGTGAATTCAGTCTGTTTGTAGCAGCGTACAGTAATACCCCGAAGTTACGCGATAGGTCGGTCTAACTCCCCGGTAGGAATAACCCTCGCCGGTGCCGTCGTCGTCGTCGTCCTCGGCACGTCTTAGACGACCCAATTACTGCTGCCAATGCGGTTCTTACACTACACTCACAGACTGCACATATACACCGTCCCTGCCACCGGAGACGAGGACGCCACCCTCGCTACACTGAACACACACCGGCATTCAGCCAACACTTTTATCTCACCGACTCCCAACGTGGTAGCCTCGGCTTAGGGCCGTGGTCCGTTTTTTCCGCCGGTCTACCGCCGGGGGAGCCCTTAGGCTCGGTGCTGCACACACTCTTTGCTTCTGGCTGAGCGCCTTCTGCGCTCGCCCTAAACCCATGTCCGGTGATTCTTGAAAGGCTATTAGGGCCACAAGATTTTAGCCATTTGGAAAATAAAAATGGTGAGTCCGACGATAATCGCTTAAGTCGGGGTACAACTTTGCATGTAAATACATATAAATTTTGTTTAATTGGGACCAAGGACTAAAAAAATACAAAAATAATCTGAATTCTTATATTCTATATGTATTAATTGCATATGTATCTTTAATATTATTTCTTTATGTATAATGTTACAGCTAACGCAAAACCACTTGACAGCGCTGGTTGGGTGTGTCAAGTATCGGGTGGGTCTTCCAATGGGTTCCCGTTTTCAACGGACGCTGGACCTTTCTTAGTCTACCTACGGCCGCTAGTAATACGTAAGTTAATTGTTTTATAAACTTAAATATATATTGCAAAGGGAAAGATTTATAAAAGATTGATGAAAATATTTAATTTTATAAAATTAAAAATAATTTTTACTTGAACAGCCGGTTTCGTCATTGCAGTGTTATTGACATAACTCAATCAATTATGTCATGTCAATTGATTTGAATCCATGAGCAGAATCTATATATTTAATCTGGAAATCTGACTAAACTGCTAAACGTGTTACCAAAACACATCACAAGCCGACAGTTATATTTGTGATGTTTTTTCCAGAGGGTCCACTGAACGTGGATCTAGTGAGTTCGTGGAGCAACAAGAGACGGTATACAGTGAGGGAACAGTCACATCAAGCCATTGAAGCGCACAATCGATTGTGAGTATTAAAACACACGCACGCACACATACATACACATACACACACACACACACACACAGTCACACAGAGAGAGAGAGAGACACACACACACGCGTAAGTACATACATGCGTGCATATAAACAAACACTCAACAGAGTCTTGCGCGACAGTTCATTGTATAAGTAATCCATTTTGCATTGTATACATGTAGGTAGTTATATGATAAATAAGATATGTAGTGGGAATATATCGCAGAGCGTTGTACTATTGTCAGTTGTTATATTATAGTGCCCACGAACTGTTATTGTTGTGAGCTGTTTTGTTGACTCCATGTATAACAAGTAAAATCCGTTTTTGGCGATAAGCTTATTTTACATGTATAATAATAATAAAGATTTTTGTTCATAAAAGAAAAAGAGATCTATTATAATAACGCACACACCAAATAAATACATTTAATTGAATTAAACAGATCCGAGCGCCGTTCGCGATTAATCAGTGCGCCGACGAACTTCGCTCACCTCTCACACATGGGCCCCGGCGATGGTATCCGGTCACAGAGACTTTTGGATCTACCCACAACCGTTGAAACAGCCGATGAACACCCTCAGGTGAATATAGACAAACCACCTCGTGATAACTGGCACTCCCCACCCCCCTCACTCGGAGCTACGAGAGGTTTTCAATGAAACGTCTATATGCTGTATTTAAAACACATTCATTGACTGTACTTTCATACATAATACTTACTTATTAAATTATACCTAGTTATATGACAGGCACTTCACTATCAAGTGTAAAGGGAATTCTATTCCATCCCATCTTAACCTATCTCGTCTCTCCATTGTTCTCTTTACTTAATAAAAATTGCTAATTGGTTTACAGGAGCAATAATATACTTCCTTTTTTTTATCTTCCTTCTCATTTATGATGAGACGTATGACTACTCATTACACGTATGACAAATTGCTTATGAAAGAATTGACAATTGGAACAACGTGGGTCCCAACTTTTTTTTATGGACGACGGCGGCAGACGAGCATACAGTCCACCTGATGGTAAGTGGATACTGCCGCCCATAGACATCCGCGGTACATGCCAACATTAGTCCAAAATGACTAACGTTGGCACGCCCCCGGATGCGCTGCATATCTTTGGAGATGTAGGAATGAATTTGGAGAAAGGGTTGGGTAAATGGGGAGCGATGGGATGGGAATCCGGAACACATTCCAGTAGATAAATGAGATAAAGTGGCCAATGCACTATATTTCAAGGTAGTCTTCTGTGATGGCGGTGGGGGGGGGGGGGGGGGGGGGGTAACATACTAACAAACAAGATTAGTGACAATGTATTTAAGATCTAACACAATCTTCATAAACAATTGTAACTGCTATAACGAAATTTATTACATTAAGATATATGAAGAAGATTTTAAGAACAGAAAAGCCGTTTTTGATTAAGTGAGTAATTGACATTAAGTTTTTTTTTGGGAGATTAGAGATATACCTGGAAATGAAAGCTTTTATTTCATAGATCTTTTAATCTTAAGGCGATAATATCAAAGCCGTGCGCAAATTTCCGTTTTATTGTTATCTTTTATATATTTAAATCTTATATATTTTTGCTAAAAATAACCTCATCGGTTTGTCAGTTACAATTGCTTATAATGATTATAACAAACACATTGTCACTATTTTTATGTTTGTTGTTGGGTTCTGACCATATACATACATTTTTTCCATTGTCCTCTGTTGCAAGTTACATGTACAAGATTGTTATCTACCTAACATCTGATAATACACATTGTAAATTGATTCAATTGAATTTAATATTTGCAGGTGTACAGCAGTAGAGAGAGCAGTAAACGGACGTCACCCCTTACTATATCACATGGGACTGGCTCATACAATGGTATGTAATTTTTACTATACATTCCTCTTTAAAACATTTGTGGATGTGTCAATGAACTTCAGTTTTGACTGATGTACACATAGCAAAAACAAGCATCAAATCTTGTTTTTACAGCTCAATTTTTTTGTCTCACTCAAGTGGACACGTAAGGAACCTTTAAATCTTTAATATTTTAATCTGCGTTAAAGGCCCGTGGGCGTTCATTGATGGTTTACCCTTGTAGTTATAAGCTCGAGTGTAAAACGTTTTAACTGTGTGTTCTACCGCCTGTACAATGGGGAATGCTCTGAAGAATTGTTCAATATAATTCCCACCTCGGGTTTCTACAACCGCACCTCCCGTCACAGAAGTGCGGTCCGTCCGCATTTCCTAGATACGGACGTGTCGCGTACTGTTCGGTTCAAAAATTATTTTATATCGCGAACCCGTAGACTGTGGAACGAACTGCCTCAAGAGGTCTTCCCATTAAACTACGACATGGGGTTCTTCAAGAGAGCTGTGAATAGGATTTTGCAAGGTCGGCGGCGCACCTGCATACCCCCTGGTGTTGCAGGTGTCCATGGGCGGCGGTAACACTTACCATCACGTGCGACCACTTGCTCGTCCGCCCTCATCTCTATAAAAAAAAAAAACTTGTTAAGTGTTGTGTGTTACTGAACCTTAACCTTTTAAATCGTAATCGTGACTCACCAGCGCTCGAGCGCTCAAACGTTTATCGCTCGTTTTAACAACACTTGGTACACATTCATCTATTTAAACGGGTCTCAACGCGTATGTTTACCTTATTTATTTTGCTCGGCGTTTCGCTTGGGTTGCATCAACCATGGTCACGAAACATACGCGTTGAGACCCGTTTAAATAGATAAACACTAGTGTATATTCCCACAGCCGCTGGACACACTCGATTGGCCACGCTACCCTTCTCTCACAGAAGACTACCTTGAAATGTACTACATTTCCTATTTCCTCGGTGTATGTACGTGTTTCAGTAGTGAGTGAGATAAGCCAGAGCCAATTTTGATCCCATCCTCTCCTATCCCTCCCCATTCTCCCAACTCTCTCCAAATCCATTCCTATATCTCCTGCGGTAGGCAGCGCATGCGAGGGGCCAACGTTTATCATTCTGGGCTGTTTGTTATGTATCGCGGATGTCCATGCACGACAGTATACACTTACCATAAGATGCACATTTTCTCCATTAAAGAATAATTGCAGGTTCGTGGCGTGTGACGCGCCCTCGCGAGGGGCCCCCAGCCGCCCCCGACCAGCCCCCATCGCCGCCCCTCAGCCACCATCGCCACATGGAGAGGTCAGTACTACAACACCCGTATATTTTCGTAAAAGTTTCATTTACGAACCCTATACAACTTCATATCGTTTATATAATAGCATTGGTTCTTTTCTTAGGTTTAGTGAAATGTTTCCACTGTCCCGTTTTGGACTTTTGAACCAATTTGGCTCATCTTCGAATTCAACCGAGACAGAAACTATTTTCATGCTAAATTTTAATGTAAACGTGTTATGAAATATCCCAATATATCATAACTATATTCCATCTAATAATCACTGTTATATCCCATATTAGTTTTTAAACAAAATCCAATTTTAATTAATTTTAATTTCATGCGGTTTCGCTCGTATTTTAAAAGTAATCGAATTTGTTTTAAAAATAACCAACTCATCCGCGAAAAATTAATCAATATCCACTATAATAGTACCTCACGTCCCCCGAATTTCAAATTATCTCTGTGACATATCATTAAAATCGGTTCAACAGTTTAGTTGTGAAAGTGTAAAAAAGAAACACGTATAGTTTATAATATTATTGTAGATACGAACGATTGAAATGATGACAGTTATGGGATCCATCGCTCGCCTTTACTCAAAATGTAGTCAAACAAATTTCAAAATGGTAATCTCCGCAATAGGGAGTCCTAAAACTGATCGTGATTTTATATACAGGTCGATAGGCGGCGGGTCTCAAGGTAGTGGGTCATTATTGCTGGAAAGGTCCATCACACCACTCAGTCTTGGCAGCATGAGCTCACTGCACGATGTACTTAAGGTGAGTACACACCACAAAATGTGGTCTAATAAAATAGAGTTTATAGTAAAATGGAGATTACACAAAACTAAATAAGTTAAAAAAAAATTGTCGCCTAATGACAGTCTGAATTGACAGGTCGGTAAATTTGACCGCTGTATTTTGATTGATGCTACATATTTCTTGTATAAAATCGAACAAATAAAATCGATTGATATCGAATAAATAACGAAGATTAATATGAATTAATTAATAATGAATAATCAAATAAGTTATTTATTATTTGTTAATTCAGTAATAAATTAATAATATATTAAATTATAATATTGTTCATTTTCATATAAAATATTCAAATTTATTATAAATACAGTAATCCCCCCTATAACACGGTACTCTTATAACGCGTTTTCATATTACGCGATTTCAATCCCCCGTATAACACACGGGCATTCCCCCATATAACGCGGGGATTTCCCACATTATATTTCTGTACTGTGAAATTTATAATGATTTGTACAGTTCATATGCATAAGTTTTTTATTTAAAATGTTCTTAGTTTAGTTTGATTTTAATAAAACGTACATATTTCGTTCATAATATAGTTTTTTCTTAATATTCGATTTAAACCCCCTTTAGCGAGAAAAGTTAAACGTGAATAATTTATACGTAATGCGTTATACGGGGTCGTAAAAACGCGTTATACGGGAATACTCCTACAACACGTTTTCCTATAACGCGGAATCAATCTACCGTGTTATAGGGGGGATTACTGTATTTTGATTGATGCTACATATTTCTTGTATAAAATCGAACAAATAAAATCGATTGATATCGAATAAATAACGAAGATTAATATGAATCAATTAATAATGAATAATCAAATAAGTTATTTATTATTTGTTAATTCAATAATAAATTAATAATATATTAAATTATAATATTGTTCATTTTCACATAAAATATTCAAATTTATTATAAATAATTACAAATATTGAATTATGATTGAATGTTGAGTATGATATAATAGGAATTGTTTATAAATCATTGTAATTCACTGTAACTTGCAATGTTTGGAAATATAGGCTATATTTATTTATTTATGTTTTTGTATATGTTTAATTTATGTTTTTTGTGAGCGATGATATTCTAGTGGTATCTATACTCGACTGACATTCGTGTGATCGTGAGTTCGAATCCCCGGCCCGTACAACTGAGTTTCTACGTAAAGTATGGATTTTTAAAAAATATTCCTAGCACGGCGGCGAGGGAAAATATCATGAGGAAAGCCGCATGCTCCTTCAGAAATGTATGTGTATCCACCAATTCGCACTGGGACGGCGTGACGGATTACTGCCCGAAACCCCCCAGTCATTTACTAGGGGAGGCTTGTAGTGCAGTGTAGTGCAGGGAGGGCCCCGCAGTGGGAAGTTGTAGGCTGATACATGTTTTAATCTGTATGCAGGTTGGGACAGACATGGGTGAAGGATTGCATTCGGAAGACAGTAGTTGTGGTGCATCCCCACCACACCCTATGGATCCTTGATGGTAAGCAGAATATACCTTAAGCGCTTTTCATTTTTATTTATTTTACTTAGGGCCTTTCTCACCGCCTACTGATAAAGCGTCTGATAGCCTTTTCAGCATTTACGTCGCTACGCATAATGTTCAATACGTAGGTATATGTAACATTTTATGTATTGAACATGTAGCGTAATTGAACA
This sequence comes from Sesia apiformis, assembly GCA_914767545.1. NCBI lineage: Eukaryota > Metazoa > Arthropoda > Insecta > Lepidoptera > Sesiidae > Sesia > Sesia apiformis. The sequence continues at coordinate 7,830,601 of OU611973.1, forward strand.
ATATGGGTCGCGACGGCATTTATCCGAAGGATAGTTGTTATACTTCTGTTTCACACGTGTCGGATAACTGTATTTAGCAGATAAAGTGTGTGTTAACTTATCAGTGTCAGTTACATTTAATTGGCTGATAACTTATCAATCAGATTATCAGGAGGTGGTGAGAAAGGCCCTCATTTATTTCAAGCAACTAAGCTCCATACAATATATAGGTGTATCTTAATCTAGAATAATTATATTTTAAATTAATTTTACACTTTTAATTTCTTCTAGTATATTAGTGATCTCGAAGAGCCGAGAATCATTCGATTAATTAACAAAATATTTCATCATTTAATCGAATAAATGTCGCTAAGTAAAATGAGATTACAATTGTTTAATTTACGAAAAAAATGATTTCCTTTCCATACTTAATATTTACTTATTCACCCCTCGCGTGGCGGCTTGGGTGAAAAGAACAAAAAAATCCGAAATAATATTTACAGATTTAATACAGTATTCGGTATTCAAACAACAAACAGTATTCAATACATACAGTATACATACATACATACAGTATTCAATATATAATAATTTCTGTAATAATAACAATGCAAAAACAACAATTTTATAATTTCCGTAGGTACTTAGCGACAGTCAAAATAATCCTTGTCAAATCGATCAATACCTACGAGTATTTATAAAAGAATGTAAAAAAGGATCCCTTTTCAAATCGAAATAATCAATCATAGTAGTATTTTTTCAAGCAACACAGATTTTAATATTTTTTTTCTCTTCGGCAGTTTGATTTTTCTCTTACATTAATACTGTATTTTTGCAGAAACCAACTGAACGCGTACTGGACTATTGACATGTCCCGGTTTTACGCATGCTTCTGTTAATTATATGATTGTCGTATGACGCTAACGAGGCTAGTTTTACATACCAACATATTATTAAAAACGTTTTTAGACGCCGCGTTTTAATATACATATATGTGTTTTGTTTTTAATCATATTTCATATGCCCCATAAACAAAATTATGAACAAAACATTCCTTAAAATAGAAAACTAATGTCGCTTAATAAAAATATAATTTAATGTAATTCATTTAAAACAGAAACAAGCCGTACCTTTGCCCCTTTTTGTTTTTTTATAAAAATCCTTGTAAAATTTCAAGAAGACCAGAGCCAATCGTCGAAGGACGCTACACGAAAATTATTGTCCAATCGAGCGTTCTAATAAATACAAACTCTTTTGCAGTTCATTATCATCAAATCCAACAAGCGTGTTAGGTGGCGTCAACCGCAAATATAACTTTGTACGCAACAAACCTGTTCGTTCAATTACGAGCAATGAATATGAACTCTAAACTCACCGTAATGATTCGTTTACAATCGCAATTTTTTTTTTGTAATCTTGTGAACCGCCCTATTGTTAAATGTTTTACGTGTTCACTAGTTACGGACAAAATAAATGTTTTAAATGGATAATTTGTAAGAGAATATTGCGAACGCAGCGTCTAAAAGGGTCTATATTGATATTATGCTTGCCGCTAATTTGAATGAATCTAGGTTGAAGTTTTGCCTGAATTTGTATCAGTAGAATGGCGATTTTTTGAGAAATTATAAAGCTGTTTACCGACTTGACGTATTTTCGTTGCTTATTCAAATGGTATGAATAAAATGAATGAGGCGTCAAAAATATGCACAGTCAGTAAGTACCCTAGAGCTAAAAAGAAAAGTAATATCGGTCCCGAATCAAAAGTTTACGATAATTACGGCGTAGAACGAGCCTTATAAATATTGATAACTATTGATGTGGCTAGTCTATTGTTTGACACATTCTCCATTCTCGGCGATTGGACAATGTTATGTCAAGTTATGGCAGAATATGTTTTCATTCAATTTAATGGCCCGTGGTATAAATACCATTCGCTATCTGTTTGGTTGTTTACCAGTTAGACTTATCGTATAATCCAATCTCCTACTTAGGACAAAGAGTATATGTAATAAATTCGTGACAATCTAATTCATAAACGGTTCGTGTTTACGTACATTGTATACGTTTAATTTTGAATAACGTCACTTTTGGACTTTAATCCTTTGAGATAAGGTTGAAAACGGGATCGTAGTTACAACTCAACGTTAATATTGATTTTTAAGTGTTGTAATATGTATTTAATGAACTTTTTATAAACTAGTTTCGTCGCTTCACTTATCTACGTGTTTGGTTCCTAAGAAATATGTATAAAAACATGTATAATTATTATTCGCTATATTTATTTGTAAAAAGCTCTTCTATATACCACGACGCGACACCAACATGGACCTTCCAATGTATCATAATAATAAATGAAATAAAACGATTTTTAAATCACAATGTGACTTGTAGGTCAATTAGTACCCACGTTTATCGTGTTATAAAAGGAAAATATAAAAAATAGTTTTAGAATTAACCAAATAGTATTTATTTGCTTTTAAGATTTTTTTTAAATACTCTTCGGACGCCATTTTTAATAGTAAACCGACAACCGCCGACTAATGTATATATCTATACATAATTTTAATATGTTAAGTTAACAAATGGCGTTCAGATTTTATTTATAAGTTTTAATGTTACACTGATATATTACGCAATATATCTACAATATATTACTCTGAAATAAAAATCGATTATATCATAGTTAAATGTGAATAACTTTTAATAATTCGATTTCACATAATGTCTATATGCGATATTGTGTTCATATATTCATAAAGATTAAATATGTACTCTTAAACAAGTTAATTTCAATATGAAATAAACCTAACTGCGAACATATAGTCATGGGGACTGTTTTAATATAGTCAATTTAATATTTACGGTCCCATATAGAGAGTCATCCATAAGAAGTAGCTTCATTTGTTGAAAAACAATAAGCCAATAACATTAGTTAGACACCAGTGAAAAACTATCATTTTCCAGTCAATAATTATTATAGTAATAAATATATACGAGGTGTGTTCAAAAAATATCGAACCTTTGGTCGGCAGAAACACATTTATTAATACACACTCATATACTCCTTCAAAGTTTTCGGAATCACTTATAAAATCACACGGAGCCATGTCGGGAGAGCAGGGATGGCGAATGCTGTGTTTGGCCAAGAAGCCTCGTATATTGTATTTTTTAAAAAATCACCCACCAACCCATAAATATTCGCAAAAACACATTTTTTTTATACATGCATGTGGAATAGGATAGATATACGGCGTGGAAATTTTAATTATGTTGGCAGTACTGAATAAATGGCATTCGATTGGTTGGAATGATAGTGAAGTGAAGTACGAAAGCGACACCGGAATTATGATTGGTAAAATATGAAGTTTGTATGTTGGTTGCATTGTAATATGAGATGCCAGAGTGAATAATGGAGTATTTACGAAGTAAACAAGAATAATATGTGAAATTATTTAATGATCAAACGAAATATAAGAAGTTTAAAAGTTTGGTTTTTCTCAAATCTCACATGTATATTATATCAATTATTGTATGAAATATTTAATTATGAAACATTACACCACTGCATACATAACTCGAACACGTCAACACGTCAAAACGAAAGCGGGTTACGTTTAGTAGTGGTTATGCTTGTACTTTGTTTTAGTGTGCGTAAACTTGAGATGGGTTGCCGATGCCGCGGCGCACGCTAAAACACGAGCATAACCACTACTAAGCGTAACCCGCCTTCGTGAGATGATAGAACTATACCAACATCCCTAAACTGCCTTTTTCTAGCATGAACATTACGAAAATAATAACACTGCCATTTAGAGGTACAGTCAAAAGAAAAACATATTTGCACATTATGATTATAGTTGAGTAATTTAATGTAACTTTCATTCGTAATCATATGGTTTTACCTTTGACTGTACAGTAGCAAAATATAAAATCGCAAAAAGTACCCAAGATATTTGTAAATAAGAACAAACGTATAATAGTATCGTATCGATGGTTAAACATTCAATTGATGCAATGGACAAATGGGTGGTTTTCATTAGAACAAAAGACTATGCCCTTTTTTATTTCTTTAACTATTTACTCCACGTTTGAAGTCATATTATTTTTCACGCTAAAAACTTGAAAATTATCTAAAATAAGAGTTAAACATTTTATGGTGATTTGTCCTTTACGCTAATTGAATTATTAACCATCGATATGTTGTAATGTTCGCGCTCGATAACAGTAGGTAATAATAACAAGGGTAATTCTTATAATTCAAATTGAACATTAACTAATTCTTAACTTCCTACTCTTTTAGGATCGTTAAATGTATTGATATATAATAAAATATATGATATATAATGTATCCTGTATTATATATGTATTTCAAACTTCGACGATTACCTATCAAAAATTTTATTAAATTTTAACTTCGGTCTAATAATAACAAGCAAACGATAAAATAGAAAAAAAATGACTTTCGCGTAATTAAACGTTAAAAATACATTATTTCTGCTCCTAAAATATAAGGTATAATATAATTAAATTGTTTATTACTATTTACATAGTTACATTGAATTTGTTATTCAATTTCTTTAGGCCCGATAATGTATGCGATAAAACTATATATATCCTCAGATATTAAATCATATATTCGAGTTTTTACTGAAGTTAACTGCAGTATTTGTATAAACTGTGGCATATTTCTGTACGTAATAAGTTTTATATACTCGTATGTAAAGATGCAATTGTTGCTTTTTGATTTGACGCTTCGCGAATATGAATCGTATATATAGATGATATACGAGTAAACAAATAATAATCGCTCGGGTAACAAGTAAGAATATTATAATAATCACTCGAGTAACGAGTAAAGATGTAATAATCACTCGAGTAACAGGTAAAGGTGAGAATAAATAAAAAAAAATGCTACAATAACTGTAGTTAATTTATATTCGAGGCTGTTTCCATTCATCGAACAAGGCAATCAGATTATTAGTTAATTATTATTATTATTAATTATTTTAACATCCCACTATTTTATTTGTGATTATTATTATTAATGACGTAGGGCAATCGTAAATTAATAATTATTTTTAACAGTCTAGTCTTTTTTATTTTTACACCGTAATGTATTATTTCGATTATGATTGTCCTTTTTATTCAATTTATTTTTAAGTGTAACGTAATTTTAAGATATTTTTAGCTTAATGTCACAATGTCGGGGCTTGAAGGCGGCCATTTTGGTTTCGCGACGTATGTTAAATTTTAGGTTTGACTGTACCAAGTTTTTCAAGAAAGTTACACAATAATCGACAGACAATTTTAACGAATAAGATGATATCCAAAGATCTGCCTGTGTGTAATCTGAACATTAGTAAAATTAGTTGTTTTTTTTATTGCGTGTACCAGAAAGAACTGAATGTATATTGCTTTTATATGTAATATTGTGTATAATAATTACGTGTAATGATAATCGTCTGAAAATCTACGAATATATCGACATTCCGATTACAACCACATTTTGTTCGTAGACACATGCATTCCATCATTTCTGGTATGTAACATTTGTAGCAAAGTTGTTTGTAATACCATATACTCACATTACCATATATACTGTCGATCATATTATCCATCTAGTGATTTATTTACCCACTTTACCAAATTGCAAGAAATGTGATATATTGTTAATGGTACAATTCCTGAAACATAATTCCCGTCGACAATATCTGCTATAATAGAAAATTCTTATTTATTTTGGAAATTAAATAAACAATAAAAAGCTGTCATGTTCAGTGCTAAAGTCAACACTTGAAGACGTACAGTGAAATCAACGAGACATGAGCTTTGCATCTGTGTGAGTGACTGCTGAATTGTCCAATCCGATTGTCGAAATGGTTCGCTCTGTACAGAATCGGTATGCACGCACACACGCAAAACTCATGTCTCGTTGATTTCACTGTAGTTATACAGATGCATTGAAGCTGCACATTGTATTTATGCATCGGTATTTTATCGCAACAATATGTCAATGCAAAATAATATGAAAAAATATGTTTTCTCATATAAGTGGACATCCAGTTCATACAAAGTGGTCAACATATTGCTAACACATTATTGTATGACTACATTCTCGCGGTCCTCTAATTTTGACGCAAAGTAGTTTCATAATATACTTTTAATATAATTATGTTAATACCTCCTATTAGCATATGTATATGTTAGAAGTATTAACATGTTTTTTATTTAAACTTTCAAAGAATGCATGTGTCTACCAGTGGCATTGCCGAAGAGCATTACCTTGTTATCGTCAATTCATATTGTAAGCATTATATTTAAATATATATATATATATTCAAAAAATTGGCAAAACCTTGTAACCTAATAAAATTTATATGAACTCAAAATTTGTTAAATCTCTAGATTAAGAATGTATTGTTAAATTTTTTATATCTCACGTGGAAGTATTAGCCATAGATTTTGCTAAATTGATGATAATGATCAATGTTTTGCATTTTATATATTGGAAAATGCATGGTTATATGAAAATTGCTTTGGAAGTTCATGTATTATGACGATTTTGTAGTTGCAATTCACGAGCGCGCGCCATCCTCGCTTGTGGATAATTCATGTGCATCTAGACTGAGAGGTCTAACGGAAAATCGAGCAAAAGAGAGAAGACTAGAATTAAGTAAAGAACTAAAAATTTCTAGAATTTGTAAACTCAAGTTATGAAAGTTACTGTCTTCTAACTGGACACTTCCATAAAACGGTGTAATTTCAGAAAATACTAACTTTATTTATAGTTTTCTTACTAAAATTTTGTAAAATAATTTTACAAAAATCCAGAGCATCAGATGGCGGGGTATCCAGAATCTGAGGACGTTTTAGATCTCTCAATCTGTGACATGTCTAGTATTTAATATTGTAAAAGACGAAGTTTCTCTTTACGCGTAAAGTCATTCACTACTACAACCAAGGTAGACGCGCACTCGTCAGTTGCAAGAACTATAACTGCTGTTGGAAAGTTGCTAAGTTTGAAAAATACTTTACAAAAATCAACATTTGTAGGTGATTTAGATTGCAGGCGCAATTAAATATTTTATTGTAACCCCACTTTCTTAAGAAAATTGTCAATATTCTTGCTTATATTAAATGTTTGGGCGCTAAATGGGGAATTTTCTGCGGTCATAGCAAATGACTTTCCACCACGTTTACACATCAAATATTCTCGAGATGTAATCTAGAGAAGTTTGTAACGAATTTGGAAAATTATAATTAATATAGTTTTGAAAAATATCATGTTTTAATAGCGAATCGAATAAGCCATAAAGTATTTCAATTTCGGCAACAATATTTTTACTAGAGATGCAATGGACAAGTGAACTTGTGACACACCGGTTATCCGGCCAATGCATTGGTCTATACAGTTTTTCACGAAGCATGGGTGCGAGTGACAGGTCCCATAGAGTACAACCGTTTATTTCCATACACAAAATGTAAATTGTTCACTTAAAATAAAAATTTATGGATTATAAAATACTAGGTGTTGCCCGCGATTTCGTTCGCGTGGGCTTCAAGTATTCATTCAGAAACGTTCGCGGGTGCGCGCGCGCAACTACTCACCAAAGTATCATCGAAATCGAATGAATGGTTTAGGAACGCATAGAGGACGAACGAACAAACTTTAAACTGACTGTTCCTGAAATTCTAACGTATTTTTTTAACTTTATTTACTTACATACTTCCCATTTCGCGCGTAAACACATCAGATAAAACTTTAAATTATATGACTAGTGCTTGTTACATAGGTGCCATCGAACAGAACATATAGACACACATTACTTTGAGTCGCTAACAGTGTTATCAAGCATTTTGACGAGGCAAATTATAAAAAATATATTTTTCCTTGTTTGAAAACTAATTTCTAATTTTTGTTTTTATGTACCAAAATATTTTTTGAGACTTAACTATAATTATTATGCGTTATTATGTTAGTTCATATGCATTTAAAACAATGCAGGCATATTTATGATGTATGCCATTTTTACCTGTATGCCGATGCAATAAGATTCACTATTATTAGCTCAATGTTCACTATAAATTAATTTTCTGGCGGGTGGTTTAGTTGCATTCTTGAATAACGTTGAAAAGATATATATTTTATAATCCTTTCTTCACACCATGAGGATTGCAGAAATGTAGTTAGTTATAAGGCCCTTATAAGAGTATAAGGTCTATAAATTGTATTTTCACGCGCCTTATAAGGTGCAAAAACTACAATCAAAGTTCCTGTATATTATTATTTCTAAATTATTAATAGGTTATATAATAAATTAACGGTTTGGTATTTCTTTTTTAAATCAATCATGGCGCCCAAACTACTATTTTTCTCAGAAATAAGTCACCGTTACGCTATCAAGACTCATTTAATGATCGAAAGTAAAAATATACATACATCATTCTCCGTGCTCGTGCCGCACTCAGTTAGAAATTAATACATTTTTTTTTATCATTTGCCTCATCAAATCTAAGGACAAATTAGTCTTAATACATATTTTAAATTAATAGTGAATGACTTTTATCTCCTATCGTATATCTCCTCTGTATCTAATATACCAATATTATTTATAAGTAAATTATTGACTAATAACTATTGCAATTGCGAAATTATCTCATTACTTAATTATTTTATGTACATAAATAAAGAATTTGAATGAGATTATTGTTTTATTTAATAACTAGCTGTGACCGCGGCTTCGCCCGTGTGGAATTCGGTTATCGCGGTAAATACCCTAAGTTCGTCCCTGGAAAGTACCCTATGTCCGTCCCTGGGTTTCGATCTATCTCCGTACCAAATTTCATCAAAATCGGTTGTGGCTTAGCCGAGACTTTATAATTTTTAAAAATTATAGTCTGTTTCGCATTTATAATAGTATGTATAGATAAATAAATTGAGCAGTGGGGAATAAGCGAATTTAATGGCTTTTCCCGTCTTGGCGACATTAGCTGTTGCTGTGAAACAAGAGAATGTTGCATCCTACATTTTCTACCATTTTTATTCGCGTTGTGGCTACGCAATCTATAGTGTGTATAAAGATTGAATTGTGGCTGTTGGGCCCCATAAAAATGTTGAGCAATTTCGCGTTTGATTCTCTTGAAAAAAGAGACTGAATAATGAAGTTCCAAATTAATCAATTGACAAGTTACATTTGTAGACACGTGGTCACGCCAGTGTGACCAACAATAATTGTTTTTTTTTTTTGTAAAAGGTCCGTAGTCTAGCGCACTGCTGGGAAATATCCGACAGATTTAACGGCCTGTTATCCTCACCATAAGAGAATTATTATTTTTCGTGAAAGATATGACGGATTCAGACGTGAGTATAGGTACGTGTTCCATCGCTTTTCCTTTCTCCGCTTCTCATACCTTCTTTCCTAATTCCCATTCTCCATATGTTCCCAAACATTGGTCGTATTCTCTTAGGTCGATGGGTAAGTAGAGAAAAAGTGACGCGAGTAACGTTGTGCTTCCCCCAGTTAACTCTTGCATGCCTCACGCATAAGTTGAAGACGTTCCGGTAAAAAGGTACGGTACGAGACGTACACAAATTACCATCAGATTTATTGATAGTTCTTAAAAACAATCAGTCTAAAAAAAAGCTTTGTTTTCCTAGTATTTACCGTAATCAACGCGTAGCTATTTATAGAAACTAGTGATAGAAGACAGTGATGATAAGAGATCATTTTATAAAGTAAGATCTCGGAGGTAGCACGGTCGTTTAAAAATAATAGTTTTGGTAGTAAGTACTACTGATTCCTATTTTGGTTAAGCACAAAATCTATACTAACGGTGTGACTTAAGAGGAAATGTAAGTAAATTTGTCGAGTCATACTAGATTTGTTTACCTTGATCACGTGAACGAGGTTTCCTCAATGTTTTTCTTCACCACTAAGTTAATGATAACTCAAAAATTCGCACTTTAGTAGGTAATCAGTGGTAAGGGATGAGATTCCCAGTTTCATTCCTCGTGATCAGATCGGACTGTCCGATTGATTCAACCAAGAGGCATGATCGTTACATCCAACTCGCTAATATGAGTGAAGGGGTTGCGATCGCACTTCGTACTAAGTACAGGGTAAAGAATAAAACGCAATTATAAATACACTTTTATTACTCATCAAGACACTAGGGGTCAATAGTTAATACAAACGCAACATTTAACAACCAAGTCTTTGTACACAAGGCAATTGTTTTACAACATCATATCTCACAAACGAACATTAATAATAATTCAGTTTTCTGCGCGCATCGTAACGTAAATAAGGCAGGTTCCTGCTTGCAGATCGTTGACGGCGGATAATCGGAAGCAGAAACAAACATTCTGTGTTTTTCACCCAAACGTTTATACGTTTTTAAATGAACAAAGTGCAAATGTTCATGTAACACCCAATGTTACACGCGCACTTTGTTCCTTCTGTTTTGTATTTTGTCTGTTCTGAATTGTATTTCGGAACATCCTACGAAAGTTAATTGTCTTACTTCTCACTAAAAAATAATGAAATGAACCATCAAATAGACTGTGAAACAATAAAGAAAGAAAACTATTTTCTGCTTTCGGCTATTCAACACCAACTATAGCTATTTGAAGAACATGTATTTTTTACGTTAGCACCCTCAATCCGTATGTTTTAAATGTCGCCCTACTAGGGCTGCGCTCCAAAACAGGCAAAATTCGCCCTTTAACAGTCTTAATACTTGCTGCGTCTCTTTCTGTATTAAAAGGATGTGAAAGAGCGATTTTTGAAGTTTTGTGAACGAAGCCTAAACAAACGACGTGATTTTTTTTTTAATTTATATGAATTGTGATTAATATTCGCCTCCCACTCAGCCGTATATCACCATTGACCGTTATAATTAATTAATTTATTAGTTATAAATTTATTATTACATACATTAAAATGGACGAAACGAAATTTATAAAAACAAGTTAAAATTATGAGGTCAAGTTAAATAGATAAAAAATATAGTATATATAAAAAAATGCAAGTGCATATCAGATTTATGTCGGTGTAGGATTACAAATGTTTAGAAACTATATCATGCATAAATCTGATAAAAATAATACAAGTACAAATTGTTGGAACCATTTAAATCCTTTGATCGGTCAATTTGAGAATTACTGGATATCTTACTTCTTCAATATAATGTATATATCTTCTATAATGTCCCATTCGTTTTGTAATCTGGGGGCAGGATGGGGAATGGGGGGGGGGGGGGGGCATAATTCAAATGTTTCACTCTAGCAATACGATACGTTTATTGTGGATACTGGGTTCGTTTGATGAAGTACTTTTAAAATTTTGTAATTTTTAGGATAAAAATAATTTATTGCAGTATTGAATATGGTGTTTTTATGCTTCTGTTCGGGGATAACAAGAATAATTGTACGATAGTTTATCGATACTACACAAGTTTCCTATATTACTTTAAAAAGGATTGAAATGATTAAAACAATACATGTCATATACGAGTGCATGCGCAACTAAGTGGTATATTAATAAAATAACTGTACAGAGTAACAATTTTGAAAGAAATAGATATAATGCGATAAGTATTGAGTATTGTCTATAATATACATTTATACATAATTATGTAGACATTAATTTAATTTCGTAAGTACGTAGCGAAGAAAAACTATAAATTTATATAATAGATTGAGCGCTATATATATATCGGTTTAGACGTAGGAATGTGCAATTTTGAATCAAAGCAACTTCTAAAACATGATTTATCTTCGCAACTCAGACACTCTGCAAAACAAAATTATAGTAATAAATTATTGTATAATTACAGTATAATCTTCAGTTATGAGTTATACATTTTTTGGAGATTTTTATAATTAAGGCTGAGTTCTGAAACGTGTCCAAATCGTTCTTTGACAATTTAAATCATGTTGACTCTCTTCCTGTGTTATGTAAATGTATGAACATAAACATTATGCACTATATTTAATTTGTCAATGAGTGAATATCGCACCTTTTGGAGCGCAATCTAGAGTTTTATTTTAGAAATTAGCGTTAACAAGAATCGCTTTAGATATTTTTCATAGCGTTAAAATCGATTTAGACAGTTTACATAAAACATTATGAATAGTTTTAGATACTTTCCACGGCGTTATGAATCGCTTTTGATATCCTTCATAACGTTAAAAGTAATTTTAGATAATTTTCATAGTGTTAATAATCGATTTGGATAGTTTACAATTGCGTTACGAATCGCTTTACATACTTTGGATGCTATTCATAGCATTATAAGTCGCTTTAGACATTTGTCATAATGTTTAAATCGATTTACAAACTTCCTATGTTATTGTACATTAATTGTGCTGCGTAACGATTAACACAGTATAATTTATATTTATTCGGTCATAATTATTCCACAAGATTTTATAAATCCAATTGCAAATTTTAATAAAATAGCGTTAAAATGTTAGTTCTGTGATACATTTATTTTGTAAAAGGATTTCAGTTTGTGTCATTTTGATATAAGATTAAAACTCGTGTACAACAAGCCTTTACATAGATAAACATTTGAGATTTTCGCGTTTTTCACACACATAGCTTACATCTAGTCTGCAAACGAAGCTACGATCTATCGAAAATAAATACGATACGAGAATAATACTTTATTATGTGTAAGTAAATTGCAGAGGATTACACACTACCGAGTGGATTGTTCGAACATTCCTTTAAACATTTCTGATTTTTCCCGGAACGAGCTTTTCGTTTGGAAAACAATTTCTTACTCTTGTCTGGAAAAATGAGATTTCCTTTTCACTAAATGTCATCGTATCGCAAAACTTCTATTCCTCAAAATTCTATGACTTTTTGCGAAATTTAAGTTTTACGATACGATAGTATTTTTGTAAATAAGACGTTTCGCTCCCAAAAAGACTAACAACAGTGTATTCGCGAGTTTTAACAAGTTTCAAGGAATATTCGTGAATTCCCATCGAGTAAACTAAAATTTGGTGCAAACACTCTCTCTCTCTCGTGAATACAATAAATGCTAAAAACTTAATGTAACATTATAATTTACCATGATTATGATTACAAATGGTTATAATTAAAAATGCAATGCTGTCGTTTCACAATTTATTAAAAAGAAAAGTGCCTACGTTTTATAGCTGCGGTGCCAACTACCTACACAATAATCGTGGGTTTCCATGAGAGGATCATCCACTGCCTGCTTTTTTACATATTTCGGACGCCATCGCCATTTCTACATTATGACGAGTTGCAATGAATATTAAGCGTTATACTCTTCGTGTATCAATGTCAATATTTTCATCTACCTCCAAATATTTTATTATTTATTTAAATATTTATTTACTTTATCCATTAAATTGAAAAACATGCTGTATAGTTCTTCATTATTCTCATTTTTTTTTTCTTATATATATATATTGTATATTTTTAACACATGTTGAAACTATTCACTATTATTTGACGCCTAAAAGGAAATAACATTTTATATTCTCAGTGAGAGATGTACAAGTACTATCTACCTACCGTGTTAATTTTTTGTATAACGAGATTTGCTCTTTCTCTGTAATTTCTCGATAAATACCCGGAGCTAGAAGCATTTCAAATCTACCTTAATTATGTTACGCACGACTCCTTCGATGAGAACTGAATAGTGTCACAGTGTATGTGGAGAGAAGTGTCAATAATGCATTTGTGGGTAGGATAATAAAATAAATTCTTCAAATACCTACATTTTGACGCGATACTTTTTTATAGACAGATGGCGGCAGACGAGCAGGCAGTCCACCTGCTGGTAAGTGGGTACTGTCGCCCGTACACATCTGCGATACATGCTGACCTGACATCAGTTAAAAATGACAAATGTTGACAAGTCCTTAGATCTGCCGAATTTATGAGTGAACTTGGAATAAGGATTGGAAAGGACGGCGGGAGTCAATATGCTTGATTGGAATGAGGATTTTTTCATCCCGCTACACTTCCCATTTGTCGTTGGGGTGAATGAGATGAAGAGTTAAGTAAATAATGGGAGAGGAAGTTTCATTTAACCTATTTTTCATCTGGCACTTTTAAGTTTTTATCTACCCTACAACAATATAAAGTAGATTAATTTTAGTTAAGTAGGTACAATGTATTTTAACGTTAATAGATCGAAGAATTTGAATTTTAATACACCAAGAATGGTTTAATGGACCTATATAAATTGAAGAACTGTATTTTGATTTGTAAAAAAGAACTGAAATATATGTAATAAATGCATTTTATTAGACGGAACAAAACGTTGCAAGTAATAAGATTTCTCTTGTGAAACGACATTCTTGAGCTTGTTAAATAATTAATTTCTATTCGCTTCTAATCATGTGTTAAGAATCATTACAATGGTAGATAGAACACAATATAATGAGAAAGCATTACTTATAATGTAGGCTATGATATTATTACGTCCCTGTGATATCTTTAATGTTACAAGTTAGAGGCAATCACTTAAAATTAATCAAATTTCTTCAGAGGTCAATTAATCTGTGGAACAAACTGCCTCAAGAGGTCTTTCAATTAAGCTACGATATGGGGTTCTTCAAGAAAGCTGTGAATAGGATTTCGCAAGTTTTGGCGGCGCACCCCCGTACCTCCGGATTGCAGGTGTCCACGGGAGGCGGTAACACTTACCATTGCGTGGGACCGCTTGCTCCAACCTACTTCCTCCCACTTCCTTATAAAAAAAAACTAATTACCATAAAGGCGATAATCGCTTAAGATCTTAAAAATATATACAAAGCAAGTTTTATTTACGTGGGAAAAAAATTAATTAAAAGTAATATGGATTGCATGCAAATATTATTTTTGTATAATAAAATAAAACAAATTACTTTTTGCAAAAAAAAAAATAGATTTGTGTGCCGCTAAGCGACATACAACATATAATGTATGTGGTGATGTGGACGCACAACATTTTTAATGTATCTGAAGTAATTGTTTGTAAAATATACATAAATCGTTATATAATTGATTTACTGAATTACCCCATTGCAGATGATTTTCCGCAGAATATCAAAGATAATTATTATTTTTTAAGTATAATCCCTCCCACCTCTAAACTTATTTTGAAATGTAAGAAAATTTAATTAATTGCTCTAATTTTGCTGTCATAATAAAGATATCACAATAACATCGTCTGAACCCCCCGTTGAAAGGAAAAATTTCAGCAAAAAAATAAAATTAAAATAGTTGAACACTTTAGTATTCAATTTCAGAATTTGCTTTCGGGGAGTCCAAATTCAGAACTTGGTCCAGATAGAGAATTAGGCTTCAGGGAGTCGAGATTCAGAACTTAGTTTCGGGGAGTCTAAATTAAGAATTAGATTTCGTGAATAATTTATCTTTTATTCATTTCTAACGTGGCATATTCTAAATTTGGAATAATAACGCATCAAAATGTGGGTTCAGATGTGACTAAATGTGTGCAACGATAGTGTAGTCGACATATTTACGTTTAGTCGGCTTTCCTCGGCCGTCTTTTGCGGACCTCTGTAGGTTTGTCGGACTCCTTGTCGTTCGCTTCGTTTTCCGCTTCGTCTTTTGACTTTTCGTCTTTATTTTTGTCGTCGCCAGCGCTGTCGGTCTTCGGCTTTTCGTCTTCGTCCGACTGGGAATAGAATAAATGACTTGTTTAAAAATATTGACATTATTCCCACAAAATAATTGGAAGTTTTTAACATATAAAGGTAGCTGCATTCCCACAATATGTTTCTATATTAATTTATAATCTGTGGCAGGCGAAAAGATCATGTGTAAAATGGAATGTATTTTTTTTATCTTGACATTACCTAATTGAGCTAACAATTATGTCAAAAAATCTTCAAACTGATCTTCTGGACGTGGTAAATTGTCAACGTGTTAAGAGAAACAGCAAATAAAGTTGTAAGGTGTTAAGACATCAGTTTTATTTGGCAAATCACTAGATTTATATGTATAAACAGGTTGTCCAGTACATCATAGTAGCCAAGCTTAAAACTGTTTATTCATCAAGGCGATAAGCCAGCTGATGACCTATTTATTTATCAAGGCATGTAATGGACTAAAGACACATTTCACATTTTTTAAAACAACAATTTTTGAGATTTTTGTTTATCTGCGTGAACCGGGGTTCGTAAAAATTCGTTATTTATAATAAATATCAAAATATCCGATATTTGATTTATATCATGTATATATAGAAAAGAAGAATTTCATTCTATAAGTGGTTTTAATGTGTTAAAATTGTTAAATGAAACTTTGAGTTTGATTTGACTTATTTATTATAAAACAAAACAAAAAAATAAGAGTAAAATTAGAGTAACAAAAAAATAAAGTGAGATTAATAATCAGTCTACTTAATCAACATTCAACTAAATTATAAAAAAACATATATATAATTATAATATACTAAATTATAATTATAAATTACAGATTATAATCTGTAATGTTGGATCATTGGCAGTGGCAGTGATCGTTTTATTTATGTCAGTACAACAATTTAAAATCGTGGGATCTGCCAAAATTCTAGTTTTGACGATAAATATCAATTGATATATGTATATATATATATATATGTGTGATATATATTATGATATACATGTGCTGATATGTATCAGCGAACGCTGCTCTGAACGCGTATTACGCAAAATCTGCTGGACGGATTTTAATTAAATTTGGTATAGATGCCGGTAGTTATATATAAAAACAGGTGAATTATGTTTACTCACGTCCTTTTCAGAGTTCTTTTCAGCGTCGCTGTCATTGGATTTCTCAGCGTCGTCCAAAATATCCTCGTTAATTAGTTCCTGGAGTATAGAAAGACATATTTCAATTGGGAAGAATGGCTTGGGTTGAAGAATTATTGTTATTATAAAAATTAAAAACAAAGACTGGGTGTACCAGGCATGCAACGCCTGCCCGGCAATTGTTTTGCACATAATATATAGCCTATGTCCATCTGGAATAATGTACCTTTCAAATGGTGAAAGAATTTTTCAAATAGGTGCAGTGGTTCCGGAGATTACCCTGAACATACACACAAACTCACAAAATTCACACTCTCTCTTTATTATATTAGTATAGATTATTATTCTTTATCAAAGGTAAACAACTTAATCAATTAATAATTAATCAATAATGTATACTTGATTGTTGTTCACGACTTCCAAACATTCAATAACTTTATAGATGCCATAAAAATCTTGATGGATTAAAATAAACGGCAATGATTTATTTCTCACCCCAATAACCGGTTATTGGGGTGAAAGATAATCCGAAAAATAAAATATATATGAAAAATGACTAGCCCCAAAATAATAATAAGTATCCACAAAAATAAAAATCATATTAATAAAAATATTGCCATTTATATATACTGCTGCTTACCTCTTCATAGTCCGCTTTATTCTTATCCTGGTCACCCTGAGCCAATTTGTCCAGATCTGCCGCAGATATTAGGACTTTATCGGCTCGTTTCGGTGGATATAGGAGGTCTATGATGCATACCAGGATCTGAAATAAAAAAATTGAAATATATATTTTATTAAGTTATAATAACATTGTTATTAAAATCTTGTCTTTGTCACAATTCTGTCATTATTTGAGAATATAATCCATGTTAATAATCAGAAAATAATCAATATTTATACTATTTTTAATCTAGTGATATAATTTACAATACATTAAACAATATCTAGTCATAGAATTGTCTATGCATTTAGTAGTTAGTATACACACGTTATAAGTATATTGTACACCAAAGTATACAAAAGAGAAACCCAACAAGACGTTAGAGTGCGTTCAAAGGTAGTATTATTGTATTTTGTTCCGATGTTAAATATACTTACAGATACATTACGAAAACATTGGCCATCGGCTAATCCGAAAACATCCGAACGCGTCTTCCGCGTCTATGAATTATCGCACCTCAAATTGCATACTTTATTTTATTTAGGTTTTTATATGGTATGAATTTAGGTTTACTATACATATGTTATTAACACGTTTTTTTTATTTAAATTTTTGTGCGAAAGAAACATGTACAAGAGGTGGACTTAATGCTTAGTGGCATTCTATGCCAGTCAACCTTTGGCTAAACAGAAATAGGAAGGGCGGTGCAATAATTAAAAATGACTACTAACAGTAGGTATGTACTGTTATGTGAATATTAAACAAAAAAACTAGCAATAAACTGATATAAATATGAGTATAGTCTGACCAGTCCAAGTAAAGTTCCGACGACGATGGTAGCGATTGCAAAGATCAGATATGACCCCCAAGTTGGCAGACCGTATTGTTCCATCAAGAACGTGTGCACGCTCTGCAACAACAATAACAACACATACATATTTTTTGCACAGAGTGACAAAAGGCGGTCTTAATGCTTAGTAGCTTCTCACAGTCAACCAGTGGCCGTGTAGAGATGGCACGGAAGGTGAAATGATAGGTGAGATGTAAAATTATAGTTAACAGTAAGGCATAATAATTAAATACCACGATATAAATAAACATATTTTCACTTTCTTTAAAGATGCACCTTTAGTTGCATCTAGGTGCACCGCAGTCTACTGCAGTCGTTCAATGTCTATATTAATCGCCTCAAACACACAATCAACGGTCAACAATGTACAAGATTGTACCCTGTACATAGAGTTTAAAGTAATGACTCTAATGGCAATGACCTTTGCCTCTATACTGTTTGGTATCCAAACGTAATATCTGGTATACATATCCATAATGAGTTGGTGTCTCTTTCCAACATATTCTCTCTTTTTTGTGTGGTCATTGTCAGTGTAGTTCTCTTGCTTTACATAGATTGTGCAACAAATAAATCTCTTATTAATAAATGAATTTAATTACAGATTTTTATGCTGCCTTTAATTAACTTAAGTTAACTTAAATTTAATTAACAGCCTCAATTTTATTTTTATGCTGGCAATATTTCAATCTTACTTTTTTCTTGTCTATGAGAAGCCATGCAGCCATTGTGATAATTAGAATTAAAAAATATAGTCAATTTAAAACATTTATGCGGATGTTTCACTATTAGAAGAACCAGCTCCAAATCCTTCAGGCAAGTCCATAGATCGATGGACCATCAATCAATATCTATGGCTATAAATTTTGAAAAGGATTGCAGGAATAAATTGATAAACATTAACATAAAATGAACATCGTCGACCTTGGTGCTATGCCTCCACACTGATTCAATCTGAATGGTCAATGTCATTGATCCACGTTGATCAACCACAGCATAGGTGCACCTTTATATACAGAAGATGGTAGAGAAGAAGGACCACCTAATGGTAAGTGGATACTGTCGGCCTGGTGGATACTGGTGGGTAGAGGATACTGGTACATGCCGACATTAGTCAAGAATGACAGTCCATTTCTCCTTGTGTTTTATTGGGCATCACATTAAAAAACATCACTTTAAAATTATACATACCCTCAAAGCTTGACTAAGCTTGAAGAACTCAGCGACCAAGGTCATCTGAAGCGAGTGAGGGGATTTCCAAGCAGACACAGGCTCAGTCTGCTTCCACTTCTGAAGCTCAATGTAGCTCAGCATCGAGTCCACGTCACGTGGGCCTTTGTACTGACGGAACTCCGAGTCTTTTACGCTGGAAAGGAATATACAGGATTACCGCATTTACAGTTTTATGAATCACATACAGGTAGAGGCCATTTAATTAATTATTATTTATTTATACATACTCGTAATATTGCATATTTATTGTTCCGCCAAACTGTGAAAACAGTTTGTTGGGGAATGTATGCACTCCTTTAATAATGACTAGATATTAAAACATCCGTGAGGTGGAGCATAATAACAGTAGTCCTACCTCGTTTACATGCAGCTACTGCCACTCCTCGTGGCTCTGCACTATTTACTTCCCACTTGCAGTACACGAGAACAATGAATGGGGACCACGTATTGGAAAATATAGATTGGGATGCACTCCAGTCAGGTGGATATGACAGGTGAATAGTTGCGCTAGTAATGACTGGATGAGGAGAGCCGAATATTGTGTGCAGTGGCAAGTCTCGACTGATGGTATGGTAAGTTAAAGGACTCGAATTTACCCTCAAAATAGAGGTCTATACAAGATACAGTTTCAGGGTCTGAGGTCCAAACATTCATTTCTTTAAACTTGATATAATGGGCATGATGACGGATTTTGAAATCCGCTTCTATAATGTAGATTCACGTCTACTGTTTCCGAAAATAACATTATTTCAGCAATAAAATAACTTTTAACGCAAATTATACATTTTTTTTCTATCTACTTTGAATTATGCGCGAAAACACTCGCAGGTGTCATGGCGTCGCTTGTGACGTTACACCTAGGTAAACGTAGGTAGGTAAATCAATCGAAGTTCAAGCGACACGGTGATGTTTCATGAGGCGTGACGTCATTCGCTCTGATTGGCGTTTTAGTTAACATGGCCGAATGCAGTATTTTATACTTTTATTTTATTGAAAATATTATTAATCTCAATGTTTACATTAAAACTGGTTAATTTATTAGAATTCTTTCAACATATTTTTTTCTCTAAAATCATTTATTCTTTAATTCTTTAATACTGTCATCATGCCTATTGTAATTGTATGTGTTAACCAACTACCTAATAATTGTAAATGGAAACAAAGATTTATTAATTTATTACTCGTACTGGAATATGGTAGGCAGAGCTGTAACCAGGAACCGCCCGCTCAGGCCCGGCGATTTGATGATGTCGACGGCCGCCGCGCGCATTGCGAGCGACTTGCGTGTCGCGCGGGAGGAGAGCTCCCGCCACGCGGGCGCTAGCGCGTTGCATGCCGGGCACCATGGTGCGTAGCTGCAAATAAATCATACCATTTTTTAGCTCAAGGAAGAAATTTGCTAATAGCTTGAGTACTTATTGAAACAAGAGTTATGGTTTGGAGTTTGGACCACATCTGACCGAGCATACTCGTACGTCGCGTATCATCCGTAGTGTAAAGCAGATAGATACAATTACGTTAAACTTAGCACACTTGACCGGCCATCCGATAGTGCGTCGAGCCTATATCTTATTATTTTATTTATTTTTAAGGAAGATTAGAGACATTTTAAAAATATTGATGAAGTAATTAATACAACTAGAAAAATGATTATAATTATGCTAAGAATTTTTCATATAAATTATTTATTAGTAGACTAAAATAAAGTAGGAGATAATTCTCTTATCATAATTACAAAACATTTCAGTGGTAAAAATATACCCTCTCCAGGCTAAGCAAGCATGTAGTACTCTATAACATAAAAACCATCTATATAACACCATACATAGTTATACATACCATACATGGTACATACATACTTAGGAAAAAGATAATTTTATTGAATTCACATTTCGCTATAGTACAGTATTGTACTTATAGTGTGCTCTATGAACTTTGAAATAATTAAGAGTAATTTTGAAATAATTAAGAGTAATTTTGAAAAAATTCTCATAGAAAGATGATGGCAGATGAGTGGACAGGTCACCTGGTGGTGAGTGAATACTGTCACTCATGGACATTGGGGGTACATGCCGACATCAGTCGAGAATGAGAAACATTTGTGCACCCCTTGGAAAACATTATGCTCTCAATTTTATTTCTTTTAAGGATAGAGATATAGCTTTCTGGCATTGTTACAAACTTGACAACAAAACTTATAAGAAAAGCTAAGAATTAAAAATTTTAGAGGTGTGTTTTTATTTCATACATTTACAAAAAATAACATGCATAATTAATGTTAATTCATACCATATAAACCATAGACCTTTGTCTTGGCAATACACATTTGCATACAACTAAATATACATATAATTAATTTAAGTGGGTATTCCACATCATTTGTCTTATATTCTTATTCCCTTCTTGCTTACTTCCATGTAAGTATTTGTACATTTTTCGCGGTTCAATGTAAACAAGCGAAATTTGCCACCTATCCCTCCCTATTTTCCCAACCGATTCTCGAAATACATCTTAAATCTCCAAAGGTAGGCAGTGCATCTGGTCGAGTATCAATGTTTGTCATTCTGTAGCGATTGTTAACATTTACTGTGAATATCCATGGGTAAGAGTAGCCACTTACCACCAGGTGCACTGTATGCTCGTCTGTAGCCATCTCTCCATAAAAAAAATCTTTCTATATAAAAATTAAATACTATAATTAGTTAACAATAAAATTATTTTTCAAAAACTTCATGAGAAAGTTTAAAAAAGTGAACCTCATACAAGCAATCAAAAGCTCAAGCCATTAATTAAATTTTAGACTATCATTTTCTCTTATGTAATAAATAAATAAATGAAATTTTGTTAATTTAAACAACAAATTAACAGTGATTAACATTTCAAAGTAACAGCACATCAATATGTGTATTGAATAATGACTTCATTATCAGTGAATTTTAAGAACATGATGTCATGTCAATATCAGTTATTGATGTTGCAATTCAATATTTTTATCTTTCATTTATCTATACAGGTTGGAAAATATGAACGGACATGGAGGAAAAGTACATTAAATATTGAAGATATCAAATTTCACTCAAAGGAAACATTCTTTTGTTTTTTAAAATACGAATAACTGCATTCAAACATTTTTTAAAAAGCTTACCTGGCCGGGAATCGAACCAACTAAAAATGCAAAAAATAGAGTCACTATTTTATTGAACCAATCGATAGGGTCTATGATAAGGATAAAATCTCTCGAACAAATATTGTATCTTACAATTGAAGAAGACCTTGAAATCTAACAATTCATACCTATCGAATTAACCTGAAGGACACATACCTAGATAGATAGATAGATAACTCTTTATTGCACTAATTATTATTAATAGATGCACTAGATTATTATTATTATTACTAGATGCACTCTTTATTATTAAAAAACAAAAGGATATTTCCTTTGAGTGAAATTTGATATCTTCAACATTTAATGTACTTTTCTTCATGTCCCCTTTGTATTTTCCACCCTGTATAAGAGGAATAAACAATTAGCATATCAGCTATTCCAGGAATTTCTAAACTTGCTTTCTGTCCACTTTAGTAGAGAAAAGTCCTCTTAATGGTTTGATTTAAGCCCCATTTAATTGAGAAATAATATATATATCGCAGATTAATAATAAAATATGTTTTTTAATTAAGCCTTGGCAAATAAGGACATTGATAAATATTCTATTATACCTATTCTGTGATGTATGATTTTTATTTCATGTGAATTTAATTTGTGAAACAAACGAATTTAAAATTTTTAATCAAGTATGTTCATTTGGTTATATTTAAGTGGCAGTTCATTCTGGAAAGTTTAGTTTATCCTTTGTAACAAAAGTCCAGTAGAATTATTGTAAAAGGAGATGATTAAATTATTTCCTCAGGAAAAATTAGATCCCAATATGTATAATCGAAACTTTAAAAAGAAACCTCCATAGTGGGGATACAAATGCTAAATGAATCATAAATTATGCACAGTTATGTTGATTATGGAGCTATGAATAATTTACATCCTACTTGGTGATGCAATACAATACTATTCAATTCAGGTCAACTTTCAAATTATAGAATGACTAATTTTTTGACCAATAGAACTTAAAAAAACCTTTTTGTAACAAATTAAACATTGATAGAAGAGGTTTCGACTGCGTGAATAAAGGTCTGCATTAATTAGTTGAAGTCGTAGTTTCAACAAGATTTTTTTGTCATAAACCCATTGGATATTCAACAGATATTATAAGGAGTTTTATAAAAATGGGTAAGTGGAATTAGACACATCAAAACGGTTCTTTTACGGACCTTCACGACCTTGTGACTGGTTGTTGAACTTTTGACGGTGCTGTCTGCGACTAATTTTTAAACCTACGCCTCATTTACATGATTTACACGCTATAATTAACTTTTTATACATTTAGCGGACAGTATTATGAAGTGAAAATGTATGTGAAATAGTCCAGATGTAGTGTATTTTACGTGTAAAAGAAATTGACACGTTTATTTCTTATGCCGACACCGGCGATCAAAACAAAAATGTACTTACAATTCAACCATCCATTCACCCTCGAGGATTTGCCTCCAATTATCTTCATCTAAATCAACACTGGCACTGGCTAATCCCAAAAAACAACATGATAAAATCGAGAAATAAATGAAAAAATATGAAATTTGCGAAGTCTTGTGTAGGTGCGCCATGTCTGATTTTGTTTTAGTGTTGCTAGAAATTACAATAGTAATAATAAATGCGTAGACAATCCGAAAAACATTATTTTTACGCTTACTCAATTATTTTTTTCTTTGACATAAAATAAATAATTATGGGATTATTACAATATGCATGTCATATGGACATAGGTAATTTTTTTCCTTTATTATTATAGGCACAGAATGTTCATTGCCATCTAGTGTTAATTCAAACAAATCAAAACAAATGGTTTACTCGCCTGTCCGACAGATGTCAACATATGTATTATTTGGATAATGTAAACGTTTTTATCCGATTGCGGAGACAGAAAAGAGAATCATTAAGATGTACAGTCGTATCTTTGTTTTTATGCATTGGATTCTGGGTAGAATTAGATACAAGCATAAGCGTTACGCTGCATATGAGAATATGAATCAATTCAAATGCAAAATCATAGAGTAAACCCGGTTAAAAAAAACGAGTTTCCTTAACTTGTAGTACAGTCAGTCATCCTGACTAACAATCTCAAGTTTACGCAGAGTAAGTACCTACCTTAAAGGGCTAATAATAATTTATTTAAAAACTACATCACCTATGACATCAACGTAATCAAGATGAATAGATTGACATCTTATTAAAATTTGTTGAAATCATGCCCGTTAAAGGTTCATTTGGGTAAGATACACAAAGAGAGTTTCTCGAACGGTTCGGCTGAGAATATTGTAACGATTCTTGTATGCGACAAAACTACATAGGTAAGTAGGTACAAGTCTAGCCTGCAATTGTTCACGTGATGATAAAAACTCGATGATAACATCATGATAACAGTTCAGATGAACTGTTATCATCAGAAGATGATAACAGTTGTTTATAGGTACTAGCTTTTCATCGATGTTCGAGAAACTCTCCTCGTGTACCTAAATGAGCCATAATTCAGACGCTTGCGCTGTGGTAAAATATTCATCTACAGAACGACTGAAGCCACGGATTCGGAGTTAATTGACATGATGTTACGTACTTTTTTATAAGTACCTATATAAAAATATGCGATAAATTGTATATATTGTATTGTATTGTAAATTGTATTGTATATTTATTGTACGAAAAATTTGATAAAAACTAAAAAAGGCTAGATGGCAAGTCAACAGTTTCTATACAGACCGTTTTTAAAGAACAATCAATAAATCTCCTACTGAGTTAGTTCTGTAGGGTAGGGTGCTATAAGCTTAACGCACTTTTTTGATCAACTGTTTTTAAAAATAAAAATTACGCATTTATCAGATATATTTTTTTTATGTACGAAAGCGGCAGACGAGCATACAGTCCACCTGATGGTAAGTGGATACTGTCGCCCATAGACATCCGCGATACATGCCAACATTCGTCCAAAATGACAAACGTTGGCACGTCCCCGGATAGGCTGCCTACCTTTGGAGCTATAGGAATGGATTTGGAGAAAGGGTTGGGAAAATGGGAAGGGATAGGATGGGAATGGGCTCTGACACATCTCACTCACTACCGAAACACGTACGTAGGTACATTAGGGAAATAAGATAAAGTGGGAAATGCAGTACATTTCAAGGTAGTCTTCTGTGAGGGAGGGGTAACGTGGTCAGTCGAGCTCACCCAGCGGCTGTTGGATTGCAGCGTGCACTCTCCACCTCAATAAATCCAATTATTATGAATCCTAAGGTACTTATCTGGCAACAAATCAATATACCTATTCTTTAGTGAACAAATATTATCAGTCTTTGTATAATTATCATTAACTAACAATTAAAAAAAGGGGACTGCCCAAATTTAGGGTAAGGTTGCTTTAGTCGTACCACAGCCTAAGTCGTACTCCAATAATATCTGATCTCATGTTAATAATAAATGACATCTAATGGTGTAAATTTGAACTATTTAGTCGTGCGAGTAAACAACAACAAGTGGGCGGCCCGCCGGCTATCGTGGCAGAAAAAATATTAAAAAGTAAGTTTTGTTACTGTTTTCATTAAAATTTCTCGCTCATTTGTAAGCCATTCCAAAAAAGAATATGATGATACAGTAATTTTTTTGATTCATGTCTATTTTCGTAGTATTTTGCCATTCATTTAAGCATAATCAAACGGTAGAATATTTTTCGGTTATGTCAGTGATTTTGGTTTAAAACTTTGAAGGTCTCGCGGCTTAAATCGTACCTGCGGACAATTCGTTACTCGTACCGGTACGACTTAGGCATTGATGTAATATTTTTACTAATTCACAATTATTTTTTCAGCTGATCAATAGAAAATTATGACAAAAAGAATTTACAATACTTGGAAGCAAGAGGATATGGATGAAGCTTTACTGAAACATCGGAATGGTGAAATTGCATTTAATGAAGCATGTAGAAGATATAACATACCAAAGCCTACACTACGACGCCATTTGAAGGGTTTGAATAAAAGAACTAAATTTGGAAGACCGAATGATATGACAGCAGGCATGGAAGATGAATTAGCACAGCATGTAATTAATTTAGAGTCTAGTTTCTTTGGATTAACTATTACTGATTTAAGGAAGCTTGCTTACCAACTTGCTGAAAAATATCAATTACCTCATCGCTTCAACAAGGAAAAAAAAATAGCGGGCAAAAAATGGTTTTACAGGTTTATGAAAGACCATCCTACTTTGTCCTTGCGTGTTCCGGAGGCAACATCGATGGCAAGAAGTAAGGGTTTTAATAAAGAGCGTGTTTATAAGTTTTTTGATAAGTATGAAGAAATACTGGATAAACACAAGTTTACTGCCGAGCGAATATACAATATGGATGAAACTGCATTATCCACCGTCCACAAACCTTCCAAAGTCATTGCTCAAAAAGGCAAACACCAAGTGGGTGCAATCACAAGCGGAGAAAGGGGTCTAACTACGACAGGTATATGTGCGATGAATGCAGCAGGCGAATTCATTCCACCTATGTTGATATTTAAGCGCAGCAGAATGAATGACATATTAAAAAAAGGAGCTCCGCCAAACACAGCATTTGGATGCTCGAAAAATGGATGGATAACATCGGAACTATTTGTCCAATGGCTAGAACATTTTATAAAATATACTAAATTAGAAAAAAGCAACCAAAAACAAATGTTACTTTTACTGGATGGTCATAGCACACATACCAAAAATTTAGAAGCTATTCAGCTGGCTCGTGATTACGGTATAATCATGTTATCATTTCCTGCTCACACAACACATCGACTACAGCCATTAGACATATCATTCTTTAAATCACTAAAAAACAACTACAATGAAGCGGCATTTTCTTGGCTACGCTCAAATCCTGGCAGTGTTATAAAACAGGCTAACATTGCAGAACTTCTTGGTAATGCATACCCTAGATCGGTTCGTATGGACATATCACTAAATGGGTTTAGAGCAACAGGCTTATGGCCATGTGATAGAAATGTCATCAAAGAAGAGGATTTTGTAGCTTCTGTACATATTATTGAACAATCAGACCAAGAATCCGCTGATGCAACTGAAGCAACAGCGCGACCCAGAATTACATTGTCACCGGCCAGAGTTGCATTGCCACCCAGAGTCGTGACGCCACCAAAAATGGCAACGCCACCTAGGATTGCAACACCACTCAATGTCCCACCCGGACCTTCAACAATATCTCAAGAATCTGCACCTGAACACAATATTGCAACAGTTGATGATATTAATAGTCAACAAATAAAGTCTTACTTGAACACTTTATCTCCTAATAACAACAGTTATCAAGAAAATGAAGAATGGGACTGAGGCAACAATAGAATTAACCTCAACTCCCTATAAACATGAAATAGAAGCCAAAGAAAAGGCAAATAAAAGGAAGAAACCTATACTGGACTTAAAACAAGTTAGAATAGAAAAAGGGATGCAGAAAACTATAAAAAAAAGAAAGATAGTTAAAAAATGTAACAAAGATAAAAAAACAAAAGACAAAGAAACTTGGTTATGCCAACTATGTAACGAAGATCGTGAAGAAAACATGATCCAGTGTATTAAATGTAAGGGTTGGGTACATGACCTATGTGCTGGCGTGGAAAGAAAGATAAACGAATATATTTGTGATATCTGTGTTCAAACCAATTGATTTTCTATATGGTATGCCAAATAATTATTTCTTAAGAATTTATATTTTGTTTCGTATGTAGGTACTATAATTTACAAATAATTTTAACTTTGAAGACTGTGATGATTCCTTAGAGAAGAAAAATGTGACTTGATCTCCTAAGAAAATATGTGTTTGTAGTTTTTAATTGTTATTATGATTTCTTATGTTCTTCTATAAATTTATGATGTCGTCGCTAACGCCTTATTCTAAGTACGACTTAGGCTATAGGAGGTACGATTTAGGCAACCGGGTGCCTAAATCGTACCGAAGGTACTTTTTCGAAAGACGTTCAAATGACTATTTTCATAAAAGATTTTTGTAGGTTTATGAAAGCGGGTTAATAGCTTAATAAATAAAGCTCCAGAGGACGCAACAAATTTTGTTTAATTTAAATTACCTTAAAAATTACAGTAATTTTCCCTTAGGGGGTACGACTTGAGCAACCTTACCCTACATATCCATTACACACCCATTATAGTGTGTAAAACTGTGAGAGGGATAAGATGGCGCAATTACTTATAAACTAATTATTTGAATTGAAGGTAATTATTGAATTGAATTGAATTAATCCGTTGAATTGGAAGCTTAAATCCGAAATCATCCTGATGGATCCTGAAGGTGCGCCATCTAATAGCTCTGCCTTCATCCTCTTTCTTCCGAATATAAAACGCAGGAAGAATAAACTGGCCAGTTGCAGACACTGCTGACTATAAAGGGCAAGCGCGCTGTTAATAAACTAGACAGCACTGTTTATAGACAGCGCTGTAGGCAGCTTGTTAGGAACAGTGGAGATGCAGGCATCTCATCCATGTTCTACATAGATTGGGGCGAAAAGTTGTATTTATCTATAAAAGCTGACAAATTTATATAAAAGCGTGCTACCTATGGTTACGTTAAACCTATTGCTCGTGCAATGCTTGTGGGTGTCGGTTGTCTAAGGGTGACGTCTGGGTGGCGTTTTAAAAACCCACGCAACCACTCCTTTCCTGCAACTTTAAACGATGGGGGAGTCTTAAGTTTTTCTGCATATTCATATGCTTCATTTCTCAAGTTTTTGCTGTGAAGCCAAAAATATTTCGTCCAATATCTTGAAGTGTTCACTAAAATATTTTTCGAATTCAACCTGAAATGTCCGATCAAATCTGCCAAGCTTTGTCGCACATTGTGTTTGTTGTGGGCGGAATCATAATGTACACTGCCATCCCTAAGGATCGAGCTACTGTCCTTCTACTTTCTCCATCATCAATACGCCTACGAGCCTCATTGAGAATTGAGGGTGAACAAACTTGGAGATCAGTTTTTGTCTCTCTACTTGACATTCTGAAACGAATGCAGTCAGTATTAACCTTATACATCCCTAAAATGATGGAAAACAATCATTATTTAAGTTAAAAGTAAGCTTCGGTATCAATGCGAACATCGCGGCACTACTGCCATCTCTTAGAAAATAATTGAACTCTCTTGTCCTAGGTCGAAACAAATGATATTGCGGTCAAAAAATAATAAAGTAGTGTAATTCTATCAGATTTTTAAAGAGTAATGAAGATATTGAAGAAGATTAAGATCTAAAGGTAATAAAAACTTTAAACTCACCTGGACTGTTCGTTTACAATCGTTTCGCAAAATTTTTTCGCGAAGACCGACTTTGACAACAAATGAGACACAACTGAAGTTAGCTACGCATTTCTCATCGTTGTTTTGTTATGAATGACGTATACGCAATCTTCACCACCCTACCCTACGCCTTTCTACCACTTTCGACTTACAGCAGTGTAAGAAAAACGATGAATCTCTTGATGATTGTTTATGTTTTCAGTATTTAGTACCGGAATATAACAAGCCATTGTTGTAGAAACATTTTATAGTAAGTTTTCCGAGAGTAGATTGATGGTGAAATTACCACTCTAAAACTTTGGAGTAGTTATCTCACTAATTGGTGAGATTTTCAGACGATAAGTTGCCACCAAAGCTAACAAATAATAAAAAAAAATTAAAATAGACTGCTAAGATAAGTGTAATAAGATAATAAGCTGGAAACATTATGTGAGCCGATCACAGCGCCGCGTTTACGGGACTTTTGTGGAGCCTATTGTAGGTAGGTACATATCATTGCTTGTGAGTGAACTCAGAATGATGATCATAATTTATGTTTTCAGGCTTCGAAAGTAGTGGCAGCCTGCCAAATTCATAACCTCTCCTTTTTGACTTCACTGTAGTAGACGTGTAGGTACTAAAACACTATAAAAATAGTGTTTTAGTGCGTCACGTCTCAACTATCGACATTTGATGTTGGTGTAGTTTGCATTCACCTTACTAGGGCTTCGCCACGCGCGGCTTCGTCTACAATCGATCGAGGTCGCGGGTTTGAGACCCGATTCTTAACTTGTACCTTTTTCTATTATATAATTCAATTAGTATTTAAAAATAGTATAATAAGTCTCTCAAAATTAGTGGAGATCAGTTTTAGGGGTTGTTCATTAATATCCAGTTTTAGGGGTCGTTGTTTATATTTCTGAAAAAGAATTTTGTATAACTAAAAATATCGACTCTTTATACATAATGATAAGCACTGTATGTTTGTATACGAATAGAGTGACAGCTGTGGTGATCAGCGGTATTAGTTGTCCTGTAACACTATATAGATGCGAATGCGCTGCCGACCTTATAGAATTCCATTTACGATTTTTTTGAAGAGCCTTATGTTGTAGCGTAACGGAAATACCTGGCGAAGCAGCTCGTTCTATTTATATTCTGCTTTAAACCAGCATAATAAACATTTTAGTTATAAAACTGTTTGTCGACCGCATGGTGAGCGACAGACACTTGTCTGAAGCATCCTAGAAAGAAGGTAACACAGAAACACAGAAAGAAGGTAACATCCTAGGGTGAAAAAGTTGAATCATGTTGATATATTTTTTTTAGAAAATCTTTAGAATATGCAGAAGGATGTAATGTCCCTCTGAACTTTGAGATGTTTCAAACCACCTCTGAGAGTGTAATCGTCAACAATTGGGAACACGTGGTTGAACTGAGTCATACCACCCCATCAGCCTGTTATTCCTCACCGCTGGTCACGGGCCTCTCCCAAGCGCCGTCACCAAACGTGGTCTTCCGCTCTCCTCATGTAATCGTTGCCGGCGATTTTCTTGAAATTATCAGTCCACCTGGCCCGATGGCGTCTCACGCTACTGGCTCATTTACACAAGTAGAGTTTCTCGAACACAAATTTTCTTTTATAGTAAGAAGGTAATAGACGACGATACAATCCACCTAAATGGTAAGTGAATACTGTCGTCCATGGACCTTTTGCCCTGTAGGAATTGATTTGGAGCTTTAGAAAAGTGCTCTCTAGAAATAGCTTTAGAAAAAGGAGTTAGATGGGTAAAATGGGTAGAGATGGGATAGGACGGGATGAGAATGGGCTGTGGCATACCTCACTCAATATCGAAATACGTAACGTACATTGGGGAATAGGATATAGTGGGAGATACAGTACATTTCATGGTAGTCAGTATTTATATTCATGGATTGGATTGCAGCGTGCAAAAATCTTGAATATAATGCTAGTATAACAACACACACACATTACAACATACCAAACATGACAACCATTTATACTATGAACGAAAACAAAAATCTGAGAGGACACTCACTTAAATTCGCAACTGTGCCGACTACAAGCAATCCTAGGAAACACTTTTTGCCCAACCGTGTAGTGAAAGACTGGAACAAATTGCCAGAAACTGTTATTAGTGCCCCCTCGGTGAACTGTTTCAAAAATAGACTGGACAATCATTTAAAAAAAGTGCAACAAAACAATGTACACGCATCAGCTTAAAGCTGCTAGTGTATCGGAAATAATAATAATAATAAACAACTGTTATCATCATCTGAGCACTGTTATCATCGAGTTTTTATCGTCATGTGAACAGTTGTAGGCAAGAATTGTATGTAATTTTGTTACGTACGAGACTCGAACCTGGCCCGAACCGTTCGAAAAACTCTTCTTGTGTAAATGAGTCTTAAGTCTCCCGGTACATGGTCCCCATTGGAAAACTGTAGGGTGATTAGGACATAACCTCCCAATGAATGGAGTCAAATGGATCTAATTGATACTACGGTCCATCGACTTAGAATTGTGAGCAATAGGTACTCCATATTCACTACAATAGATATGGACACTCTGATGTCTTCCTCAGATTAAAAAAAGATGGTCGGATCTTCTGAATGACCTGATGACCTCTTATTTCAGAATGTCTCGGAGACACATTTCTCTATAGACAAATTGTATTTTGCGTGTAGTTTGTGTTCATAGTTTTTATCTATGAATTACTGAATGAGTCTTACGACACTGCACAATTAGTATAGGTATTATGTACGCGTATGTGCAATTAGGTGACGTGTTATTTAATATTTTAATTAATTATGTTCGTGCGATACAACCGTAATCTATTAATTTCAATCTATAATTTGATAAACAACAAGTACGTATGAATGGCTTGATATGCAACACGTGTCAATTCGTTACGCTTTTTTTTTTAATTTGATATTTTATCATGATCTTAATAATTATAGTGGATATGCCTTTTTAGAATCGACATTTTTGTTTCTGTGTAGCATTTCATCCAAAAATTTCGTGCTCGCCATATAATGAAATCCTTGGAGCCGCATAGATGGCCAAGAACTGCTCACAGGAGAAGTCATGTCATTCTTCATTCGTTTCATTCATCATCAGTCCTCATCAAGTTATTATTGACAAAACCTGTGGTAATGCATGCGTAAAGCTCGGTGTGCTGAACAGAGCGAAGCGGTACTTCACCCTGGGCAACCCCTTATGTTTTACAAAGCTCAGGTGAGGCCTCATATGGAGTATTGCTCTCATCTCTGGGCCGGCGCACCGAAATACCAATTGGACCCATTTGACTCCATCCAACGACGTGCTGTTCGTATTGTCGACGATCCCACTCTCACGGGCGGTTTAGAACCCCTCAGCAGACGGAGAGACGTTGCGTTTCTCTGTGTGTTCTACCGCCTGTACAATGGGGAATGCTCTGAAGAATTGTTTAATATAATTCCCACCTCGGATTTCTACAACCGCACCTCCCGTCACAGAAGTGCGGTCCATCCGCATTTCTTCGATACGGAGGTGTCGCACACTGTTCGGTCCAAAAATTATTTTATACCGCGAACCCGTAGGCTGTGGAACGAACTGCCTCAAGAGGTTTTTCCATTATACTACGATATGTGGTTCTTCAAGAGAGCTGTAAATAGGATTTTGCAAAGTCGGCGGCGTACCCGCATACCTCCTGGTGTAGCAGGTGTCCATGGGCGGCAGTAACACTTACCATCACGTGGGACCGCTTGCTCGTCCACCCACTAGTCTATAAAAAAAAGAAAAAAAAATCCGTAATAGGTGCATACGTTTTAGAAAAACAGTGTTTAGACAGTGTTTAGTGTTTACAGCGTCATAATTTTGGAACTACTGAGAGTTCATGAGTATTTAGCTCATCATTAAACTTACAAATTTTTCCCGCCAAATGTCATATCAATCCTGTATAAATGAGCCTTACAGTCGTCTATAAATTTCGATATATATTTTCTCTACATCTCAACTAAGAGAGACCAGCTGAATTTAAATGTCTATAGTTGAGATGAAGAAAAGATATCGAAAGTTGCTATTTTTGTAATACGTAGATCTATTTATAATCTCCCTAAAAATCAATATCACACAATATATTTTCTTTTGCAAAATTACAGAACTAGTATGAAATTGAAACAAGTGAATTCTGGAACAAATCCAGATTTGGCGTCGGCGGAAAATTACATTTTTACCTACCAATGATATTAATAATAATAATGTAATTACAATAGAAATCTATCCATTCAAGTCCAAAGGTGGGCCGAGAACGTTAAGCATTTAAATAAATAAATTGATATCGATCAAATCCACTATGACACTTGTCAAACATCAAAATATTTTACGCGCGCTTTTTGTGTGATACGTCACATTCATGTCTAAAATTAGGGTTGGCAAAATTGTTAGACTATACGATCTTGATCAGGTATTAAATACGGAAAATATTTTAATTAACTAATAACTAAATAATTTAATTCTTTAACATCGACTTTAATATTTCGTTACCTTTTTAGTCATTTAGATTCCTATCCTATTCATGTTGATAAAAACTTTTGATATTTATGTTGGTCCTGCTCTATTGTCAATCATATCCCTCCTGCAACTCTTTACGACATCGACACACAAAGGAGGTTAGGTATAGTCAGCCGTGGGTCTAAACAAGCTGTAGATGATGATGATTTAGGTAGGTAAAAAAATTGCTAAAAACAAAAAGATATTTAAATTCTTGGAAAAAGTATCGTAAAATGTTTATGTACTCAAAATTATGAACGGAATACTTAAAATTTGTTCATACCTACGAGTACTTTTGCTTACATTTTGAAACTTGCTATTTTTTTAAATATTAGACTTTTAGAAAATTTGACACTGGGCTATAAGCCCAGTGTCCTATATAAGGAAATGTATACCACATTTCCTTTTCTGTTTAGAGCTTGTTTTCTGCTTGGAAAATTTCTGTTGGGAGCAGGACTCTTCTTATAATATTTTTTTTTTATTCTACTGTGCTTGAAATTTTACTAATGTGATCCATGATTATGCAAGTATTCAAATATATGTATTTAAAAGAAAAGTACGCGATGAAGACATTTAACATTTTCTTTTGCCAGCCCTACAGCGTGCCCTACTTCGAATCGAAAATCGAACGCGCCGGCCTGTCTATGGTAAATGTTTTATTTTTTTAATTTTTAAACCGCATGGAAGCCTCGAAGTGGTTGTTTATTTTCGTAAGAATAATAGCATTGTCTGTGGACAAGTTCGTCTATATCTTGATCAATACGGTGGAATTTGGGAGCATGTTTGTGGTACGTAATAGTTTTTGTAGGTGACAGTGCGTTTTTGAAACACTGCTTTGGTCTCCGTGTTGGTCCACCGGGACTTTACTGATACACTGATAAGTTACATATTTTTTCTGCATGTTATAACTGAAAAGGCAATAAGTAA
This sequence comes from Sesia apiformis, assembly GCA_914767545.1. Taxonomy (NCBI): domain Eukaryota; kingdom Metazoa; phylum Arthropoda; class Insecta; order Lepidoptera; family Sesiidae; genus Sesia; species Sesia apiformis. The sequence goes on from OU611973.1 coordinate 7,866,025, forward strand.
TTCATTGATGCAATAGAAATTTCACTTTAGACAATACAAAAATATTAATAGAAGAGGATGGTGGTAACATTAAAAGTGAAAACAGTTCATTACAGTTCATTTTTAAGAAGAAATATCATAACTTTTTACTTAGGTATTTGTCCAATCTCACGAAACAAAGATAAAATTATCAGCTAAAAAGCTTAATTATCATATTGCCTCATAATTTAATTTTCATAAAAGTATTCTTATAGCGCTATACGAGATAATTGGCACTTTAGCATCGTTAAAGCTTAACTTTAAAATGGTGCAAAACCAGTCGCTTTAGATGAGACTTATAAAAATAGGTCCGGTTTTGGAATGCTAAACAAAAAAGTACATTTATCGATCAGTGTGGCACTGGTCGCGTCTGATAGAGCTCACTCTGCCATAGTAGGTTTAATCCATATAGCACATACTAGTGCTCATTAAAAATTGTAAAACTTACAATTGTGTGATTTGTTGCAGGTAAATTTGACGAATGCTCGACTATGGCGCCCTCGCATGCGGTACGTAATGCATAAAAATGGCTTGCAAAGACTCGGACAGCAAGACAGAGAGATGTCGGTCCTTGCCCAGCCCCTTTGACCACGGCGGAACGTGTTCGTCTCCATAGAGAGCGCGTTAGATTGACGCAAGCGCGTGAAGTGTGCGGCGTGCTCAAACGGCGCAGGGCAGTCTCGAGCGTCACATCAGGCCCCCAAGCCCCGCTAGCCACCGACCCAACCACTGCCGCAAAGTAACAAAAGCGAGCATGCAAAATAACAAAATAAACAAGTCCACTGCCAATAAGTAACGAGCTCGAGTAAGCCCATTAACTGTAACATAAGTTATGAATATGCGTGAATAAATGTAAGTTGTGTATTTGTTTGATTACATAATTTCTGTACCCTAGTGTCCATACACTCCCCGCAGCACGCACAAGACGTTTCATGTACTCGTAGTCCGCTGCGGCTGCGTCCTCGTTACACTTTTTGGTGGAGGATGAAAACCTTGTGCATTCCTTAATGGCCTCTGATATCCAATATCTTTTTTCAGGTCTTGGCAGTCCATAGCTTATTTTTTAATTAATTATTTAAATTTTAATCCACAGACAAAATGTACAAAAGGCGGACGTAATGCCTTATACATAATGTAAAAATTGTTGGAGCGGAATGAACTTCTCTTCATGACACAGGGAATTCCAGTGTGAGCACTAGGACTAGGACCAGGAACGCGCCGCTAAAAGTGGAGCTGCGGCAGCTAGAGTCCAATTATTGGTCTAGCAAATTTAAGACCTATAAGCTCCGCATTGCTGCAGTTCATCAAAAGCTGTTCCTCAGTCCTGACTTTTGGCCAGAGGAGGTAGTGTTCTGACGCTTACAGCAGTGAGGGCGAGCAAGAATAATCGTTATTAATAGTTAAGTTTATTATATTATATGCATGGACCTTAATAAATCCATTATATATTTTATGGACCTTAGTTGTCTCTAATAAATACTAATATGTCGACGTGTTTCGGGCTCTAATACAACCCATTCTCTAGACAAACATGAACCAACTCGACCAGTTAGATATATCATAGGTTTTAATCCTGCCTGAATTTTTTTTTTCTTGTTCATTGTTTTACACCTACGTTATTTGCAAAGTAGATACTTAGCGTGTCTACAGATTTACGATTTTTAATATTGCGTTTCAGTCGCGTCATTTGCGATTTAGTAGCGTGGCGAAATCTTGTGGATTACCTAGTATTATTTTTTTTTTTATAGAGAAGAGGGCTCGTCCGTAAGCGGTCTCACGTGATGGTAAGTGGCTACCGCCGCCCATGGACACCTGCAACACCAGGGGGCATGCGGGCGCGCCGCCCACCTTGCAAAATCCTATTCACAGCTCTCTTGAAGAACCCCATGTCGTAGTTTAATGGGAAGACCTCTTGAGGCAGTTCATTCCACAGCCTGTGAGTATATGTGATTGAATCATCCCCTGAGGTAATCTTTAGAATAGCACCACCGTATCTCTTCGTGTGGCTGTCGTGGCGAGTAAGGGATAACAAAGCCGCTACCACAAATCCTGAGGAACTACACCACCCCTAAAAGAGTGGACTCGCCAAACTGCCTGGCTAGCGTGTCGTTTTAAGGCCATACAACCTTCGTGCACAATGTGCATTTGGTACACGGTTCTAAATAGATTTAACACTGTCAAGGGGGTGCTAACTGGAAATACATGTCATGTCCTTTCAGTTTTCAGGTAAAGGAAAAAAGAAGTAATAGAGATTGATTGCTTGAACCTAAAATATAATCGTTGGCATTTTTATGTGTGAGCGGGACAGTAGATCACACATTAACAATGTGTCACTTAAATAGCTCATTGACAATGTAATATTGACATGTTGCGACTTTTTCTGTAATTATGGAGATAGTAAAAGATGCATCTATAATGCCAAAGTTAAAATTGTAATGTAATTGTGTCGCCTTGAAATAGCTCGGTTATATTGATAATGTGTAGATGTTCTTATGTTGTAATGTGATGAAGAAAGCGTCTAGGTAACATATTTGTGTGTGGCTCTATGATAAACAGTGCACGTTCATGAATCAGTTGAAACTAATCCCAGAACGTGTTTTGAGAATGGAACGTAATTAATAATGAAATTTAATCATAATTTTTGTTGAAAAACAGAATCAAACATTAAGCCATCCCGTCCACCTGTCACGAGCGGCGACGTAACCTCGAATCGAACTGTCAAATCTCAACAGAAATACGACACACTTGTCAAATTGTTATTTTTTTCTTGAGGCTTTGATGGCATGGATTCGAATTTTCGGCCAGCCACAGTTGTCAAATTAGACGCCGTGTGTTCGATATTTAACACTTTGACACTGGCTGCTAATCCTCCCAACAATTATTTTTTTCTTTTTTTCTCTTCTCGTTGCGTCTCGAGTGTCATGACCGCCACGAAATAATCCTTTTAAACGCGGGCTCTTAGTAAATAACTTGCATCGTATTTCTCAGCTTTAGATACTCTCGTTTTGAGTAAAAAAATGTAATCAGAAACTGGGCATTTTAAGCTAATTTCTGATGTTTTGTTGCTAAAGTAGGAATTCATAAATTGTGGATAATCCGTCTTATTTTCATAAGTAGTGTGGCAACGGCGTATCTGGGCGTAAATTCAAACAATGTTAAAGATAACATAAACAAAAGAATTTTGATTTCTTTCTAGCTACGATTTTCTTGGAGGCTGTCTCTAATGTTATATAGTTATATTATTAGTTTAATATGTTTGTAGTTTTTATCTATACCTAGATGCTTAAACTCTCCTACATTTGTAAGTAATATGTCTATAGATCTATACTATCCATCCATGTAGGGGGCGAGTGCATGCTTTATTCCCACAGCCACTGGGTGCACTCGACTGACCACGTTACCCCTCTGTCACAGAAGACTACCTTGAAATGTACTGCATTTCCTACTTTACCCTATTTCCCCAATGTACGTACGTTCTTCGGTAGTGAGTGATGCGCCATAGCCCATTCCCATCCCATTCTATCCCTCCCCAATTTCCTTAATCTGCAAAGGTAGGTAGCGCATCCGGGTGCATGCTAACGTTTGTCATTCTGGACTGATGTTGGCATGTGTCGCCGATGTCTATGGGCGACAGTATCCACTTACCATCATGTGGACAGTATGTTCGTTTGCCGCCTTTTTTCTATAAATAAAAATACATAATATGTAGAATACCTATGGATGTAAAAAATAAAGTTGTAGACGTACCTGCAACAGGTTCTAGTGGAATCCATGAAAGACAGTAATTGCGAATACTTACTTGTCATTCTGTGATGTGTGTCTCTCTGTCAAATTTTATAATTTATATGCATTTAAAAGAAAATAATTACTATGAAAATTTTCACATGCAATTACCTACATTGTAACATGTCAAGTCACCTTTGACTTGAGAAGTGCTAGAGACACAGTACCCGTGTCAAATAGAAAAAGAACTTCCCAAGTTTGTTCATTGTAAAAATTACTGCCAATTCATTGATCAACGATAAATATGTGTATCATTCACATTGCGACAGGTGACACCCCTTGCATGCGATGTCACTGACATTTGAATCGATCGAATCCACACCTTTTGAATTTATTTTTTATTACGTTCGATTTTTGAAATATTTTGTAGGCGTATTATTTTTTTAAATTCAAAATTGGAAGCTTTCTAGTTCAGTGTGGCCACGTTCAAAATGCATTTGTCGTGTAATCCCCCGGGGATATGGATTATTATTTTTTCTATCAATTATTTTTTAAACATTGTCGCGGGCGTGGGATATGGGCTGATGGAACGCGGAGTATTTTATACGGTTTATTAATTTTGTGTCGGCCATTGTTGTGCTCAGGTTTTGTGTCAATGATTGACACTCAAATGACATATTTGGTTTCTATTTACCTGCTACTTACTTTCACTAGTTTTTTAAAAAAAAAATATTTACGAACATAAATCCACAGCAAATCAGAAATGTGAACTTATTATACACGTACATGCAAATTAGGCTTATTGCCAAAAAGGAGTAAGGTCTCTTATTTAATTTCGTTTTCCTTTGTCTTGTATTCTAATTTTCTTTCTCGAGTTCAAGATGCTTGGATCTCATTTTTTGTTTACCTTTGCTTTGGTGTCCGTCTTTCGGCATATTCGGTGGTGGTGGTAGCAACTAGAACTAGAACTAGAGAAAATGGGAACGCAAGTCGTTACTATTTTCTTTAGTTCTTACTGCGCACCCGTCAGTCTCATTTCTTTTTTAATCAGTCACCAGCCCTTTTATCGTCCACTGCTCGAGTCCAGTGCATGGGGAATGAATGGCCTTAAAATGCCACGCTCTGGCTGCTCTTTTATACTTGGTTTAGCTTCCCAGAGCTTGTGATAGCCGTCTTTGCTATCCCTTAGATTTTTTTAGCAATGTTTTGTAATTAATTGTAATTGTAATGAAAAATTTTAGACATAAGTTCATTCGATTTTTAAGCGGCGAATATACCTACTTTTTAATGCAAATAAGTGGGTAGGTATTACAACAGGTCGAAGGTATATAGCATTATTTCATACGTATTCTAAGCCATATGAAAGATCTAGTCCATTATTAATAACTGTAAGAAATAAACCGCCGCGTCACGTCTAATCTCAAACCGAATCGACATGCCCGAAACCTTGTGTGGGCTTCACAAACGGACTTGTTGTCTCCTGGGACGCATGTGCCATAGATAATAGATGAAGCTGGTTTCATTTGTTGTCTATCGCGTAGGCAGGTGTATCTATATAGGTATCTAGAACAGTGATAGTCCAGTGGAAATTTTCCTCGATTCTCTTGGGTTACAGATTATACAATAATAATTTATGTCGGACATAAAATATCCACACTTGTTAGTAACAATTAAACTTATGAATTAGTGTTAGCACACTTGCACGAATGAAATAAAAATAAAACAATAATCGATTCTTATTAATTTCCAATTATCATAACTTGATTGTAAGGAGAGCTTAGTGAGAAAAATGGGATGACATAGAAATAAAAATGAACATACTATACCAACTGTCTATGTCTCTCCACTGCCTGTATATATGTTTCTGTCGAAGCTTGTCACCATAAACACCATCTTCGATTCTTCTCATCATATATCATATGATATAGGTCTAAAACATATATGATACTTTTTATGAATCATATTGTAGGTATGTATTGATTGGTGAACGTGATAGATTAGGTTAATTGTGGCAACGGCGTGCGGTCCTCGATGCCGGATATCTAATGGAAACATTTTTTATTATTATTATGAACTAGCGACCTCGTTTAGGTGTCCTAGGTAATCCAAACACAACTTATTTCCATTTATGTGTACATATTAGTTTAGTAAGAGCAAATGAACCTGTTTGTTTTCACCTTAGAAACATATCTGTTTGGTTTATATCGTTCCAGCGCGTTTGGCGGCTGTAAAGGATTGATAACGATTCTTATGATTACAATCAGAATTTTGCCATCCATAGAAAAGAAGACACAAGTCAATTTTGATGACATTTGAGATAAATGAAAAAAAAACTATTGTCTATGCATTTGTATATTTTTCATTTCGGAATTTAACTTTACTTATGTTTTCCATAAAATGTGATTAGGGAAAGGATGGCAGAATTTTACAAGACACAACCCCATATGGGGTTCCAATTAGACATGTGTAATCATAGTTCATTGATGTCATTTTATTCACTACTTCACACTGAAGGAATTCACTTTATTCATTCTTCAGTTCGTTGGTGTAAGTACTTTTAATAGATCTTACATGCATGACATGTTTCGGTGATTCTGTAAGATCATTTAATTTAGATCAGGGATACTCAAAGTTATATTATAGGCAGGAAAAAAGATAATTCCTATTAAAGGGTATTTATTGCACATACAATTTATACATTGAAATTTACTGCATTTCCTACTTTATTGTATACTTTACTGTCGGTAGTGAGTGAGATATGCCAGAGCCCATTCCCATCTCATTTTATCCCTACCCATTTTCCTAACCATTTCCCAGAATCCATTCCTTAATCTGCAAAGGTGGGCGGCGCATCCGGGCGCGTGCCAACGTTTGTCATTCTGGACTGATGTTGGCATGTGTCGCGGATATCTATGGACGACAGTATCCACTCACCATCAGGTGGACTGTATGCTCGTCTGCCGCCTTTTTCTATAAAAAAAACTATTAATAGTCCTTTGGTACTAGAACTGTCACGATGCAATAAGTAGGTTCAAAATCACATGTCCATTGAAACAGTAAAAAAAATAGATGGTACTGTGAAATTAGGTTGGTAAATTATCGGTGGCGACCGAGGTGCCGTGTCGCTGCCGTGTCGCTGCCGTGTAGCTGCCGTGTCGCACAGCGATGGAGGGCAGGAAATTTAATTGTTTAAGTGAATGTGGTCTACATTGTTGGAAATGTAAAACTACATATTTCTGTGATCGTCTGTAAAAACTCGAGGTTTTAGAGCACCCCTAGTGTTAGGTCGTTTGTTTTAATTCTTCAGGAATTCTCAGATTTATTAAGTTCATTTGTATCGAGACCGATGTGTTGAGCACGCAAGGTAACGCTCATGTAGTTCAACAACACTTCATTACGTTTGTCAGAATTCAATGAATTATTAGTTCGCAAACTATTAAGATAATAAAAACGTTATTTGAATAAAATGACCCACGCCTAGTTTTTGTCAATGGTTCGGTTCACTTCCACACCTTCCCTTAGGTATATAAAATTATATATAAGTAAAGATTCGTCATTTTGCTCAACGATGTTTGATTTAAAAACAGTTTGTAAACATTATTTACTCAATATAAATCTATAAATATAAAGATGTACCGGCACAGGAATGCTTTTCCATTATAACCTTTTCACACCTACTTACAAGTCATAAATTTTGCTACCGTGGCATGGTCATTAGAAAAAAAACGTGGGAATTTATCTATGACCGGAATATCCTTTGTCCCGCCAAAATGCAGTTCCGTTCGAAATGAATGAACTTTTTTGTTGTGCTGTATGCACAGGTGTATTTGTTTGTGATTTCTGGACGAACCCAAATCAATCAAATTGTTTATACAGACTTTGTAAGCGCTGATTTTGTACATATTATAGCTGTTGTAAGCTGTAACATTTTATTTGATAAACTGTCTACACATGAAATTGTAATAGAAATTAATATTCATAATTTATGTAGATCTATTTAAACGTTTTTTTATACCTACATATGAGTAAAGCACTAAACTTGTTAGTAGATAATTATCATAAGCTTAATATTGGTTCTAAGCTGCTCTAAGGCGTAGTTTTGATTTTCGAATATTTCTCCCGATCAATGAAGTGTTATTTAGAAATTATATATGCGTTGCCAACGCCACAAAGAACGAAAATTTGCCAAGTTTAATTCTTTAGCGTTAATGTGTACCTATTGAGACAGACATACCTACTTCGTTAGATAAATTTTGACGATGTAGGTAATCTCGGAGTTTGCTCTGAAAAAGGCGTGAAAAAAAATGTTTTAAGTTATTTTAAACCAAACCGAACCTAACTTAATATAAATTTCGAATATATATTTTGATGAACTTTGTTTTATTTTCTAATTTCTACCTTCCAAACCCAAGCAACAGAGGGCCTACACGGTCTCTATGCTTAGGGTCTCCGAAACTTTTAATCCCACTGTGCGTTGGTATTCCATGAGTCTATAAGACTTGACCATGAAGGCATTATACCATCTGGAAATAAATGCTATCATACACATAATATGACTTTATATATATATAAAGAATATTTAGGTATCTACTGTCTATTCTATTACAGTATTCTAGGAGATATTGAAATGTTAGTGAAATTAAAAAAAAAATATTATAAGTTTTGTTTGGAAAATTAAATTTTAAGTTCTTTTTATATATTAAAGGTGACAAACAGGCAGACTGTTCACCCGGTGTTAAGTGGTTACCGTCGCCTATGGACGCCTGCAATACCAGGAGGATTACATACACCCTTACTACCATGCAAACGTCTATTTACAGCTCTCTTGAAGAACACCATATCGTAACATAATAACTCGAGTAAATAAATAAGTAAGTGTATGATATCGTAAGTATGTTTCTGTTTAATAAACAGATTCTTGAAACAACGCAATTTTAAGTTAGAAAATCTTAACCAAAGTTAACCTACCTACCTTCAAAGTTAGGCAGCGGATCCGGGGGCATGCCAACATTTGTCATTTTGGACTAATGTTGACATGTTGGCGGATATCCATGGACGACAGTATCCCTTTACCATCAGGTGGAAAGAAAGGAAATAAATATCCACAATAAAGTCCATGCCGACAATAAGGTTCCTTTACTCACGTTACGTCACAGATAATTACAATAAATAAGAATGCCCAGAATATTCCGTCATCTTATCCACAGTCGTAGCTACTGTGCTTTAAAAAAGTTAGAAGATCATTCTAATTTTAAACTTCACGCGGGGAGCGTTGGCGGTAAAATGGCCATAAACAACTTTTATTTATTTTTTCTCACTGCGCTCGAGCCTGTCCCGCCTTTTGTACCAGTATCCTGCCTCTTTTCACTCGGACCTTTTTAGGGTAGAAATTTATTATGTATACTCTCGGCCATGACCAGTAGCAGTTTTTAATTGTGAATTATGGGGGTTATAATTTTTTACGTTTCCTGGCCGATCGGAAGGTCACCTTTGTGCTTTTATAGATCTGGATTATTTATTTCGATTCGGTTTTTTTCTAATTGGATTAAATATTTTATAAAGAATTAATCGGAGAGAACAGTATTTACCAACTGCACAATAAAACGGATATTCTTCCTAAACTAGGAAACCATAAGTTTCGGACAGGAAAGCTTTTTAAATAACCTTTTGAATCTCTGATACGTGTAATATATCAGAGAATTTAAGATGGATTTTTATAATGTATGAATTTGTTCATATTACATTATCTATTATCTTATTCTATATCTTATTATTATCTTATTCTACATAGGAAAATGGGTAGCCTCTCAAATAGGTTCCATTAAACCTTTGGGGCCTTATGGAACCTATCTGTGAAGCTTGCCATAATCCTAAACTACCTACATATTATGAATACCTGCAAAAAAATGGCTTAATATTGTTGCCGCAGTTTTAAAGTATTTAAGTAAATAAGTAGGCATGTTTTAATTCAGTAATTTTTAACTTTATTTACTTAACTTGTAGAAGAGTGGACGCTGCATTCCCACAGCCGCTGGGCGCACTCGACTGGCCACGTTACCCTCCTCTCACAGAAGACTACCTTAAAATGTACTGCATTTCCTACTCTATCATATTTTCCCAATGTACATTCCTATACCATCTTATCCTATCCTATGCCTCCCCATTTTCCCAATCCATTCCTTAATCCGCAAAGGTAGGCAGCGCATCCGGGGGCGTGCTAACGTTTGCCATTCTGGACTAAAGTTGGCGGATGTGCACGGGCTACAGTATCCACTTACCATCAGGTGGACTGTATGCTCGTCTGCCGCCTTCGTCCATAAAACAAGTAATTACATAATTTTGCCTCCTAACTGTAACTGTATGCCTCCTGACATGCAGATCAATGTTAAGTATTGTACGTAACGAAACAAAGGTAGATCCGTATCCCTTAGTACGTAACACTTAAGAGCGAGACGACCCCCACTGAGAGATAAGCTACTATGTACTACCTACTGTTACATCTTTTAACTTTTTCGGTCCGTAAGGGTTAATGCGAACCCAAAACGTCCCAATTAAAAAGTATTTCGCGAACCTACACCTGGCAATAACAAAAAAGTTTAGTTAAAAAAAGACACCAATTCTTCCCGGGCGAAAATTATAAATGGCAATGGAGCGTGCTCTGTAATCCATCGACTATATTTTTTTATTTTTAACAATCGAGAAATTTATTTATTTTTTGAGTCGCGCTACGGGAGGCTTTACGTCAACGGACCTTTGCCGATCTTTTGGCGTGGACAGAAATAGGTACAATGTCTTTTTACACGTAAAAAAATTTATAGTGATCGGTTTTCATTCTTATAATGAGCGTTATAAGAGACATTTAATTTTTTAATAAGGATAAATGTAATACTTGCTTTGGGAAGGTAATATCTCAGTGCACGTATAGTTTGATAAAGATCGTGGATTATATTTGATTTGGGTATAAGGGAAGTTGTGTGGTGCATTTTAGCAGATATCACGTGTTTCGTCAATGCAATCGAATTTTATTAATATCTATTTCTATAAATTTATTTATAAAAGACATATTTTTTCATAGATAAAAGGCGGCAGACGAGCATACAGTCCACCTGATGGTAAGTGAATACTGTCGTCCAGAGATAAATCTGCGATACATGCCAACATCGGACAAGCTGACTACCTTTGCAGATTAAGGAATGGATTGGGAAAATGGAGATGGCTAGAATGCGATGGGGATGGTCTCTGGCATATCTCACTCCTTACCGAAACACGTACATACATTGGGGAAATATGATAAGAGTAGAAAATTCAGTACATTTCAAGGTAGTCTTCTGTGAGAGAGGGGTAACGTGACCAGTCGAATGCGTCCAGCGGCTGTGGGAATGCAGCATACACTCTCCCCTTACAATTACTGGTAACTATAACAATAAAGAACTGATATTAAGTAATATATACCTAATTACTTTATTTCGCTGACAGTTATATACAAGTACTTACATTGGTACCTACATTGTCTCCCTAAATTAAAGCTGTAATTAAATCTCTCTCTCTCTCTGAATGTTACTTGATTTCTAATAATTTTCTGTCATTTAATTTATTAGATAGGTACATATGCGCATTGTTAATTTCTTAAATATTAATATCCAACGATGAATTTAAAACTGAAGTTGTATTGAAAGAATGAAAATGAAAGAAAATTATTCATTGCATTCTTACTTTAATTTATCGTACCGCGGGATCGCGAGTTGGTGAGAAGCACCCAGGCACGTGCCGATACCTGGCTGAAGTGATCAGACCTGGTATAAGTGTTCGCTGAATGCCGGTGTGTGTTCACGGTGTAGCGAGGGTGACGTCCTCATCTCCGCCGGCGGGGACGGTGTGTATGTGCAGTCTGTGAGTGTAGTATAAGAACCGCATTGGCAGCAGTAATTGGGTCGTCGGGGGTCGTGAGTGTAACATGCCGGAACGACGGCAACGGGTCATTCCTATCATGGACATAGGTTAGGCTGTCAACTACTAGGCGGTTGAGATGATGAGGGACTGTCTCGGTAGCGTCGGGGGTAGTCTTTCACGTACTTGACGATCGAGGGAAGTTCTCCAAGTCCTTGTGGAGGTCGACATTACGAGAATACCATGGAGCAGCCTTTGCTACTATAACTTTAGAAAATAAAAGTACAGTAACTGCGGACTGGTATGTGACTGAATTCTGTTTCGGAGAAAGTCGAAAAACGACGAAAACGAAGCAGAATGATCCTCCATCACGACAATTCCCCAGCTCACTTCGCCAAACAAAGGAAGCAAGTTTGGAGTATTGTAATGGGTCATCCGCCATACAGCCCCGACCTTGCGCCCTGTGATTTTTATTGATTCCCTAAAATTAAGGATAAACTCGGAGGAATACGTTTTATGAACGCAGAAGAGGCATTAACGGAAGAATGCTTCACACAATGGTTTCATCGCATGACAAAGTGTATCGATTGTCGCCGAGAATACTTCGAAAAGCAATAAAACAACTTCCGTCTTTATATCTGATTTCATTTTTGTGATTCTGAAAACTTTCAGTGTCACCCACGTACCTATGCGTCGTCGGCCTATATAATTTTACAATTGAACTATGTATTTTGAAACGATCATATAAGAAAATGTGAAAACTTATAAGAGCAAGCGACTATCCTAATGAAAGATAATCCATGCAACCATGAATTTTTAATATCATAATCGACAGTCGACAGTAATGAAAAGCGCGGGAACTATTGTTTTCGCTCTTCAAAAGGGTACCACAGACAAAACATTCGATTATGGAGTAGATAGCGAGGCATAGACAATTGAAATGCCGCGCGTCGAACACGCGGCGGCACGCGGCGATGAAAAAGTGGCGCGCAAATTGAGTGCTCCAATTACGGTGTCGGATTTTATAGTTGTTTTGTGTACAGGATGTTTTTAAGGGCCAGTTTAAGTGAGTACATATATAATTATGTTTATCATGTGATAGAAATAGACAAGATATCTGTGACTATAAATGTACTTCTGAAAAACAGGCGAGTTATTTTATTCATTTAAAATATAACATTTAAATAAATAGTTAAAAGCTATTCGTAGTACTAGTTTAGGTACTTAGGTTGCGGTCCACCAAATCGTGCGAATCTAAAATCTCTCCTTAGGAATCTAAAAACAATGCATCTATTTCTAACTTTAGGTATAATGCAGAAAAGACGTAAATAGCATGTCGCGGTGTGATTTTCGCACATTATAGAATGCAATATTATTTGCTTCACAAATTGATTTCTGTACTTATAGATCGTGTACAAAATGCTCAAAATATAAGATTATATATTGAGCATAGTGTACAAAGCGAGGTATTACCTCGCTGGATGGCAAGACTGATGCGTTGCGCGAGATAATGGCCAGCCCTAGGGTCGCCAGTCCACGCCAGTGGCAAGAGAACGACGTATGATGTCATTAAGTCTGGCATGGCGTGACAAGCGGCCAGTATTATAAGCAAAATAGTCCATGGTGTCCTAACTTTTCTTTTTATGGACGAAGGTGGCAGACGAGCATACAGTCCACCTGATGGTAAGTGGATACTGTAGCCCATAGACATCCGTGATGCATGCCAACATTAATCCAAAATGACAAACGTTGGCACGCCCCCGGATGCGCTGCCTACGTTTGGATATACGAATGGATTTGGAGAAAGGGTTGGGGAAATGGGGAGGGATAGGATAGGGACAGGCTACCAGCCACTAGAGCCACCACGGGAGATGCGAAAGTACTCCTCCCTATGGACAACCTCTTGTAGCTAACGCTGTAAATGTATCTCCAAACAGCGTTGACTGAATCATTCTACTGTTAAGCATGTTGTCCACTCGTTTACATATGGTTGGATCAATGCCATGCTCTCTAGCCGATGAATGTATCGCTTCAAAGGTTGTGCCATCAAAAGCTCCCTCTATATCGAGAAAGGTGCTTAAGCAGATTTCTTGGTGTTCCAGTTCTGCTTCCGCCTTCTTCACTAAGTGGTACACGGCGGTCTCCATAGACTTGCCAGATTGGTAGGCACACTGAAGTTTATCGAGTGGTTGCTTTAAAAGAGCTCGCTCCCTATACATCTGTCAATCATCTTCTCTAACATTTTTAAGAAAAATGATGTCAGACTGGGTCTATAAGCTATCGCTTCTTCATAATAGAATTTTCCGGGCTTAAATGCTTTGTAGAGTATGGATAAATAAGGAATTAGAATTGTTGCACCCTCCTGGAGAAGTATAGAATATATACTATCTAGTCCAGGGGTCTTGAATGGTAGAAAACCATTCAAGGCAGATTTGATTTGATGTTCATCCACAATCTTTTTTGTCACGTCCCAATCGGAGTTCAAACTACCTACGTTTTTGTCTTCTTCATTGCTGATTGATGCCATAAAGATTTTTGTATCTATTATCTTAGAGCCAGGTAAATAAGTGTTGAACATCACTTTGAATGTCTTTCATCTTTTAACATCGAAAGAGGGTTGACCTTTGCTGAATCTAGAGTTTTTAAAAATCTTATCGTTTCTGGTATGTTGCCAACTTGTCCGCAATGGTCTCTCCGTTGCTTTGCATTTGACCTTCCGCACAGCCTTTTTGAATTTCGTCAGTTTATTTCCATACTGAGTGAAATCCTTTGTTACTTTTAACTAACAATTGTTTTGTTGCCGACTGATATCTGAAATAAAAGCTTTGACTTAATTTAGGAATTAGTTATATCAGCTAGTTCTAACATAAATTACCATTATAAAAAGCTGAAAGAAATTCCGATTTGTAATGCCTGTATAAAGTACATCAATAAACAATTTATTTATTTATTTTTGTTTCATTGAACGCAGCCCTGGTTTCCCTTCGTAATAGTGCTACTTCAGGATTCCACCATGGTACCATTTCCCCTAGATTTTTTTTTCTCGAGGCAGTTATTAAACCATGTCATTTATACATCATGTACAAATTACCCATGTACAAGACAACAACAGTTGTCTATTGTATAGTTCATGTATAAAACCCTAAGATACTATATTCAGGTAACTATTACTTAGATAAAATATAAAATCAGTCTGTATAAGTCACACCAGCTCATTATCCCGCCTTATTTGCAGAGAGCACGTGACCTAAAATGGCGTCGTTCGAAAATCGAATAAATCAAGAGGATTGGCGGCTAATCGTCGGCCGCGGGCGCGAAAACATCCGAAATGCGTTCGGATAGCTTGTTGACCCCCGCGTGACATGGATATCTAATATAAATTAAACATAAATAAATAGATAGGGATAGATTTACGTAGGTAGGTACTGTTATAATTGTCCGATTGAGTTTACTATGTCTGTGCGTGGTTTTGTTTTAAACATGAAACAGCATTGCGTTTGTTTGATTTGCTGACTTTGTTAGTGAATGTTTGCGTACATTAAAATCCTTGTGAGAAGACACTTTTATTAATAGTACGTACCTTACGTACCTATCACATATAATGAGCATTTTACATACCTATCACATATTTAGGTACGTAATATATAATTCCGTATCATACAATAAGTATCTTAGGTATCCTTGTTTTAGAAATAAAATATCGGAAATAATAAATTATTAATAATCGGCTTTAGAAATAAAATAGTAAAATTATGTTTAGTGCAGTTCCTGCGTTTATCATTTGAATAACCGAACAAGTGGCTGTTTTTTGTAATTACCTACAGAGTTTTACATACTTATTATATGCATATCTAAGACAATTACTTCTAGAAGTGTGCAGTACTTCTGTTATAGGTACCTTCTTCTTCTTCTTTTTCAGCCCTTGGACGTCCACTGCTGGACATAGGCCTCCCCCATTGTCCGCCATTTAGACCTGTCGGCAGCGACCTGCATCCAGCGGGTACCTTACCTTCATTGATTTCTTTCCAAATCCTAAATTCCTTTTTTTCCTTTCCATTCCCTCGTATTTACGTGACATTGGCATTAATGCACAAACCCGTGCCCTTGCCATAAAAATGCACAACAAGAATAAATCTTCTTGTATGAAACTACAATAGGACTATATCGCTAAACTGCAGTATAACTGCGGTCATCCTGCATGTATAATATGTACCTACCTACCTATACTTTTATGGAATTAATTTTTGTTAGTTGGGTGGTCACTATACACTGACTATAGGTTTGTATTGTGTCTAGGCAGAGATTTATAGTAGATAATACTTATCATTGCATATGTAACAAGCAGTTATAATTACTTAGATAATATCCGTTTTTCATTTCTCTAGTTTAAAATTGAGATGTAAAGCGAGAAAAGTGAGATCTCAAATATATATACCTACTCTTAAATATTTGATGAATAGAAATGTAAGTATCTACGTATATTTGAATTTGAAAATTACCAGAATTCTTGAGAAAAATCAGCCGAAGAAACAAATAGGTATGATTTGAATTACTTGATAAATGAAATGATTGAGTAACCACAAGGAGACAAGAAAATAGATCAAAGGGGGCAAGTTGGTGTAAGTGACTCGATGAGGTAAATTCATGCGAGTATAATATAATAAATTCTTCTTTTTGGACTCTGTTCAACCCGATATGGCGGCAAATCGAATCGTAACGCTTTGCCGAACTCACCGGAGGACTGCTTTTGAAATTTACAAATTCAATTTCTTACATTCAGCATAAATCAAACGATTTAGTCTAACACAAAAAAGTTACGATGGAAACTCTAGCGATGCGATATTTCACACAAAAAACCGGCCATTTTCCATTTCGAATTTCCGCTTCCCCGTGAGTTTCTGCGTTCTTATTTCCAAAAACAAATGGGCAAATGACATTTCCGTGTAAAGCCAACGAAGTGCCAATTCTGCTTGTTTGATAATATTCAAACGATTTATCGAATTAAAATTTAAAAATTCTTTGATGTGGGCGGCTATTGAGCGTATTGCGAATATTCGATTATTTCGTACCCGACTTTTCAATTTGGGGAGCCTTTTATCTGTGATAGAAATGATTGGTGTAAGCATGTAAAGAATTAGGTTATATCATCAAACAGAGAAGGGAAATACGAAGACAATTTTGTATCTTGCGTGGGTGTGAACGAATTGTAAAATATTTAAACATATTTAAAAAAATAATTGGGCACTAAGGCTCTGTAATTGAAGCCTTCTAGATTGTGCGCCTTTTTTGTTTGACGTTTCCTGAAATTCGTAGAAAAACTGCGTTGTTATTATTTCATCGAAATATTGTAGGTACAAATATCTATGAATTATTAAATCTTAACAAGCTCTGAGATACTACACCGCCTTCTAAGAGTGAGAGAGAGTCTAAGAGGTTTGAGGCTATACATAAATTAAGTTTTCTTTTAGTTTCTTAATTTTAGCATTAAACTTATCGGATTTCCAGCAATTTTCCTTGTCCCATTACTCACATTCGCCACTTATCCCATGTCAGTTGCAAAAACTTCTTATACCTACATCTTCTTAATGCATCTGCATGCAATCAAACTTTCATTATAGTATTACACAACCATTATTAGGCACTACAAACGAACCTGTGCTCCCCATAACAATCGAAAAATCCCAAATCCCTCTCAAAACGCATTGAGGCAGAAGAAACACTTCCTTGCGCCAAATGTCCGATGTTGCCTTTGGTTCGCCCCCGACATTCAGAACGCACCCTTCGAACGATAGTCCTCACATGTTAAAGAATCCATAAATAATAGAGTTGACGTACTCGCGGATTGTGTTACCGTACGCACCCCTCCCCACTTGTCTATGTCTAATGCCTCTATTGTCTGCGGCCAGGATTTATTATTCATTTTTCTAATACATCTCCGATGAGTTTTCTATTAAACGAAGATAGTTTATTGATGGTTTAGTCATCTAATTTTAATAAATGTATGTAGAATCAATTATAATTGTACCTACTTTTTACAACTAGATAGTTCAAGAATGTATATGTTGGGCATGTGTTATTATGGCCTAGGTCTTGTGGTGGGATATTATAGGCTGATATAACTCCGTCTCATAATTACAC
This sequence comes from Sesia apiformis, assembly GCA_914767545.1. Lineage (NCBI taxonomy): Eukaryota > Metazoa > Arthropoda > Insecta > Lepidoptera > Sesiidae > Sesia > Sesia apiformis. Next base: position 7,883,791 of record OU611973.1, read on the forward strand.
GTAATTCGAGTATCTATTTACAACCTATAAGATTAGAAATATGCAATTTAAAAAAAAATCTCGAACTTCACCAAATTTGTAATTTCAATAATGGAACAACATTTGTTTGTATTACTCTCTAGAGGCAATGGAGTGGCCACATGCTGCCTCCTGTTATTAAATAACATGATACGCGAGCGTTTCGTTAGCACTTTTGCACGGCTTTGTGGTTGCATTTACATTTATTAAATTTTCACGATTTCCGACGATATTTGATTTGTAAAATGAAATTGAAATCTAGAATGTAGTTTATTGGGTTTCACGGATTTGTCGTTTAAAATGAGAACTTAAATATCGATTTAATTCATAGGATTTCATACAAATCTTAATTTTTCCACGTAAATTGAATATTTTCGTTTATAAAATGAATAGTAAGTACTTATTTATATGTCTCTGTATGTAGGTAGGTATTTGGGAAGGTCCCAATATTTGTACTCGTTTTGGCGAATACTCGTCAATTTTCGAATATGCGAATTCACCATTTCTAAACGAATATCGAATAGTAAAAGCTGAATGTGAATAGTAAGTAAAACAGGTTTTCTAAAAAAAGAAATACCTTCTTTCAAGCATAAACGTTCATTTGAGAATCAGTTACGTGGCTGATTTTTTAAATTTAATTAGTAAATGATTCCGTAGTTTAAATTGAAGTTATGTAAGTTTTTTTTTTATGGACGAAGGTGGCATACAGCATACAGTCATACAGTATACAAAGACGAGCATACAGTCCACCTGATGGTAAGTTGACACTGTAGCCCATAGACATCCGTGATACATGCTAACATTAGTCCAAAATGACAAACGTTGGCACGCCCCCGGATGCGCAGCCTACCTTTGGATATAGGAATGGATTTGGAGAAAGGGTTGGGGAAATGGGGAGGGATAGGATGGGAATGGGCTCTAGCGCATCTTACTCACTACCGAAACACGTAGGTACGTACATTAGGGAAATAAGATATAGTGAATTAAGTAATAAAGATTAAATAAAGTATAAAGTAAATTTCAAGGTAGTCTTCTATGAGAGAGGAGTAACGTGGCCAGTCGAGTGCGCCCAGCGGCTGTTGGATTGCAGCGTGCACTCTCCCCCTCATACATCTGCTAGGCGTATACAGCAGTTTAGTTAAAAATTAGCAGCAAGCGACATTAGCGACGTGCGCGACTGGAGTTTTAAATTAAAGAAAATTCCACACAAATACTTAGTTTATTTTTGTTTTAAATTAGTTGAATTTTAACTTTGTTATTAGTGTAATTAAACTTAGCAAATGTATTTATTAGCAGATTCTGAACTTAGAATCAACGATTGAGGTTACATTTTTATTATAGGTAACTAGTAACCCTTAGATACGAACTTAAACCGCTAAATGACATTTTTTTTGTGATCTGCTTGGCTTTTTAAGGCCTTAGATTCTTCAGGCACAAGACAATGTGTATGTGGAGGTCCAGCAGTGGGCGATTCAAGGGCTAGTGACGGTTGACCGGCTGTTAGGAAGAAAATTTGAAGTAGGTAGGTACTTGAAATACTCGTAGGTAGGTAGTTAATAGTACCTACTTATTCATACTTGTATAGAATATCACATGGTATTTGATAAAAAACATGAATACACTTCGGAGTAAAACGAATGTTGTAAAATCGAAGTATAGCTACAGAAGTGTATGAACGTTTCTCGTAAAAAGTCCAAATCAAACAAAAAAACGTTTATCAAACAAATCGATGCAATATTCCGAAAATATCTTGCGAAAAAGCCTCTCGAAATTCAGTGGAGGTTCGTTACTCGAACACAGCCCGGAGGTTATATATCTAGAGTTACATATATAGTTTAGTATACGTACCTATATATACGTTTGTAGACATTGAAGTGAGAGTGCGGTGGTACGATTTTCTTGTAAATATATATTGCTGGAGGTCTATTCTGCAACGGAGTTTTGCTCAGTTTACCTGCAGACCTATAGGTAAGTAGATACTTAAGTGTTGTAAGTTCAAGTAATCAGAGCTTCAAGTAATCATCGGTAACTTTTAAGATTCTAGCGTTAAAGGCTAGTCAGCGTTATAGGTCAAAAGCTTGAGCCTAAATATAACATTCAACAGCCATGACATAGCACTTCAGCGCTTAAGCGTTTAACACTCGTTTTAACAACACTACCTATAATAGATAGGTACTGCAGTCCTATAATACTGCTATACCTACAAGCAGGGCCGTCTTTACCAGGGGGTGCAAGGGGTGCGGTGCACCCCGGGCGCTCACCTTTTAAAGGTAATGAAAAAATATAACGCTATAGTAAACAATTACACAATAGGATATTTGACTGTCATAGGATACACAATAGGATATTTGACTGTCATAGGATACACAATAGGATATTTGACTGTCATAGGATACACAATAGGATGTTTGACTGTCTTAGGATACACCCCGCACCCCGGCGCAGAATAGACTTAAGACGGCCCTGCACAAGCTAACTAAAATTATGGTAAAATAGTTTTAAAACTAGTTTAATAATCTTACGTGTAGAAACAGCCTATCCTATAGTATGGAGGGTGTGACCTCATTTTTAAAACACTGCCTACCTACGCTTCTCGGCCGAAAGTAACACACATCGCCCTTTAGAAAGAGACCATCGTGTGCCGATACGTCGCTGACTTGTCAGTCGTTGTACAGGAACACGACTGAAACGAGGCTCTACAAAACCAAAGCTAGCCGATCATAACCGATGTGTATTATTTTCGGCCGGGATGTGTACCTACCTGCATGATTTTAGCATTATCAGGTTCGAAAAAAAAACAATTTTTGGGTGTTTTATTATTGGAGGGAGAAGATGCGCCTGCAATCCCACACCCATCGGATATAGGTACTCGACTGGCAGAGAAAAATTAAAAATAAATGAGCAGCACATCGTGATTAACAAAATTACTATTTTGATGATGAACCTTTATCATCATATCCTTTATGACACCAGAGAACTTAAACCTTTAAATTTGTTACCATCGAATTGCTGCCATTCAATATTTTCTTGCTGTTCGTTTAATTAGGTACTTCCAAGTAACTGCAAAGAGATTTGAATTGTTAAAATGCCTGATTGATCAGTACTTTAAGTTCAGTTATGTTCAATATGCAAGTAATTGAATTTCTTTAAAAAAAAAATAACCCTGAATTTCTGAAAGTAAATTGCAGAATGTATCGTGTTACACGCAGCAGCCGGTGGGGGGCGGCGGGGCGAGGCGTGCGGGCCGAAGATAAGCGGCTTAACTCCGCACCCGAGCGAGACAACACCATAACGACCAAACACAAGCTGAAAGAGACAGCGTTACATCGCTATATACAGCTGCGAACATCACTGCGTACGCTAGGAGCTGAGCGTTCCATTTTCAAACGTTGTAAGCGTCTTTTGCGTTATTTGAATTTGAATTTTGGTGCGTCAATTACATAATTCGTATTCCATTGCTCTAATTTGGCGCGTAAGCCGAGTAATGTTGCCATTATAAAATAAAAATACATTTTCCAGGGAATATCTATGAACGGTACAAGTAAAGTTTGCGTTCAGGAACGTATAGTTATATAGATGTGTAAGGAGGCACAATTTGCCGCGGCGTCTAAACAGCTAATTTTGAAAGAACTCTAACTGATGCTGTTGGAGACAAATTGAAGATTTCTCCCTTTTCCCGAGAATGACTGTTGTTTTGTAGGTTATTTATTAACGTGAATAATGCGACTGGAAAAATTAGCAATTTAAGTCCTCTGTTTACGTATTTTACTGCCTACCTAGGTACTCATATTTTCTTTTATATTTCAAAATGTATGTTTTGTGAAGAGGACGCGTGTGAGGACCAATTTTTCAATTTATTTATTAATGTGTATCTATTAGACTAGCACATTGCGGTTTAAGCACCGACTGGAAAAAATCTAAGTCTTGGGGGCCAGTAATTGAAATTTAATCTTAGAACATTTGAATTCAAAAGTACCTACCTACCTACTTATTTTGTAAATGTTAATGAATGTTAATGAATTACCTAATATGCCCACGTAAATTCAAAATATGGCCACGCACTACCATTTTCAATCTTTCTATTTGCGCGATTGCAACCGGTTTCCGTTCGTAATATTTATTGTAAATTTTCATCACCTTATATTAGTATAAAACCTAACTAATTGTATGATCTCATAACAATCAATAATTGTATTTTTGTATTTAAACGTAAGCCGTCCATACTTGTTCCATGAATTTATTGGGTTCGTGTAAATATAAATATTCGTCCATATAGGTAACCCACAATAATTTGCCACAGAAAAGACATAGGGGAGAGGCGTACAAAATGACATACTAGTTATTAAATCAGTCATAAAATCTTTATTTATTCATACTTTTCAACACTTAATGTATCTTTATATTCTTTGATTCATTACTTAGTCGGAATAAAGAGATCAATCATTTAAAAACAATAATAATATAATTATTGATAATATCTAAAAAACTTGAATAAAAACCGTTTTGTCCGCCCTAGGCGGGTAAAATGACATAGGTGGTATGTACAAAATGGCATACCAAATTTGTAATGAAAATCCGTTCATTATATGCAGAGTTCACACGTGAAAGACTTCGTCTTCTTCGGAACATCTGCGTACGATGCATGAGCCCATCTTTTACATATCAAGCACTGTAACCAAACCTCCTTCGGCTTAGACCTTGAGTAGAGGTCGTTGCAATAAATGCAAGGACAATCTTCATCTCCATCTTCAGTGTCAAATTGCGATGTGAAATCGTTTTCACTATCAGAACTGAAATTCAAAGCTTTTGTTGCCTTTCTCGTTTTTTTCTTTGGGACAGGTGGAGGAGCAGATTTTGCTTTAGCTTCTTCCATGTTTGGGGTTGAAGTTAACAACAATACTGTTGGTTTTTTTCGTGGTTTTCTTTTGCCTTGCCCAGTCGCATATATTCCTGCCGGCACTGGAGATAACACGCTTACTGGAACATTGATATTTGTATCTCGGAGTATCAATCTAGATGCTGAAGTTGTCATAGGTATTGCAGGAGCTTTGTATATAGATTGGGCTGTGGATGTGGAGGTAGTAGGTGGGTTGACTATGGTTGATGTACTCGCAACTATCAGTGATGTAGAGCCATCTTCAACCTGAGGTCGATCTGCTGAGGAAATACATAGGTTTTCTGCTGTTGATAAGCCTTCTTCGGACTCTACCGGAGAGCTTTGCATGGGGATATTTGTCGTCTCCGCAGGCTCAAATAAATAATCGGGAAATATGTTTGGATCGACAGGCCAGAGACCTGTTTTTTGAAACCCATTCACTGCCGTCTGGACTGTTGCTGCTTTACCATAAGCTTTGTTGAGAATGGAACCTATTTGAAAGTGAGTGACAACTCGGCCTGGATGGCTCTTTAACCAAGTGCTCACTTCTTGATTAAAATAGGTCTTCAGTGGACCATAGAAAGATACGTCCAAGGGTTGCATGCGGTGTGTACAGTGAGGCGGTAAGCACACCATAATGATTACATTCTCATTTGCGAATGTTAAAGTTTCTATAACTTTATGACTGATATGTCCATCAACTATCAAAAGCACTTTGTCCTCAGTGCTAGCTTTCACTTGCGTCTGAAAGTGCACCAACCATTTATAAAATACAGCTGTGATCATCCAACCTGATTCTTGTGCAATTCCCAAACTACTGGTTGGAGCTTGGTCTATTAACTCCTGTTTCATTATTTTTCTAGGAAAAATTAGGCACGGTGGAATGAAATGACCATTTGCACTCATGCAGGAAACAACAGTCACATGAGACCCCTTTTCAGCACTAGTTAAAGCCCCAACCTGCTTACGTCCAGTGGTAGCAAACACCTTTTGTGGTCTTTGAACAGTCGATAAAGCTGATTCGTCGACGTTATAGAGTCTATGCGGAGAAATGTTATTGCTCTGACTAATTTCTTGGTAAGTGTTGAAAAATAGGGCTACTTGCGGCTTGTTGAAGGCTTGGGCTCTCGCAGCTGAAGTTGCTTCGGGTTTCCTTAAATATATGTCTGGGTTTCTTCGACGAAATCCAGCCAGCCACTCTTTACCAGCGGTTTTCTTTTCATTGTTCCTTCCGTGTGAAACCAAACAATCTGGTTTCCAGCAACTTTATATGTGCAACCAGCTCTCTTTCCATCTCATGAGTGAACACAGTCCCGTACCTTCCCATACCTAAAAGAATAAGGTAAGTAATTAAATTCAATCTTATCATGTTAACCAACTGCGGAAGCTAAAAAAACTGATTTGGTAGCTACTCGTAGGTACCTTTTGTAGTTGGAGCTAAGACTTTATTTCTGCGCAGTGCATGTCTTCTAAGAGTTGATTGTGGTACGCTAAACACCTTAGAAGCTAAAAGCCAACCCATTTCATTTTTCTTCACAGCGTCAATTGCCTTTTCTATAGAGGATTCCAACCTTTATTTTCCAACCCTGTCGGTTTGTTTTTCTAGAATAGTTGCGAGGCATGATTATCGATTATCTGAAAGAAGAAAAAAAGGTGGGTCAAACGACATACTATGCTATTTTACCCGAACAAGTGGTATGCCATTTTGTCCACTTTATAACCTTAAATATAAAAAATTAGTAACTTTAATTTCGCGAATAATTTTGAGATTTCAACACATAATAGGAGTTATTTACAAATAAAACAATAAAATTAAGCCACTAAAAACTAATAAATGTAAGACAATACTAACTTTTTCGAAGAAACAAAATCCATCCAAACAAAACTCGTAAATGCAAAATTCACACAAACACGTGTCCGCTTCACATGCTCAACCGAACGCGACTGGCGCCTCCACAGGATATAAGATGTTACTAAACGGCCCTCTACGGGTCATTATGAGAACTAATTTGTCTGTGGTTTTGGAAAAAAGCAAGTATGTCATTTTACCCACCTATTTCATTTTGTACGCCTCTCCCCTAATAATATGTAAATTCGTCACAGCCCAGTTTTTATGTGTTAATTCATCACATGGATTTTTTATGTCACTACACTTGAAAGGTATTGGCCGAAAGGAAAGCAGAATACTGTTTTAAAACCATTTTTCTGTTAATTTTTCAAGGTAGACGTAATTACGTACCTATGTATTTTTATCTGAGTTCACGAAACCTGGCGATCAGCCTACACCTTGGTACCGAGGTATGTGTCCATTATTATTCTTGTGGCAAGGATCTTGATTAATTGGGACTATACAGTAACATAGCATCAGCCTGTGTCTCTCCTCTGCATATACGAGTAGGCCTCTCCCAATGCACAGTCTTCGCTCTTCTCATCCATCCACTACTGGCGACTTTCATCATGTCGTCAATCCACTTTTAATTGTGACACAGGTACTAAATTACGTCCCACCTAAAACATATCAGGTATTATTAAACGGTTCTGAATAAAAATGTGTGAACATAATTTTATCTTTTGATTTAAGAATTAAAAATATGTTAAAAGCTGTCTTGGAGAACAAATTAAAAAAAGAATTTTATTAGAAATATTTAAAGTACAGTTAAAAAATAAATCAAAATTGATATAACGTTAGTACCCAAACAAAAGCATTAACATAATTTATAACATAATACAGCATTTGATTTAGTATACATAAATATATATGATTGTAGAAATAGACTGTACTACGAGTATCTACCTACAATTAATTTAAGCAGAGAGCAGTTCTGGTGACAAGCTGCTCTGCAGCTTGGCAGTTATTACTATGTGATATATTGTAAAATTATTTTTGTTATATGGCTAAAATAAAATAAAACAAATAATAAACACGAAAACCTTGTAAAATTATATTATTATTTTGCCTTTTAAGCGCCGAGCGTCGGCTGCTTGTCACGTCGTGCTACCCTTGCTTACTGATGTTATTACTTCTTTCGAAACGTAGTACAAGAATATCGTGCGTGTCGATGGTATTACAGAATAACAGTTCACAGAATAATCGCTAGCCTATTGCATGCTTTATCGGGATACACGCCGTTACCGACACCCTAGACTACTCCGACGACCCAATTACTGCTGCCAATGCGGTTCTTACACTACACTCACAGACTACACATATACACCATTCCCGCCGCCGGGGACCACGACGTCACCCTCGCTACACCGTGAACACACACCGGCCTTCAGCCAACACTTATACCAGGTATCGGCACGTGCCTGGGCGCTTCTCACTGATTTGCGATTCCGCTGTACCCTCCCAAAGCAACGCCCTAAGCCGAGGTCCGTTCCTTACGCCGCTCCACCGGCAGGGAAGCCCTTATGCTCGTTGCTGCACACACTCTTTGCTCCTGGTTGAGCGCCTTCTGCGCTCGCTCTAAACCATACATGCCCGGTGACTCTTCAAAGGCCATTAAGCTTATTAGAATTTAGCCATTCCGAAAAAAAGAAAATCAGATTACAGGATTACTAGGAGTTCATCGAAAACTTAATCAATGTTGTCGAACAACACTTACCTACCTTTAACACTTACCTTCAGGTGGACTGTTTGCCGTCTGACACGTTCTTTCGATAAAAAGAAAAGAAGCAACTGTTTCGACAAATTGGTATATATGTATTGACTGGTATATATTGGTATATACCAGTATGTATTGGTATATTGACTGGTATGTATTGGTATATATTAACGCAATTGAAATAACTAAATAAATGTAAACGGCAGTGTGTAGACGGTCGTCCGTAACCCGATAGGTAGCGGGTTCGACGACTGAAGCCTCACGCTGACGTTTCACAGTAACAAGTCGTCATGTCTATGACATTTGTATCTATAGATGTCTTGAAATATTGTCAGTTTAAAAATAAGAAAATCCATTTTCCCGTACGTTACCCGTAGAGCATTATCCAACGACATATAATTTCAACGTATTAATGTCGAATATATTTTTTATGGGATTTTTGAAATGTTTACATCGTCAAAATTTTGGAACTATCGTATCAATTTCGCTTATCTTCGCTCTTAACGGAGACAGACCCAAATGCGTCCTGCAGTTTGTTACAAGTTTTGTTATACATATTTGTATATTTTGTTATTTTTGTATATATTTAAGAACTTTTAGTTAAAATATTAAATTACTAATAGGCATGATGACAGTATTAAAGAATTAAAGAATAATTGATTTTAGAGAAAAAAATATGTTGAAAGAATTCTAATAAATTAACCAGTTTTAATGTAAACATTGAGATTAATAATATTTTCAATAAAATAAAAGTATAAAATACTGCATTCGGCCATGTTAACTAAAACGCCAATCAAAGCGAATGACGTCACGCCTCAGTGAACATCACCGTGTCGCTTGAACTTCGATTGATTTACCTACCTACGTTTACCTAGGTGTAACGTCACAAGCGACGCCATGACACATGCGAGTGTTTTCGCGCACAATTTAAAGTAGATAGAAAAAAAATGCATAATTTGCGTTAAAACTTATTTTATTGCTGAAATAATGTTATTTTCGGAAACAGTAGACGTGAATCTACATTATAGAAGCGGATTTCAAAATCCGTCATCATGCCCATTGGAATCATCATATCTTTTGAGTAAAATCCATTTACTGTGTCAGAGATTGACTGCAAATAGAAAGATTTTCTATATTGATACATTTAAATCCAATTTTTGTTCAAACAATTTTATCAACCGCGCTTGTAAGACTCACGATGATGCATATTCTAATTTAGAGCCTTTTAGTTCGTCTCTCAGTGCATATATGTAGAAGGCATGTTCAAAATATCTGTAAATGTAATCTTGCCGCTGGACGCGCTCGACTGGCCACGTTACCCCTCTCCCACAGAAGACTACCTTGAAATGTACGGCATTTCTCACTTTATCTTATTTCCCTAATGTACATACGTGGTTCGGTAGTGAGTGAGATATGATAGAGCTCATTCCTATCCTATCCCTCCCCATTTTCCTAACTCTTTCTCCAAATCCATTCCTATATCTTCAAAGGTAGGCAGCGCATTCGGAGGCGTGCCAACGTTTGTCATTTTGGACTGATGTTGGCATGTATCGCGGATGTCTATGGGCGACAGTATCCACTTACCATCAGATGGACTGGATGCTCGTCTGTCGCCTTCTTTCTATAAAAAAACCATCATCATTTGTTGCTAATTTAATAAGTGTTTTTTGTTGCTCGTTTGAATACAAGCCGTTGCAAAGTCGATTCTTACCGGCGACGTATTCAATTCTCGATTCATATTGCATCGAGAATTGATCATACGATGGTACGTTCTCACTAAGTTACTAATGCACTGTCCCCCTTTGAATCCATCAATTTTAATACCTGACTTAAATATTGATGAAAACTTAAATATCTGACACCAGGTTAAGCTATCTGCTAAGGTTAAGCTAAGATCTATCCGCTCCCTTTTTGTTGTATTCTGTTGGTAACCTTGAATTATTTTAAAATAAAACAATCAGAATTTTGTATTTTATATGCATATATTCGGTTTCAATATTTCAATAACTATCAGTTACTTAATTCAACTTAATTAAAAAAAAATACACTGACTCTTCATCGGATGCAGTACATTCGTGTACTTAATTTACTTACACTAACTTAGCTATGTTCAAGCTTAGAATTTACTATAAATTACAAATTTCATTACATTCTTAAAACTATTGAAATAAAAATTATAATATGAACTAATAATCTCTGAATGTTTGTTTTTTGAGGGAAATAGTTAAATAAGCAGCAAAAAAGACTCAATAAGCAGCAGGATCTCTGGTGACAATATAGAATGAGCAGCAGGTACTCTGGTGACAATACAGAATGAGCAGCAGGTACTCTGGTGACAATACAGAATGAGCAGCAGGTACTCTGGTGACAATACAGAATGAGCAGCAGGTACTCTGGTGACAATACAGAATGAGCAGCAGGTACTCTGGTGACAGTAACTAAATAGGAGTGGCGCGAAGCGAGTCTCTGACTACTTGGTGATGACATTCTTAGTAATTTACAATTATTTACTTCTGTGATTCAAAAATAGGTTTTTTGATCATAACTTGCTACAACATTTAGTACTTTTTGCTGCTAATTTAAATACAAGCCGATTTTAATTACGAAAATGGATAGTACCTACAGGAACGAAATATTGAAAGATGTGATTTGCTATAAAATATTATTTAGATGTATTTTATCATTATAAGGTCAATTGAGGTAATTGGAAACAGGGGTAATTCAAAAAATAATTTAATTTAGGGTCAAAATGCCAGTTTTGAAAGCCTGTTCTAAACAGTGTTGCCGAACCTACGGAAAATTTGGTATTTAAACTTTATGAGACTTTTTGATGGTAGACGAGCGGCAGGGCGCCGAGGTGGTATGTGATCACCGTCGCCGAAGGACACGTGCAATAGTAGGGGGCATGCGGGTGTGGCGCCAATCAAGCAGAATCCTATTCACAGCAAACGCAGAAAGATGTTACATCTCTTCGGAAGCCGAGAGATTCTAAACCACCTGTGAGACTGGGCTCGTCGATAATTAGAACAGCATGCTGGACGGAGGCAAGTGGGTCCAGCTGGTATATCAGTGCACCGGCTCGGAGGTGTGAGCAGTGAGAGTGTGATCAATTGATCATACATATTTCTCATATTAGCAAGATAGTAGGGATAAATGGAAAATCATATATCCGGTTCTATTAATAAGGAGCAGTGGCGAAATCTTCCTTTCTTTCCTACCAGGGGGGGGGGGGGGGGATGAATTGGTAGGAATAGCAGAACTCTCCACCTTCCTATGGTCTTACCAACATCACGATTCTTTTCGATGCGTTGTCTTGGGAGAGTGTGAATGCTCCATGTGGGGTTCAATTCAGCCTTTGTACAGCAACAATCGCTATCCCCGAGTGAAGCACTGCTTCAGTCTATTCAACGCAGCTTTTTTTGAAGCCAGTTCGTCCTTATTCTCCAGATGACACCGATAGGCACCTACTCAAGATTGATTTGCCTGAATACCTAAAATTAATTATTTTTGCCACAATATCCAGCAATACTCCTACACTTCACAATTTTTACCGATATTCATTCATTCATTCAGGTAACAAATGTTTATTTATTTGTCTTTAAACAAAACCTTTTACTTTACAAAATATATAAATAGTTTTTGATTATGCCAAACAAGTCTTTACAGATTTACATTATATAAAAGCATAATTTTTCTTCAGCAACGTCAATAGTTCATTACAGAAAAAGTTCTTTATGTGCGGATAATGTGTGTTTTTATCTATGTGTGTATGTTGTTCGTTGTATGTGTTGTTGTTTATGCGTGTATGAAGTGTCTGTTTGTGTATGTTAAGGAAAGTAATTATAAACAAAATACTTTCAAGCCTCGGTAACATTTATGTTTATTGTCGATGGTATATTTATTTAGTCACTGCTCTGTTACGTGCTTAAAGGCAGGCTAATCAAAACAAGTAGGTACCTTGTTTTGATTTCAAAGTTAATAAAAAATGATAACCACTATGTCCAAGGAATATTGGACGAGATCCCGACCATATTTAATATTGTAAGAAAAATTCATTTTAGCTGCTCATTAAAGAGATTTTAATCCCTCGGATGTTGTGATTGTCGGATGAATATTTTAAAATAAATGCATTTATACAATTTTCAAAAATAAGGAAAACGTCGTTTTTAGTTAAACCCGATTTAATACAAATACAAATTAGGGCATTTCTCACCACCTTCTGATAAAGTATCAGAAGTGTCAGAAAGTCAGTATCAGCTAGATTTAATTGGCAGATATCTATCCGATTGTTAACCTCCTGATAAGGTTAACAATCGGATCAGAAGATGGTAAGAATGGCCGTTAATATTGTATAAAAAATATTGAGTTATTGTTTAATTATTAAGGAAGTTTTGTCATTGTGGTGTTATTGGCATAACTATTTTGAAACAAAATTTGATATTAAAAATATATTTATGGACGTTGGCAACTCTGTCTAAAAATTACTCGTTTCCAATTAACCATGATTGAATACCTCTCTAATCATAAGTAAAATAAGCATAGGAAAAAATGTTTACTAAGATGTCAGTCAAATAAGAAAGGATGAAAATTATTTAAATAAATAAAGCGCTTTTTAAATAACATGATTATAGAGTAAATAAATAACCATAGACAAAATTATTGATTTAATTTCCATCAATCACAGGCCTGTCACTGGTCACAAAAAAAACTGAGGAACCTTAAAACTAGACAATATAAATTCACATATACATTTTAGGACACACATTTACAAAATGTCATTTAAAAATAAAAACTCTTAAAGACATACATATATACAAATTTTAAACTATATTTACGTACGGAGCTCTCCGTTGCTATCCATAGCCTAGGATTCTTTTTAAATATACCTAAGTGATATGACTCGGGGTATTTTTACATAGGAATTAGTAGGAAATATATGAAAAAAAATCTCTATATGTATATATAACTAAAATCTGCGAGTTTATTTAAATTAAAATGGCAAGGACTTTTCGATTCACACTCTTAGGCCTTCTAATTTACAATTTCGTTGACAATAATTAGATTAGAACACTTCTTTAAAAATAAATAAGAAAATTGCAGTACTACTAATTTAATAACGCCTGTCGACCATCTCTTATTTCCGTGATCGAATGCTGAGAGATGTGTATAACATAGAGTGGTTACAACGAAACCTAGTGTATTCTGAAAGTGTGTTTGAACATTTCTATTTTATACTCGATCATGCTGAAATGATTGCAAAACACGAAGGTGGCCGGCCGGCATTTAATTAATAGTACTGTATATATATTTATCAGGCAATTTTACATATGTACTTAATGTGAATTTTATAGAAAACTAGAAATCACAATTTTGTACTATTACATTCAAATTTTGTAACACTCCTAATGAAATTAACGAAGTGATAAATAAACTCATTAAAAACTTTAAAAGTGTAACACAACTTGACATTTGTTCTAAAGATGTTTTTAATAAAATTAACAGATTCTATAAAAGTTTACTAAGTTGAAGCTTTGCCAGACGACATATAGTTAACAATTCTCTTCCATTAATTTTCAACACGCCCATAGTGTACGATTTACCGGGAACTCCATGAAGTTTGTTACTTAAGCTGTTTTATTTTGATATGTACCGTGAAGTTATCAGAAATTTTCAACGATGCCTGATTAATTTTTAATAGAAAGCGCTGAAAATTAGCGATAACGCGTTATAAATAGCTGACCATAGACAACATTAATTTCAATCGTTCAAAAACTCGAATCGCGTTCCCGGTAAAGCGCGCAATTTCCCGCCTATCTCTAAATTTATATATACAGACTACAAAATAAAAGACTAGAAGCTCTACACCATGTTTATTCCGTATTTCTCCGGTGCAAAATAACTGTTGCTTGAGTTTGAAAAGTTCGTGATTTGGGATGCCTGTAGCATGCTGAGATGGGGCGAATTTTGCGATTGATTTTCTGGTGATTCTGGACCAGAAGACAAAATGTTATGGTGAGAGGACCAGGCGGCTGGAGGTGATGGGTTACCGAAAGAAACTTGGTTATAAAGTTGATTGCCATTGGCTGTTAAGTTGTGGCTGTGATGGCTACCGTGTGATTGGTTGACAGAGGAACCGTTGAAGTATTCCATCTGGAAAAAAATAACATTTAAAATTTTAATTTATAATTAATATTAAAACTGATAATTAAAATTAATCATTAAAATTTAAATTGATTATTATAATTAAAATTAATAATTACAATTAAAATTGATAATTTCAATTAAAATTGATAATTACAATTAAAATCAATAATTAAAATTAAAATTGATAATTGATCAAAACCTGTTCAAATTAATAAAACTTTGTATGAGTTTTTGTATAGGAAAATTATAACAATAATAAACGCTGAAACGAAATAGATATGCAAGGGATGAATAGTCTAAACCCAGTATCAAAAAGCAATGTAACCGTGTAACCTTTTATAGTTCTTCAATAAGATTTTGTTTTTTATTTTAAGATATAAAATCGGAATTTTTGTAACGTCTGAATTCGGATTTCTGATTGGGTAAATCATAAATGAAGTTTTGCCAAAGATAAAAATATTAGTAAAAACACAACATACTAAAAAATATATACTTCTATGTCTATCTACGAGATATTCTAATCAGTCATCACATCATACTATACGATTGGCATAAATAGAGGAAAACCGCTTACCACCAGCAATAGAATAATACAAAAATACAATATAAAAGTAAATCCATCCCAGTTCGTCAAAAAGTCTCAATTATAAGGAAGTACATAATAATTACCTGTCCCGGATAATACGGCGAATTATACGCGCTCTGCCCATATCCCTGATGATGGTGCGATGTCGAGTAACTCCTTATGTAGTCAGAACTTCCCGGCCAATGGAAACTGTTGTAGCTATCCGGATGGTACACGTTCCCCGGCCCATTGAGGCTTTGAGGGGTGATAGGAGGTGAAGGAGTCGTCATTATCGAGGAGTTCGACCCTAAAGGAGTCAGGTTACCTGTCAACCTGGAGCTATACTGGTCTTTTAGAAAGGATTTCTCGGAGTAATCCACTTTAGAGTAGTCCAGCCTTTTCGGACTGTTGTACAACTCCTGTTTGGGAGTAACTCCATAACCATGTACATTGGATATGTCCGATGGAGAACTGTCTTTCCCACCAAGTCTTAAAGCGTCGTTGTTATAATGGTGGGTTATGGAAGATAGATTTTTGTTCAACGGAGAGGAATCATAGTTAGGAGCTGATTCCTTCTTGCAAATAACATTTATCGGGGGGCTCACAGAAGTCGTTGGAGTGATTGGAAGATTTGGCGACGAAGTGGATATACTTGAAGTGTTCTGAGTGTTGTGGCTGGTTGTCGTTGCTTTCGAAGTGGTGATCTTGGTCGAGGAGTTGGTGGAATTAGAAGAACCTTTGAGGCTGGTGCCTGACGATAATGAGGAGGATTTTGTGTTGGAGGAGGTTTTGCTGGATATTTGCGTGTTGGTTTGCTGCTGGAGCTGTTGCCTGCATTTCGCTCTTCGGTTCTTGAACCAGACCTGGTGGAAGAAACCGGGATTTTAGTTGAGGTTGAAAAATGGAAAGGAGGCAGTGCGATCCCCTGCACTCTATCAAGGTAGTTGACTAATCCCTAAATAGAAAATAATATTTTTATACTTTATTTATTGAAACTTTAGTGCACAAAGAAACATTGTACAAAAGAGGGATTTAATGCCTGTGGGATTCTCTGCAGTCAACCTATGGTTAAACAGAAATACGTAGGGCGGTGCATCGTGTTTTTAATCGACAATAAAAGAAAATAAAGCCATATTAAAAATATTTGCATAATTAATTAATACAATTAGTTAGATATTTAGATACGAGATGTTTATATCCACTGTTGGATACAGACATCGCTTTATCAAAATGCCACACTGGACAAGAGGGTAGCGAATTCATTCTTTATTTATCTAAATTGTAGGACAGCCAACAAGACATACGATGAAACAAGAGTATATACTAGGATTTTATTTTACACAATATTAATGAAGGCAGGTGGGCAAGCGGCCTACATGATGTTAAGTGGCTACCGCCGTCCATGGACAACTGCAACACCAGCGGGTATGCGGGTGCACTGCCGGCCTTGCAGAAGCCTATTCACAGATTTCTTGAAGAACCCAATGTCGTAGCTTAATGGGAAGACCTCTTGAGGCAGTTCGTTCCACAGCCTACGGGTTCGCGATATAAAATAATTTTTGGGCCGAACAGTACGCGACACCTCCGTATAGAGACACCACAGGTGGGAGTCATGTAGAACAGCTCTTCGGAGCATTTCCCGTTATACAGGCGGTAGATAGAATACGCAGGGGACGCAACTTGATGGTTGTGGACGCTGAGTGGGATCGCCGAGAATTCGCTAACTAACGTTAACAGTTCATTAGGTAGTTTAGTTAGGTTAACTGTAATGCTATTAACTAAATGCTGCCTTAGTTACAGGCTATCGTCGCAAAGTACACGTGGCAAGTTGACATTGATGGGAATAAGTTATTAATATAAAAATACAAAAGGAAGACTGTAGATGGTATAGTTACTCGAGGCTTGCGGTAGCGGCTATTTCAAGTGGTTTAATCGGTTTAATCGAATACCTTTTACCGGTTTAATCTGTGGTAGTTGGTTTAATCGAATACCTCTCCCGGTTACGGTCGTCGTCGTCGTCCTCGGCACGTCCTAACACGTCGTCCGAACCCGACGACCCAATTACTGCCGCCAATGCGGTTCTTACACTACACTCACAGGCTATACATATACACCGTCCATGTCGACGGGGACGAAAACGTCCCCCCCTCGCTATATCGTGAACACACCGGCCTTCAGCCAACACTTTTACCAGGTATCGGCACGTGCCTGGGCGTTTCCTACCGACTCGCGATCCCGCGGTACCCTCCCAAAGCAACGCCCTAAGCCGAGGTCCGTTCCTTCCGCCGGTATACCCTTAGGCTCATTGCTACCCATACTTTTTGCTCCTGGCTGGGCGCCTCCTGCGCTCGCCCTAAACCATACATGTCCGGGGTGATTCTTGAAAGACCATTAGGGCCACAAGAATTTAGCCAATCCGAAAAAAAAAGCATTACTATCCCACGGTTCTTTTCTCACTTCTTTAGCTTAATCATTTTCAAGATGTCTTTAGTGTAATTTCACAAATTGCCACTGAAGTTATAGAGTAATTGAAGAATAAAATAATTGAGTGGTGACCGTATATGTGTCCGCTGGTTTTTGTTAGCTGTCAGTCAGTCCAATCAAAACCGCAAATAAGGCTTGTTAATTTGTGTTTTTTGTGTGTCTGTCACCGCACCACACAAAAACCACTGAACGGGATTTTCACCATTATGAATGTTAATTAACGGGCTATTATTAGATCGCCAATTTTATTAATATCAATGGTTATATTAATTCGCCGTGTGAACATAGGCTAAACTAAACAACTCATTTAAAACCACCATCACGTTTTATCATATCACATCACGTTTCGCAAAAAAATTGCGAATTAGTATTTCATTGAACTAATCAAGTACTCTGACTATATTTATTAAAAAATATTGTCTCAAAATGAACGTGGCAATAGGTTCTATATTTATTTTGGAACTTATTTGATGTGCAAGATACCAACTGGTTAATATGTGGAGAACTTAAAATTTCATGCATGGTACTCGGCCAGCAATAAGGTTGCACTAAATTCCCATGTTCGCTGTATGAATGTGATAACACAGCTAAAAGTTTAAGATTGATAAAAAGACAATTGGCCAACTCGAAAAAAATACAAAATTGGAGAAAAATGTTGATAGTTTCATTTCCAACTTTACATTTTAATTAGGGCTGCTGAAACGGTTTGTAAAAGCACAGCCTGATAATGAAGAAAGTTTCAAATAGGCAAAAAGGCTTTGTAAAATTTTAGGCAATGTTGAGGATTCAATTTACAAAGAAATTGTCAAGGGAAATACTTAAAAGTTACAAAAACGTTGGCTGGCTGGTGACTACAGCAAATGACAGGGTGAAAGGTTTCACCAGGACTTCAACAAAATAGGAAGAAGATATTAGGGACGTTGGGGCGTCAGCATGATCGCTGATTACTGCTGGATGACTACAGGGATGACAGAAAAAAAATATAAACGACGAAACGGTGTTCTAACATATCCAATCCAACCAATCCAATGGATGGATGGATCCAATGGACCAATCCATCCAATCCAATGGATCCAATGGATTTACAATCCAAAACCCAAGGTATTTACTATTTTTTTTAAATAATTACGGTTTTGTTTCTATTATTGTATGATTTCATTTTTATTTTATTATATAATTGTGACAAAACAGTGATATCATGTACAAGTCTTTTATTTAATAATAAATACATACCTATATCAAGAAAAAATTTAGTTAAGTATTATTACTTACTTTAAAATCCATATAAACCAAGGGCAAATGTCATGTGCTAATTTTCTTAGACATAGTTTTTTAATATACGTACTTAGTAGTATAATCTATCTATATATGTAAAAATGGATGTTGGTATATCTGTCTGTGATTAATAGACTTCGATACCGTTTGACCGATCATCATGAAAGTTGGCACATATATGTATCTTTTTCATGGAGAAGGTTCTGATGCTATCCACTTTGTTGTAACTCGCCACTAGATGGCGCTGCAGCACATCAACTTCAATACCGTTCAACCGATCGCCATGAAAATTGGTATAAATAGGTATTTGAGCATGGAGAATATTTTCAAGCATCGACTTTGTAACTCGCCACTAGATGGCGCTGAAGCCCATCAACTTCTATGGTAGGACAATGTCTGTTGGGTTTTGCTAGTTAAGATTATAAAAGTATTATTAAAAAGCTTTCAATTTAAATTTCGCAGATCTGTGTAATTAATGCTATAGAAATTCTTTATATACGTATTTGTTCAAGAATCAGAACTACTGAACTAAGTTTAATAATATCTGAACTTATACGTTCTCTAAGACTCCAAATTAGATTTATATTTTAAATACTTAGTTTGTTTATATCTGAGTACTTACGGCTATACATTAAAAAATCTGGGTTTATAATATTAGCACAGATACATATATTTAGATACACACATAACATTTATACATATACATACATATACATATATTTATACATTTAGTTCTGTTAAGGTAACAAATTGTATGAAAAAACATTTTATTAAATTTGACCAACTTCTGCTGTCCCGATTTTTTTCTTCGAATACAATGAAATGATCCTTATAAGAAACTGAGTCGATCAGCATTAAAAAAAAAATTAGTCAATTTTATTCGTTTTTATGGACAACTCACGCTTGACCAAAAAAATTACTACGCCAAAATTGTTTTCACAAAAAAAGACTTAATGGTTCCTAAGACAGTTTCCCTGTATCTCTTATGGTTTCAGATTTCCCCATACTGTCCCAGTTAAAAAAAACACACTGTATACGTGTTTATATATTTTATGGTAATGGAAGGAACAAAGTTTTTGTACAATTAATTCAGAAAACCTAATTATTTATTTTCTCTTTGATCCTTTTAACGATGGCTTTCCTGTTGTTTTATTTTGAATTATGCTATTCCAATACAATACTTGTTATTTTTTCGAAATTAAATTAGTAAAATAAAAGCTGTTCCGATGCCCACAACCCGTATAAATCACATATAAGTCCCCGGATAAACAGGACGCGCGAACGCGCGGCGTAATTGCAGTGTACACACTGGCGGCTACTTATTTGCACTGTGGCGATTATTGCTTATTTACTGTGGGGTGGATGTAACAATCTCTTGTGATTTTCAATTTGTGGAGGTTTGTTTTTGAAATTACAAGAACAATCAATGGACCAATACAGAGTTTCTGTCACGATTAAAAGTTCATTAAACTGTGTGTAGGTAGGTACTATCGCATGCAAAAGTTGATAAGTGATTTAAAAAATCGAATGTGTGTTTTGAAAATTGGATTGTGTATTATTTTGTTACATTGATAGCGGTTTTAAATTTAATAGTAAAATGCTTGTACAAGTACTCATATGCTGCGAACTCTGAATGTATACCAACAATTTATAATATTAGGTAGTCGGATAAGTTCGCGGCCTTTTTATAGAGAAAATAATAAAGACTTTTTTTGTTATTACATAAATATTTATTGAACGGAATATTGTCCATTTAATTCGACTATCTTTCATTATTTTAATTTACTATAAAATTATTACTATTATTTTATTGACTATAAAATTTTTGGGGTTTTTACTGATTTAACTGGTTTATACAGGCTTCTCTCAAACGTTACAGGCTTTTGTAAAGAGTGGAATAAATGATAACCCTTAGTTCTGGACCCCTTAGTAACCCCTTAGTGTTAGTTCTGGACTGTATGGAGGATGCATTAAAACTTTCCAGCCAAGATCGATCAATTTTTGTTTAGTCATCAAAGATGTATGCGGTCAAGTATTGTCGTGGTGGAAAACTACACCTTTTATATTCATTGATTCTGGGCGTTTTTCTTGAAGTGCTTGTTTCAATTTTATTAATTATTGAAAGTAGACATCATAATTAATCGTTTGACCATGTGTCAACAGCTCGTAATACACAATGCCTTTCCAGCCCCACCATACACAACATGACTTTGCTCGGAGTGAGGCCTGGCTTTAGGATCATTTGCGATGGCTCAACTCGCTTAGACCAATATCGTTTTCGAACATCGTTATCGTAGGTGATCCACTTCTCATCGCCTGTTACCGATCTCCTCAGAAATGGATCGATTTCATTTCGTTTTAGCAACATCTCGCATATGGAAATTCTATTCACCAAGTTTCTGTCCTTTAAATCATGGGGCACCTAATCAAGCTCTAGCTTTTTTTTACAAAATTCAGTTTATGCAGGCGATCCAAAACTGTTAAGTGGTGAATGTTAATCTCTTCCGCAAATTGACGACTGCTTAATGTCGATCTGCTTTAATTTTTCCAACGATAACATCAACATTTACGACCTTATTACGACGACCACAGCGAGGAACACCATTCACATCAAAATCACCAGACCTGAATCGACTGAACCATTTTTTGCTATTATTCGTCGAAGTATTCGTCGCTATATTTCTGCACTAACATTATCATTAATTACTAACGAGCCCAGCTACACAAACTCACTAACACCGGCAAACAAGGTAACATGGCAGTTAGGTGGTAGATCAAATACTTTAGCTGACAGCACTAGGCATAGCATGAATAAATGTATATATCTGGTATATATCTATATCCGCGTATAGCGAATAGTTATATGCAAATCCTAATAATTTATTTCGGATCTCGCCAAATTCGCGTCAATATGCGAAGTTACCTGCAACCCTAATAATCCACACACAAAAATTGCGTCTACAAATAATCACATCTGTCGAGAATCGAGAATAGCTATCAGGCCCATTAGCTTGCGCTTTTTCACCAAATTACCACAAAGAAGTATGAAACAGTATGGAATTATTTCATAAATACAAAAAAAAATTTCAACTTAGTGTCGATGTGGAATGAAGTCGATTCCACATCGACACTAAGTTGAAATTATTTTTTTAGAATTAGGTAAGCATTATTCCAATAACATAGTGTCGACGTGGAATGGAGTCGCAAGCGTTAGGTAAACATTATTCCAATAACATAGTGTCGATGTGGAATGGAGTCGCAAGCGTTAGGTAAACATTATTCCAATAACATAGTGTCGACGTGGAATGGAGTCGCAAGCGTTAGGTAAACATTATTCCAATAACATAGTGTTGATGTGGAATGGAGTCGCAAGCGTGTAGGTAGCTAAACATTATTCCAATAAAAATTACTTAGTGATTCCGTCTAAATCCAGTGACCTAGTTATTATTTACATTAGATTAGTAACACTTTAATATCACAGTATGTTGAATTTATGATTTCGACATCATAAACAGATAGTTGTGCCGTGTGGTATCGGAAAGTTTCAGAACAGCACCACCACATTTTTTTCGGTGAGTGTCGTAAAATGTGACAAGGGGATACCACAAAGCCGCTACCACAAGCCCTGACGAACTACAACGTCTCTAAAAGTGTAGACCCTTGGCCACTCCTGGTCAGGGTGGCGTTTTAAGGTCATACGTCCGTCATGCACGAGACAAGGCTGGTTACGAAGCGACAGTTTACAATTTCGACGAGGTTTATAAAGTAAGCTATCGAGCTTTGTAAAGATGTAAAAGTAATATATACTTACGTCGAACGCATCATAAAGCGTCAGTGCTTATTTAAAACACATCACCTACTTTGGCTACCGTTCCTCGCCTATATTATGTTATTAGCTCATTATTCACGGCAACAATGGCTAACATTTGTTGCTAAGGGTCTGATAAAGGGAGCTAATCCGAGGTGCGTATGGAAGGGCACGCCGGGCGAACTATGTCGCTTGGATGACTTTGTGTTTTACTACCTTTTAGGTTATTGTTTGACTGTTGGTTGCGATTAATTCTTAGCTAATGATAGGCCAAATTGTTGGCTAAGGAAGTCTGTTATGTGGCTGTACTTTTATAAAAGAATAATTAATGATGTCAGGGATATAAACGATACAAGTTACAAATGTTACGATGACGCGTGTAAGATTTAAAACTGCGACGTGCGACCTTTTCGAATTTCGGTAAATTTGGGTTTTTTATTCGGTGGCAATATTTTAATTGTAAGTAGTTGGCAAATGAGAAGAGGGTGGATGCACGCTGCAATCCTACAGCCGCTGTGCGCGCTCGACTGACCACGTTACCACTCTCTCACAGAAAACTATCGTCAAATGTATTCCAATTCTACTACTTTATTCCATTACCCAAATGTACATATGTGTTTCGATGATGAGTTAAATATGCCCGAGCACGGGCTCTGGGCATGGGAATGGTCCCATCCCATCCTTATTTCCATCCCCATTTTCCAACACTTCTCCCAAATCGATTTATCACTTATCACTGATAACAGAGTGATTTATTTATCACTCTGTTATCAGCGCGAAGCAATGACATAAGGCCAGTGTTAACATTTTGAAATAAATATTGCTTATTATTAATACGGCTTTCTTTCATGTCCTGCTGCTATCAAATAATCTAACGAATAAAATCGTCTAATTAATCTGAGAGATCTCGATCTCTGAAATTTATCTCACTCCCGTTCATTTCAACCCTTCAAGAGTCGTTTATCTACACTCTACACTGAACATTAACGATGAATCTCATTAAAATGGCTCTCATTAAAAGGAAAAAGGAATTTTATCATTCAATACACATTTTGGTGATATCGATGAAATAATAATTTTCAATGTCATTGAAAAGTATACCCACTCAAAAATATTTAGGATGGTAAATGTACATTTTACCATTCAGTCAGCCACGGGGCTAACAATAGCTAACACAGTTGAATTGCTGGCCTATATAAAAAGGTTCTTCAGTACTTACTGTATTTATTTGAACATTATTAAGAGTAGGTAGTACTATACTTTTACCATACCTAGCTATTATTTATTGATTGGCTTTATATCAAGATAGCAAACGTTTACAATCATATATAAAATATATATATGCAATCGAACATAAAAACAAACACGTTATAATATTTAACATAAACGAAATAATATTTTTAAAAATAAACACAATTAAAAATTGGTAAAAATTTTTGCACGCGATGGTACATTTCCAAGTTCAGTTACAGATCTCATTGTAATAGCCGTTGTGATTCGATTTTCGAATTTGGCGCGAGTAATTCGATTGCGCGCGCTAATGCTTTACCCGTGTTCGAATTTTAAACGAATTTGAATCCAGTCAACCGTCAACTGTCTATATTTGATCATAGTTACCTATATTTGGGATTGCGCACCAAACGAGATAGATACTTGCTATCTCGTATAAACGTATGAGTAACTCAACAATCATTGTTAGTAATTATTACTTATTCTGTTTTTCAATGAAAACAACAATAAGACAAATGCGAGCAGAAGGACTTTATTGTTCTGCATTTCCCCATATGTACCAATTTTCCACCATTGTCCTCGAATGGCGGTCACGTACTGGGAAGCGTAGTGTGTGACGCCCTCCGACCACGTTGACCGACCACTTGAAGAAATTTGCGAGTGGTAGCTGGATAAGAAACGGCGAAGATCGTGTGTGCTGGAGAGTCTGGGAAGAGGGCTGATAAAGAGACTTTATACCCGGCGGGGGAGAGACATAGGCTGATCGATGGTATGGAATACTTTTATGCTTTTCGTAGTACGATTATGTGTCTACCGACTTTATATACCTATATATTAACCTGTCAAGCATTGACCTTTGACGTTTCTATTGTTTGTCTAATGTTTGCTGGGATGCAGGAATCCTACTGCTACCGTAGAAGTTAAAATTAACTAGGAAATCTAAATTCTATAGCGAACAAAACACGTAATTTTAACCAATGTGATGCCATGCAATGCAACCAGCTTTACCAGGGCTTGTGGTAGCTTGTGGTTTCATTTTTATCCCATAGTCGCCTTTAACGACACACACGGGGAGAGATAAGGTGGTGTTATTCTATAGGCGGTATTATTATATTCTATAGGTATTATTCACTACCAATACCACTACCACTACCAACCAATACCACTACCGTTACCAACCAATACCACCACCACTACCAACCAATACCGTTACCAACCAATACAACTACCACTACCAACCAATACCGTAAAGTAAATAACTTCGATTTTAAAACTGTACCAGTACACAGCTGGCTGCTTGGTGGCGAGTAAAAAAGTGGTAACTGTTTCGTCAGTCTCAAACTGATAACAATGCAGTGTAGGTAGGAGGTATTTTTAGCACAATAATAAACTTATTTTCAAAGTGTTCTTGGGTGGCGACCCATTATGACGGATTAGTTACATTTTTTGTCCATATCTTGACTTAATTGAAAGTTACTCAATAATCTTGGGATTTATTCTGTACGCATGATAAAACTGATGGTATTTTAATAACGTTATCTATAAAGATTATGGTAATGAATTAATGTGCATCTTCGGCTTCTGTGTAATGTGTGTCGTTGAACTTGAATTGAAAATTGTAATGCTTTACATATCAAGCCTACTTTCATAATGAATCACCATCCGATATGGTTAAACACCTCAACGACGATAGGCCGCTTGCATGCGTCATCGAAACTAAAAACAATTTCAAATTTAATTCCTATTTAAATTAAGAACCTTTCTACTCGACGGCATTGCGATGACAACTTGGAAATATCTATTTACGGGTCTGTTCTGTTAGAAATAACTACAATTCTAGTTGCCTTTCATGAGTGGAGTATAGTTTGGGGCGAGCGTTAATGACACTGCCAGGGAAATGTTTTAGAGTAACGAGGAAGTAACAGACCTCGGTTTAGTTTGCGAATTTATGGGCGGAATTTCTCGACCTAAACGGTGGACATTCTGGACTGAAGTTGGCATGTACCGGGGATGTCCAAGAGCGACAGTCTCTACTTACTATCAGGTGGACTGCATCTGTCGCCTTTTTCTTATAAAAAGGCTGTCAGTCGAAATCACTGAACTGGGAGGACTAGGTCTTTTGGGGGCCTCGCTTGTGGGATAATAGACTTGTACAAAAAAATCATATGATAAATTTAGCTCTTGTTACTATAGCGATTTCCAAAAAAAAAAACACGTTTTGGAATTTTTATCTGTCTGTCAGTCTGTTTGTCTCAACGTGCATCACGCATAAACTACTGGACAGATTTTAATGAAACTTGGCATATGTGTCGAGTTAGGGTACTTTTTCCCCAGATCCAGTACAGAGTTCCCACGGGAATGCTTAACCGCACATACTAACGTCTACGCTAACGAAGTCGCGGGCACCGCTAGTAATGATAGATAAAATAAAAAACTCACCTGAACTCTGGACTCGGGTAAATTGATCTTCAGCGCGACTTCTTCCCTCATGAAGATGTCGGGGTACCTCGTCTTACCGAACAGCGCTTCCAACACGTCGAGCTGCGCGCGAGTGAAAGTCGTCCGCTCCCGACGCTGCTTGCGCGGGTTCACTCCTGGGGAAAAAGGGCTTTATCTTAGTAGAATTTTTGACAACTATGTCTAATACTGGAAATATTTTTTTTTATAGAATGGACGGCAGACGAGCGGTCGCGCCACACGATGGTAAGTGGTCACCGCCGCCCATGAACACCAGCAACACCGGGGAGCTTGCGGGTGCGCTGCCGACCTTGCAGAAACCTGTTCACACAAAGATCGTACTACCATACTAACATAGAGAGATCCTTCCCACAGCTGGAGAACTCGACTGGCCAAGTTACACGTCTTTCAGAATACTACTATAAAATGTAGTGCATTTCCCACTTTATCCTATCCCTCCAAAGTACTGTACGGGTTTCGGTAGTAAGTGAGATATGCCAGAGCCAACGCCCAGCTCATCCTATCCTTATTTTTCCAATATTTTCTTCAAATCTAAATTTCAAAAGGTGATCACGCGTCCGAGAAGCGTGCCAACATTTGTCATTCTGGACTAATGTCGGCATGTATCGTTGATGTCGCAGCGCGACAGTATCCACTTGGACTATCTGCGACCTTCTTTAATGGTTAGAATTATTATCATCTATACGTTGATATTATTATCCCCGTGCAAAGATATCGGATTCGATTTGTGTTAACGCATGTGGGCTCGCATGAACAGCGTGCAGGTTGGCAGAGCTTAGCTATCTTACTCATTAATTACCACATAAAATGATAACATTTTTATAATCGCATTGCAAGTTGGAGAGTTCAATCTTTTCGGCGTTATTTAGGATTCACGGCTTGTAATAGTTTCTTTGGCAAGACGAAACTTTAGCTTTGTTCACTTTAAACTTTTTAAAGGCTTATATTTTCTTATGACTGCTTCTTAAAGTTCTCTGGTAAATCATTATGCTATGTGAGCGAAGTCAGGGCGGGTCGTTAGTTAAGTATAATTGTCAGAATCCATTATTAATACTCGTTTAACCAGCAATTATTTTTAGCATTACTTTTAAAACAACCTTAATTAATAATCGTAATCATATTATGTTAATGAGTGACATAGGCTTCTGAATTACGTCTGATAACCGAGTTGATGGATTACCGGCGTCTGTAGCAGATAAGTGGCTCTGTCTTATACGGTGTTAATGTAAAAAATGTAAGCCTAATTATGGATGTTTAACAGATTTAAGAAAGCCACTTTGAAAAGGAAGTAGATTGGTCTTTCATACCAATCTACTTAATACAATTTAATATATTTTAATACAATTTAAAGATGTGTGTGCACATGTAATAACTGTTTGTATGCAAAGAGTACCTATTGTTTAAAATATGGTTCTAAGCCCTCTCCTCTCTCCCTGGGTATGCCAATATGAGAGAGAGACGGCTTAACCCCCGGAGGAAGCACAGTCAGCCCGTCTTAAGGCCCGTACGCGCGGTATCTAGCAGCACCACCTTCTGCATCTTCGCTGAGAGCCGGTCGCCACGGCAGCCCAACCGCCTCAGGTTGCTCTCGAGGCTGCTAGGAATTAAACCCGTTTACGGACAAGACGACTGGAATGATTTCAGTCGACGTCTCGCCCCACATATCGGTGATCTCGTGCGCCAGGTCGAGTTACTTTCTTCAATAACGAGTAATAATTGTTATTATTATTAATAATGTATTTTAATTTGGGGTAGTATTTAACCAATCAGTCAATGTACCTTTGATCTTTTATCGTTTTCTTTTGTTTAAAATTAATTTCTTTCTCTTTGGTGCGCGTAGTTTGATGTGCAGATATTTATACTCGGTTCAAGTGATGTTACTATCAGTCAGGTGTTGTCACCTATTACGAAAGGGAGCGTTCTTCGTTTGTTTAATTAACGCTGTGTTGTGCTACATTGAACGGATGACACTTTCTTAATGTGAATAGTGATTATACACATATGTGTAGGGCCACCCATTATAATGTTGTTATAAACTCTAAAAAGATTATATACTTATTATTTGGTGTTCGTTCAATTCGTCCTTTGTTTTGTAGCCACCGGTTTATTACCCAAGTAATAAATATGTATTAGTACATAAATACTTATTTGTATAAACCTACGTATTTATTTTCTTTAATAAGTACTTTTGGTATTCAGGTAAAAGCAAAATGTAACTATATCTTTAGTATCATTTTTATTTTTAAGTAATGATTCATTACTTTAAAGCAAAAATTCAAAATCTGAAAACCTTTTTAGGCCTAGTATCATTGATACTAGGCCTAAAAAGGTAACTGTTGTATGCAAAAAATAAAATAATATTTAAAATGATATTTAAAATAATTTTAACATTAATTGTAATGTTAAAATTATTTTAAATTGTATCATAGATCATGCAGAACTCATTAAGTTGTATATCAGTTCCACAGATTCGTTCATACATCGGTCACACAAACATGCATACAAAAAGAGTTTACTACTTAAAATATGTGTGGAATTTACAATCATTATTCATAAACAAACAAATGGTTAGACAAACAAGCGAACACGAAAGTGGGTCATATGTTACGCGCTTGTAATCCCTATAGAAATTAAAAATCATTAACTAGAGTGTCATCAAAGTCATCATTCAAGTCCAAATTACACTATGCTTCAGAGAAGATCTGAAAAACTATTGAAATAAGAGACAAAATTCAATGACAAATTGGGTTTTTAAACTGTACACATGTTAAATGAGACAGACTGCGTGTCTATGCTGCGATGCGCGCGCTTTTGTCAACCATAGACAAAGCACAGGCAAGAGGCATAGACAAATTTTTATTTTCGTTTAAGGAATGCGCTTTGTTAGTACAGATTACAGCGATTTAGCGGCTTAAAACACATTAAACAATGACTCCTTATTTGTTTTAGATATCTATCGGAGGTTCGTGATGAAAGTGGCCTTCATATTTCACGATGTTTCAAGTCGCTGAGTCGTTTTCTGATTGGAATCACACGTGCGGATGCGAGCTGACAACTTGCAACAGGATGTGACTAATTGTCTAAAGTGCTGGAAGGATTACTGGAGGTGTTTTGTTTTCATGAAGTTATTACTAATAATCAGAAGCAATCAAAATAATAGCATAAGAATTAGAAGACTAGAATATTGTTTTTTCAACTCATAAATGGTGGATCAAATAAGCACCACAACTGTTAAAATCAGATATTGGGTGTAACAATTAGTTGTAGAAATGTACCATACCTACATATAATAGAAACGTAATAGAGTCGTGTCTGTACATGAACTATCTTTCGAAAAAGTCATTGCCATGTCTAAAATACATGTGATACAGAGCCCGAAACAACATTTTTTGGAATTTTTGTCTGTGTGTCTGAATGTGCATTACGCACAGACTGAGAACGGATTGTAATGAAACTTATAATTTATAACTTGTACACTGGGTTAACATTTAGACGTACTTCTTATCCAGATAAGTTATGGAGTTCCTCGGGAATCACAAGTTCACGTGAATGAAGTCGCTGGCTCAGCTAGCATAATATAGGTATTGGTAATTAAAACAGGTTTACCTTTCTTTTTAATACAATTTTCAGACTTCATGTTGTAAAACTCGATAAATGCGACAGTTGTTTGGAGGGAGGATGTGATTATAATTTAAAAAAAAAACAAGAATATGATTCAGCGTATACATAAACTAAATTATACTCTTAATTATACATATATATATTATGTAAACTGTATAAACTGAAAAAAAGATTAATTATGTCCGCGATAACACCTGAAATAGGTATTCGATTAAAAAACAATCGCAGTATTTTAAGAAGTGCATAAAATAAACGTGCGATAAACGTTATTATAACAGTATAAATACTGAAAGAGAAGTATGACGCGTACCTATCTATGATGCAGTAGCAACCAACCTAAAAGCATAGCAGTACTAAAACAGTTTGCATATTACACTGTTATTCTATCTTACTTTTATTCGGTTATTGTTTTCCATCCGAGATCCCCGCAGTTGTTACGCCTAAAAATAATAATAACGAAACGAACCATTCACCCGGCAAAATCGTTTATTAGACTTTTCAATCGCCGCTCGCTTACGGATTAAAAATAAAATAATGCAACATGCATTCGAAACTGCTTCCCCATTGAGGCTACTCCAAACAAACATTTCATATGAAAACTGTCACATTACTAGCCATAGAAAAGGAGAATAAATAGAAAGACATCTGTCTCATTCCATTTGCCGCCACAGGCGGATGTTAGAGCAGGATGGGTATATTTCAATTGTCATAGTTGACAATGGGGGCTCGAGCGCTAATCCTCGTGACATGGCGTGCTTTTTTTTTAGAACTGGCTTCGATTTTATCTCTCTCTGATTTCTGATAGGGCTACTG
Source organism: Sesia apiformis (assembly GCA_914767545.1). Taxonomy (NCBI): domain Eukaryota; kingdom Metazoa; phylum Arthropoda; class Insecta; order Lepidoptera; family Sesiidae; genus Sesia; species Sesia apiformis. The sequence goes on from OU611973.1 coordinate 7,914,708, forward strand.
CATAATGTTGTTTATGGTTGAGCTTGTCTATGACTGCTAATGGTTTATTCGTGTAGTGATCTTGTTTCGGTGTAGATATCGATGATTTGGAAAGGTGTGGTTTGAGATTTGGGTGATAAGTGGTTAAGTTCTACTTTGTCACCGATTTCACTTTGACATGCAATAAAGTTATATTGAGACAAATAGGCTTTGGATAGATGCTAAAGTTGACATAGAGAAATAAAATTAATTACTTTGAGAGTTTTACACCAATAATCAATATAGAGGAAATCACATATGGACATCGGTGAAATACTTTTCGCGCACGTGCACACCGGACAATAAAGTCTTGGCGGGGGCACTACCGTGCCCCCTGATGAAATGCCTAAGCTTTTATTATTTTTTATTTTTTTTTTTATAGGGAAGAAGGCGGACGAGCAAGCGGTCTCACGTGATGATACCTAAGTGTTACCGCCGCCCATGGACACCTGCAACACCAGGGGGTATGCGGGCGCGCCGCCGACCTTGCAAAATCCTATTCACAGCTCTCTTGAAGAACCCCATCTCGTAGTTTAATGGGAAGACCTCTTGAGGCAGTTCGTTCCACAGCCTACGGGTTCGCGATATAAAGTAATTTTTGGACCGAACAGTACGCGACACCTCCGTATCTAGGAAATGCGGATGGACCGCACTTCTGTGACGGGAGGTGCGGTTGTAGAAACCCGAGGTGGGAATTATATTGAACAATTCTTCAGAGCAATCCCCATTGTACAGGCGGTAAAACACACAGAGAGATGCAACGTCCCTCCGAACGCTGAGGGGTTCTAAACTGCCCGTGAGAGTGGGATCGTCGACAATACGAACAGCACGTCGTTGGATGGAGTCAAATGGGTCCAATTTGTATTTCGGTGCGCCGGCCCAGAGATGTGAGCAATACTCCATATGGGGCCTCACCTGAGCTTTGTAAAGCATTAGGAGTTGCCCAGGGGTGAAGTACCGCTTCGCTCTGTTCAGCACACCGAGCTTTTTGGAGGCCATTTTGGCCTTACTTTCCAGATGACCCCTAAATTCGACTTTGCTGGAAATGTCGACACCAAGGATCCCAATACTCTCCGAGATCTTAAGAGGTATGCTCTGAAAGCGAGGTGCTACGACAAAAGGGCTTTTTTTGAAGGGTTATTTGCTGATTTTAAGAAACATGCCAATACATTTCTATCAGACATCTGTGTCGCGGTTCTGATCAATTAGACTCTCAGCAAAGGCCTCTTCAAGGGTACTCCACAGTCTCCTATCTTCAGCCTTTCTTGTCCATATAGCCACTGTCATTGCCTTCAGATCATCCCCAATCTTCGGTACTGCCTTCCCCTCTTTTATTTAGTATATCTGGCTAACGTATTCACGATAGTCTGGATAACGTATCCATATCCACCGTTTAGTATCCACTCAGTTATCTCTTTGGACCATTTGTTATTCTCCTACTTAATGTAACCAGCCCGTTTCATGTACTCTTTATTGTATACTTACTTTATATCAGCAATCTTTATCTGCTTGCTAATGTATGCCAATGCCAATACAAATAAATCTACCTGTGATCAAAATATTTATTTCCTCTCTACCCTAAGGTTGTCTGGCAGAGATCGCTTTTAGCGATAACACCTCCTTTTGAACATTTTGTGTCTGCAATATCTGTTATTTTGTTTTTGGTGTGCAATAAAGAGTTTTATCTGTCTATTTCTTATAGTGACCTAAACAATGCAGCCTGTCTACTCCTTATACTAAAGCGCATATAATTTTTCAATTAAATCAACGACAAACATATAATGCACAATATTACACACACAGAGACGTACTGCTTCTTAATGTTACTAAACATAACGTTAGTTCTTATTTGTGAACTATAAAACTGCAAATAAAACGTGTCAATGGAAAGGAAGCAAAAAATTTAAGAAAATTTTGGCTATTCACACGCATTTTAATCATAAAAACTAATTTGCTACTTTATTAATATTATTTATTCTGTGATACATGAAAATTAAATTCAACTTAAACTGTTTTTGAACCTGGTTTCATTCGTTAGGCTCTATGGTCGAATTTTTTATTCGAGTTAAGGATATGACATGTAGAACTGTCAATAAAGTGCAAGTTTCACTTTGTTTCACATTTCTATTGGGTTGTAAAGAAAGTTCGTAGAGTTTTCATATTTTCTTGTATTTCACAACGATTTGTTTGCTGTTTGGCAAAGTGAATAAATCATTTGGTAGAGCTCTTTCCGCTCTACAAAACTGTGTTTTTGGTTTTTTTGGATAATTTAATTTTTCATCATTTGTCAGGCTCAGAAAGGAACTATCCAGGAGGCAAAAATCAGCATTTTCGACACCTGCTTTTCTTCGCTTTTCATCGAGGTCAAAAAGCTGCCGAAGCCGCTCGGGACATATGCAACGTGTATGGAGAAGGAGTCTTAGGCGTGTCTACTGCACAAAAATGGTTTGCGAAGTTCAAAAATGGCGACTTTAACCTCGAAGACACGCCTCGCAGCGGACGACCTTCGGAATTCGACGAGGACCGGCTCAAGGCACTTTTGAAGGAAGATGGTCGCCAAACAACCCGTGAATTAGCCGAAAAAATGGACTGCAGTGCGATGACGATCTCTAACCACCTTCAATCAATTGGTTTTACCCAAAAACTCGGAGCTTGGGTGCCTCACGAGCTTACTGAAAAAAACAAAGAAAATCGCCTTCAAATTGCGGCTCAACATCTCGCCCGTCACCGAGCAACACATGGACACAAGCAGCGCTTTTTGTAACGAATCATCACGGGTGATGAGAAATGGTGCCTGTACGTTAATATAAAGCAAAGAAAGGAGTAGGTGGCTTCAGGAGATACGCCAAAGCCGAGAGTCAAGCAGGATCTCCACCCAAAAAAGGGCATGATCTGCGTTTGGTAGGACTGGGAAGGCGTGGTGTACTGGGAAATGCTCGAAAGGAACGCCACGGTCAACAAGGACCTCTACATTGCGCAGCTGCACCGCGTGAATGAGGCTATTCGACTGAAAAGACCCGATCGACAAGGCCAAATCATCCTGCTCCACGACAACGCCAGGCCGCATGTTGCACAAGTCGTCAAATCCGCCCTCCAAGAGCTCGAATGGGAAGTTCTTCAACACCCGCCATACTCTCCAGACCTTGCGCCAACGGATTATCATCTTTTCGGCTCCATATCGAACCAAATGAAGCGTGTTACCTTTGACGGCGAAGAGGACCTCAAAAACTGGCTCAACAACTTCTTCGACACCAGACCGGGAGATTTTTGGCGGAACGGCATCAACAAATTGGTCGAGAGGTGGGCCGAGGTCGTGAACAGCAACGGAGAATACATCATTGATTAATTTATTGTTATAATTATTGTTTTTCGTTCAACTAAATCGTTGTCATAAAAACTCTACGAACTTTCTTTACAACCCATACATGTCATATCCTCTCCGACTCGAATAAAAAATCCGACATTAGTTGTACTTATTCATACTAAAAGTTATATTCTCAGGTATCTGTTAATGTACTCTAAATAAAAGTGTTTTTTTATTATTTATTTTTTAAAGATCACCAATAAAGCATAGGTACATACACATGTAAATAAATAGGAATCTTAGTTGTAGAAATAGTAGATAGTTAGGTAGAACAGCGTATCTAGTGCTTAATCAGCTACCGATCGTTACCTATAAAATACCTAATGGCACACGCCGAAACAAACAGACCACAATGGCAATTTATTATTTTCCCATTTTTCACGGCGTCTGACCCTTCCAACATCTATTTTAATGATCTGTAAAATATTTTAGGGGATGAGCACAGCTGCAAAACGAAATACAATACAATTTCAACTTTATTTCAATAAAATAAAGGGCTTTAATTCTAATGTTGACGTTTAAAATAGCGGGAACGTCGACTGTCAAATTGACAATTCAAAAGGGCGGTAATGGACGCGTTCGGATTTTAAACCGGATTGTTGTTTCAGTTCGGTTTGCGAACGGAAGGGTTGTTCGGATGCTTTTTACTTCTATGAATTTGGATTTTTAATCTTATGCTAAGAAATCAAGCACACCGCTGCGATATGAAAGTAAGAAAATCAAATGTTTAGTTAGGTAAAATTTTTTTTTTATCTTCGGTACTAAGCAAAAGAAGATTTTTTTATAGAAAGAAGGTGGCAGATGAGCTGACAGTCCACTTGGTGGTAAATGGATACTGTCGCCTGCGACATGCGAGATACATGCCGACATCAGTCTACGAGTCTATGAGAAATGTTGCCCTACCTTTGAAGATTATGACTTAGGAGAGACCTATGTACGCCTCCGGATGAGCTGCCTACCTTTGGAGACAGGAATGAATTGGATGGGAGAATAAGATAAAGTGGGAAATGCAGTACATTTTACGCTAGTCTTCTTTGAGTAGATCACGAATGGTTTAAGTATCTGTCTTCCACCGATTCATATTATACCTACATATTTATCGATTGTATGAAAAAGATCTGTATTCTAAGTAGTCTCAATTGTTGGAGTCTAAATATTTCACACAGAAAAGCTCTTAGCTGATTTACAAATGTAAATTAGACAAATTTAAATGTACCTATTGTAACTTTTAACGCTACAGAGTACATAACATTGTATAAACTTACATAATTGTATGTATAAATTATTTCCAAAATACATTACCCATATAAAAATAAGCGCACAAGTAACACCCCGTGAAACGGGGTTGCCAGCTCATAAATCATGTTAACACATAAATTGCGCTGGTAACATGGCTAGGGGTGGGACACGACAAGTTGTGACAGATTATAGTCGAGGGTTGAGTCAGTCGATCGATTCTAAGCCTTATTTCTTAGACTTAATGATAGATATAGTTTTCTAATATGAACAGTATGCGAAATGTTATTTTATTAGGATGATAATGTTACCAACTGCAGGGGCGTGTGGATCGCTAGTAAATTGAAATTTATCTAATAAATTATCGTTAATTTGCCAAACTCTGGTAAGTGGTAAGTTAGGGTGTAGTTGAAAACTGTTCTAGAGACCGTGTTACAGTCATTAACCAATGATTTATTAATTATTACCAATTATTTACTTAGCAAGAATAAAATCCTTATTAGTAGTTGTCAAGTTTATTATACAATGTATATTCCGGAACAATGAATCAAAATATCCGAAACCGCGAGCGAAACCGGCACTCTTAATGATTCCGGAAAACTGCTATCGACTCCGAGGAGTTATTTATTCCTTTCATTTTTGGATTTGCTGAGTTACATGAACGAACATAATACAAAGCGAATGAGTCGATTTCTGGCTCATAAAATATAAGAAGGTGTAAAGGTGTAAACATAAAATATAAAATATATAAGAGGAGTCGGATCCGCGAGCGGAGTCGGATTAAGTGAGCCGAAAAACTCCGAGGAGTCGTGAATACCCACGACTAGGGTATACACCAGGGGTGGCCAACCAGTCGATCGCGATCGACCGGTCGATTGCCAAAGACAGACCGATCGATCGCGAAACGAAATTAAAATTTTTGGGCGGTATCAAAATTTTTGTTAAGTTTGACATTATCAAATTATACTCCTGATTTTGTTAATTTGACAGAAGAAATGAAAGCACAAACTTCTCATTCTTTTTTTTGTTATCTATCGATATTAATTTTACTATCATATTATTGAACATTCATAAAAAGCTATCTAATTATTGTTTTATTTATCACAGAAAAGCACATTTAAGTCGATTGCAAGAGGCCACATTTTTCAAAGTAGAACACTGTAAACAAGTTGACCACCCCTGGTATATACCCATTGTATTGGCCTTAGTTGCCTGATAGATAAATAATAAGTTTCGTGCACTAATCATTAATAATAATTAATTATAAAGACGACATTTTGGCGGTAACTCGGGAAGTGAAGAAGAGTTTCTGTTTGATTGTTATAACAATTGTGTGTTTTATGATTTAATAGTGATAGTTTATTATTACTGTTTTTTGTGCGTAATGTTTGTGGTGATCAAATAAAAGCGTAGGACTGCATTTTTCGTGTGTTTCCAAGTAGTCGCTCTTCTGTCCTCAGTAAACCTACTATCACTTTACTGATTGACTCCTGACTTGCTTCGACGGGGCCTGAACGTTGACAAAATGTTAAAGATGTTTTGCCGTTAATTACGAAGGAAACTTGACAATGGCAGAATGTGCTAATTTCCCCATTGCAATATATCAAAACATAAAAAACATAAAGACTTAATTAATGCCTTGTGGCATTCTCTACCAGTCAATTTATGAAGAGAAATTAATTCGGGTCAATCGAGGTTCAGTAAAGAATCTGGTAAACCAAAATAGAATAATATACTGCATCCGTATATTTTTTGCAATAAATTTTACGTTAATTTCGCGTCAATTATATAACCGTACACAAGAGACATACAGAAGATCTAGGGAAGACTACTAATTTTGATTTAAGACCAGATTCTGATTCAGTTTTTTCATATGTAAGTTCTCATTTATGTGGCACTAGCGACCCGCCCTCGATTCGCTTCGGTTTATAAGCTTTTTTTTTTCATTTTTTTTTCAAAATTTCAAAATAAAATATAGCTTATATTAGACACGGATAATGTGGCTTCTTATTTGTGAAAGAATTTTTGTAATCGGTACAGTGGTTCCAGAGATTACCCCCAACATACCTACAAACACACAATTTTACCTATTTATTATATTAGTATAGAAGTAGTACAGTCGAAAAGACGAGTTTATTTTTCACAGGTTTAAGAGAAAATTTCTAACAACATATCGCGAGTTCGTGAGATCTAACAACATAATGTAGTTGGCTTTGATTTCTTTGAAATTTTTGCAAACTTATAACCGTAATAATTATGGAACTACTAAATCGATTTGACCCATCTACGAATTTAACTGAGCTTAAATGAAACCTCCGTATAATAAAGTCCCTTTCCGATGGTTAACCTAAGCCCCAGTGAAACGGCGTGAATTGCTGTGCAAACAGATAGTAGGCGGGCGCGTGCGAGACACGTGCGCGTTCCACCGCGGCTGAACGATAAGTGATGACTTCATACTTGGTGGGCCATAGACAATCTCGATCGATCGGCTTTTCTGGAAACTGACAAATCAACTATCGTTGTAGACAATCAAATATGCAGATAATGATTATTCTTGGTGAATCATAGACAATAACAAATTTTACAAAACGGCAGATTTTTATTACGTTTTTACTCGTTTCATGTGACGAACAAAAATAAACAACTTACTGTAACGTAACTTGAGTGTTATAAACAAACATTTTTTACCTAATACAAACTGCAAATGTATCACTGTGTAACCCTAAAAACTGCCCTAAAGGAAAGCGTGTGAAATTCAACACCCGGTTTTACGGGACCCCGCTGCGTTCGACAGTTAGTTCATTTGTCGTTAAATAGCTGGAGACGTTGTGAGAATTGTGCATGGTTGATTTGGTTTTTGTTTTGCATTCGGAGATTTGAATAATTGAAGAGACAATGTTTTAGGGTTGGAAGAATTTTTTTAATGTTAAGATTAAAACTTTCCTTTTCAATCTGTTTATTCGAAACAGACTGGTTAAATGGTTGGGTTTATTTAACATTTATTTGTACATACATAAAACACACATAAGAGATAATGCAGTGGGATTGTGGTTCAACAAAAAGGTCTGTAGCTGAGCATTGTATATACAGCATATATAAAGCTAAATTACAATCAAGTTACAAAAGTCTTATTTTTAGGAAATGTAGAATGTACATTTTTAGGAATGTACATTGGGCAAACAAAGAGGAGCATCGGTATCCGGATAAAAGAACACATAGCTGACATGAAGAACAGACGCTCGACCAAGTCTGCAGTTTGTGAACATGCTCTGGACAAACCCAACCATTACATTCGATTTGATAATCCACAAATCCTCGCTAGAGAGACCCGGTACATGCCAAGAATGTTACGCGAGGCTATTGAAATTAAGAAACACCCAAATTTCAATAGAGAAGATGGTTGGCAAGTACCACCAGCTTGGGATCCAGTCATTAAATTAATTAAATCACAAGGCCAACGCCATACTGCAATACCTCTGGACACCGTGAGCGAATACTGCGTGCATAGGGAATGTTATGATTAAAAATTTCAGACGGTAGTTCAAAAAATTTCAGACGGTAGTAATAATTTCTTAATAACTCAAGTGACAAATAAAATCAATTAGTCACCCCGTGACCACGTCCACTGCAAAGTGTTCGAAACGTCGGGATATAAATCATGTCAAATATACGCGATTTAAACCGTTAAAAGTTGTTTAATTGCAATGTAGAAAGTCCCAATAGCTTACTAAATATAAATAGCGATTCAGTAAAAGCATTTACTCTCGACAAAATGGTTGTTTATAGTCAATTTTTATTCAATTAGGCACATGTCAGTTTACATTGCAATGTTTGTGTGTTTGTCCGGTAGAGTGGGAGTGTGTGAAACTTCGCACTCTTGTGTTTATCTATGCAATGGGCTTATAATGCCCGCCGCCGGCGTTTGTAGGGTTACTCGTAGGCACACAGTTATTTTTGTCATATTGATTTTTAAATTGTTTTTTGCTTACAAATACCTAGTTCTTTTAGCATTCACTGCTGTACATATGGGCCTCCTCACGTACAGTGGTCACGTGGTTACCACTGAGGTATGCAGTTCTGAGGGGGAGGAGTAACATGGTCAGTCGAATGCGCCCAGCGGCTTTTAGATTGCAGCGTGCAATCTCCTCCTTCAAAATTCAGAATCATATTCGGAAATTATAGTTAAACAAAGATAATAAACAATGGTTATTATTTTTGTGTTATTCAAAACTCCAAATTTATAACTCTAATATTAATTGAAAATTTTAGTAAAATTTACTGCATTCTTCTCCAATGTCATCTAAATGCACTTCTGCCTTTTTTCTAAGGGCAGTATAATTCTAAGTATATATATACTAAGTATCCTCTGATGGTATATCTGCGAAGCGTATAAAGTTGTATTTATTTTGCACACCGTACCACCAGTTTTCCTTGACTCAAATGTATTTCCACCCCCTACCCACCACCGCCGATGGCGATGCTCTCGGCCGCTAATTGTAAAGTCAACATTTTTACAATACCGCTTTCAACTGCTTTTTTTTTGTTTATTTTTAGCACTCGCCGTGGGTTGGTTTGATAGTGTTGCAATTGTGAAAAATCGTGAGTTCTGTATTCATATTTTTATTCGAGTTGCTTTGAAAAACCCTCAGTTGGCAGTTGATTCCACAACTTTTCGGTTTGAAGTAAGTGTCTTGAAGATCCCACTGTTTTTTGTTAATAAAATATTTATGAATAAAATGATTTATTTCAAATAAAATCCATTGATTTTATGTCTAATTATGCAGTGGCTACAGTTAATTAGTATGTAACTAAAGATTGTTTTTAAGTGGAAAATATTAAGAGCAATAACATTAATAATCGCCTGCGTTCCGATCACATTAGCGTAGGTTAAGAGTAGATAAGTAGTAGTTGAATAGTAGGTAAGCGCTGTTTATTTGCTTATAAGAGATACACGCCACTGATAAAAACCAACAGAGTCAAACAAATTATATATGTATTTTTTTTATGGATTTATTTTTATGTATTTTTTATTATTATTATTTTTTTTATGTATTTTTTTTATGGCGGCAAACTTGCATACAATCTACCTGATGGTAAGTGGACACTGTCGCCCATAGACATACACGCCAACCTTAGACCAAAATGACAAACGTTGGAGCTGCTGTACCCAGCAGTGGAGAGACAGGCCTCTGCCAATAACCGCCCCCACAATATTATCTGCTCTTAGCATCTAGCCAATACCGGCGATTTTCTTCAAGTCCACCTGGCCGAAGACCATTTCACACCAACTATCACCGTCACCTCACAGTCTATTTGTTTTTGTTATAGAATAGATGGCAGACGAGCGGACGGGCCACATGACGGTAAGTGGTCACCACCGTACACCAGTGGGCTGCCAACTTTGCAGAATCCTGTTCACAGGTCTCTTGAAGACCCAAAGAACGTAGCGTAACGGAAATACCTCAGCTGGCAGTTCATTCCACAACCTTCAGGTTCGCGGTATAAAGTGTATTTTTGAGCGCACTGTACGCAACAACTCTATGTCAAGTATTTTGTTGTTCCCGCTAGTCAACGAGTCTCCTCGTCAACATTTTCTTGTATATATACATGAGCGGCATTTTCATCCCTCAGTCGCATTTACGACACTCACAAGAATAGATGGGTGGTGCTATTCGACAGTGGATAACACCACATGGCCATTCAGCGATTCAAAATTCATTAACATGAATATTTAGTCAATTTTCTTTTTGAAAAAAAAAAAAAAAATATCAAATTTTTCATACAATACATAAAACCACACGACCGCTTGGTTTTCTGTATCATGAAATTGGTATCCATTTTAGTAATTTTACATGATTGTGATCTGCAGTGGGACATTAAATATTGATATAAGTACCTACAAGATAGCAATTTTACAGGAAAAATCTAATTTTACACTCGCAATTCTATGGTCGTAACCTGGACTACCATAATTTCTCACCTCTGTTATTATAAATCGACACCACTCCCGCCACGTGGCTGCCAGCGCCCACATCACTCTCAACTCAACACTTATTTTGAAGGGCACTCGACTCTCAAGTGTTTATACTTGACTATCGAACATGATTGTTCGTTTAAGTCGATATATTTGTTCTCACATTGTATTTTCAGTAAGGTGAGCGATTAAAAAAAATGAAAACAATTGTTAGGACACAGTGTTAAATTGTTATTTGTTTATGTTTGATAAGCATTTTCTTATTTTATTTCTATTTTTGATTTTTAAAAAACCAACACCATTGTTATTATTTTCATTTATTTCTATAGATAAAATTGAAATTTTTGAACTTCCTATAACCTTATATGTTTACATGTATAGGTTTATATGTAGGTGACGAGTCGTTCTTGTTACCTACCGATGTTAATTAAATACGATTTAAACACACTAAGAGTTTTGTCAATTTTGTCTTCTCTGCTGTTGGTCTCTAGTTCAGTTGGCAGTTCATTAGGTATTGAAGGTAAGATCTACTTTCCTGATCTCGTTACATATACGTTATTGTACTTAAGTTTCTCGTGTACTTAATTGATGTGTACTTGATGAAACGCGCTTTAATTTACTCTAGCTTTCGCTAAGTATACCTAGCGCAAACTAGAATGGAGCAAGGTAGCATCCATTATTGCATTACATGATGGAATTTCTCAAAGTAACGCCTCATTTACAAATTATATACATCTTACTTATTTTAAAGCCTTTATATTATACACAGTTACACAAATTATTCTTGTGTAATTGTTTGTATAGACCTTTATTGAGCTCTTTGTGCGGCCTGTATTCGGTAGCCTGCAGTATTAGTACCAAGTATTAGTAGTATTAGTGCCTAACCAAGTAAAGTACTTTAGTAAATATATGTGTAATCTACAGTCAGTTATAGAGGACATTTGTCATTTTGATTAACCTAATTAATCAACATTTTGATATAAATGCCATATTTAATTCGAATATAACATAAAACAACGCCAATAATAGTAACAACGAAAGCAGCAGACGAGCATACAGTCCACATGATGGTAAGTGGACACTGTCGCCCACAGACATCCGCGATACATGCCAACATTAGTTCAAAATGACAAACATTGGCACGCCCCCGGATGCACTGCCTACCTTTGGAGATATAGGAATTGAGGGGGAGAGCTCAAAAAGCATAATTAACATTATATTCTGAAATTAAAAATAAACAAATAAAATAACCAATGTTTTCTTTTTCTTTTATGCCAAGCTCCAAGTATTTCTAGCTTCAATTATTGATAATTTTACATAGGTATATACTTTTTTTGCATTTCTTGAATGTCATCAAAAGCATCATGCCTTTTTTAAGGATATTCAGATTATACCTATATCATGTTTAAATAACAAATTTTATCAGTATTTTTTGAAAGAATTTTTAATGACAAAATACTTGTATGTAAGTATAACATATGTACGTAGGTATTGTATATTGACTTATTTTGTAATTCTGGTTTGGCCTTTGGGAGAAAAATTAGAGCGTCTTTGCATGATAAAATTGAGCAATTGGTATCTAACTAAATTCATTTATTACGTTAATTATCAATACTCACTGAATTCACACATACACACATAAACATTTTAAGGTACTATTATCTTATTATAATTACATACTCGTATTATAATTAGTAACCTGTCTTCATAAGCTTCGAATCATTTTTTTACAGGTACTTTAATAAAAGTGTAGTATAATATAAGCAATTACTTATTATTCGTTGAAACATTAATAGGCATGTGGTTAACGATTTTTATAATGTAATTTTTATACTGTGCTTATGCTGTTGTTTCATGTAAAATAACACATCGATATCGGTCTGTAACGTCCCACCTCAGAGCGCAAACCTCCCATTATAACCACGAGGGGGTTTCGATTCATAATTCATAACGCGGACCGCTCTCGCCCAAGATATTTTCAATTCTCTGGTATTCTTCACCATTGAGCTAGTGATAATTTAAATAATCCCTAATTAAATAAAACGAGGGAAACTTATTGGAACGAACAGGGATTTGAACTCAACGACTGCACGAATGTGAGTCAGAAATGGGTTATCCCTGGGCTTCACCACAAAAGAAAACAACTGACAAAGAACACATCTGTCTTCATAATGAATGAGCACTTTGTTTAAAAAGAGATACCACAATCTGTTTAATCAATTAATTCCTAACTACTTAATAATATCAATAACGACAACATTATTACTGTAATTGTGTATTCAAACAATTGTTTGTTTGTCTATTTTAAAGATCATACACACATATTTCACATTTTAATTAATAAATAAGGTCACAATCTATAAATGATAAACGCAATCGACACACGCAAAGACAAACATTAACTGCTCAGAGTCAAATGAACATTTGTCTCTGAACAAATGGTCGTTGTTTAAATAACCGAACCCGAACCCTTTTGCACATCAAGAAATGACACCTACGTACTAAGTTAATTGATATTGAAAAATAATTTTCAAGACTTTATGAAATGAGGATTTAAAAATTAGAATGCAGAAAAATAGACGAGCGAGTTGGGAAGGAAAATATCGTGAAGACAACTACGAGCTATGTTATATCATCCAATTGCCACTGATCCCGCGTGTTGAAGCATGGCTTGAAGTTCACTCGTGATTGCAAGAAGAGTTTACATCCTGCAATGGGACGTCATAGGCCGATATATTAATGAGTATGCTGATATTCGATACTTACTAGTACCAGCTTAGATTAAAAAGACATTGTAAAATATACGTTTTTTCATACATTATTTTTATAGCGTAATAAATTGCGTTTTATAGAACCTTAGAAGGCATTTTGGTTGCACTTTAATTCAGAAATTGCGTTGATGTCTTTTAAACGAAATACCAAAAATATTGAAAATTTAGTACAATCCTTAAAAAACATTTTTTTATTAATTTATCTTAAAAATCACATGCTATAGCATGTTTATGTTTAATATTGAATATTGAAATAACTAAATTTTAAGTTGAAATATCTTAACCAAGGTCAATAAGACCGTACCGATAAATAAGGTCCCATTGCTTAGATAACGTTACAATTATGCATTATTATATTACCTTAATGTACTCTATGAAATGAATTGTTCAACTATTCATGTATTTAAGTAGATATTCTAAATCTGTTTGAACTTACTAATTGACAATAAGAATTTCGGTCATAGACATGAAATCAACCAATACTGGACGGTAAAGAGATTTGTATGAAATCATCAATCACCTTCCACTTTACTAGACCCCTCATATTATTGAACCTTAATATGAGAAGTCTATTAAAGCGGTTCTTCCTGCTCATGGCGCGCGCTTTAGAAAGTTTATTTTTCTTTTAGTTGCATCTAATAAGCAATGGTAACATCTACGTCCTGAGTGTCACTTTGTTATCAGCCTATTACGCGTCACTACAGGGCACAGGCCTCCCCTAGTAGATAACTAGGGAGTTTGGGGTATATCCGCATAATCGACCGCGCGAGCCTACTCCGGATTAGTGGCTACGCATGCTCCGGATATATTTTAAATTTCGAGCATGCGGGTTTCCTCGGTATTTTCCTTCACGGACGAGGTAGTGATCATTTTAAAAATCTATACTTAAATTGAAATTCAGTGGTACGGGTTGAGGATTTGAACTTTTGACTTCACGAATGAGAGACGAGATAGATATCCCTATGCTATCACCGCTCTAAAGTATCACTTAATGTAGCAATTTTTTTTTATAAAATACGTCACATCGAATGACATTTCTTGATAACGGCTGACTGTGACAAGAGCACTGCATTAAAGTTTAAAAAAAGAAAACAAACATGGCGGCCGCAAGATGGCGGCACGACAAAGGACGCCGCCGGTAGCGGCTTTCTGAGTTGGAATTTCATAAATGATAAATTTAATATTTATGCTCAATATTTATTAAGTACTTAATTGGAGCTGTTTATACTGTGATAGATATCATTTTGGTGTGAGAGTGTTAGTGTGAGCTATGACAGAAACAGGTATAGATTTTGTATTTAAGGTATATTAAGTCTAATATAGTGGCTACCACAATCCCTACAGCGCCACTAAAAGGGTGGACTAGCCAACCCGGTTGACCAGCGTGGCATTTTAAGGCCATACATCTCTCCTGCACAAGACAATGTGCATGACTAGGCCTATCTCCAGCTGTGGATACTGAAAGGGGCCACTTGCATCGCAATGCAAGTCTAATATAGTTCACATAAATGAACTAGATGGCGTACCAATGGTCCTGATATGGCTAATCTTCTATACATATAAAGAGATATGTTCTGACTGACTGACTATCGGATTAACATATCACCAATCAGCCTAAACAGAATGACATAGAAAGCTGAAAATTGAAGGTTACTTTAGTGACGTTGGAACAAAATGTATAGATCTTAGAAAATAAAACCTTTGTTTACTTACAAGACTTTTTTTTCTTGAATTATCGATATCTACAGGTTCATTTACCGATAATCATTGATTTAGTTAATAATAGCTGATGACCAATATGTGTGTTGTTGTAAAATAGATGTATATCTGAGATTTGAACAGAGATATTGTATCCAGTACTCGGTGATATATCAAGTTCTCTAGCAAAATTGTTAAACCATCTAAATGTCTGAAGGAAGACAGGACGCATCAGAGAAAGTTATTTGAATAATATCAAAGGTGAAATTAGTGAATTGTAATAATATTTATTAAAATAAATTTAAAAAACCGACACTACATTAAACAAATTAAGTCAATAACTTAACCTTAATTATCAGTATCCAATATTTATATTCTGTGCAATGATATTTTGTTGCTACCTCGTATTCTAACAAATAGCGATTGATAATTTTTCAGTTGTTTCAAATGAAACAATATCCGTGAAAATGGATCTTATTACCGGTTCTAGTTTCAAAATATAGAGACTCCAGTGCAATCTTTTAAAACCAATAACATATGCAATTGTATATTACTGTATATTAAAAATAAGTTAGAAAATATTAAAGTCTAGTTCATACGTGCAATAACGTTATCCTTATGAGAGCCTATATCCAAATACAAAAGGATATAACCTTATAACAAAAAGATTCTTTATTCCTTTGCTGGATCACTCGAATAATGACCAATTTCAGTTAACGCAAAACGACCGATATGCATAAAGACCAAATTAGTAATCAATCAGAATAATCAAATATACTATCAAATATAGTTGGAAAGACTTTCGGAAAAAGTTTGGCCACATGTACGAACATGTATATGGATATATATGTACATAGGTAGGTGTTTAAATTGTTTTTCGGGAATAAAACACCATATAGTTTATGAAAAAATATACATTTTCTTACTTAAAACGTTATTTGAGTGCAGATAGGGAATAAAGTCGAATTCTTTGTAGGTATAGGCTTTTGCGTATTTGATCATTTTAGCAATATTTGTCATTGTGCGTATTTTGGATGGGGAACCCTCACCACGGTGCAATCCAACAGCCATTGGGCGCACTCGACTGGCCACGATACCCCTCTCGCACGTAAGACTACCTTGAAATGTACTGCATTTCCCTCTATATCCTATTCCACAATGTACGTACTACGTACGTGTTTCAGTAGCGAGTGAGATATGCCAGAGCCCATTCCCGTGTCATCCTATCCTATCTATTTAACTCGGATCCAATCCGAGGGTGCGACCAATTAAACCACAAATATGATAAAACACACATAAAACAAACCGAAATTCTCAATTTACGATTTACATAGGAACACAACCAAGCGCGATGTAGAAACGATACAGCGCCATCTGTCCGCATTAACACCAACTAAACTATGTATTAATACAGTGTTTAACACTATCTCTCCCCATTATCCTAACCCTTTCTCAAAAAATTAATTACTAAATCTCAAAAGGTAGGCAGCACATCCGGGAGCGTATCAAAGTTTATCATTCTGGACGTATGTTGGCATGTATTGCGGACGACTGTCTGGACGACAGTATCCACTTATCATCAGGTAGACTGTATGCTCGTATGCCGCCTTCTTAGTAAAACATCATTACGCGAGTGATCCCCTGAGTGGACGGGTTGGATTCGGATAAGTTTACAAATATAATCTGTACTGAACCAATTTAGATATAATAATAACTATAATTTGAATATACATATTTAACCATATATTTATTTAACACTTGATTACACAGAGTACAATAGGCGGATTTAATGCTACATGGCATTGTCTTCCATTGTCTTTCAGGAGAGAGGAGATATAATAACGGCGGTAATATCATTTCATATAAACTCTTGTATTATTTACTTTATGGACATAGTCTGTCAAGTGGAATTGGAAAATACAGTTAACCTCAAAGTGGTATAAACAACTTTATATAAATCCCCAAGTGCTGCTGTATAAAATATGATAGTTAATTTAAATGACCGCACCGCGCGACAGTCGCCGCTGACCTCGATTTCACGCGTGTGAAGCACCTTTATGGTTTATTTTTTAAAAAAACAAAATATGTTTTATTTTTAAGGAGCGGGAAGCAAAGGTTTTATTTTGGGTGCTATTGTATGATACTAACGGTGGTGGGCAACTAAACTAAAATATAATTAATATTTATTTATTTATTGTTATTCACTTACATTTATCATACCATACCCTACCATCAGTCTATGTCGAGGGATACAGGCCTCTCCCGTGGCTCGCCACCACACACGATCCTCGGCTCTTCACATTCAACCACCACCGACGAACTTCTTCAAGTCAGCCCCACAGTAGTGCTTTCCGGTACCGTTATACTATATAATAATAATTCTTATACTAATAATAATACATTTATTATAGAAATAATATATATAACATAAAGTCTACTTAAACTTGGTTTCGAGTCATATATTCACAAAGCTGGTCAATTCTATGCTTTTTTGGCGGAGCCCATACCTCCAATACCTTGAGACCTTTAATTTATCTGCATTTATTTAAAGCCTTGAACTCCTTTGACACCATATCTTTTTGTGTACTAACATCAATTAGTAGAGTTAGTATGAGGTCAGAAAAGCAAGTGGTCACTGATCTATATATAAAGTAGTATAATGTTATGTTTATCAATTTTAAACATTGATTGAATTTAAATAACGTTTAGGAGTAAGGCCATTAGTCTCTATACTAAGTCACACTCATCAGCTTATAAAGTCCTATTGTACTGTAAATCAGTGGGGATTTCGGGCCGTTATCGTCCACGCAGGCCCAGTGCGGATTGGTGCATCACAAACACCACATTTTTTTTAAATTTCTGGAAAATGCGGGCTTCCTGAATATGTTTTCCTCACACCGCTGAGCTAGTGACACTATACTATACTAATATTATACTATATATATATATATATAATAAAACTGTAGAACCAGCATGTCTGTACATTGAATATATTTACCAAAAACTGATTGGAGGTGATGAAGGAAGAGTATCAGAATACAAAAATTTTTGTCTGTCTGTTTGTTCGTTCGAACACGCTCATCTCCAAAACTACTAAACGAATTTTCATGGGGTTTCCACAGGTTAATGAAGCTTAGCTTGGCGCTTCGAATAGACTTTGTTTCATCGAAACCAGCTGACAAGAACAAAAGACATCACAAACTAAAATTGCACGCGTACGCAGTGGCCGGCACAGCTAGTTAGTCTCTATACTATTTCTTTATTTCACCATCTACCTCTGGTAGTATACAAACTTCTCGTGACCGAGGGTTGCGTAGCTGAAATCGCTTTTGTAATGAAGCCGCCGATTTTACTTCTAATTACTTGTATTTTTGTGTTTCTCTTCATATGTATGTTTCGGTGTATTTGTATTTATTTCAACAACAATTTATGGACCAATTTACACATTAAAGATAAGCACACGTCAAAAGACAGACAGGGTACATAAACCTGGATGGCAAACGACGAAATTTACAACGAAATATTCAAAATTCATTAAATGGCAACATTTAAATTGTATCGATAAACATCTTGATACTTTTCTTACTGTTTGTTTTGTATTGTCTGTCAGGAGGAGAGTGCACGTTGCAATCTAACAGCCGCTGGGCGCGCTCGACTGGCCACGTTACCCCTCTCTCACAGAAGATTATCTTGAAATATACTGCATTTCATACTTTATCTTATTTCCCTAATGTACGTACATGTTTCGGTAGTGAGTGAGATGTGCCAGAGCCCATTCCCATCTTATCCCTCCGCATTTTCCCAACCCTTTCTCCAAATCCATTCGTATATCTCCAAAGGTAGACAGCGCATCCGGGTCGTACCAATGTCTGTCATTATGGACTAATGTTGGCATGTATCGCGGATGTCTATGGGCGACAGTATCCACTTACCATCAGGTGGACTTTATGCTCGCCTGCCGCCATCGTCCATAAAAAAAATGTCCAACAATGAATACTGAAAGGGCGTATTGCATTTATCTATTTAAGTCACTCTTGTTGTGAACGTTAAATAAAAAGATGTCCCAACATCGATCGCACTAACTCGACTCTTCCTGCTATTGATTAAAGAAGCCAAGTAATATCTATAATCCGCGGCGGGCGACGCTCGGTCACGATAGAGGTGTCCGCTTACAAACTCGATATTGTTTGTTATTCACTAGCTTGCCGCTACGAGTTTACCTGCCTTTGTTGTAAAAAGTAAAAGCAGAGAATGATGGCGCCAGTCGACAAGTTAATTTCACTATTTTCTGCACCTGTTAAAAAGAAATATTTAGACAATAGAGCTTTGCGAATCCCATTCAACAGAACAATAATCGTTTGCATATTGCCGTTGTAATTTTACTTTTATATTTTTTTGAAAGATTTACAATGTCATAATACCGAACCACTGTATTTGAAAGAACCCATAATTTTGCTAGTTTCTACACAAATGACGTTACGTCGTTTGTCCATTGAACTTTTGCTGGAAGTCCACATTATTGCCAGAAGTGTCAGACGGACATTTTGCGAAGTGCTTAGCTCGTCTAGCCCGGGACAATCAAAAATCGTGCAAGGTTGAGGGTTCCATTGACGGTTGCAAGGTATCGTGGTTATATGAGATGCACGTCAATAGTTAAACTACTTTACTTTCTTCACACACTTTGTTTAAATTCCTTTTTTTTCACCTTCCATTTCCCATATTATGTATGTTTGTATATATTTATATATGTATATGTATGCATATATGTAGTGTATTCATCTTAAGTAAGTGTTTAATATATAAAGTATTATTATCTTTTATTAAATTATACTATTTTCATATAATGTTATGTAAAATTGAACCATCAACCTATTATTGATATTGTTATCTGTATTCTCCTTACCACCCAAAGGTTGCCTTGAAGACGTCGCTTTGGCGATAAGGCCGTGTGTTATACTTTCGTGTTACTTATATAATTTGTCTTTTTGCAACATGTATCGGTGTACAATTAAGAGTTTACCTACATTGTTACCTACATAGTTTTGTCACCTGCGATACATGCCAACATCAGTCAATGATCGTGTACATTAAGTCATCTGCAGACACGCTGCCTACTAAGGCACCGAAAACACTAAAGGTACAATATCCCCAAAGTAGACGGCGTGTCTATGGTCATCTTATTTATTGCCGCTGGGTTACAACTCCGCTCATGAGGCAACTTGTAAACTTCGATTAAAATAAAAATAATTAAATATGCAAGCGTCAGCGGAACAACGACATGTCAACCAATTTAAAACACAAAACCATCAATTTTTTTTATCAAAAAATATTTTTTTAAGAAAAACATCAATAGTTACAAACAATTGGTCGCTGGATACGAATCTTAAGTTATTTTCCCCTAAAAGTATGGCAACATTGCGAAAAATGGCTTTTGACTCAAAAATCAAATTTGTTACTTTTTTATGTTCAACTCGCCATATCTCAGGCAATTATCGAACTTTCTCGTTGAAATTTTTATAAGTTCATCTTCAAATCTCTTCTTGAAGAAATAAGTCTAGTCTGAAATTTCCAAAGTAATATTTGTCTGAATGGCGAATTTTGAATTTTTTGTACGATTTCAAGAGTTTTTAAATAATAACGCAAAAGTTTCGGAGTTTCGAGTTCTGACATATATAAACATAATATAAAAGTATAATATATGAGGTAGTTTACTGGAAAGTTTCAGGTCGTAAAGCGGACTAGAAAAAAAGATACGAGAGGTTTAAAATGGACATTTACTGTGGCGCGCCACGCACATACGCATCATACTGCCGCTCGTAGACAGAACGATTGCATTGAGCGGTATATTCAACGAATAAATAATTATAATTATTCATGGTTGTGACTATGCGTGCTTTGGCAACTGGTTGTATATGCACCGGAGATATATTCCAATTCACATTTTGCACAAAACGCTAGATTTTTTTCTAAATTCAGCGCTTGGTCACGCTAAGAGCGATACGATGCGATACGATTTCATCATTTTTTTTAAATTGACATAATAACGGTTCATAACGTGATTATTAAAAATATGTCTATGGAAGAGTTTGAAGTTCTTGCTACGTTAAATTCTGTTTTATTTGAATATCTTTAAGATCTTCATATCTATGTTGTACACGTCCCGGCCGAAAGTAATACACGTCGGCCTTTAGAATGAGACTATCGGCTAGCTTTGTTTAAGCGTCATCTCTGTCGTGTACCCTTACGACAGAGACGACGCTCTACAAAACCGAAGCTAACCGATCATAGTCGATGTGTATTACTTTCGGCCGGGATATGTCTTAGCTTTTCGCCCCTCCCTTTTACGGTCCCTTCTAATTTGAATATCAAAAAACACCGATCCACGTGTTTAATTTAATATCTATACCTATACCAAATTTCATGTCTTGAATAGTTCTTGAGATACAGGCATTGAATAAAAAATAATCTCCCCCCTTCCCCTCAAGATGAACATAAAAAAGGATCGGATATAACTTTTCGCATTTTTGAATTAGAAGCCATTTTCCCCAGTGTTGCAATACTTTCAGATAAAAAGTAACGTCCACTTAGTATTCGGCGACCTAGAAAATATTAAAATACGTCAAAATTAACCATTAGGATGGAAGTGGTCGGGATTTTCGATTTCTAAGAGATTTTTCGGAGCTGTGCCGCTCACGTATCAGATCTCGGGCGACGCGTGTAGAATGAAAAAAAGACTTATTGTAAAAACTAGTAATTCTACTCTCGAAACCGAACAACCTATTATCAGCTTTTGCTTCATTTCAGTGACACATATTATATGTTTAGGGTTAAAAGTTCTAAGTTTTATATTGTAAATCGGGTTTGAAATGTGTACAAAATCGGATAGTATAAAAAGTTACAAATCTAAGGTAATATGGTCAGTTGAAGACTTGCAGGTTATATTTGCTATTGGACCGACATCCGATGAGGTAGAAAAGTTTTCTAATGGATCACTTGAAGAAGTTCGTCGGTGGTGGCTGGATGAGAAGAGTCGAAGACCGTGAGGTGGCGAGCCTTAGGAGAGGTCTGTATACAGCAGTGGAAGGACATGGGCTGATGGTATGGTGGTTCTAAGAAAGGGTCTAGATTCCAAGGAGCCTCTCATTGAATACATGCTTGGATATGTCTACATTAGTAAGGAACATCTCTCTGTCTAAGTCCCTACCATCAATTTGAAAATACATACTAGATGTGTCATACAATCATACAAGGCATACTAGATGTGTCATACAGGGCAGCCACGTTAGAGTCTAATAGTGGTCTATGTTCACTAGCTCTCGAATTGTTTAATTCACATGTGTTTTGAAAATGGAACATTCTTATTACGTAGTACTTGAGTTTCAAATTTAACTTTTTAATGAACCCCTCCTCATCTCCTTCAACACCCCCCCCCCCCCCCCCCACCCCGCCCCCACCTCCAAGAAGGTGCCGAGCAAATGTTTTTGATAATAACGTATGATGGTATTATCCATTGTAGTATATTCTTTTATCGTCGGTTTCTACTAATCTTAGTATCAACTGGGTTTAGTAAAGTGGACGAGAAAAGAAAATCTTGGAAAATTACAACACTTCAATTTGATTCGAACGTAATTTTAATAACTCCTTTCTGTGTATAGGCAGAAGATTTGAATCCACGTTCTTAAACAAATCATGCCCATAAAATTATTAAACCGCTAAAGCTTTAGTGTTGCAGCATCAATAACGAGGTCAATGTGTCATCAAACAGGCGGGAGTATGAAGCCAAAAAAGTTTAAGACCGCGCCGTTCACTCCTTAGGGTCCATGTTATAGTGTAAACGGGTTTGCAGACAGCTAAAAGGAGATCTTATGTTTTCAAATACATTAACGCGAAAGTCGCTTTTCGCGAATATCGATATACACAATAGACATAACTTTAGTCACAATATATAACAATAACTAAAAAAACAATATAGATACGAAAAGAAACAACAGAAAATTACAAATACTAAAAAAATACAAAAATCAGTGTGTATAACGACCTTCTTCAGAACCCAGACCGCCTCAATAATCACGAGGGGGTTTCGGGCCAAAGTCCATCACGCGGGTCCTAATCCGATTCCAAAATACATATTTATTTTAATCTGAAGCATATAGATTGCCGTAAAATGCACTGCCATTTCCTATTCCGATCATGTAAGTATGTGTTTCGGTAGTGAGTGAAATACAGAGCCTATTCACGTCATATCCTATCCTTCCTCGTTCTTCCAACCTTTTCTCCATATTCATTCTTAAACATCCGAAGGTAGTTAGCGTGTCCGGGATGTTCGAACATTTGTCATCCTGAACTGATGTTGACATGTATTGTGGTTGTCCATGTCCAGTATCCATTTACCACCAAGTGGACTGCATGCTCGTTTGATTTTTAGTCAGTACCTACCTATTTGGTTAAGATTTTATAACTTAAAATTTCGTCATTTTAAGATTCAGTTTGAATAGAAACAAAAACCATGAAAACATATTTTCATTGTTTTTTCATTTTCAGATAATGTCATAAATATTAAAATAAAGATAGCTAAGTACCTATTCCAACCTTTTACAGAGAACAGCCCTGTATTTAAAACATTATTTTCCTAAGTCCGACTTCCTAATTCCGGTTGCGATAAAGATATAAAAAAATCAATTAACTATGCCGGCTAAAGATAAAAAATGCAACTGGCTGTATAAAATTCTAAGGGCTGCCAATAAAAATGAAATGTACAGTGAAAAAATGAATTTCAAAAAAGGAACGGCCCAGCTGCCATCGTCGAGCAAGGCCTAGTGTGCGAGTGGGATGTAGCGTTAGAAACTTGTATAGGAGTGAAAGAGAGGAGTATAGGATTAAAAATGAAACTCCACAGAGGATTAATTTTATTCCAGTATTAAATATGTACTGCGCTTAAATTCAAAAGGTCGTATGTTATTGTTTACAGATTTGTAACCATTTTATTGAGACAATCATATCAATACGATATTGAATATTAGTCTTTTGTAGAAAGTTTCGTAGGTGAGTATACAATAATGTGAATAGAAAATAAATACGCCAACATCAATACTTTTTGACGGAATGTAGCATATACGAGTATATATCGCAGATGTCAATGGGTGACAATGAATGCTTATCAGGGCAAAAGCCCTGGTGACTCTTGAAAGGCCATTAAGGCCACAAGAATTTAGCCATTACGAAGAAAAAATGTACCTACATCAATAGAGAGTTCTTTTATAATAATAATAAACGCCACACTCAATGACCCACACTAGGATTTCCCGTCCTGGGTCCAGAGACACATACAGAGACAAACACAACCAGACACACCCAGACCGGAACAAACATTTGTCTTTAAACAAATAAATATTCAACCGGGAATCGAACCCGGGTCCTTTTACACAGCAGATAGTTGCACTACCGACTGGAACCATAGTTCAGGGCTCAGCGAAAAAATGAATTGAACGTCACATAAACTGCAATTTATCCGTGACTTTTTATAACGATTTTCCAAAGTTAGCTCGCTATGGTTCGCTAACTTGAAAATGTCAAGATAGCGAGTCGGGGGTTTTCTCGGAAAATTGAAGAGCTATTGAAAACGTATTTATGTAAAATACGAATTGAACGGCACAAAAACGGCAAATAACTGCAATTTTTCAATGGGTTTTCAAGACGATTTTCTAAAGTTCGCTCGCTAACGTGACCGATCTAGTCACTGAGCTAGATGAGTGATATAATATGGCTTGTAGTTAAATAAGCAGCAAAGAAATACAAATGGGCAGCAAAGAAATACAAATGGGCAGCAAAGAAATATTAAATGGGCAGCAAAGAAATACTAAATGGGCAGCAAATAAATACTAAATGGGCATCAAAGAAATATTAAATGGGCAGCAAAGAAATACTAAATGGGCAGCAAAGAAATATTAAATGGGCAGCAAGGAAATACTACATGGGCATCAAAGAAATATTAAACGGGCAGCAAAGAAATACTAAATGGGCAGACAAGAAATACTAAATGGGCAGCAACTCGTGATCAACAAAACAAACTATTTTTGAATAACTGTAATAGGTAAATAATTTTAAATTACTGAGGACGTCTCTACATATTTTATTGTCACCTTATTTCTTTATTGTCACCAGAGAACCTAATCTTTCATATAATATATCCTTGGATCAAAAACATTAATTTTGATCTCTTTTCTTTTCGCTTCAGTGATATATTCTTGGCATCAATAGCGATAGTGATAATTTCTAAAGATACATGCTTAAATGAAAATTCAGTGGTACGGGCTGAAGATTTGAACTCACGACCTCACAAATGGGCCATCACCGCTCACGGGTGGTATGAACAAAGTGGTTTCTGTGGCGCATCAGATTCTAGGAAATACGAGGGACTTCTTAATCCGGCTTTTGACGAAAAAAAATGTAAAAAAGTTTTTGTTTTCTAAGGTATATTTGTCGTCACCTTTTTAGGGTTCAAAAGAAACCTTTAAGTTCTACACATTGTATTGGTTGTATGTATGTGGATTGATTTGAGTCCGATTTGTGAATGAGAAATAATGAAAAGAACGGCAAAAAAACACTGAACGAGCAAATAGTTTAAAATAAACAGAATAACTTGCGTTTTCTATACAAAATGGCCGCTGGATATAAAAACACGGGCCGCTAAGAAAGTATATAAAACAATACTCGTTACCAACCTAACAAACCGAGCGCCAATATCAAGATTCGAAACTTGGTCGCTAATTAAAGTAACAAGCTCCACGTTTAGGGCAGTGGCAACTCTGGCAACCCCAACAGGAGTAGGGGCCGGGGGACGTAAGCGGCTTATGAGGGGGGCGAGGGATGTTTTGATTATTTCCAAGAATGTCTTCTTGTACGTAAATTATGCAATGCTTTTACTAGGGAGTATTGTTTTGATAGTTGTTTTGTTTTTGTTATAACTAGCAATAACTTCCGTCTTCACCTACATCGGGCTACCAAATATGTTTCCATACATATGAAGAGAAATGTCGTTACTGTCTGACTCATCAACGCCGAGTTGAAAACCTTAAAACCTTTTCAAAATTCAACCCTTAAAATAGTGGTGCTCAAAGTTTGAATGGAAAATAATATTCGATTAATCTTATTAATTTGAAACTTGGTATAAATATTCTACAATACAACTAAACACAAGTTTTACCGTTTATCAAAATAGCGTCAGGAGGCTAAAAATACGGGGTTTCAATTTTTGTATGAGATCACAATTAAATACACGTAAGCGAAGCCCCGGGCAATAGCTAGTTTAAGTAATAAAACATTAAGCGTACTAACAAATACAAACTCTTTTGCAGTTCATTATCAACTAATTTGATATACTGTTAGGTGTCGTCAACCGTAAATTGTAGAACTAACTTTAGTTAGTACCTACCTATAATGTTATTGAGAACATTCGGTTAAAACTTAAGTCGAAACGGGGCGATCTTCAATAGAAGAAAATACCGGCAGAAGAAACATAGTCAATGGTCAAGTGTTGAAAAGCAAACAAAGAAAGAGAGGGTAGGGGGAGAGAGTGCATGTTGCATTCCCACAGCCGCTGGGCGCACTCTACTGGCTACGTTTACCCCTCTCTCACAGAAGACTTCCTTGAAATGTACTGTATTTCCTACTTTGTCGTATTTCCTCAATGTACGTACGTGTTTCGGTAGTGAGTGAGATATGCCAGAGCCCATTCCCATCCCATCCTGTCCCTCCCCATTTTGCCAATCCATTCCTTAATCTGCAAAGGTAGGCAGCTCATCCGGGGGCGTGCCAACGTTTGTCATTCTGGACTGATATTGGTATGTATCGCGGATGTCTATGGACAACAGTGTCCACTCCACAGTGCTCGTCTGCAGCCTTTTTTCTATAAAAAAAAATGGAAATTAAACTAATGAGGTAGAACGTGTTGTGTCGGCCGGCTGTAGAATAGCACCCACCCTATCCCTTCTCGCGGGTATCGTAAAAGGCGACTAAGGAATAACAAAGCCGCTACCACAAGTCTTGAAGAACTACTCCACTTTTAAAGGAGTGGACTCGTCAACCCGCTGTCCAGCGTGCCTTTTTAAGCGCCATATATCCTTCATGCACATAACAATGTGCATATGGACGCACATAAATACTGCGTACCATCTTTTTGTAGATATTTAATATGCTATCTATTGTAACTTAAATTATGTCAAAATAAATTATTTTTATTCTATTCTAGCGAGACCTACCTACTTGGTTAAAGGAAGTGGAAAGACGACTACAATGTACATTACGAAATTCTGTATTTCAAGCTGAAATTTGTTCCAGGAAAGCGTGATATAAAACGGGGGCGTGGTTCCGCGAGAAACAATTTAAACCTCTCCCTATCCGTGTTGCCATAAAACATTTAAATGTACAAGACTTCTCCTAATAAGTTCTCCAAATTAAATGGCCATGCGATGTAGAAAAAACTGTTTTGACAAATTGATAACGCCACCCAAGCCACGCATATAGTTTAGAAATAAAATATGATAATTTAGATTTATTTCATGCCAATTATTTTCTTTTAAACATTTTTCTGAGAAGCGTAGTCGAATTTTCCTTTGATTACTATAAAAAATGTGTATTCGTGGGTTTTGTGGTTTAATAGTGATAGTTTATTAAATTTCAAAGCGCGCCATGTTTGTGCGTAGGTACTACGAGTAATGTTGGCGAGATCAAATAAAAACATAAGACTGCGTCTTTCGTATGCTTTCCAACTGTTCTGTCCTCGGTGAACCTACTATCACTTTACTGAGTGACTCCGAACTTACTTCGACGAATAAAACACGTGACATACAGGCATTTTTACTTCACATTGGCAAAATAGTCGTCGTGCTTGAGTTGACAATTGATACGGCCATTAATCCAATGAATCATAATGGCCACCCTGGCCTACACTGGTAATGAAATATAATAAATTTGTACTTATTCCGTTTGAGATTCCGTTTGATTATTATTTTAAAGTTGTGTATTGTGGATTCTATGGTTTATCCAATTCTAATAGATTAATAATATACTTCAAAGTGCGTCATGTTTGTGCATAAAGTTCATGATAGTCAAATAAAAACGATTTGCGTGTTTTGTGTGTTTCCGAGGACTTCCAACTTACTTCGACGTACCTGTAGGTTTGATTGATAAAAATTCATATTCAGTGGCATTAGCAAAATAGTCATCGCGCTAGAGACGACAACTGATACTGCCATCAACCCAAAGGAGAAGAACAAAATAAATTACACCTAACAGTCTCCACGGTACTGTATGGAAAACCTTACACCTTCTCATTTTAATTAAAAAGTAGGTATTTACGTTGTACCTAGGTATATTTATAAGACGTGAACTGGAGCGTACAGTAAACAATTTAGGTTAAACATTTTAGCTGAAGGATTAACTTGTATTGCTATTATATTCGTGCTTACTTGTAAGCTGCAATTTTGATAAATATAAATTCTCATTTCTTGTGATGGATTGAATAAACAATGTAAAGGCATGTATACAATGTGGGTGAAATATAAGGGGCGTACAAAAATATTGTGAAATATTTTAATATGTCAATCAGTACAGTGAAATTATTATACTCGCAACTGACTGAAAATTAACGTGTATTTCACTATTTTTTATTACATTAAATCAAAGACCTAAGCGATCGAGTGTGGATAGTATTACTGAAAACCGAAATCATAATAAATAATTGAAAAGATTCAGAAACTTACCCTGAGGGAAGCCAACGGCCTCCAATCCGTGGTGCGATAGCCCGAACGGACCCAATCCGCCCAGTGGGCCCGGACCCATACCCATGTGGTGAGCGCTCGAATGATGAGCATATGGGTTCTGTGCAAGAGGCGAAGGTTGCTTTAAATAATGGAAATAGTGGTGCAGGGGCGTCGCTGAGTGATGAGCTTGTGGGGCCGCCGGCCCCGTCGCAGTCGGACCCGTGGCGGACGCCGAGTTTGTTAACAACGCCATGTTTGTCTTTTTTAAATTGTTGGCCGGGCCAACGTAGTCACCGCGACAGCCTCTTGCGCGTGTGAATCGACATTTTTGTGAGGCTCGTCTTTAGGTTCTGGTGTGACGAGTGAAGTGCTGTGGTGACATTGTGGTGCGGGTCCTGTAAAAAGAAATTATCGTTAATTATTTGTGTTTGTAACGTGTGGACGTGTATTAGGTTTCTCCTTAACTAGTACTGAGTCACAGGCATTGAGTCACAGGCATGTATCCAGAAGTTGATTTTGGGGAAAATGGTAAAGGTATTAAATCACACTTGGTGTCCCGAAACGGTGGAAAGTTCATACTAGAGAAATCAGAAGGCTATTCTTTTAATTATTCAACTATTTCAATTGGCTGTGTGGTGTGATGTGTGTGGCTAGCCTAAGAATAACACCACCCCATCTCTTCCTGTCCTTCTCTCTTCCTGGATGTGATCGAATCCGACTAAGGGATGACAAAGCCGCTACCATAAGGCCAGCGTGGGATTTTAGGTCCATGCATTTTTCATGCAAAAGATGAAAAGGTTGGCTGGTTAATGTATTTTTCAATTACAAGTTACAAATTAGTTTATCCCCCAATTTCAAAGGCGCTGCATCAATAGGCAGGCTATATAATCTAATAGCTATCTAAAATCGCTTGTCTTTCTGTCTTCTATTTTCTTTTTTAACGGGCATCTTTTCAAGAAATACATCTGTATCAAGAAAAAGTAAGAAAAACGCCCGTCTTAATACGTACCCGTGTTTAATAGATTGATAATAGTAAGGGGAGAGTGCATGCTGCATTCCCACAGCCGCTGGGCGCACTCGACTGGCCACGTTAACCCTCTCTCATAAAAGA
Source organism: Sesia apiformis (assembly GCA_914767545.1). Taxonomy (NCBI): domain Eukaryota; kingdom Metazoa; phylum Arthropoda; class Insecta; order Lepidoptera; family Sesiidae; genus Sesia; species Sesia apiformis. Next base: position 7,944,640 of record OU611973.1, read on the forward strand.
CTACCCTGAAATGTACTGCATTTCCTACTTTATTGTATTTCCCCAATGTACATAGGTATGTGTTTCGTTAGTGAGTGAGATATGCCAGAGCCCATTCCCATCTCATCCTCTCCCTACCGACTTTCCAAATCTATTCCTTAATCTGCAAAGGCAGGCAGCGCATCCGGGGGCGTGCCAACGTTTGTCATTCTGGACTGATGTTGGCATGTATCGCGGATGTCTATGGACGACAGTATTCACTCACCATCAGGTGGACTGTATGCTCGTCTGCCGCCTATTTCTATAAAAAAATGTACAGGTAGATTGGAGAAGAACTGAGGGTACAGTTTTTATTAATGAGCCTCTCTGATTTGAGTTTGGTCGGTTTTTAAATTGAATATTGGTAAATATAATTCTATTTAAAGTCGCTCAGCGAGCTATACAGACAGATTTTTGGAGTTTCTTTGCGGGATATGATCCAAAGCGAAGGGATACTCCAAAGAACGAAAACCAACCGACGACATAGCTCGTAGAATTAGCAAGCTGAAGTTGCAATGCGCAGGCCATTTCTACCCTGCCGCAGGACAGACACAACCAATTGCGTAGACGAGTCTACGAATAGAGGCTACGTACCGGGAAGCGTAATATAATATTAAAACCATCTATATATAATAGGTACGTACCTACTTTGCACTTAGTGCAAATAAAGACAATTTTAATTTACGACGTATCACATAATATATCAACCGCTACTGTAATTATTGTTGTACTGTTATGTAAGTACTTAATTATACAAGCAAAACAAAGTACTCATTAGATACGGACATAAAAGCTAGACATAAAAGCTTTTAAGAAATATGACTACTAAAACTGAAGTGAAAATGAATATTGTAGCATTTACAAGTCAACGTATATTTCCATACAGGCGTGCATAACCGAGAACCGGTACCTACACAACAATTATCCACGCCTCATACATCGTTTAATAACTTCTCCACATGCAATTCAACGCACCTCAATTTCAATTTGATAATATTTTTTGCAATCATAAACTATTTTACAATTACCCGAAGAATAGAAAATTTTCTGCGCTATTGCAACACTAGAATGCAAACGTCAAACACGTGGAACGCCTTCAAAATTTGAAAAATGCTCCATTCGTCACGACCGCGCTTTGTGGATCGAAATTGCAAAATTCAAAGGTATTTTTTTAAACTCCGAGCAAAGGTAGGTACATGTTTACAGACATTTTGTCACGTTTGTTTTTTTTTTAAATGTTACCTGATATTTCTTTGCTAAATTGAGGGGGCAATGATCACGGTTGCGATGCCTTTGTGCGAAAAAAAATTGACGAGCCATATCAAAGTGATGACATTTGAAACGAAAAAAACATTCGGATATGATACGTAGGTAATGCTTTTTATCGTGTGCAAAAAAATCTTTTTATTTTTTCCTTTTTTTATAAAATTGAATCCGCCAGCATTTATTTACAATTTCTCTCCTTGCTTTCATAAAAAGAAGGGAGAATTCGCTATTTTCCGTACATTTTGGAAAAAATATGTACGAGTATTATAGGTAGCGATTGTGATCACGTGGCCTCCTATGAAATGCAAACAAAGTACGTAACGACAGCAAAGCGATAGTTGCTTTCGTGGCGTTTTCATAATATTCGCTCGTTGGACGAGACCATAAATGTCGATTTTAATTCTGAGACTAAAAAAATATTAGACGTCATAATTTTGGACCCACTGAACCGATTTGAACTGAAACGAGATAAAGACCCCGTAACCTCTAAACTGAATGGTGTTTTGGATTCAGCTGGTGACCCTTACTCGAGATATAAATGGAATTTGTCCTAAAATTAGAAAGTTGTAATCTATAATACAATAGGCAGATCTCTTCGTAAAACATTCTTCTTATGTAGAGTAAGTGCATGTAAGTTCATAATAAAGCACACCTTAGTTTCATTCGGGACTTGAAAAATCTATTAGGATGCGTTTTACTTGTTTACTTATTGTAAACAACATACATATATTTATGTCTCGCGGATGGCTCAATGCAATGTTATCAGCCCTTTTCAAATTCACTACTGGGCCATCCCATTTCACATGGGCCTCCTTATACAATGTACGTACAATTTTCCCCAATGTACGTACCTACATGTTTCGGTAATGAGTGAGATATGCCAGAGCCCATTCCCATCCCATACTCTCCCTCCACATTTCCCCAATCCGTTCCTTAATCTGCAAAGGTAGGCAGCGCATCCGGGGGCGTGCCAACGTTTGTCATTCTGGACTGAAGTTGGCGGATGTCCATGGGCTACAGTATCCACTTACCATCAGGTGGGCATTGCAGCGTGCAATCTCCCCCTCAAAAACTACAACTATAAAAGTAATTAGAACTACAACTGGTGGCCTCATCGCTAAAGCTATTTATTCCAAAAACCTTTGGGAGAACTCTGTACACGAAATAGAAATAGATGGTGCAAAAAAGAAATAATGTCTGTGTTGGATACATAGATAAATACAGGCATATATACATGCAGCCATACACACATAAATACATACAGAATTTATTTTTTTGTATTTTTTTCGCTCGTTTAAATATACCTAAACTAAAATAATGTTACTTCAGTGAGGTTTTTTTTTTATCGCCAATTCGATATGGGGGCGCGTAGATAGTAGAAATATTCCAGAAAAAGTAATTTAATATCTGGCAACCCCAAGTTCCGTTTGTTTTTGCCATAAATAGTCTAAAATAAGGGCTTAATTTAAAGTACTTATTTATCTCACGTGGTTTCACTGTAACCAGCGTTATCTACCAACATTCCCTTCATTTTTTTCGCGAAATTGTCTTTGTCACTCTCGGCAACTATAGACATGTCTTCATTCTCAGAAACCACATTTCGTATTAGCCACCTCGAATCTGTCAACAAAAGATTATCTTAAAACCTCCGATTCGATCTATCCATTGTAAAGAACCGATTTTGTATGAAACTCGACTTTGGGCTAGGCGTATTTGAGTGTAATTTTTCTCGAATTCCAGGAGGTGTTCCAAGAGTTTCTGCTTGAAGAAGTTTTGCGTTTTGGCGGCAAAAATCTGGGAAGGTGTTCGATTGTGTAACAAAATGTAAAGCGCGAAGAATTATGTCGGTGCGATGTTTGAAGTGTTTTCACGTCACCGACTTTTTCCGCATTTCTTGCTTCCAGCAACGATTCTATTAGGTTAGACGCACATAAGAGATATTTCTGATACTTCGTTCCTAGATATCTGTATAATATTTTGAATATTGAAGAAAATCTTGGGTCTTTTGGCCCGTGAAGTAAAATGAAGTTTTTGTGTGATTATTGTAAAATTTGTGTATTGTGGGATTTGTGGTTTAATAGTGATAGTTTATTAAACTTGTTAGTGCATAATGTTTGTGATAATTTAATAAAAGCGTGAGACTGCATATTTCGTGTTCCTCCAAGGAGTCCAACTCTGTCTTCAGTAAACCTACTATCACTTTACTGAGCGACTCCTTCTGCGAGAGGACTGGAAAGTGACGTGATAAAAACAATTCTATTTAGTTATTTGCTGTGTGTAGAGCAATGGCTATGCCAGTGTCCAAACAAATTATAATATATAAAAAAGTCATTTATAACAACAATGCTTTCAAAAATTATAAGCCTGCGAATGCAATAGATAGATACCGGGAGTGACTGAATGTAAATATTAGGAGATGAGTGACAAACCTTGAGAGACCTTACACCAGCCCGTTACCATCAGTAGAGAGACATGGGTTAATAGTATGGACCATTGCGCAAACGAGGAAGAAAGATCTTAAGATAGGTTTAGAGAGAGTATAAATACAAATATTTGTTTATTAACCAAAATTAGCTTATAAAGGATAAACATATATCGCGGGGATCCAAGTTACAAGTGATTTAAATGGAATTACAACTATTGTGGATCTAGCGTTAGTTATTAAATTTTCATTACCTACATATTTAGAAAAAAATACAAAACATATGAAATATAATTTTTGTTATATCAAAAAATTATGTGAAAGTGTCGGACGAAAATGGGAACTTTATACCTCGATGACCCTAATGTGAAAATAGAGTCGTGAGGCGAGAGTATGTGAGACGACCGAGTTCTGGTTAACCGGTCTGTTCCAGTACCATTGGAGAGGTGAGCCGCGAGACTATTAAACCTGCAGCAACTTCCAAATAGCCTGCTGGGATAAAGCTGAACAGGACAGACAGCGATGATGTCTCCTAATGTCGGAGCTAAAGACAATCTTCACGTTGCTGAGTACCTATAGCGCGCACCACGAGCAGGAAGAATTTCGATCATGGACATGGGTCAGCCAAGACTCGACGCAAAGAGATTTGTATGAAATCGTCTCACACCGACCACTTCACTAGAACTCATATTAAAGTTCAATAATATGAGAGGTTCATAATCGAAATTATACCTGCTCGTGGTGCATGCTTTAGATACAAACGATAGCTACTGCATAATAAATAAAAACAGTACGAACGGGTGTATAAATGAATGTACATTTTTAAGAAACAGCTATTTATGTATGCAAGTTTTATAAGTATTACATTGTATTTTACTCATTTTGTATTAAAAACCAAAATTGCAGTGGAATTCTTTGTCTGTAAAATGTGTTGTTTGAACGGTACGAGGCATGCCTTTTAAGTTTTGTCGTTTGAAGAAAAAAACACAACTAGAACCTTATAGTACTTTTTATTGTTTTTCAAAGTATTCACCACGTAGCTTAATACACTTTTCCATTCGCTCAAACCAGTTATTATAACATTTATTCCACTCTAAAGTGGGGGTGTTCAAAATGGCTGACTTGAAAGCGTCGACTGCTTCTTCACCGGACTGGAACCTTTGACCACGAAGACTTTTCTTAATTTTAGGAAATGTAAAGAAATCGTTAGGGCTTAGGTCAGGACTGTATGGAGGATGGTCAAGAATTTCTACTTTTTCCTGCTTCAAATACTCAATCGTTTGACGAGCGCTGTGTGAGCTTGCGTTGTCGTGGTGCAGGATGATGCGTCGCTTTGAGTTAGATTTTCGAAGTTCGGCGATGACTTGTGGTAAACAAACTGCGGTATACCACTCTGCGTTAACCGTTCTACGATCTTCAAGTGCAATAGTCGCAACATGGCCGGTTTTTCCAACGAACGTGGCCACCATCTTCTTTGAAGTGCTTCGAGAACGAACAACTTTAGTCGGCTTTGGCTCGTCTTGAAAGACCCATATTGTAGATTGTTGTTTGGAATCAGGATCGTAGGCATAGATCCAAGATTCGTCACCACTGATGATGTCGTAGACGTGATTTGACTCTCCTCGGTTGAACCTTTGCAGAGTTTTCTTACACCATCTGACGGGGGCCGCCTTGTGATCGTCGGAAAGCAGATGCGGTATCCAACGGCAAACTAGCTTTCTCACACCAAACGCTTCATGCAAGATCTTCTGAATGGTTGTCCCTGAGATGCCTAATAGAGCCTCTATCTCTCGATACGTCACATGACGATCTTCGAGAATTAGTTGTCTCACAGCAATGATGTTATCTTCAGTGAAGGCGGATTTTGGGCGTCCTTCGCGAGATTTGTCACTAACACTAGTATGTCCACGCTGGAATTCTAAATACTAGCGTTCGACAGTCCGCAGATATGGGGCTTCATCACTGAATACAGATGTTAGCTCTTCAAAACACTGAAGCCGTGTCAGGCCTCTTCTAAAGTTGTAGAAAATTATTGCACGAACATTTTCCTTAGAAAGATTCATTTTCGTACGTAACCTGACAGATTCCAATCGACGCTGTGACTAAACAATAGCATTAATCCTAATACTTTCAACTGTTTTGAGATTCAAAATTTAAACACATTCGAATATAGAACAGTTCCAAATTCAAAATTGCCGGGAAATATGGAAACGACAGAACTTAAAAGGCATGCCTAGTATACCTAAATTAAGACGTAGGTAGGTACCTACCCATCCACGTCTTGTAAGTACTTAGATATGACTTGTAGAATAACAAATAAATATACTTAATACTTGATGATATCTACTAATTAAAAAGTCCGACATTTGCCCCTCTAATAGGTAAAGGCAAAAAAATGAAAGCAACTACAAACATATTTTTTCATCACAAGGATTCGATGACATATTATACACAGAGAGTCTTTTCAACGTTATTTCACCCTAAAAAGAGACGGTCTCAATAACCGAAAAATCTATTTGCAGCCAGCAATAATATCGTAACGCAAATATCGGCTATATTGTGTGGCGCGAAGAAAAACAAACATTTCGCGCCCTTTTCGATGTAATTATTCGTTGTTTGCGCAGTTGGCAGCAGTGGCAGCAGTCAGTGACAAATCACAATGATGCGGCGCGATTTAAAATTTTGAAATTCGATCGTTTTCAATTTTAATTTCACGAAAAATTATACCACGTAGGTAGGTATAGTTTGAGGAGCTACAATCAAACTAGCTACTGTAACTTATTTTGTTTCAACAGTAACGGGTCCAATTTTTTTTGTATGAATCATACACAACTACCTCAAAATCATATTAAATATAGTCATCGAATACTTTCTGCTCGTCAGTTCAAACGTTTAGATTGAGAAGCCACTTTTATATTCATATTAGCCGTGTGCTCGATGATAAATCTCATCGGTAACATCTCAGGAACTTTTACACGCTTAGGGGATGAATTTTCAAAAATTCTTTCTCAGTGCTCACCTACGTTATATAAGGAGCTGCTGTGCAAAATTTCATGCTTCTAGAGCCACCGGTTTAGGCTGTGGGTTGTCTGTCAGTCAGTCAGGGTTAGATTTTTATTAAGTAGATACTTACCTAAAAAGTTTAATTTAAATTATTAAAATGTGAACTAGATACCTTACATCATTATCTCGCAGTCAACCTTTGGGGTATGCAGGACATGAAGTGACATAATTTTTTAAATCTTTTATTGTAGGTACCTACTACTTAACTTTTTAATCTTTCACTCTTTGTACCTGTAGGTATACATAGGTATACTGTAAGTATCTTTGTAGGTATACACATTTTATATCGTAAGAAACCGCTAAACTAGTAAATCAGCAACAGCCGAACACAATCTGAATGCTGGATTTAACCACTGGATAGAACTCTGAACCCCCAAAATCCTCTCCACTGTACGTCACTATAATCCCAGGATTGTACGTGAAGCGATTGAAATTAAGAAATATAAAAATTTCAACCGTGAAGATGAATTTAACAAATTTAAAACTTGTTATTTACCGTCGTATACGTCTGCGGACATTGTTAGTGTAGTGTGAAGATCAAACTTGGGTAGTTAATAAAACTGCTCGCACCTTCTATCCTGGACTACCCGCCTCTTCAGTCAACTCGTGACCACGGCTGGTGTCACCCGTGCCGAAACGTCGTTTAGAAATAAAAGGTAAACAAAAACCTTTTACTACTACTTAATTCTAGAATATTTCCTACAAAATCTACTTATTTAGGTACGTCAAATAGGTAAATATTTGATAACTGAGCTATGTTCAAAACCTCTTCCATACATTAACCACTACATTCATTTACCACAGTGGTCCCACATCCCACATACCTACAACGTCCCACCATCAGTTTTACTTTCCGTAATATTGTGACAAAGACATTAATTTCGGGCGTGATAATTGTCCTGTAGGGGCTGCTTTGTGACAAATTTTTCGGTTCGACACACACTATTAACTATTTCAATGTGTGCGCATTTTTTTTTTTCAAAATTTCCGAGTAACCATTTGTCGTTGGACCACAATGGGCGCTTTCGGCATTTTTTGTGCGGTTGGATTATTTTTGGATGGCATCCTGATGTAATTATAGGTAGATGTCTGCGTTAGACGAGGATCGCAGTCTAAAAACTTAGATGCCAAAGTATAAAAAGTGTTACTTTAATACGTATTTCATTGCCTATCTACCGACATGAATACCTATTTTGAGTAGGTATCACATTTTTCAGTTATTAGTAGTTGAGTCTGTTACGGCATCCTGCGCTCGGACATCTTCGACCGAGCTCGGCTACCTTCGCGGCGGCGGCGCGCAGCCGACCACCTTTTTGCATTCGCTCGATGGGCGGCTCGAAATTGTTCGTTTTATTAATTTCATTATTAATAAGTGATATTAAATCAACCAGCTACTTTTTATTTTCACAATCATCATCATTATTAGTCATAATAAACATACAAAACACAGCAGAGTCCGATTTTCTACTACCGGACTGGAAGGAAGCAATTGGTAACCATATAGGTAGGTACCTATATCATTTGTATCAACGCGTTTAGTTTTAATTAATAAGTTTATGAAAAATAATTGTTTCTCAAATAAACAATAAATGAGAATAAGCTTGTAATAGACAAACTACCATCGGTTTAAGCTACAAAAAAAGATTTATTTATGGTATTTTATTAAAAAAGAAATGAATAAATAAAGACATTAATTAGGAGGACGTTTCTTATGTACGAGTAGATACCTATGCTCCAAGAAACTTGCGACCAATTGTTGTCTCACATCTTTTATTTTTTTTAAATAAGTATACTTTAGAATACATTCATTCAAAAATGTGAAGAAATTTTGCCATAATATTTTTTGGGATGTAATTTAATGAAAACATCAAGGTAAGCTCCTAAACGTTTTTCTTTAAGCAATATTCTAATCGATTCAGTAATATGAATATTCAGCTTCAACATAAATACCTACCTATCTATCAACAAACCTTTGCTTACAACAAAATTCCTATTAAAATACATTAATAATAATAATACACATCAGTACCTACTCGTAGTACCCACCTATTGGTACAAAATCTTAATAACAATATGATACGAACTTCAAATATTTATTTATTCCTTGTATGATAAACTATAAAAAATATAAATCTGTTATTTAACACGCATGTTTAGGCTACGAGGCCCATATCATCGCCTATTGTCCAAAATGACATCTCTATAAACACCGTCTGCTCTATGGAACGATATTTGAATGAAATTCGAACGTCTCTATTCTAATTTCAAATCGTGTACTATTTAGCAGAAGTGTATGTAGCCAGTGTTGCCATTTATAAAATTGTAATATTTTTTTATAAATTGGCAGAATAAAAAAGTCGAAAGACGCCTGAAAGAGTGACTGGTCTCTGATCCAGTTCCGATATCACTGAAGAGCAAAATCGTCGCCGTGTGTATTCTGCTCAGTCTAACTATGGTGCACAAACATGGTCACTGACTGAAACTCAAAAGTCCAAACTCACGATTTGCCAGCGGACAATGGCGCGAAGCATACTGGATATAAAAAGGACCAACCATATTAAGAACACCGAACTGTGTTCTAAAATCTTTTTTTACTGATGTTGGTGTTAAAAATCTGACTGGGCTGGACACATGCATGCATCCAGATAGGTGAGCGAATATTGTTATACGAGTGGATGCCACAAAATGGACACCGACGTAGAAGCAGACCTAGGAGGAGATGGCAGGACGACTTACATGCATACCACAGGACTTGGCACAGTGGGACACAAAAATAGGCTAATAAAAAAAGTTCACATTCTTAAAACAAAATTAAATTAGATGTGAAGCTAGTCATTACACTGAGATTTTCTGTAGGGTAAGTAGCTACTCCTGCCTGTGTGGTGTCGGCAGCTTTACAAATAGCACGTAGGTACACATGACAACGTGCACGAGGGATGTATGATCTTAAATGGCCACGCAGTTCAAGCAGATTGGCGAGTCTACTCTTATAGAGATGGTGTAGTTCTTCAACGCTTGTAGTAGCCGCTTTGTTATACTTTCATCGCCTTTTGTGTCAACCACGGAAGGAGGTGGGATGGTGGTATTCTAATGCCAGCTCATGTCCAGCTTCTGTACTAAAATGGCTGGTTACGGGAGTGCGTGATACATGTGGTAATACCTAAAAAGAGATAAAATACCTGCCCGGGAAGAAAAGTGTACCTAAATTGGTAGGCACACCGCAATAAGAATACTTACCTACGTTTAGTAATGTTTCTATTTTTGACAGCACACTTCGATTGTAGTATATGTCCCAAATCCCAGCAGAGTTTCCCATCCCGTCGTCTCACACAAAACGAAACTAATATCCCGGACAAAATGGTGAAAGTGAATTAGGCTCCCCCGGGATGTAACCCGATACACTCATTACTTGCACTGTGATTGTACAAATGATTGTTGTTTTGGCGCAATTTGGAAGTGATGAGCGTGGAAATGAAGCCCTAATGTAATTTCTCTTATCACATTGCCACTTTTCCTCGTCTACTATATATTCTTTAATCCATTGACTCCTATAACCTTAAATCACATTTTAACTATCTCCCGTCTCATACTTTTAGTCTACGAGCTTCAGATAATGTTCTGTTTGAAATTCCTGAAAATTCTTGCTACTTTCTATTTACAGTACCTACCTACCTCACTGGCAAAGCGGTTCGATTATTGAATGCGTTACCATTAACTATAAAACGCGCAGATTCGTTACCATTCTTGCAGATTAATAGTTCTCTTGGATATAATTTCCTTTATTTTTGTTTTTGAGGGGCAGAGTGCACGCTGCAATCTAATAGCCGCTGGGCGCGCTCCACTGGCCACGTTACCCCTCTCTCACAGAAGACTACCTTAAAATGTACTGCATTTCCCACTATATCTTATTTCCCTAATGTACGTACGTGTTTCTGTAGTGAGTGAGATGTGCCAGAGCCCATTCCGATCCTATCCCTCCTCATTCTCCCAACCCTTTCTCCCAATCCATCCCTATATCCCCAAAGTTAGGCAGCGCATCCGGGAGCGTGCCAATGTTTAGGTATCATTTTGGACTAATGTCTATGGGCGATAAATCCACTTACCATCAGGTGGACTGTATGCTCGTCTACCGCCTTCGTTAATAAAAAAGATGTAGTTCATTACTTTATTATGTATGTAGGTTGTTGATTGTGAAGTTTGTAAATATTTGTAATTGCTAGTTTAACTCAATTCAACATTTTTTTTTGCAATGTGATCAATAATGTGTGGTACCTAACTACACACAGTCAGATTGTGACATTTACCAGCCAAAGACATGCAATTTACTGAACAGAAATCTTCGCGGACCGATTTAAACTCCCAGATCAGCCAAGTACCTATATTTGCCCTTTATGGAGAAGACAGCTGGCACTTTTCACGGATAAATCGCTAGTTTGTTAATAGTATAAATAAAATTAGGCGATTTATTCTAGTTATTAACTTCTTTTCATTTGTATACACAATTTTAATTTTGGTTTTTGACTGTTTTTTACTTTTAACTCATATTGTCATCGCCTTAGATTAAACATTTAAACCTTTCATTTACATGATGTAGGTATGCTCTGTTGGTGACGTTCAATAAATAGAATGTTAAAGCGTGCGCCACGAGCAGGAAGAATTTCGGTCATTGACATTAGATCAATTAATACTGAACGGAAAAGAGATTTTTATAAAATCGTCGATCACCCATCACCGACTTTACTAAACCCCTCATATTATTGAACCTTAATACCTATATAGGGTCTAGTAGTTTTTTTTTTATATTAATGGAAGCAGCACCTTGGCACCCTAACCAAAGTACTTATAATACGATCAAAATGGTCTATTTATCCGGGCCTAAGATTTCAGTTTATTTTCCTGGGACCGACCTTAAGTTTACAATGACTGAGACAAGAACGAGAGAGATCCATATACCTACCTATCTGTGACATTCTATTGATAAATTGTTGACGTTTTCTTTGTTATTAAAAGTTGAGAATATTTTTTTTTTGCGTTTACGAAGACAATTATAACATAAATATATCTACATTTTGTTTTGAGAAAGGCACAACAAGTTGCTTACAAAAATCGCCACATTCCATCACTTACACCATACGACTTTCGAAGGGCGGAGTCCCTAGAGACCTGCTAATGGTGCGCTGTTGCCAAATACTAAGGGATGCGGTCAAGAGAGCGTGGGAGGGGTGCAAATTGAATTCTTTCCCAGCTAATATGCTGTTAAATGGAATTTTGAATAATTTATTTTGTCTTGCTTTTCTTTAAGCCCGATTTTAACAATAACAAATAGTAACATTTTTTTTCTTATACACGAGGGTTGAAACGGCACGCGGCCCAAGAGGGTTAGCGAGTCCACACTCTTAGTGGTGATGTAGTTCCTCAGCGTTTGTGGTAGTACCTTTGTCTACCACCTTAGTTTGACATCCGGTTACAACACCCGTGGACACCCACCCTTGGGGTGGTAGGTACTGAACCAAGCGACACCATACAGCCAATATTAAATAGGCACCTACCTATGTAGGTACTTATCTAATATCATCAGAACCTACAATTACACTTATCAAACAAATCGCTAAGCACAATACGGCTTCCCATTCACGAAATGCGCATTAATTTATTTCATATTTTCAATTTATTAGCAACCCTCGCGTGACGGCACAATGGCCGCGTGGCTGGCCCTTTATTGAGCAAAATTAATGTGGCAAATTGATAGTTTCCATTTTAGGTGGAAGCTTCACTGGTTTCATGTGACGTTTATTCCTTTATATATATATATATATATTTTTATTTTAAGTTAGGTATACAGGTAGGTAGGTACATGTTCATGGGCTCTGTGGTGTTGGCCGGCTTTCGAATAGCATCACCTTGTCCTAATCATAGTCCTAGTCCTAAGAGTCGACTCAGGGATAATAAGGTAGATGCCAGTAGTCCCGAACTCGCCCATCCGCTTGGCAAGCGAGCCGTTTCAGTGCCATACAGCCCTCGTGCACAGACAATGTGCGTAATGAGGCCTAAGTCCAGTAATGGACGACAATAGAGCCGGTCACAGTACGTGTCCATAGGTAACGGTAGCTACGTACTTAGATTACCAGAAAACTTAAAGTAAGTACCTACTTATACATTTTATTCTTATTCAAAGACTTTCAATACTCAAATAGCAAAACTTAGTGGGTACCCAAGTATAAATTGGGCCTATAAAAGTATTTAATATACATGTTTGAACACTGAAACAATAAATAGAATATATAATAGCACTTATGGAATACACACACACACGCACACATAAAGAGAAAGAAGTGAGTGTACACAATAAATTTAAATTACCTATTTATTACATATCTATAGACGTTTATAAACATATTGTTATCATATTGTAGTTAGATTTAGTTAAATACTTAATTAATAAAATAAGTTAATAAATACGTAATAATAATAGTTAATAATACGTAAATTTCTTTTGTCATGTTAATTGTGAGTTTGCATGTTAGAATTTGTAATTAACTACATAAATTTGAAGATTTCTGAAAACATAAATTAATGTAGGTAATTTGTTACAGGGTCTAAGTAGGTATGTAAGCTGTATAAGTGGGAAACCTTAATGTAGCATTGTTATTGGATTACCTAAGTGTTAGGTAGGTAGGTACCTATGTGCTGTTTGGTTTTACAATTCAATGAATATATAAATAAATGAAATAATTCGATAGGGGGCAGCAAGTAACTTTGTTTAATATACTTCCAGCTTAATTTAATACACCAGTTTATGAAAACTGGATCGACGGTTAGGTACGAGCCAGAAACAAAGAGGCAGTCTGGCCGATGGGTGTTTCATTTCTGAGAAAGTTTCAACTAAAGCGAAGAACGAAGTGCCAGAAAGACGATGAATTTCTTTTTTCGTGAAAATCGATTAGATAGGTAGGTACCTTACCTATGCAACTATTGAGAGCAATGATAGCCAAGGTGTATCTTTACTTGACTCACATTCGTGTGATCGTCAGTACCTATACCTAAATCCTCTGCTACCACTGAGTAGATATCCACTTAAGTAAGGATTTATAAAAATTGACACTAGCTCGACAGTGGGGGAAAACATCGTGAACTTGCATGTTCCAGAAATGTGATCCACCGATCGCTCTGGGCCCGCGTGGTATCCACCACAGCCACCAGTGATTTACTAGGAAAGGCTAAAACGATATAGGTTGATACAATGACCAATGCAACTATTGTTCTCGATTATAAAAGAAATGTAATTGCCGACAATGTGAATACATAGTTGTTTACTTTCTGTTTTGAAGATAATTCGAATCTGTATCATAATATCGCTGTATCATTTTATCTTCTCGCAATAAAATAAATAACTTTGCAAGTTTCAAAGTGAACAAACAAAAAAATAATGCCGGTAACACATAAATTCGAACCGCGATCACGTATAACCTCACCGCGTAAAGTCAACATACATTATTACTACCTATCATATTGAATAAGTAGCACCGGTATTTGGCCCGGTAAACAAACTGGTCAGAAAATCGATAGCCCTCTAGCGCGAGGGAGATATCCGATAGACCCGGATAAGAAAGAACAGGACAGACGACTTACACAGAGGGTGTTGTAAGGCGGAGTTTAAAACCTCCCACCGAGTAAACAAGACTGTAACAGAGAGAGATGGGGACATTTGGTTTACGTCGAGTGCGTTAGAGATAGATATAAATTCTACAGTGGCGAGTAATGTTTTACAAGTGGCAGTTTAGAATAGGTATTTTCTAGTCGCAAGTTCCGCGAAATCTAGTCTTGCTGTAAATACTGTAGAAGATTTAGATGAAGGGAACTTTATAGCTACTGTAACAACTATAAAATGGAAGTAGACCTTTCTATAAACAGATTATTGGAAGCAAATTTAAAAAAATAAGTTCATAAGTAGCACATTACAAATAAAAGATTCAAATATGATAGAGTTGAAGTAAAAAAATGTATTTCCTAAATTAGTTTACTAAGCATACCTATACCTACTTACAAACGCATCCCACACACGCATCATGATTGGTAATAAAAAATAGGTTCTTTATACACCACAATCGTACAGTTCTATTTGTTGTTATCACGTTCACTCGCATTCAAACAGATGCGAAACTTGCGCGATAAAATGACTATTGTTCGTTCTACATTTGAAAATGTCACGTACAGGAAACATCCATTAAATTTCGAACGCCTGACATTCTACTTTTTAATTTGAAATGTTGCTAGTTAGAAAATAATATTAATTGTTGATATAAAACCTTACCTACTCCTACCATAAGAATAGTAAATTGTATTATTTATTATTTTTATGTCTATAGATATAGGTACCTACCCGATACTGCCAAAGAAATAATTAAAACATTCCCAACACTGTTTAAAAGCTTGTCTTTCATCAAACTTGGCATAATTAGGTCTATAAAAAAATCAATCTGCTATTTATACCTATATATCGATTGTTTGTGATGTTCAATAGCTTTTCAATGTTTAATAACTCTAACGTTTTAGGTTAGATGTAAAACTTATCTTTAAATTACTTTTAGTTACCTAAGTAGGTACCTACTTACCTATATTAGATTATGAAATTAAAAACGACTTTACACTAGACTATTAATAGGTATTTGCGTGCCTAAAATGGACGATTTTACGAAGCAATTTACGGCCAATCTATATTGTGTGTGGATAGGTATATAATCTTATAGTAGATATTGCGTAGGTACCTACCTACCTACCTACTAGGGGTGGGTAATCAAGACGTCGCGGAGTGTTTTAACTCACTTAATCCTGCTCCGTTTGCGGATCCGATTCTTCTTAGTTACTCCTCAACTCTTTTGATTCACCTTCCGAGAGCGTTTCATTCCCTTTCCCTAATGGTTGTTGCATAAGCAAAAAAAAGGTCATGCCATCGTTGCATCTCAATTTTGGGCCCCCGACAAGCGTCGATGCGCGATTACACTCACGATCATGATTGGCGCCGGAATCGGAATCAATAACAATTGGATGGAACAATTAAGGGATTGTGCTCCACTCGCGGATTCAACTCGTTTGAACCATTAACTCCGAAGTTACCCATCACTACTGAGTACCTACATATCCCGGCAGAAAGTAATACACATCGACTATGATCGGTTAGCTTCGGTTTGCCGTTACGACAGAGATGACGCTCTACAAAACCGAAGCTAGCCGATAGTCTCTTTCTAAAAGCCGAGGTGTATTACATTCGGCCGGGAAGTGTACCTACGCTTATTCGAAGAATTCGTGCGACTTTGTTTTACGCTTATTAAAATATTATCCAACATTTTTTTTTATAAATTACCTACTTAATTATTATTCCAATAGGTATTTTAATTCCATTTTGAAGTTACAATCTAGCGTTTAGGCTTAGTTCAGATCAGGCACGTAAGTATTTAGGGGTAACGTCCAGGGGCCTGGACACCCAGTCTTTCAAACTTATCTAGTAACGTATTCTACCACTTAAAATTCAGTTCATTTTCATGTAATGTACCTACAGCTATAATAAACCTATACCTATAATAAACGTATAGATATTTATAAATATTTTAACATCGTATTTTTTTAACTATGTAGGTACCGACCTATATTCTGTCAAAATAAATTACTGGGACATGAACGTGAGAACCGATTTGTTATCTACTTACCTATACTAATATATAAAGAGGTAAAATTGTGTGTTTGTAGGTATGTTGGGGGTTATCTCTGGATTTACGGAATCGATTTCAAAAATTCTTTCACAAATATGAAGATACATTATCCGTGTCTAATATAGGCTATATTTTATTTTGAAATTTTGAAAAAAGAAATTGAAAAAAAAAAACATGTAATCCAAAACGAAGCGAGGGCGGGTGTCGCTAGACAATAAAAGTCTTAGATTTTTTTTATTATAAAACAAAACCTACCTAGGTAGGTAGGTAAATGTCACGCCAAACAAGTGTTTGTACAATTACCTACAACCTTTTTAAATTTTGTTTTCATAGTAAATAGAAGGCGGCAAGACGTTCAAGGATTATTTATTATATTCGGTGCTGTAAATTAAATAAAAAATGTACCAACCTACCTATTGAATAAGTACCTACCTACGTTGATCATGAATTGCAAAGAAAATTTTAGGTAGGTAATCGTTCAAAGGATTGTTTGTTTTCAATAAGTAGATTTAAGTATGTACCTATATTGTGAAATATCTATTTTTGTGAAGGAGAAATTTCAGAATTTGCAACAAATAGGTAGGTATCTACAATTAACTCCATTTTTTTCCATTTCCATTTTTTTTTATAAAATTATAGATAGATACTGGCAGTTTCTGTACAGTCAATGAAAAAGTCTTAGTCGGTCATTCTACTGAGTAGGTAAGTATGAACATCGAGTCATTTGTGGAGATTCGACATACCTAGTAGGTATTCAGGAACAAACGTTAGGTACCTATGGCATTCTGTAATTATAGTAATTAACACAACTCGTATTATTTGATTTTAGTGTGATGTTATCTAATCAACGGGAAATTATTGTCGATACGGATTTTGGTTAAGAATTACAAATTTTAAATTTCATTTATTCAAATAAATACCTACTCTAACAATTGTTTTTTTAAATAAATCAATAAAAAAATAAATTGTTATTTTATAAAAATTATGTTACCGTCAATCTATGGGAAATTAGAACTGTCGCTTTTCTCATAAAATGTCACAACTTCTCTATTATTTATTTCTTAACTAGCGAACCGCCCTCACTTCGCTTCGGTTTATAAGTGTCTTTTTTTTTTTAATTTCAAAATAAATTATAGCCTATGTGTTAATCTGATGTATGAGCTATATTATTGTAAAGTTCCATTAAAATCCAATGAATAGTTTTTGCGTGAAAGAGTAACAAACATTCATGCATCCATCCTCACAAACTTTCACGTTTATAATATTAATAGGATTTTTCTAAATATTTGCTGATGTCTTACTGGCCCTCAATTGACTTTTTGCTGGTAAAATCGTTTTTGAATCTGGCACGTAATAACAGCAGTAATGATCCAACGATGACGTATTTCAGATGTCATTCAAGTAGAAAAAAAACTTGCCTAACCACTATAAGTGCCAGTAAGTAATTATAGTTTATTGCTCCAAAGAGAGGACAAAGGTTTTTGAAAGGGCGTCCAACCCTCGGGGGCAGAGAAGGCGTCACACAAATTGTTTTGGAGTTACATAATATGCCTACCTATAAACGGGCCGTATATGGTTGCACATCTGCCTTATAAACGAAAAAAGTTTGGGTGGATTATTTATGGTTGAGGTTCGCTTTTTAAATGATTTTTTTTTGTGTAGATACCTTTGTCAACGATGTTTTAAAAAGTGGAGCTGCAGAGATTTTATAATCAAAATCAGTAGATAGATTTTTCTTATTTGTATCTATAGATGGCAGTGGGCGGACTGCCTACCAGATGGTAAATGGTCACCATCGCTAATACCAGGGATACGTACTTTCAATATCAGGGATGAGGGTGTGCTGTTGACTTTGTAAATTATATTGTATGATTATTTTTGCCTCAAGTCCCAGCTCAATGGAAAATGTCAGTTGGCATACCGTAGGTATTGAAAACCGCAGTATATATAGATAGGTACACTCAATTTATGTCAATTAAATAGAGGTAGGTACCTAAGTGCCGATTTTTTTGTGTTTCCCACGGAATTCTTTTGTCTTGAATCCATAAACATCCAAACACAGCTCAAAGACAGAACCTCACATACCAATCCAGATCTGTAATTAATATTTGTGTGTAAGCACACTGTTGGAAGGTCGTGATGCTGTCCACGTATACTTGTCTATGATGCACTGCATTTGAATTTGTATTATGTTCTTTTACTTTTGATGTGCGGTGTCATTATGTATTATATTTTCTGATATACAAGTGAACACAATGTTTTCAAGTATTATTTACGTTTTAATTAATTGCTATAGGCGCTAGTCCACCCTATTAGTGGTAGCAGAGCGTGGTAAAAAAAAAAAAAACTACCTAAAAATAAAAAAAAATAAAAAATAAATAAATAAACAAAAATTAAAAAAAAAAATCCTAATAATAAATCCGAAAGCCTAAGTAGGTACACTTCCCGGCCGAAAGTAATCCATATCGACTATAATCTGCCAGCTTCGGTTTTGTAGAGCGTCGTCTCTGTCGTCCGGGCACACGACAGAGATGACGCTTAAACAAAGCTAGCCGATAGTCTCATTCTAAAGGCCGATGTGTATTACTTTCGGCCGGGAAGTGTACTTTAAGACTACTGACAAGTACCTAACACTACTAACATAGATTTATTATCTCCTATATGTACCTACCTACCATACATAAGTATAATAAAATCTTAACAGAGTCGTGTCTGTACAGGACTATGACCTACCTACACTATGACCGACAGAAAATCTAGAAATTTAGACAACCAAATTTAGAATTGTTATCTGTCTGTCTGTCTGTCTAAACGGGCATCACGCAAACGCCACGGGTCAGAATTTACTGAAACTTGACACAATTAGGATAGCTTTTGGACTTGGGTTATTATTTAGGCAACATTTCATCCCGATCCGTTGAAGAGTTCCCACGGGAATCACTAAAGTCTCCGCTAGTTTATTTATACCTAAATTCTTTTAGGTAGGTAGGTACTAATGTTACTAACGAACACAATTATGGACACATACATATCATGGTCCGAATTAAAGATGATTATTACGGAATCCATACAAGTGAAGTCGAGGGCACAGCAAGTGAATAACAAACAACATGCGGTAACAGTTCCTAGTGGCTATTTCATGCAACCTGTTTTACCATATCATCTAATCTGGCTACGTAACTCGGTAGCAGCACAAAGCAACACCGGTGAGTCAGCAGCACGCCGGTCATGTCCAATTAACGAAACGTGAATGGAGGCTTACATACACAAACTAAACATGACTGCTATGTCTGTTTGTTTTTTTAATGGCGGCAAATGTGGCCAGCATTTTTAATAAACCTTTTTATTGCTGTATGTATTGTTTAAGTACCTACCTATAATTAGACATGATATTAGCCAGCCTGGCTATAATACATATTGAAAATAGCGAAAAACTTGTTGTTTATCGCTGTTTAGGGCTGACATATCTAAGCTGATTTGGAAGTCCAGAGACCGTCCAGAGTCCAGAGTGAGAGGTTGTCGATGGCGTTCGGGTTTTTTAATATTTTAAATACTTACTTAATTGAATAAAAAAATAAATTACGTAGGTACAGTGGATTAAATGCTTTAGTTTCTTTAATTTTCAGAATATTTTATTTTATTTGCTTCATTAATTTTTATAAAATTTAATTTTGAATGTCGGCATTTGATGAATTTAGAAATTGCAGTGAAAACTTGTCAGTCTGGTCCCAGTAAATATCTTAATAGGTACACCTTATGTATAGTTATGTAATACATATTATTATTATACTTTTAGAATGAGGGGGAGAGTGCACGCTGCAATTCAACAGCCGCTGAGCGCGCTCGACTGGCCACGTTACCCCTCTTTCACAGAAGACTACCTTGAAATATACTGCATTTCCTACTTTATCGTATTTTCCCAATGTACGTACGTGTTTCGATAGTGAGTCAGATGTGCCTGAGCCCATTCCCCTCCCATCCTATCCCTTCCCATTTCCCAACCCTTTCTCCAAATCCATTCCTATATCTCCAAAGGAGGCAGCGCATCCGGGGGCGTGCCAACGTTTGTCATTCTGGACTAATGTATCGCGGATATCTATGGACGACAGTCTCCACTTATCATCAGGTGGACTGTATGCTCGTCTGCGGCCTTCGTACCTACATAAAAAAATCAAATATATATTATAATTTATAATAAATTAAACCTCGCCTACGTTTCCTTATCTAATTTATACGTTTCGAAATAATTCTCTTATCTGATTTAGAATTGCGTACGTAGGTACCTATACACAATTTAATCTTTTCGGGAAATACCTACATATAACACTAAAAGGAAACCACTGAAATAGTTATATTACATCAGTAAGTAGGTAGGTAGGTAGGTACCTATATACTCATGAGTTTAAATCATGAATCGCAAGGAATACTATAAAATCATTCCGAGGGTCCTAAATAATTAGAAAGAGAAATAAATCTCTTCCAATCTTCTGTCTTTGTAGTTTTCTTAATTTTTTAATAAATGGCTTTTAAAATGCTGTTTGAGTAATGTCAAAGCCCCAGGAAGTGTCCAGGGGATCTGGGGCCCAGGACACTGGACACTTCCTTTGAATACGTACCTGGACTTATTTTTAAACTTGAGAAAATTAGAAATAGGTAACTATAAACACACCTTAAAATTAAAAGAAAATGACAAGAACTTCACATAATAATATGCACATAAAGTAAGGGCTTACCTAATAAAAAAAAAGGCACAAATGCATTGTGATGACATTTGCAAAATAAATTGGTAAAATTGGATTTTTTGGTAAAAAGAATAATTGTTGTTTACTCTATGAGGTAGGTATTGTTTATTTTTAATATCCGAATATAATGTTATCGTCGTCATCACCAACCCTTCGTCCACTACTGGATGTATGGTAGCGCTGGGTAACTCCGGATTCAATGAATCAAAAGATCCGAAACGGCGAGCGGAGCCGAAACTCTTAATGATTCCGGCTAACTGTTATCCACTCCGAGTAATTGTTTATTCCTCTCATTTTTGGATTGCTGAGTTACATGAACGAACATGATGCAAAGTGCATGAGTCGCTCTCCGGCTCATAAAATATAAGAAGGTAAATCAAAGGAGTCAAGGAATCGTTAAGAGGAGTCGGATCCGCGAGCGGAGCCGGATTAAGTAAGTCGAAACACTCCGAGAAGTCATGAATACCCACGACTAATGTATGGCCTTCAAACGGCAGTTCTCACTAAAAATGTTACTAATATGTATGTCTTTTCTTAATACGGCAGTATTGTGTACACTGCATCTTTCTGATTGCATACGTTGTCTTGCCTTTGTATGTAAAACGAGGTACGATGAACAAGAGAGGCATTAAAACGTGTGAAGACTGCTACATCTGACCGTTAGAGACGGATTTGGTACAATACCCAATGACCTTAGATTATTTGCAAACTGTGCAGTTAATCAAATTTGAGATAATATTTTTGGGCAAACAAGGGTTGCACTTAAATAGGTGACCTGGTCAAGTCACAAAACAAATACACCTCCTTTAAAATAAACGTTAAATTTTGTAAAAGGTTCGGTATCTCAATTAGAACAGATTTTCAATATTGATTTTTATTTTTTTTTACGATCTGTAGATACCTAGGTAGTTGACTGTAGTTGAAATTGATATGTTTTATTGCTTATTCAACATATGTTCAATAAAACCAATTAATAATATTAAAAATGATTTTTAAAATTCACAAGAAATAAATAATAAATGTGAACTTGGGATTATTTCCACCGTTTTTGTTACTCACGGGAAATTGTAATGACACTACTGTGTTAATGTCGTCATCAATGTAGTACGATTCTTTTCTAACTAGTGATTTCTAAGTTCTATAACCTATTTTTTAAGATAATTATGATTTCACGGATTGATTTCTATCTAGTTTCTTAAGTTATTCAATTACGTGCCTAATTAATTATCTAAGAGTCAATACTTTATTACACCATTTATTACATTAGTATTGAAATCTAATGTCTTAAATTAATTAATTATACATATACATACTTAGATATGATTGTATCTAAGAGTCAGATAGGTAGGTACCTACCCTATTACGCGGGTATTATGACATCTGTGCTCATAATTTTCAATGTGTCCGTTACGACTTAACCTGCCACAAACCTGTGCTTCTGTATTAAATGTATCTTATGAATTAAAAAAAAATTAATCGCAAGTCAGTTTCCCATGTGAATGGTTTACTGCGAAGTCATGCATCTGCTAACAATTTAATTTGAAAAACTACATTATGACGTGGCGAGAGAAACAGTTATTAAATGCATATTTAACCATAGATTAGGCAACTCTGTAGAAAATTTATTTGATTAACTGCTGCTAGTTAGTATTTATTTCATAATTTATTGTGACTTTTTGGCGGGAACTCGATAAGTGAAGTTGAGTTGTTGTTTAATTATTGTAAAAAATGTGTATTAGGCGTTTTGTGGCTTAATAGTGATAGTTTATTAAACGTCAGTGTTTTTTTGTGCGTGGTGTTTGTGATAATCAAATAAAAACGTGGGACTGCGTTTTTGTCAGTTTCCAAGGAGCCCTCTTCTGTTCTCAGTAAACCTATTTCGCTTTTATGAGCGACTCTTGACTTACTTCGACGGGACTGGAGATTGAAAATATACAATCTAGACTTTGAAGTTGTTCATTACGAAGAAAACTTATTTAATTATCACAAACACCACACACGAAAAACACTTTGAAGATTATTAACCTATCACAATTAAACCACAAAACGCCTAATACACAAATTTTACAGTACCTATCTAATCAAACAAAAATTTCACTTCTCGAGTTCCCGCCAAAAAGCCCCTTATCAAACTTACTAGACTGAAATGATGAAACCTTATCTATGAAAAAGTAAGCAACGTCCTATCTTCTCACAATCTAAATTTGTGATTGTAAAATTAGTCTCAGAAAGGAAAGTGAATCATAGGTACAAAGTAGATAATAATAAACGCGTCTACATTGCGTCCTTCTTTAGTCTTTGATCATGTAATCTTTAGTGTCCGTGGCAACAACTAATCCCACTTTAACGCGAGATTAACGACTCTTTGATTACGCTAACTACAGTTTAACATATAGTTAAACACGCTTACACAATGTGTGTTCTTATGTTTGTTTATCTATAAATAATCAAGGTATAGGTACCTACTCGTACTAGAAACTCAAACACTCGCGAGATATGATTTATTTTTAGATCTAGCTATACTTACTTACATACATTTACAATTATTGTTCTATAAAAATTGGATGTATTCAACACATACGCATATGTAGGTAGGTACATATATCTGTAGGTATTGCATAATAACCACGGCAGTTGTAAAATCTTAGCTACTGATCCCGGGGCACATATTATGATTCTTAAGCTACACACAAAGTCATGTTCTTAAACTATGGCTAAACACGATTAGTTAAAACTGGCCTATCTAATGAGCAGTCCAATGTGTCAAAATCGCGATATATGTAAGATTATAATTCTGCACAATTTGGCCCTATCTGTATATATAGAAATGGATGTTGGTATATCTGTCCGAGGTTAATAAATAGACTTCGACCCCGTTTGACCGATCACCATGAAATTTGGCACATAGGTATTTTTTCATGGAGAAGGTTTTTATGCTATCCACTAGATGGCGCTGCGGCACATCAACTTCTATGGCAGGACAATGTCTGCCGGGTCTTGCTAGTATATAATAAATTTGTACAGTTAGAACTGCATAATTTATTGCGACGTGTAGTATAAAATAGTTTTGTGCTACACACGTCTTGATAAACCTTGATAGTCTTGGGGCCCAATGCAGACCATTGTCGCATCGATCAGGATCCACATTGCTTTAAGTACCTACATTGCTTTTTATTAGGTAGGTACATCATAGTACCTACATCACAATGTATCAACGGCAAAGTGTCATTATATTCCAATCGTTTTCACTGCGACAAAGTTCCTACAAACACGACAAAGTGAATTGGCAAATGATTCTGAATTGGAGGGAAGTACAATTCGGACTGTGCAGTTTAATCGTTCAGTTTTAAAGTAAAGGTGTGTAGCGCGCTTTATATCTTTACTTTAAATTAATCCACTAGAAACACAGTTTTTTAAAGTCTTGTGTTTGGAGTCTAGTGTTCCAATTCAATTAGGATTACGCCATTTCTAATAATGGAGGACACATACATGTAGTAAGCTTGGAGTAGGTAAGTAGGTACCTATGCTTCTTTAACACAACACTTCTTTGACGACCAATTAGCCTAGTTGGTAGTGTCGAATATCCATTTGTTTAAAGACAAATGTTTGTTCGTCTATGTACCTATGTGTCTCTGGACCCACGACACAAGAAATCTTAGTGTGGGCCATTGAGTCGGGCGTTGTCTGTTTATTTAGCACGTCTTCATCAACAACATGATTTTCATTAAAATTTAATCTATGTTTATATTTTATCAATGGACACAATCAATCAGTAAATAAGCGACTTTATCAATGCATGCAATCCATTCGTTTCACACGTGATATTGATGAAGAATATCAATATAATATTTGTTGTTAGGATTGTATAGGTGTATCCATTGTTCCCGTACATGGAACAGTTTTTTAAAGTCTTGTGTTTGGAGTCTAGTGTTCCAATTCAATTAGTCAAAAACAAAAAACAAATCAATGGAATATTTCAACATTTAGCTTTAAATCTACGGCAAAATTGCAATCTCGATGAATCAAATTGTGGACATTTAAACAATTATTTTATTTAAACAATTATTTTACTTTATTTGGAGTTGTTTGGTTTAATGAACAGTTCTAATACCGACATAGAGAAGAATCCCACGTCCGACTGGTCGTGTTATCTCATTTTAACAGAACATTGATGCGTAAGTAGGTACAAGCGGGATTATAATTTCTAAATGAATGCATCTGCTCGAATACGTATGTGTATTGTTAATATGTAATTGTTGACGACCGGCGCACTAATAATGGCTCGGCGGGCCGACCGGTCGTATACGAGCGAAAGACGCGCTAGTGTTCGCGGCGGCGGGTGACGACAGACGAGGCATCTGAGTGCCCAACTTGAATGATTGTATGCCGCTCGCTCTTCATGTATGCGGGGTTCTCTTGAGGTCGGCTAGTCGGAGGGTTTTCTTGAGGTGCCGGGTGGTCGAAGTGATACTCGTAGGACTGCTGTTTGACGACTGTGTATTTTGGCCAGATTGGCCCCATTTATATTCTCAATACAAGCTGCTCAACAAGGGATGTTTGCAACCGAGGGTTTCCGCCCTTTTGTCCAATAGCACGCTACCTCGCGCAGTCCCCATTGTTACGGCGAGCCGTTTCCGGAGTCGCCGTAACGGTACTCTCGTCTTGTCTTGCTCCCCCACGTGGGAAGCGCCCATGCGTACCTCTCGCTCTAGCGCGTTGGTTTCTACACGACCTAATTCCGAGAAAACGCCATGCGCCAGATGTTGTACTCGGCGTCGCTTCTCCCACGTGAGAAGCGCCCGCATGGGATTTGTTTTCTATCAATATTTAACTTTCTGCATTTATTTACTCAGTAACTATTTGTATGGGGTTTTAGGTCGTGTAGGCCTCTCATGTTAGTGTAGCGTGCTATCTCTAATCTCTCATGTACGTAGGCCCTCGGTTATAACACCTCCCTCGCATCTCTTTTTATTGAGCAACTTGTACCAAATTCTCTTTATTTATTACAACTTATGTTACTATGTCTTATCCTATACACGTTACATGATATTCTTATTCTAGACATAGTACATAATACACTTATTCTAAACAATTACACATTATATTCTTATTCTAGACACAGCACATACTTATCGCTACACAATTATGCATTATATACACAACTACGCAATCACTGCACATCACTCATGTCATGTTACTGTTGGCTGTCCGCAACATTCTCCCCCCGGCGAAGACTCGTCGTAGCCTCTCGCTCCACAGGGAGGACAGCCAGCCTCGTTACCGGCCTCAGGAATGATCCGCCACTGGTCCGCACCACTGCCGTCCGCACCTTCCCGTCTCGCCCAGGGAAGACTCTCTCCACGATGCCGCGCGGCCACACGTTGCGCGGCAATTGTGCGTCGACGACCACCACGAGGTCCCCTTGCTGCAGCGGTCGCACGTCGTCCGCTGCTCGTCCTCGTGGCACCAATGTGGGCAGATACTCCGCGACCCAGCGCCGCCAGAAGTGGTCGGCGAGCGCCTGGGTCCTTCGCCATGTGGATCTGTCCGCTTCTGTGCATGGGCCGGTGAGAGGTAGGCCCGATGATGACCCCAACAGGAAGTGGTTTGGGGTCAGCGCCTCCGCGTCGTCGGGCCCAACAGCAACGTGGGTCAGAGGCCGGGCGTTGACTGAGTGCTCGGCCTCCGTCAGCAGTGTCTGTAGCGCCTTCTGTTTAGGCGCCTTCTCGTTCAGTGTAGCGTGGAGTGCGACCTTCACGCTGCGTACCAGGCGCTCCCAAGCGCCACCCATGTGTGGCGCGCCTGGTGGGATGAAGATCTACCGCACTCCCCGCTCTGTTGCGTAGTCTCGTAGTTGCGGCTCCCACTCGTTGTAAGCCGCACGTAGCTCGCTGTCGGCGCCGCGGAAGTTAGTGCCATTGTCCGAGTACATGGTACCCGGCCAGCCGCGGCGCGCTGCCATCCGTCGTATTGCCATGATCGCCGAGTCTAATGTCAGACTAGCGACCAACTCCAGGTGCACGGCGCGCGTCGCCATGCAGGTGAATAGCGCGCCCCATCTCTTCTCGCGGCGCCTCCCGATCGTCACGGTCATCGGGCCGAAGTAGTCCACGCCACAGTGCGTGAACGGACGTTGATGCACGGTGACCCGCGCGGGCGGCAAGTCGCCCGGCGCTGGGGTGCGCGGCGTCGCTCTTCTAACGCGACACCACTGGCAGCTGCGTGCAGTACCGTTGCCGCAGATCGTTGACCACGCGCTCGTTATTCGCGTGGCCCGCTTGACGATGCGCGTCGGCGACTAGTAGACGGGTGAATGGATGTCGCCCGTCCAAGATGATCGGCGACTTCGTGTCCGTCGGGACGTCGGCCGCCTCGATCCGCCCTCTGACGCGCAGCACGTCCCCTACCAGGTAGGGGTCTATGGTGAATAGGCGACTCGTCCTCTTGATGGAGTCGCCTCGCCGCAGGGCTTCCACCTCTGCCCTGAAGCTGTCTGCCTGTGCCCTGTTGATCCACAGCGCCGTGGCTCGCTCTATGTGTCTGGCCTCCAGCTGCGTTCCCCTCTTCCTCAGCTTATCTGTAAAAAATAGCACATATGCGGTGCTTCGCATTAATCGCCGGAAGTTGGAGAACCTGGTCACGTCGGGTAAGTGGTCGTGGCTTCTCTCGACGTCTTCCACGTGGAACACTGCTTCGGGTGGTGGTGGGTAGGCCTCTTCGTCTTCTCGCGGCCACTCGCTTTCCTCCAATTGCAGGAAGGCCGGCCCGGTGAACCAACGTTCCGTTGCGACGGGAACGTGGTTATACGACGCCCTGGTTGCGTCGTCCGCCACATTCTCTGCCGTCGGAACCCACCGCCATTGTTGTGGGTTTGACTCTTCTTCGATTTCGCCGAGACGGTGTGCGACGTACGGCGTATACTTCTTCGCGTTTGTCCGTATCCCTTGCAGCACCGTAGTCGCGTCGGTCCAATATGTGACCGAGTCGATGGAACGGAACCTGTGCTCGCCGCACACGGTTTTGGCGAGCCGGACTGCGATCGTCGCCGCCTGTAGTTCCAGTCGTGGTACCGTCAGCGACTTCAGCGGCGCCACCTTTGCCTTGGCGGCGGCTAACGCGACTCACACGCCGTCCCTTGTTGTGACGCGCCAGTACGCCGCCGCTGCGTACGCCTCTCTGCTGGCGTCGCAAATAACATGTAGCTCGAGTCGGTCCGGCGTCGAGGTGATGTAGGCGCGTGGGATGCGCGGGCTCGCCGTCTCTGTTAGCGCCTCCAGCCACGTGCTGAAGCTCCTGGCATCTTCCGCGGGTATGGCCTCGTCCCAGCCGAGTTTCAGGCGCCACAGTTGCTGCAGCGGTATCTTCCAAGATGCGTTCCGCGCACTTGTCCTCGGCGCTCACCTTCTCCGCTCGCGACACGCCCAGCGCGTCTATGCGGAAGTGCTCACGCACAAGATCCTCCACACGGTCCCTACTTTGTGTGGCTGTCACGTGCAGCACTGTGTCTTCGTTCTCTCGTATTACACGGCGTGGCATCGTGCCGTGTAATACCCATCCCAGGCGCGTCCTCGATGCTGCGGGCTCGCTGTGTCCGCCGACCCGTAACTCACGTGTTACGATCGCTGCCCAGTTGTCCGCGCCCATCAATATGCGCGGCGTAGCTTCTCGACGTGAAGACAACGGCAGGTTTTTTAAGTGGTCGTATCGGCGCACGCTGGGTATCCGTTGGCCTCTCAGCTTGAGGCCGCTAAGTGTCCGGGCGGTTATTTGTACACTTCTCTCGCCGGGACCGCGTATTGTGCATGTGACGCGCTTGCTTGTTGCCTGTTCTAGGCTAGTAGTGCCCACTCCTCTTATTTTTAGGGCTTGTGTCGGTCCGTCCAATCCGACTTCCTGGGCCAGGGCTTCATCCATCAGGGTCACCGTGGAGCCCTCGTCTAGTAGCGCGTACGTGTGTGCCTTGCCCCGCGGTCCGCTTACTGTCACCGGACATACCTTTAGTAGGACGTCGCTTGCTGTGTCGCTGTGCGTTGACAGTACTGCTTCCGCCGGCTCTGTTTCCTCTCCCCGCTCTGGGGCCGGTGGGGCTGGGCCTGCTCGCTCGCTGTGAAGTAGTGGGTGGTGGGGGCGGCGACACCCGTTGACGCCGCATGCTCTAGCGCGGCACGATGATCGTCGATGCCGCTCGCCGATGCACTTGAAGCAGACGTTGTTCTTCTTCGCCCACTCCCATCGCGAGTCCATTGCCATCTCCTTCAGCTTCTTGCAGCTGGTGGTGCGGTGCCCCTCTCCGCAGCAAAGACATGTGACGGCTGCGTCGGCTGTGTGGTACGCCGCTTTATAAGTCACACGGCGTGGTGCGCTTGCGGGAGCTGCGCGCGCCTCGTTCCTTCTGGGCGCGCTCGTTGCGATGGGTAGCTGGGCCGGGCGGGTGTATAGGGCCGCCCGATCCGCTTCACGTGACAGGAACCGCGATAAGGTGACGATCTCTGCTTCGCCGCCTTCCCCGTGTTCGTGGGCGTAGTCGCACCACCTGCTCATTAGGTGCGGGCTGAGCTTTTCTACCACTTCTTGGGCGAGCATGGGGTTTTGTAGATAGCCCCTTTTGTCCACTGTGGCCAACACGCTAACTATGTTTTGGACCCGAACTGCGAATTTGTCTAGGTCCGCTGCTGAGTTCAGCCGCGGCAGCTTCTTTAAATCTTCCAGCGCCTTGTACACTATAGTCTCCGGCCGGCCGAAGCATCGTTCCAGGGCTTGGACGATGAGCTCTGGATCTGAGGCCGTGTATAGCAGCGCCGCTACCGCTTCGCGCGCTTCTCCCCTCAGGCTTGCGCGCAGGCGCGCTAAGTTTTCCGCCGGCGTGAGTCGACATAGCTGCGACGAATCTCTCAACGCCGCTTTGAATGGCAGCCACTCTGTTGCTGCTCCGGAGAATGGTGGCAGCTCCATGGCTTGGCGTGGCGGTGGACGCATCCTCGTGATTCTGTCCAGCGCCTCTGCGAGCTGCCTCGTGCCCCGCTCTCGTTCCGGCGTAGGCGATCTGGCGCGACGAATGTTGTCTCGTCCATTCGCCCATCGTGGCCCCTCTGTGGCCGCGCCTCTGTCCCCGCTGGGTTCTCGTCGACAGTCGTCTCCGCGGCGTCGGTGTGGCTCCCTGTCGATCCGCTTCTCCCGATCTTCCCATGGTGCTGGAGTTGCAGGCCAGTTCTCCCTCAGACACACGTTGTCGAGGTCCCCGCGCTCCCCCCGTGGATTGACCGGGTCCGTCGCATTCTGGATCCAGCTGCTGACGCGTGAGTGTGCATCAACAGCGCTGCCTCGGTCCGATTCCTCCGCGTCTATATTAGCCAAGTCCAATTCCAATTGATTCCGCACCAGCCTAGCCTCTATTTCTAATTCCTTCTTCTGTATTGCGGCTAGGCGGGATTCTGCGGCTACTTCGGCGGCTTTCTTCTGCGCCGCTAGGCTAGCTGTGGAGCGCCGTGATCGTACAGTGCGCCTTGATGCACTGTATGTAGGCGATGAGGCGCGACGACTCGTTGACGCGTCCTCCCCCCCGGTACGCTAGCTGTAGCGGCATGTCCCCCTTCCTGATGTGTCTGTACCCCTCCGGGGATGGTACTCGCGACGACGCGTATGGCTCTCGCTCGCGGGCGGGCAACGCGGGCTGCACAGTGCTGCCCGACGTCCTCGACGGCGAACGCGACGACTCGGTGAACGCGCGCATGCCGGGCATTCGCTGGGAACGCTCATCCAGCGCCGCCCCCTGCGGCGGGGCGGTAGCGGCGGCATGGCGGAGAGCCGACTCTCTCGCGGCTTCCCTCGTGGAAGTGGCGATCACGTGTCGTGGCAACACGTCAGCGGTGACGGTGCCCCTCGCGGCGTCGGAGGCGACGGCGGTAACGCGGGCCGTCGCGGCGGGCGACGGCTGTGCGGGCGGTAACGCGGTATCGTAGCCCGACTCGCTTCGCGAATTACTGCGCGTCTTCATGGCCGGAACGTTGTGGTGCTGATGGTGCAATGTAGCTGCACAGATCCGGCTACTCGAAGGACCAGCTTGTTGACGACCGGCGCACTAATAATGGCTCGGCGGGCCGACCGGTCGTATACGAGCGAAAGACGCGCTAGTGTTCGCGGCGGCGGGTGACGACAGACGAGGCATCTGAGTGCCCAACTTGAATGATTGTATGCCGCTCGCTCTTCATGTATGCGGGGTTCTCTTGAGGTCGGCTAGTCGGAGGGTTTTCTTGAGGTGCCGGGTGGTCGAAGTGATACTCGTAGGACTGCTGTTTGACGACTGTGTATTTTGGCCAGATTGGCCCCATTTATATTCTCAATACAAGCTGCTCAACAAGGGATGTTTGCAACCGAGGGTTTCCGCCCTTTTGTCCAATAGCACGCTACCTCGCGCAGTCCCCATTGTTACGGCGAGCCGTTTCCGGAGTCGCCGTAACGGTACTCTCGTCTTGTCTTGCTCCCCCACGTGGGAAGCGCCCATGCGTACCTCTCGCTCTAGCGCGTTGGTTTCTACACGACCTAATTCCGAGAAAACGCCATGCGCCAGATGTTGTACTCGGCGTCGCTTCTCCCACGTGAGAAGCGCCCGCATGGGATTTGTTTTCTATCAATATTTAACTTTCTGCATTTATTTACTCAGTAACTATTTGTATGGGGTTTTAGGTCGTGTAGGCCTCTCATGTTAGTGTAGCGTGCTATCTCTAATCTCTCATGTACGTAGGCCCTCGGTTATAACACCTCCCTCGCATCTCTTTTTATTGAGCAACTTGTACCAAATTCTCTTTATTTATTACAACTTATGTTACTATGTCTTATCCTATACACGTTACATGATATTCTTATTCTAGACATAGTACATAATACACTTATTCTAAACAATTACACATTATATTCTTATTCTAGACACAGCACATACTTATCGCTACACAATTATGCATTATATACACAACTACGCAATCACTGCACATCACTCATGTCATGTTACTGTTGGCTGTCCGCAACAGTAATTATAGATGTATTCTTTACATATAACCGTCAGCGCCTGATGCTTGAGCCTAAGGTCAATAAGGAAACTCCTTTAAATTTGACGGTCGAAAAATCGTGTTTGGACAATTTTTTTTGGGCAATGTTTAGTTGATAAATAGTTCTAGTGGGTACAAAGGGTTACAATTACACAATGTTACAGCAGACTGGGTGTGTTAGACTGGCCGAGTTTTCTCACTCTTACAGAAGATGGATAGGTATGTACAAACGTGTTTGGAAGTGAGTGAAAGTTGTCAAAACTCGAGTTGACTCGGCGGCAGACGAGCATACAGTCCACCTGATGGTGAGGGGAATACTGTCGCCCATAGACATCCGCGATACATGCCAACATTAGTCCAAAATGACAAATGTTGGCACGCCCCCGGATGCGCTGCCTACCTTTGGAGATATAGTAATGGATGGATTGGGAAAATGGAGAGGAATAGGATGAGAATGGGCTATGGCACATCTCACTCACTACCGAAACACCGGGCACTAACGAAGCCGGGCAAATGCCCCGAGCGGCAAAATTGAGAGGCGGCTGGCGGCTAAACTGCAGGGAAAACATGTCTTTAAAAATTGCACCATCTATGGAATAACATGGTCATGACTTATAAGGTGCCGTTGTGAAGGGCGGCAAATATTATTTTTGCCCTGAGCGGCTAAATAGATAGATCAGGCCCTGCACACCGCCATACCGTTTCTTAAGTTTCAAAATCAACGCATGCCACTGCATTCGTGTAGGTATCTTTCAGTTTCAAAAAACAAAATCTATAGGTAAGTGGGTTATAATGAAACTGTAGAACCAGCGTGTCTGTATATTGAATATATTTACCAAAACCTGATTGGGCGCGATGAAGGAAGAGTATCAGAATACAAAAGAGGATTTAAAAATTTTTTGTTTGTCTGTTCGAACACACTAATCTCCAAAACTAGTCAACGGATTTTCATGGGGTTTCCACAGGTTAATTAAGCTTAGCTTGGCGCTTCGAATGGGCTTTCTTTCATCGAAATCGACGGACGGAAAGAAAAGATATCCCAAATTAGAGTTTAAAAACTAAAATCCCACGCGTACGAAGTCGCGGGCGCAGCTAGTATATATAGTATTTTCTATCAATTGACTCAACAAGCACGAACAGAACTCATGATTTCAGTCTTCGGAAATACATTTAGTAAGTACATCCTATCCTAGTAGGTACATCGTATCAAGTAAGTTAGAATACCGAATCGTCAATATCGAATTGTACAGTGACGGACTCTCATTTATTATACACCTTGTTAGATCAAGTGCGGTGTCGTGTGGTGTCGTGTGGTGTTGTGTGGTGTCGTGTGGTGTCTTGTGGTGTCGTGTGGTGTCGTGTGGTGTCGTGTGATGTCGTGTGGCTATACATCACCCCATCTCTTCCCGTGGGTGTCGTAGAAGGATAACAGAGCCGCTACCACAAACGCTGAGGAACTGCACCACCTATAAAAGATTGGACTCGCCAACTCGCTTGGCCAGCGTGAGCGTGCCGTTTTAAAACCCTTTATGCCTCGTGCACAAGACAATGTGTATAAAGAGGCCTATATGTCCAGTACTCGATACTGTATGTGCTGATTGCACTTTGCATTGCTAGAAAATCTGCAGCTATTTAATTTCATAATTACAAGTTGATGCTATTTTGAAAGTAAATAACCAGATAATTTCGTAATTAGATTACGAAAATACATCAATCGCGATTATCGCACCGACCTGACATTGCGTTATCCAAGTAGGTACCTATATTGCTTAAATATTTTTATCGTTGACTATCGGAAAAAAATTCGGTGATTACCGATAAAAAAGTCGTGATTCCAACTTATAATAAAATAACACGCGTAATACGTATTCAATTGCCAGATTAGCAGTCATTTTTGAAGAATTTAGATTACAAATAATAAATTTTGTTTGTTATTGTACCAATTATGTCCAAGATACAATCGTCAAATCTATTCCAAAATTGTACAATACTATGCTATGCCTATACTATGCCATCAATCTATGAGCTCACATGGATACACATGGATAGTTTTTCGAACATTGGTCAAAATCTAGTACCTATCTATAAACAACTGTTGTCATCATCTAATCCAATAAGTGATCTGTCTAAGTGTTTTCACAAGATTAATGAATTTATTTGTAATTTCGTTGGGCAAGAGTGCATGTTGCATTCCCACAGCCGCTGGGCGCACTCGACTAGCCACGTTACCCCTCTCTCACAGAAGACTACCTTGAAAAATGTACTGTATTTTCTACTTTATCGTGTTTCGCCATCCATCCTCATCACATTCTATCCTATCCCTTCTCATTTTCCCAATCCATTCCTTAATCTGCAAAGGTGGGCAGCGCATCCGGGGGCGAGCCAACAGTGTGGGCGAGAATTATATGTAGTTTTGTCGCAAACGAGAATCGCATACAATATTCTCGCCCGAAGAAAACTCTCCTTGTGTAAACGATTATTTTTTTCAGAATGGCTAAATTCTTGTGGCCCTAATAGCCTTTCAAGAGTCACCGGACATGTATGGTTTAGGGGGAACGCAGAAGGCGCTCAGCCAGGAGCAAAGAGTAATGTAGCAACGAGCCTAAGGGCTGCCCCGCCGGTAGACCGACGGAAGGAACGGAGCTCGGCTTAGGGCGTTGCTTTGGGAGGGTACCACGGGATCGCGAGTCGGTGAAAAGCGCTTTGTATCAAACTGTGTGTTGCTTTTCAAAGTTACAAATAATATTGAGAGAACAAAGATATAAGTATAGACGGCGGTAGCTAGGTGAGGAGAGCTGATGAACCTGTGTTTGAGCAAGCCTTGGGAGAAGCGTATATCTAGCAGCGAAGAGACATAGGCGGATAGTATGATAATTAAGAGTATTATAATAACGCTATAAATAGGTATACAGTTTTAAGAATATTCGTATATTTATAAATAAGACTTTTATTTAAAAATCAAATTGTAGTCACGTATTACATAATATTATGTACCTACTATGTGTTATGTTTATATATTTTCCAATTATAACAAATCAAATTACCAACTTTATAATGCACTCCCTTTGCCCAAAGGTTGACTGGTAGAGAATGCCATAAAGCCTTAAGTTGGCTTTTTATACCTACATTTTGTCTGTGTTACCTACTTCACAAATTTAAATTTAAATAAAAAGAAAATATTAAGAAGTTTGTCTAAATAGGTACCTACTGTTCTTGAAATATCCTCTAATTAAAATATACCTTACCTATTAGTACCTAATGAGATAAAAACCCAGTAAACATACCTACCAATCAATTCAATGCTAAAAAAACCATTTCACAACTCATCACTTTAACAAACACGTCATTCTACTTTATCAAAGTTAATACACCATCTTTTCATTCAAAAATAAAACTTACGCGTGTAGAAATAACAATCAAACTGTATGCTTATGTAAGTTTGCTATGCACCCCATACAGATCGGTAATTAGGCAGTGCACACAAAGGCGTGTGCGTTTGCTTATTATGAAGTTTAAAAAATTAATGACGCCAGATAACGTCAATTATTTGCTGTCAAACGAGTTTTTTGATCTTTGTGAACCTTCTTCGTCGAAATACCGACTTTAAACGGAACAATAGGATTTGTTAATGTCAGTTATTTTATAAAAATAAAAAATTGATTTTTATATCATTAGATTTTTTTTATATAGGTATTTTTATTTTTTTTATATTTTTTATATAGATTTTATATATACCTAGGTACTTGAAAACGATTTGCTTTTATTATTAAATATATAAGTACTCTTGGTGATATCTACAATTCTATAGATAGGTAAATAGATATAAGTAGGTACTTTATGTTAGTGCAAACGCTCATAATTAGTGATGTACCTCAGGGTAAATTGATCGACTACGACTTTCTTGTGCATGGACAGTCACTAGTCACCCCCACCCTCGCAACACACTACTAGTTTGAAACTGGAGTGATTAACACCGCGCTAGCTAGCTATCTCGATAACCAAAAAACCTAATAATCGTGATAATTGTAATTTTAGAAGATACAGCAGGCCCTGTCAAGGTTGCGGACTACAGGAGGCGAAAGGGTAAGTGATTTTGTGATTTGTTTATCAAACCTAGTTTATCAAACTTTATCAAACCTAGGTAGGTATCTACCATCGATTTGAGAATAGACTATGTTCAGTAGCACTCCGAATTGTTTAATTCATATGTGGTTCGAAAATGGAACATTCTTATTACGTAGTACCTACTTAAGTTTCAAAATTGACTATTTAATGAACCCCTCCACGTCTCTTTCACCCCCCCCCCCCGCCCCCGCCCCTCAACCCTCCCTAGGAATTGCCAACCAGGTTTCTGCAATAAGAACGTGTGATGTGTCATCTAGTCTGTTCCCGTATCAATGAAACTTACAGAAGAGAAACACAAAATTTTAAAATAAGTATCTATTTAGAAGTAGGTAGGCACCTACAACTAGCGGTAAAACGATTTCTTTAGGCAATCTTTTGGGTGTTAGGGCGAAGTCTGTAGAGACGAATAGAGATAAATGGCCCTATAACGAATAATGTCTTTATACAACTTCTTTATGCATAAGTCATTATAGAATAATGTCTTATGCAATTTGATGACATTCGAGAAAAAAAAATTAGTAATTTTTTTCATAAAAACAATAAAAATAACCGTCGTTTATTTTCATTCTTTGTTTATTTTTATTTCCGAATATAATGTACCCACTTATGTTTTCGTTAAAAATTTTACTAAACTCTGTTCAAATTAAGAAAAACGTGACGACTTCACTATCAGTCACGTGATTTCACCTACAGAATAATTCCTCTGTTGGCTAATTAACAATGTTACATTGAGCGGATGACGCCACTTTTTTCTTAACGTGATTAGAGTATCTTTTCTTCTTAGTAGGACACATATCCCTACTTACTATGATTGGGTTGCCATTTAAGCGAAGCCAGAATATTACCTTGAAATGTACTGCATTTCCCACTTTATCATATTCCCCAATGTAGGTAGGTGCACGTACGTGTTTCGTTAGTGAGTGAGATATGTCAGAGCTCATTCCCATCCTATTCCACCCCATTTTCTCAACCCTTTCTCCAAATCCATTCCTATATCTCCAAAGATAGGCAGCGCATCCGGGGGCGTGCCAAAGTTTGTCATTATGCACGAATGTTGACATGAATCGCGGATGTCTATGGGCGACAGTATCCACTTACCACCAGGTGAACTGTATTCTCATTTACCACCTACTTCCAAAAAAAGAGCCAGGTCGAATCGTTAGTTCCTAATGAAAAAAAAATGTATCACGTGATAGTAATATCTTTGTAGTAAGATAGTGATAATGATAGTAACATTGAAGGTAGGTACCTAGGTGGATTCAGTTATCATAAAATCCGTGTTGTGATTGATAGGTACATACTATCAACGTGGCTATGTCATTTTAGGTGTAATTTATGAAGTTACATAAATTGTTATCGTCTGCATGCGTCTAGGTTATTATTAATACAACTGATATTTGGGTCCAGTTACATGACCACGGCGAGACTGCGGAGCCACGTGAAGGTATTAATGCTATTGACAGACAAATCTGTCTACCCTCTGTCGTGTTGGTTTTTGATTCACCTACCCACACTGAACTTGTTCTTGTTGCAATTATAAAGATAAACAATATTTTAAAAATTACAAGTTTATAGAGCCTGGTGTGGTGTCGTCCGGCTATAGAGTAGCGCAAATCCCATCTCTTCTCGTTGTTAAGGGCCACTAAGGCAGGGCCGTCTTTACCAGGGGGTGCAAGGGGTGCGGTGCACCCCGGGCGCTCACCTTTTAAAGGTAATGAAAAAATATAACGCTATAGTAAACAATTACACAATAGGATATTTGACTGTCATAGGATACACAATAGGATATTTGACTGTCATAGGATACACAATAGGATATTTGACTGTCATAGGATACACAATAGGATGTTTGACTGTCTTAGGATACACTCCCGCACCCCGGCGCAGAATAGACTTAAGACGGCCCTGCACTAAGGGATAACAAAACCGCTACCACGAGCGCTGAGAAACTCCATCACCTCTAAAAGAGTGGCTTCACCAGCCCGCTAGGCCAGCGGTTAAGGCCATACATCTCTCACGCACAAGATAATGAAGGTACATGAGGAGGTCCAGCACTCCGGCGGTGGACACTGAAAGGGCTGGCTGCATTCCATAATATTATTTTGTAATATAGTCCATTCCATAAATATTATGTTATTTGGGATATCCTATCATACCATACCAATAATTCATATCTCTCTCCTGATGGATAATTTCCGAAAGCGTGCCTCCACAAAGAATACTCCACTCTTGTCATCTACCCATTAGATACAGGCAACTTCCTTCAAATCGTCAGTCTACCTGACCAACAGGCTCTCCACATTGGATACTTCGTAAGCAAGTAACTTAGAGTTGGATAAAGAGACGATTATCAGTTTTAGAAATTAGTTCAAGTGGCATCGTAAAGCAGTTTAAGTATCTCCCACACAGCTGCGATATAACGGTCGGTAATGCGATAATTTGTCTAAGTACAATTTGTGTGGTAACTCAATATCGCGGCGCGATGATACCGACAGATATATCGCGTCTGTTTGGGAGAGTATTTATGCAGTTTCTATAGAGCATTGTTTCTCAACCTTTTTAGTGTCGCCACCCCCTGAAAAGGTCAAAAATAAAGTAAATAACGACCTCCTTACTAACAATTAGGTCTAAATTATATGTATTAAATATTATTTGATATTTTGTTTTAAATCAATATTTTTTCCTGACTAACAGCGACCACTGTATATATAATCCTGACCCCCGTGGGTTACGACCTCCAGGTTGAGAATTTATGCCATAGAAGTTACTACTCAGTCTAAACCATGGCTCAGGCCAAGAACTATCTAAGAGACATCTAATTAAGTCGCTTCTAGTATATTTATCTTATATTTTTAATGGCATATTCGAGTCGTATAAAAATAAAAATCTCTGTCATGGAGCTAATTAAGGATAAAATGGGGCGAATGGAACTGCAAACAGAAAAGTGGCGCATCTAATTGGCCATTTGCATCCCACTCTTTGAATCAAATCCCAGATTAACGATAGGGTGATACGTTGACAGATATATATTATTATTTTTATAACTAGATAGATAAGAGGATATAAAAAGGCAGGCCAGGGGATAAGAAAGCGGTTACCACACGTCCTGGGGAACTACACCGCCTCTAGAAGAGTGGTCTCGCCAACCGGTCCGGCGAGCCCTTTGATCCAACTTCCAATATGTTCAACTTTTTTTTCAACCAGTTGAACTGTTTGGACAACATTAGTTCAATTTTTTTAACTTTTAGAATATGCCAACGTGCCGTTTAAAGCCATACATCAAACAATGTTCATTGGAATGGGATGCAATCCCCCTGCACGCTGCAATCCAACAGCCGCAGGGCGCACTCGACTGGTCACGTTACCCGTCTCTCACAGAAAACTACCTTGAAATGTAGGTACCTATTGCATTTGCCACTATATCCTAGTCTCCAATGTGCGTACGTGTTTCGGTAGTGAGTGATAAGTGCCAGAGCCCATTCCCATCCCATTCCATCCTACCCCTCCCCATTTTCCCAACCCTTTCTCCAAATCAATTAGTACCTACCTACATCTCCAAAGGTAGGCAGCGCATCCGCGGGCGTGACAACGTTCGTCATTCTGGACTGATCTTGGCATGTATCGAGGATGTCTATGAACGATAGTAGGTAGGTACCTACGTATCCACTTAGATACCACCAGGGTACTGTACGCTCGTCTGCAGCCTTTTTGCTATAAAAAGGGGGGGGGGCAGTGTCGAGGCAGTGGACGAAAAAAGCTGGTTCAAAGCTGAAGTTTAAAAATACCAGTTTTTTTTTAATCCAAAAATTTTAATAAGGTTCCAGTTCTAGGAGTAGCAAATCATGCTTCACAAAACAGACTAGGTATATTTGAATAACTGAAATAAATAAAATGAAATTACTAAAAATGTCTCGCTTGGCAGCATTCCTATTTCTGCCTATGTTGTCGCCAGAGAACCTATACATTAACCATCTTTAAATGTACCTACTGCTAGTTTCATGCTCACGAAAGTATGGAGCTTAGGTTCCTTTGAAGATTTATGCAGATAATATGCAGCACTATTTGCGTAATCTCCAATATATAGATATATAAATATTTGTTTAATCCAATGTGGGTTTACGAAGAGAATAATATAGGAATTAGCGATTTTTAAATTATTTTTTGACGGTTTCTGTTGTTTTTTTCAAAAAGCTAAAATATTTACTAAATATTGCTATTTAATTTATATTCTTGTGTAACAAGAAAAATCATATGTAAATATTATTATCACATAGATGAGCGTGATATAATTCAATGTCTACAAAACGAGTTAAGATTTTATTCAACACTAGCTGCGCCCGCGTGGGCGTGTGGAAAGCTGTGGAAACCCCGTGAAATCCTTTCAGTAGTTTTGGAGGTTAGCGTGTTCGAACAGACAGACAGACAAACATTTTCGAAATTGTCTTTTTGTATTCTGATAGTCTTCCTTCATAGCCCCCATTTAGTTGTTGATAAATATATTCAATGTACAGACACGCTGATTCTACAGTTTTATTATATGTATAATAGTTATCCTATTATACCTACTCCTTCGTAAAAGTCTTTACAGCTAGTCAATGTCCAGACAGTAGGATATTTTTGACTGGTATCGGACATGTCAATACAATTTCTAATAAATGTAATTAAATATTATCCCCACAACCAAATTGCGTAAATCTTTCTTACAGACTCCCTTAAAATATGTTCCTAATTTATATAATAGTTATAATAATAGGGGTTAAAGTATGAAATTGCCGTTTTATAGTAATAGATACTTTGAATTGACATAAAACTTTCATGATGTGAGATTTTCGAGTGAAACTTTTTTCACATGATACCTATGAGGTTCTTGTTTTAAAAAATGTGCAACATTCGATTTTCGACTTCCAATTGTATTTTTTATTCAGCTTAGACGGGAAAGATGGATACTTCGAAAATCCGAGTAATCTTTGAATACGAGTTCCGACGCGGAACTAACGCGGCAGAAACGGCTCGCAATATCAATGCTGCGTTTGGAGAGGAGACTGCTAATGAACGAACCGTGCGTTTTTGGTTTAAACGCTTTCGTAATGGAAACTTCGACTTGAAGAACGAACCACGTGGAAGACCGCTCACACAGGTGAATAACGCTGAATTGAAGAAGATGGTGGAAGCCGATCCGAGTCAAACTACCCAGGAATTAGCGGCATGGTTTAACGTTACCTTACCTACAATATTGACTCATTTGCATCAAATCAATAAGATAAAAAAATATGAAAAATGGGTGCCTCATGATTTGACTGATCTACAGAAAGAAACGCGTGTTGAAACTTGCGTTGCCTTGTTGAATCGGTACAGGAATGAAGGAATTGTCGATCGAATTGTGACATGTGACGAAAAGTGGATTCTTTACGATAACCGAAAGCGAAAAATGCAATGGCTGACCACAGGTCAAACGCCGCAACAGTGCCCTAAGGCAAAGCTTACCAATAAAAAGGTAATGGTAACTGTTTGGTGGTCTATTCATGGTGTCATTCACTATAGCTTTCTCAGGTCTGGTCAAGAAATAACAGCAGATGTTTACTGTGCCGAACTTCGAACAACGATGGCGAAACTAGCAGTGAAACAGCCCCGACTCGTGAATCGATCTTCACCATTATTGCTCCATGATAACGCAAGACCTCACACTGCACGAGAAACCGTTGTAACTCTACAGGAGCTGCAGTTAGAAACCATATGTCATCCTCCGTACTCGCCAGACCTTGCTCCAACGGACTACCATTTTTTTCGTGATTTGGACAATTTTCTACGTGGTAAAAAATTTTCTTCCCAAGAGGCAGTACAAAATGCTTTCATACAGTTTGTCGAATCTACATCCCCAGAGTTCTATCGCAAAGGCATAAATGAACTTCCGATTAGATGGCAACAATGTATAGATAATGAGGGTAAATATTTTGATTAAATAAATATGTTACATTTTAGAAAAAAACAAGTTTTAATTTTTCAGTACAAATCGGCAATTTCATACTTTAACCCCTAATACTATCGTATCTCTCTCACAGAAGACTACCTTGAAATGTACTGCATTTTCCACTTTATCTTATTTCCCTAATGTACGTACGTGTTTCGGTAGTGAGTGAGATGTGCCAGAGCCCATTCCCATCCTCTCCCTCCCCATTTTCCCAACCCTTTCTCCAAATCCATTCCCACATCTCCAAAGGTAGACAGCGCATCCGGGGGCGTGCCAACGTTTGTCATTTTGTACTAATGTTGGCATGTATCGCGAATGTCTATGGGCGACAGTATCCACTTACCAACAGGTGGACTGTATGTTCGTCTGCCGCCTTCATCCATAAAAAATATTAAAAACACATCTTATACTTATACTATATATAGTAAAGGCATTCTCCTTTACGTAGGTACCTATTTATTGTACCTAAATTTTAATGTCAAGTATTTAGGAGAATATAGAAAATAAAAAAAAACATGCTTAGTTACACTTTCACACAAATAGCTACCGTATTTTATCTTAAAAGCAATTTCAAGTCTACCGTAGCAACGGCGTAAGTCAAAAAGATCATAAATTTCGTGCGCCGCGTGGGGCGTGGCGGGGCCGGTCACGCCCCGTGAGGGGCAAATTGCACCCCATTGAGATGTAACGAGTGATAATGATGCATTTGAGACGCATTTTGTGGTGAAGAAATAGTAAAGATATTTAGGGTGCATTTATACATTTTTTTTAAATTGTTTTCAATAAAATACCTAATATTCAATCTTGTTTGTTTTTAGTCTAAGTAGGTACTCGATATAACGAAATATTACCTACCAATAAGATTGAATTGTGTAATGACAGGCCTGGAATTCTAGTTAAACATAAGTAATTAGATATTTCTTTACAGACGACTTTGTTAAATTAAATAAACAGACTAATCGATGCCGAGCAGAAATCACTGAAGCTAGAACCATGACATTTAGACATTAGTTAACTTTATGATCTTACTAAGAAGGGATTTCGCGATAATTCAACCACCAGTGAAATAAAAGGTGTCAAAATTTGTATGGGAAAATTTCTTTTTTTTCGATGGGTCTTATTAACTTGATACAAATATTCAACAATACACTTAATTGAAGTCTCCTTTTACAGTTTCTTTCAAAACTATATAGGGGTATGGGGGGTAGGGGGGGGGGGCATGACGGGGGCGCGAGGTAAGACGGGGTCATGCACATATACAAGAAATTAGACGTTTGCGAATAGAAAACAACAAGCCAATAGGAAGCCACACTCGATCAACGGTCAGTGCGAGAGAAACAAAAGAGTGGCAGTGCTCGCGTTTTTCCTTTAGAAACGGATAACTAGTTGAGCGTCTCGTCGATCTAATTTTGTGTAGTTAAAAACGTCTTTATTGTAAGGTAATTATGACTATCCAATGTATGTCTTTTCTGGTATATGGTTGCTAGTGTTGTTTACTAATAAAAATTCAGTTAATCCTTTTATTTTTGAGTAAATATTTTTTTTTTAAGTCAGCCTTTGGGGCAAGATGGGGTAATGGGGGTGGGGTATGATGGGGTATAGGGGCAAAATGGGGAAGTGAGTCTAGGTTCATTTATGCTTGTGAATACGCAACACTGTGTTATCACTTTTCAGGTAAAACCATGGTACGTAAATACAAGAAAAAACCAGAACAATAGAGTGATCGACAAATGCTATAAAAACAGCTATATCAAAGTATTAAGTAAAGAGATGGGCTACAGAAAAGCTGCTTCTGCATATGCAGTGCCTCAGACTACTGTAGAGCGATATGTTAAGAGAATGAAAGAGGGCGGTGAAGTTACAATTGGTTTACATTTGGGCCCTAAAAAAACTATATTTACAACAAAAGAAGAAAACGAAATGGTAGCATATCTGAAACATATGGAAGAACGTCTTTTTGGACTGACAACTTTCGATCTGAGACGTCTAGCATATAAACTGGCTGTAAAAAATGATAAGACGCACAATTTTAATACTGATAAGGAGATAGCAGGGGTTGATTGGCTCAAAGTTTTCTTAAGACGTCATCAAGATTTATCCATTCGTAAGCCCGAGGCCACGTCTAGCTTTGAAAATACATCCCCTAATGATATTTTGCCAATCCCTTCAGTTCAACGAACTGAAAAGAGGAAGCGATACCGAAAAAGAAAAACGGCCATCATTACCTCAACTCCTTATAAAAATGAGCTGAAAAATTTGAAAAAGCCGAGGAAAGTATCCAATCCTGATGATACTCGTCGGAAAAAATGCTAAGAATAAACAAAAAACTAAACTTGCAGCCAAAACGCAAAAGACCAATGATGAAGATACCATTTGTCTTTATTGTAGTGATATAAATCATACTTTTCTGAAATCTCCGAAGGTTGG
Source organism: Sesia apiformis (assembly GCA_914767545.1). Classification (NCBI taxonomy): domain Eukaryota; kingdom Metazoa; phylum Arthropoda; class Insecta; order Lepidoptera; family Sesiidae; genus Sesia; species Sesia apiformis. The sequence continues at coordinate 7,989,420 of OU611973.1, forward strand.
CTAAGCTGCCAGCTTTGTGGACGTTGAGCTCACAATGCATGTGCCGGTGTGGATGATGAAGACGTCGAAGAAATCCACATTTGTGCTTATTGTGATAATAATTGGCTTACCCCATCTTGCCCCATTTTCATTATCCCATCTTACCCCACGGTACGGGGCAAGATGGTTTTTCGCAAGTTCCATTTTAATCGTTCATTATCAAAAAATGTGGTAAGTTGATCTTCCAAAGACTATGCCAAATTATAGTTAGATAAATGAATAAGAATAATAAACATAATGATTATGGCTATATTTTTGTTACTTTCCCTAGCTACCCCATCATGCCCCCCCTTCCCCTAAGTACTTAGGTACCCTAAATGGGTCAAAATATAGTGACAAATTTTGTATGAAGTCACTTAGATAGATATTCTGCCTAATATTCGGTACCTACCTGATCATGCCATTTTTAACGCAGTTTGTTAGGTTAAGTAAAATATCTATCTATTAGGTATACCAATAGATATTTAAATACAATAGATAGTACCTATAACACAATCCATGGGCGTAGTCATGGTGGGGCAAATTGGAGCGCTCGCACACCCTGCCATAGGGAAGAATAAGAGATAAGACTTTCTGCACTACGGTATCTCTATTTAAATTAGGTATAAGAAAACTGTTTGCTTCGCCCCACTCTGGATAAAATTCTGACTACGCTCATGACACAATCTATAACGCTAGCTTTCAATATCTACCCAAATACGTAGGTTTTTTTTATATATAGTAGAGACGACAGACGGGCATGCGACCTACATTGATGGTAAGTGGCTACCGCCGGCCATGGGCCCCTGCAACACCAGGGAGCATGCGGGTGCGCTGCCGACCTTGCCCAATCCTGTTCACAGCTCTCTTGAAGAACGCAATGTCACAGCATAGCGGAAATTCCTCAGCTGGCAGTTCATTCTATAACTTTCGGGTTCGTGGTATAAAGTCTCTTAAAGACCGAACTGTGCGAATGTTCTCACTACTCGCGATCCCGCGGTACCCTCCTAACGCAACGCCCTAAGCCGAGGTCCGTTCCTTCCGGCGGTCTATCGCCGGGGGAGCCCTTAGGCTCGTTGCTGCACACACCCTTTGCTCCTGGCTGACCGCCTTCTGCGCTCGCCCTAAACTATACAAGTCCGGTGACTCATGAAAGGCCATTAAGGCCACAAGAATTTAGCCATTCCGAAAAACAAAACTGTGCGAATGTGCGAAAGAATTGCGGATGAATCGCATGTCGATAGGAATAGCTAGGTACCTACTATCATGAAAGTATAAAATTAATTTAGTATCAAGACCTTTTCTCATTAAATGAATTATAAATCTAGCTAATTTTAAATCAAGGGACGGAGAGTTTATACCTATTCATTTTATAATGGATATTTTATACGCCATTCTATTAGACCATTTGCGCTTTTATCCGATATATCAACCCTACGCCATTGTGAGGGATGCCACACATGAAAATTGTTATTGAATAGCCTATAAAATAGGGGCGGAGGTGGGATTTATTCGTTTTCGATTATAAAAGAATGTTTTTATTGTTATATTTTATTATTTGATATAATATATACCTAACTACATACTCATTTAGTCTTGAGTATACCTAGGTACATGTATACATTTAGGTACTTGTGTGACATTTTTTTTATATTGATGGAAGCAGACGGGCAAGCGGCCCACATGATGGTAAGTGGCTGTCGTCGCCCATGGACACCAACAACACCAGAGGGTATGCGGGTGCGCTGCCGGCCTTGCAGAATCCTTTATACAGCTTTCTTGAAGAACCCCAGCATACGGGGAAGATCTCACGAAGCAGTTCGTTCCACAGCCTGCGGGTTCCCGGCAAAAAACTATTTTTAGACCGACCAATGCGCGGCACCTCCGTAAAATTAGGTAACGGTGTGTAAAATAGACGCTAAAATATCACCAGCCGAACAATTATGACGAAACCAATATTGACGGTCACTAATCAGTCGGTGATCCTCTAGCTACTCAAGCAGCTGTGTATTTATAACACGTTCCATCATCTTGTTGAGGAGGGAGGTAATCGCTATTGGCCTGTAGTTGGCCGGGTTGGTACGGTCACCCCTTTTAGGTAAAGGGTGAACGTGAGCCATGCTGGTAGCGTTCCGTGGAGTATGAAAGCCTAAAGAGTCGCGTTAGAACCAGAGACAAGCCAGGGGCGCATGATTTGAGCACTACTACTGGAATACTATCTTGTCCACTCGACTTTCGGACATCGATAGATACAAGAGCTCGTCGGATTTCACGTTGGCTGAAACAAATTTCTGGCATAGAGTTTTCACACCGCGTGATCGACGGTGGTGTAGCACCTTCATCGTCCAAGGTCGAGTTGAGGCAAACAGATAGCCTAGGAGGTCGGCCTTCTCTTTCTCCTTGTGGGCCAGGGAACCATAGGGTTACTCTTTCCTTGTGAATGGACCTGCCCAGATTTCTCATTTTTCAGCCAGCGCAGCAGTTCGAACAATATTGTGGTCGGATGATCCTAACGGAGCATCAACAAAGACACTGCAGTTGTCCGAGCGCGTCGTCAGCAGAAAGACCAGCAAGGAGTGAGAATGGAGTACCTACATGAATTGCTCGCAACCTATTTATTGCTGTATATATGTAGACCTCTCATGGAGCACGCCACCACACACTATCTGCGGCGCTTCTCATCCAGCTACCACCAGCGAGCTTCTTCAAGTCATCGGTCCACCTCCATGTGCTTCCCAATACGCGGTCTCCATTCGAGGACTCGTCTACCTCATCGGGTGCCCGTCCTGCGGCAAATATGACCTGACGCAGGACAGGTCATATTTGCATATACTCGTAGTACCTACCTATATCCAGCAGTCGAGGGACTAGGCTGGTGGTATCCTATGGTACTACCATAGGAATAAATAACGAAGGTCATTTATTTTCTCTTATGGTAGGTACTACTAATCATATTTGTATGAAAGTAACGAAGTAATTTTTAATTTGTTCGTGTGGTGATAATTTGAAAGGGAAAGTACTCGTATGAATATCTCTTTAAAGGTAACTAAAAAAAAAATAAAAGGGCTTTACAAAAAGGTTTACAAAACGTTGACAGAGATTTAGCGCTAAAGATAAAAAAATCCTACTTGAGTTTTCCCGACGGCTTTAAAAATGATCTAAACTGAGAGAAGGCATTTTATGATAGAAACATAAGTCAATTATTAATACTTTTGATCTGTTAAAATATAGCTATTAAACTTCACATTGGTAACAATAGATTTTAACTCAAACATGTTATAAGGTACAGTCGCCAAATTTCGTCCCCGAACCTAATTTCGTCCCCTTCCGTTTTTCTTCTTCCAACAAACGCCATCTAATTTTGATATCCCGAATCAAAAGTTAGTTACTTCATTCGGCCATTGTAGAAAAGTAGCGGTGAAACGTCGCTCCTACAACAAGATATTTAAAAAAGAAGAAAACTGTTCAAGGTGAGTTTTTGATTGAAATATTCTCGGACTTGATTAAATATTGATATGTTTGATTTCTTGAAACGAAAGTTTTGTCAAAATGAACATTATTACATATGATTTAAAACGATAGGAAAAATTTTAAGTTATGACATGTGTTTTTTGTTGAATGGATGTTTAGTAAAACAAATAACAAATTCCTAATAACGTCCCCCTACGTGGACCTAATATCGTCCCCGGGACGATATTCAGGTAACTTCACCTTGCTTTTAAGTTTATTTTCTATAGCTGTTTTCTATATTTAGTTAATATTTTTCTTTATACTTTAGATGCCAAAGAGAAAGCTGTGGGATCCTGAAGCAATGAAAAAAGCTGTTGAAGCTGTACGAACGAAAGAAATGGGTTATAAAAAGACAGTAAAGTTATTTAACGTCCCAAGAGCTACTTTGAAAGATTACGTGAAAAATTCTGAAAAATCTGTAGAAAATGTAGTTTCTGGGAAAATGGGAAGAAAACCAGTTTTACCGGTAGAATTAGAAGAGGAGCTGGTAAACTATTGCCTGCAAATGGAGAAGAATTACTATGGTGTCACCGCTTCTGATTTAAAACGAATTGCTTTTCAATTGGCTATCAGGAATAATATTCCACATCCATTTTCACAGACCAAAAAGAAGGCGGGCAAAAAATGGATGAAGTTATTTATGGCTCTTCATCCTGATTTGTCTTTCCGTAAACCAGAGTCATTATCACGAGCTCGTGTACAAGGTTTTACTACAGAAAACGTTAAGACTTTTTTTAACATATTGAAACCTGAACTGCAAAAGATTAGCTTCAACCCTAATAAAATATTTAATGTTGATGAAACTGGAATCAGCACTGTTCAGCATAAAGTCAGAAAAATCCTGACTGTGAAAGGCAAAAGAGAAGTTCACAAATTGTCATCAGCTGAAAGGGGAGCATTAGTGACTATTGTTACTTGTATGTTAGCTACTGCTCAGTTTATTCCTCCATTGATAGTTTTTCCAAGAAAAAACATGAAAGCTGAACTTCTCGATGGAGCACCTCCAGGCACCATTGGTGGATGCCACCCGTCTGGTTGGATCCAGCCTGAGCTGTTCACAAAATGGCTAAGACATTTCGTGTCCATAGTAAAACCATCTAAAGAAGACCCCGTTTTGCTGGTATTAGATGGTCATTACAGCCATACAAGAAATTTAGACGTGATTGACATTGCACGTGACAATGGTGTATCTGTAATCTGCCTCCCCCCTCATTCAACTGATCATATGTAGCCTTTGGATGTCTCATTTATGTTTCCTTTAAAAACATACTATGCCCAAGAAATAGAGAATTGGTTGACAAATCATCCAAGGCGGGTTGTTACTCACTACCAAGTTGGAGAAATATTTGGAAAAGCTTATGCAAAAGCTTGTAAAATAGATACAGCAGTAAATGGATTTCGGAAAACGGGAATATTTCCACTTAACGAAAACATTTTCTACGACTCACCACATGCTCCTTCTTCAACCGATGCAAACAACACAACATCTTTGGTAAATGACGTCTCATCACCTTCGGACTCCACAAGATCAAGACCAACAACATCAACTCCATTATCACGATCTGGAAACTCTTCATCCCCGTTTATAGTTCCAGCAGATGTGCAGCCTGTTCCAATCATTGAACCACCTTCAATCTCAACTAGACGGGGCAAAGCCATGATAGTCACGTCCTCACCGCATAAACAAGAAATAATGTATGCAGAAAAGAAGCGGAAGGAGAAGGATGAAAGAGTAGCGGGAAAAAAAGGGACAGAAGTGTGGAAATAACTAAAACAGCAGGAAACAGCAAAAATAACAATAAAACCAACAAGCGACAAAAGCAACAGTCTTCTGACGGGGAAACATCTGATGATGACCCAATTTTGGTCTCTACTAACGAAGAAGATAGCGATAATGATGACGCTGAATGCCCAGTTTGTCATAAAAGCTTTTCCGAAGACAAAAAGGGAGAAAAATGGATAAGATGCATCAAATGTTTCCAATGGATGCATGAGGATTGCGTTGAAAATCCAGGACCTAAATTTATCTGTACCTACAATTTGTCTGGAAAATTAGAATTACTTAAACCATATCAATAATTGACAAAGGTCTGATTAGATATTATAATATTATTACTAAGTACTAATTTTATATAATATTATTATGAATACAATTTAAGTTCACGTACTGATTATTGCGATCTCAATATCGTCCCCGGGACGGAATTAGGTGCCCAAAAATATATTTTTAGAATTTGCACTTTTTTGTTAAAGCTATCTTTATAGAATTTGTAACAAAGTTAACAAGGTTTTGATTATTTTTAAGAATAAAGGAGTATTGTACCTAATGTTTGACGTTTTATTTATTATTTTACCTGTAATATTTTTTTTTCTACAATTTTTTTACAAAAAGGGGGCGATATTTGGCGACTGTACCTTATACTTATAATAAGTATGAACGTATACTTTTGTAATTATAATTTGAAATAAAAGTAAAAACGTCTGGGTTTTTGCCATTGATTAGATTAGTTCACATTTGATTATTATTTCATTAAATACATATCTACGTATAATAAACATGTTTATTTACGTACAAATGTATAATTTGTTATAATAATCCCTATTCTATATTCAAATCGATAATTTTAATACTAATAAATCACTGATAGTTAGGTACATTTTGTCTTATCAATGTCGTTTTATCTATGATAGGCCTAAAGGACAACAGCTTTCTTGTGCACTTATATATTTTTAAAAGTTTTGTACACGTTTTGATTTTATATAAACATAAAATTTGATAAATAGTACAATTAACAAAGTATTAGAAAGCTTAAGAGATAGTTTTTAGCACTTATATAAGTTGGTAGGTAGGTACCTACTTGTTGTTTTACAAAAGTAATTAGTTTCAAGCAAAGACGATTTTGAACTTGTGAGCTTAATGAACTTTTCTGTGCCTAAAGGAGAACCAGCTTTCCTGTGCTTTTTGCATTACTTAAGTTTTTTGGGTACCTTCACATTTTTACTTTGGATAAACTGAAAATTTGATAAAGAATACAATTAAAAAAAAACAATTAAAAACCATAATAGATAGTTATTAGAACTTATAGGTATCACTAGACGCTGGTTATTCTACAAGGCAATTATGGTGTCTTTCTTCCTATGAACTTAGTGAGATTTATGTGGGTATTTCGCGTAAAATTGTTGGTTTGTATTTATTAAATGTGGATAAAAAATTACACGTATAAAGTTATCCGCTGATTGAAATGCTGAAAATTGTAAGCATAAAGCTTTTTTATTTGAACAAATATTTTTGAAAGGGAGATTAAAAAAAAACGCATATTATATTGTTTTTGTTAACCGTAATAAGCTCATTCATTTAAACAGAATAGGCCTATAAGTAAATTTCGTGGAAAAATATAAAAACAATTACATACCTTGGGCCACCGTAATCCAAACCTCCAAAATAATAATAACGCACTGAATGTAATATTTCAAAATTGCACTTAAAAATCATTAATTGTGTCGATCAATCACTAACACGGTCACGGTACAAATACGACGTCCGTACGATTATCTTATCTATTAAAAAGAAACACAGTTTAATCGATTTCCACCAGATTTAATAATTTACACGTCTCTGTCAAAGTCCAACAAAACACAGTTTCATTTTGCTCAAAGAAAATTATAATTAAAATAATGTTAAATTCGTTGTGAACTTAGGCCTCGTGAAAAAAGAAAACAAAACACTATCTATATTGTTTAGTTCGATATTGTTCTATAGATTAGTGGGAGGCGATACATATACACGAACGCTGGCGCGGCTGGGGCCAGACTGCCGCGTTCCGTCGCCCCTCGCGTCTCACGCCCCTCCCCGTCTTGAGCTACACAATTTTCAGGTAAAAAAATAGGGAAAAAGCGATAACGAGACTTCAATGTTTATGCGGTTTTTGGTTACCTGCTGTTGACAAAATTACAAGTTTCACGACGTGCGAGTGTAACAATGGGAATGGTTGTTGTAGGTGGTCCGGATGTCATTGTTTGGTGGGGATTTGCTAAGTTTCTTTGTTTCAGGGGCGTGTTTGTTGCATCAAGCACGTGCTGATGTGCACTGGCGTTATTTTAAGAGCAATAACTGCACCATTCATTAATGTCTTCTTTTATTATGAGTATACTTTTATGCATATAGGCTATTACGTTTATGCATAGGATAGGCTATTACGTTTATGCATATAGGCTATTACGTTTATGCATAGGTATAGGCTATTACGTTTATGCATATAGGCTATTACGTTTTACGCTAGTTTTATATGATCTTTGCTAATGATTTGTATCTACTAATTTTAATTAACTGAATCGAATTTAATAAAGATGAAATTACAAGTTTATTAAAGTAACGGTTTTAGCAAGGAATACAAGACTAATAATGTATTGCGGGTTATCTTTTAGAAGTAAAACCAAGTGTTAGCGAGGGGCAAGACATTCTTAGGATTGCACGAACTGACTATATTCATATACCTATTTTATTTAAAAAAAACAAGATAAATAAGTTATTACAAAAGGTTAACGTTATTCCCTTTTTTTGTTTTTTATTGAAAATTAATGCTACATTATAAGATTTTACGAGTAAATACGAATTTTACAGTCTAAACTACTACTGAATATCATAGAATAATATACCTACATGGGGTGTGAGCTCCGTTTGACCACTTACCATCATGTGGGCTGTCAGTCTGCCTCTGCCGCCTCTACTATAAAAAATAAACTATAGTAACTAGTTTCCATAGAAATGGATAGAAATTCCAACAAAGATAAAAATATTTAAGTTTTAATATGAGAGATTATTCTATTCTTAATATATACGTCTATGTACAGCGTTATAAAATGTTAATTTAAAAAATTACAGCATAAAAAAATCTCTTTACCTAATCGTGTAAACAGGCTCTAGTGGGTAAACACATTTATACTTAACTTTTGTTAACACTACGACACCGTCTAACTCAAATTATAATTAACATTTTTTCAATGTTTTCCAAACAAAAGAGACAAAGGCATTTTGCGGAATACAAAAAAAAAATACAAATCCGACGTAGAGAGTCCTTCCTCAAAATGATAATATTGTTCATCTCGGTAGCCGAAGATAATCCGCCTTTTCTTTAAAAGCATTCGAATAATGAAAGTGGTCAGTTATTAAAAAAGTGTCAACCGTTGTGAATTAGGTAGATACTTTTTAATCCGCACTAGTGCATGAAGCCAGACCTTTCTAAAACAGATGTTAAAATTCATGTCAAGCATTGTTTTGCAAAGAAATTATTCCGTTGCTAAGACGATAGGATTTAAAAGTACTTACTTCCCATATTACTGGCTGATTTTTAAAACACTATAGGTAAAAACATGTGTTGGCTTCATGGCGGGAACTCGAGAGTGAAGTTGTAGTTTTTGTTTGATTAATAGTGGTAGTTTATTCAACTTCAAAGTAAGTAGATATCTAATGTTTGTGCGTAGTGTTTGAGAGAATAAAATAAAAGCATAAGACTGCGTTTTCGTGTGCTTCCAAGGAGTCAAACACTTGTCCTCGGTAGACCTTCGAGTAAGTATTATCACTTTACTGAGCGACTCCTGAATGATATGATATGATAGATGATAGAGAAGATATGATGCGGAACGCGTGGACCATTCCTAAAGATGGGTTCCAGAAGTGTTTCCAACAGTGGCGGGACCGCTAAGAGAAGTAAATAAGTAAGTATTCTAGAGTAAATAAGTGTACCTACCTATCTATATTCATTAATGTGTTTCTGCTGACCAAAGGTTTGATAGAGAAGAAGTAAGTATTCTAGAGTAAATAAGTTTACCTATCTATATTCATTAATGTGTTTCTGCTGACCAAAGGTTTGATATTTTTGGAACACACCTCGTAATAAAAGAAGAAAATGATGTTCAGTTGCACCTACTCGTAGGTTCAAACACATTTCAAGATTCAAATTTACTCATTAGGTAATCGTATTTCTGGCTGATTTTTAAAACACTGAAGATATTTTTGTGGAAGGACCGATGGCGCCCTCTGACCAGGTGGACTGACGACTTGAAGAAAGTCGCCTATAGTGGCTGGATGAGTCGAGCTGAAGATCGTGTGTGTTAGCGGTCCCCGGGAGAGGCCTATATGGTGAGACAAAGGTTGATGGAATGGTATGGTACATATAAAGATTTTTTACTATTTTCGTACCTAACTGTAAATTGAATTACAGAAGATTTCAAACCTCTGTTATTGTGGTTAATTGTTATGTTGTTGTAGGTTAATTGTTTTAATTTAATTCAATAGATTAATATATGAGTGTAGCCGATTAAACAAAAAAATTGCTCTTCGCCCCACTAAATTGCGTTATTGATGGAAATGACAATAATTACGCGTACCTAAACCGTGTGATTCTATCAAAATTTTATTGAATAATGTAATATTTACAACAGCAAAATACACTACTAAGAGATATGTGCATTTTTTTTCACTAGATGTCGTAGGTAGGTACTACAAATTTTGTTAGTAGATGCGATTTTGTAAACTGTGGGCATTATCATGCTGTTATCAGCGATGTTAGAAGTTAACAAGATCTTTGCTCCAAAATATGTGAAAATCGCACTTTCGAATAGAAATCGAAAAGAGCTTTAGTTAATGTAAAAAACTAACACATGTTGCATCCTCTTCTGCATTATGATCATAGATAACTAATTTAGAATTTTATGATTAAATATGATGCTAGAAAAGGATGCATCATTTTTAGTATGCCAAAAAGCGATTGCCGCATATTTTGAAAAGTTTGAAATTTAAGTAAGTAGTTTCCTAACGTACAAAGATAAGAATAAGAATTTTATTTAATTTTTGGACTGTTTAATATCAATGCCAGGTCTTATTTTTTTGTTTGGAGTTATGTTTATGTAGGTGTGAACGCAGCCTAAAGCTTAAAACTCCACAAAAGCCGGTATTCGAACCTGCGACTGCTCGGTGGCCAACTAATAATCTCCAACTCGTTTAGAAACGCTCCCAGTAGAGGTAATTTGAAGTAATTGATACGAGTATCATAAATTTTGAACAAGCGCGGCTACCGAAGTTCCTGCCACGCTGCGCCGCCATCTTGGGTTCTTTGTAACAATCACATCGTTATGAGATTAGGTAAAAGAAAAAAAGAAAAATATTTTTGTCGTAAACTAGTGGGTTCTGCTGGCGTTACTCGTTTTGTTCCTGGGTTTATCCTCTATGCAAAACTTTAACGTTTCGTAGGTAGTTGTTTGTTGTAGTTTTTTCTTCTTCATAGGTTATGGCAATTGTGTAATTAGCACATTCTGCCAGTGTCAAGTTTTCTTCGTAATAAACAATTTCAAAATCTAAAACGTATCCTGTCAATGTGCAGTCCCGTCGAAGTAAGTTAGGAGTCGCTCAGTAGAGCGATAGTAAGTTTACTGAGGACAGAAGAGGTGTTCTTGGAAGCACACGAAAAACGCAGTCCTACGTTATTTGATTATCACAAACACCACGCAGGAACAACCGCGTTTATCCAAATTTTATTCAGGATGGGGCAAAAGCAAACAATTTTCTTGTATTTTAAATAGAGGTAGTGTAATACAGAAAGTCTTCCCTACGTCTTACTTACTATTCTCTGCGCCTGTTCTCAGTAAACCTACTATCGCTTTACTCAGCGACTCTTAACTCACTTCGACGGGATTGGACATTGAAAGTATACGATTTAGACTTTGAAATTGTTTATTACGAAGAAAACTTCGCAATAAACATGCTTTTATTTAATTATCACAAACACCACGCACGAGAAACACTTTGAAGTTTATTAAACTATCACCATTAAACCACAAAACGCCTAATACACAATTTTTAATACAATCAAAGAAAACCTCAACTTCACTTCTCGAGTTCATTCCAAAAAGTTCGACGTCTTCGTTTCCACGAGTTTTCGTTGTTCTTGCTTATGATAAAGAAACTGCTTCATGAAGAACGTTCGATTTTTAAAAATCAAATCCGAATTGAGATCATCCGAACTGCGTACGTTTTCAAATGTCATATCTTTCACACCCACCGAATCGACATAATTCCTCAACATTTGATTTTGTATTTAATACCTTAAGGTCAAATGTTACAATTGAATTTTCCTTGAATAACATTGGAGATGAATCGTATAGTTATAATAGCAATGATAGTAAATGTCATTGGTTTTGTCCAGCTAATGAAGGAGGTATGAACATGGATACGTTCACATAATATGGATAAGACGTTCATTTTTATTTTTTTAAATCCTTGAGGTAAAAAATTACACAATTCACCAAAAAAGATGGCGTCTCTTGTTATTGAGATCCACTTCGGATCGCAAAGCCAACGGAGTAAATAAGTTGGGGAGTAAATTCGAAAATTAAAACTCGAGAAGGTAAATTTCAAATAAATTTTATGTTCTTCAGAAGATGTTTTTTTACATATAGCTTTGTTGCACGTTTCCAAAATGAGGTAGAAATTATAGCTGACCTTTTCTGTTGTATTTTTTTCCCTCAAACTTCTGTTATATCTCCTTTTTACAGTTTAGACATTTTTTTTAAGACTGAGATTAGATATTATCTTACATATTTGGAGTGGCTTTTTGAATTAGGTTATAAAGAATAGGTACCAATCGTAAACTTCCCGATTTGTCTTTGTTAACATAATCTAAAAAAAACGGGAGTGGTTCGAATTGTGTATAAATTACTTTAGTGTTATTTACACCTATTTTACCTATTTATTTAGACAGGTCTGACTGACTAAGACATAAATGCCAAGCCTAAACCGCTGAAGCTTGAACCATGAAATTTGGAGAGTGGCTGTCTTTTATAATGTAAAGATTTAGTAAAATGTTATTTCTTGACATTCAATCCCTAAAGAGGTAAATACAGGGTATCAAAGTTTGTATGGAAAAAATATTGATGATTCTATAAATTGAAAATTGGTTCATGAATACAAATAATTAAATAGGTATTAGGGGTTAAAGTATGAAATTGCTGATTTGTACTGAAAAATTAAAACTAGTTTTTTTCTAATATGTAACATATTTATTTAATCAAAATATTTACCCTCATTATCTATACACTGTTGCCATCTAATCGGAAGTTCATTTATGCCTTTGCGATAGAACTCTGGGGATGTAGATTGTACAAACTGTGTGCAAGCATTTTGTACTGCCTCTTGGGAAGAAAATTTTTTATCACGTAGAAAATTGTCCAAATCACGAAAAAAATTGCAGCTCCTGTAGAGTTACAACGGTTTCTCGTGCAGTGTGAGGTCTTGCGTTAACATGGAGCAATAATGGTGAAGATCGATTCACGAGTCGGGGCTGTTTCACTGCTAGTTTCGCCATCATTGTTCGGAGTTCGGCACAGTAAACATCTTCTGTTATTGCTTGACCAGACCTGAGAAAGCTATAGTGAATAACACCATGAATAGACCACCAAACAGTTACCATTACCTTTTTATTGGTAAGCTTTGCCTTAGGGCACTCGTTGCGGCGTTTGACCTGTGGTCAGCCATTCAATTTTTCGCTTTCGGTTATCGTAAAGAATCCACTTTTCGTCACATGTCACAATTCGATCCAATATTCCTTCATTTCTGTACCGATTCAACAAGGCAACGCAAGTTGCAAGTTCAACACGCGTTTCTTTCTGCAGATCAGTTAAATCATGAGGCACCCATTTTTCATATTTTTTTATCTTATTGATTTGATGCAAACGAGTCAATATTGTAGGTAAGGTAACGTTAAACCATGCCGCTAATTCCTGGGTAGTTTGACTCGGATCGGCTTCCACCATCTCCTTCAATTCAGCGTTATTCACCTGTGTGGGCGGTCTTCCACGTGGTTCGTTCTTCAAGTCGAAGTTTCCATTACGAAAGCGTTTAAACCAAAAACGCACGTTTCGTTCATTAGCAGTCTCCTCTCCAAATGCAGCATTGATATTGCGAGCCGTTTCTACCGCGTTAGTTCCGCGTCGGAACTCGTATTCAAAGATTACTCGGATTTTCGAAGTATCCATCTTTCCCGTCTAAGCTAAATAAAAAAAACAATTGAAAGTCGAAAATCGAATGTTGCACATTTTTTAAAACAAGAACCTCATAGGTATCATGTGAAAAAAGTTTCACTCGAAAATCTCACACCATGAAGGTTTTATGTCAATTCAAAGTATCTATTACTATAAAACGGCAATTTCATACTTTAACCCCTATTATTTTACGATTTTCAAAATTTAGTCCGGAGAATGAAACACGCCAGATGTCAAAATTAAATCTGATAAGCGAAGACACAATCAATACCTAATGGAGCATATAATTTATAGTCAATTCAAATTAAGATAAAAATTATGTCATCACCGTCAGTCACGTGATTCTACTTTATTCACTAGTTACGAGAGTGAGCGTTCCTTGATTGACCAATTAACGCTGTCTTGTGCTACTGTGGACGGATGACGTCCCTTGTTTCTTAATGTGAATGAAGTATAATGTGTCTAAACTGCCCTTCTAAGATAAAAAAAATATGTACTTAAAATCAAACTACAAACTTTGAGTTCTTATTAAACACAGAAAATAACAAATGTATCATACATTTGTTTATTTTGTATTTCCGAATACAATGTTACTTACGCTTTCATTAGAATTAATGTTACCTTCTCGTTTTAGCAGAGTAGTAAACCAGTCTCATCCGTACTAACCTAACGTGCGCAGTCGGCGCGCTACAAAAGTGAGATATATGTTAAATATGATTTTTTTACTTTTCAGTGTGCGTTGTGAGTGTATAAATTTATGATATTTTTGTCGGTTGTTTATCTTTGTGCGGCCGGGTGCCCGTCGTTACTGCTCTGAGGATTTTATGCCCCTTAGAGGGCCGCGAGCTAGGAAGAAACTTTTAATTTACTATGACATCAGATCGTGTGGTATCGGCAGGCTATAGAATAACCCCGGCCCACGGTAAGAGTTCCGTGGGTGTCAACAGGAGACTAATGTGTAATAACAAGCGCTGAGGAACTACACCAGCTCTAATAGAGTGGACTCGTCAACCAGCGTGGCATTTTAAGGTCGTGTAGGTTACAAGGCAACTTTCATTAGGACGCCGATGTTCAGCAGTGGACGAGTAAAGGGCTGCTTACAGTTTATAATGTTTCTAAAGGCCTGTTCAAATATAAGCGATATCCCGACGGGTAGATATTTTCGTTTAGTACCTACTCGTTTTATACGAGTAGGTACCGGCCAGCCGCGCGAACTTGCCTCGGGTATCAAATATTGCCTAGGAACGCGTTTTACCGCTTCCGTCAGCGATACTGGGTCTAGGCTGCAATACGCAGTATATCGCCATCCGAAGCGATTAGCGAATATCGCTTATATCTGAACAGGTTTTAATGCTTTATATCATAATCCACAATCGACTGTTATCCCTACCTCATATTCGCGAAGAACTTACCTCAGAATGTACTAAAATCTCACTAATAAACACTTACATACGAAAGTTTGGATGTTTATTAGTTAATCACGTTGATGGAGGGGTAGTAGTAGGGGGAGAGTGCATGCTGCATTCCCACAGCCGCTGGACGCACTCTACTGGCCACGTTACCCCTCTCTCATAAAAGACTACCTTAAAATGTACTGCATTTCCCACTTTATCGTATTTCCCCAATATAGGTCGGTACGGTAGTGTTTCGGTAGTGAGTGAGATATGCCAGAGCCTATTCCCATCGCATGCTCTCCTTCCCCATTTTCCCAATCCATTCCTTAATCTGCAAAGGTAGGCAGCGCGTCCGGGGGCGTGCCAACGTTTGTCATTCTGTACTGACGTTGACACGTATCGCGGATATCTATGGACGACAGTATCCACTTACCATCAGGTGGACTGTATGCTCGTCTGCCGATTTTTCTATAAAAACAAAAATGCGACTGATCCAATTTCGTTGAAACTTGGTAATTAGGCGGATAGGTAAGTATATATATTAACACACAGGCTATTATTTATATAGGTAGAGCACGCAAACGAAATCGCTAGCAAGTGTCTCACAATATATCTCCTCCATAAGTAATCTTCACAGATCGTTGTCCACTCCGCCACGGTGGTCCTAGGAATATGACATTTCATTTTATACTTAGATACCGTTTATAAGACGTTATAACTTCTATGCTAACTATGTAGTTACGATGGATATATTGAACTGTTGAAGATATCTCACCTTGTTATTTATCTTCAGTTTATATGATAGGTACATCATCTGAGTAACAGAGACTTTATAGATTGATACATTTTTGTGTAAAATTTAAATTAGAAATAAGTACTTAGGTACCTACTTATTCTAATTCAAAACCTCAAAGCCGCT
Organism: Sesia apiformis; assembly: GCA_914767545.1. NCBI lineage: Eukaryota > Metazoa > Arthropoda > Insecta > Lepidoptera > Sesiidae > Sesia > Sesia apiformis. The sequence goes on from OU611973.1 coordinate 8,005,296, forward strand.
ACCAAAAGCGCCTAGGAACTGCACCATCTCTGAATGAGTAAACTCACCAACCTATTTGGGCAGCGCGTGCAGCGTGGCGTTTTAAAGCCATAGATAGATATAGGTATCCCTCATGGACAAGACTGTGTATGAGGAGTGTCCTGCAGTGCAGGGCCGTCTTTACCAGGGGGTGCAAGGGGTGCGGTGCACCCCGGGCGCTCACCTTTTAAAGGTAATGAAAAAATATAACGCTATAGTAAACAATTACACAATAGGATATTTGACTGTCATAGGATACACAATAGGATATTTGACTGTCATAGGATACACAATAGGATATTTGACTGTCATAGGATACACAATAGGATGTTTGACTGTCTTAGGATACACTCCCGCACCCCGGCGCAGAATAGACTTAAGACGGCCCTGCTGCAGTGTATTCTAAAAGGAGTGATTGCATTACTTAGATACCAACATTGTTTTCAGTTGTATTGTTACTAACCATTTTGAGTCTTGTTACTTGAAAATAAAGATTATATTATTGTCACTATAAGTACCCGCGACTTCATTAGCTTGATTCTCGTGGGAACTCTATGATTGATTTAGATTGATTTAGTTGTAACTATGTTAAGTTTCATTAAAATCCGTCCAGTGCATGCTGTGGTTTTTGCGTGATTGGCGTGGACGGGATTTTCAAAACTTGTCTTCGATTCTTTATCCTATCACTCGTATTTTACGCTGCAATGAATTTTTAAAATTTATTAAATGTGCAAACACTGCTTTTTTACGATTTATTGTATACCTACCTATATATGTGTATATTGGTATTATGTTGTACCTATGTTATATTCTGAACGTTTGAATACGAAAAACTTCAATCAATACATCCTGTCCGTTATTATGACATGTGGTGCCGAAACGTGATCTCTGTTCGGCCTGATTCACAGGTTCAAATTCGCTCAGTGAGCGATGGAAAGAACTAAGGTACCTGCGGGTAATAAGGCCTAGCTAAGGGCTATTTTAAATTAAATGAAAAACATTCAATTTAATCAACAGATTTTAATAGTAATCACTTTTAAGATTCAGTTACTATAAAATATAAACGAAAAATGGCAATTTAAACCTTATACAAAAACAAAATTAAACATTTTTAAAAACCTTGTCAGTAGGCTTTATTTTACTATAGTAGGATAATAAGGCCCACGGCTTTAACATACTTATATAATCAAACTATACGTAATATATTTGGTACTTGAGATCAATAATCACATGGATGCAGCAATTAGACTTAAAATTCTTAAAAAAACTACAAATTGCCTCGCCTAACAGCCATCAGGGCACTCAGTCATCAGTGTCATTCACTGGCAAACCGACGCACTCCTCATGATACCATTTGCCGCATTTAGCGCATTGCCTCATATCAGCTATCTTCTCCTCTTCACAGCCATAACAGTACCATCTTGCTTGCTTTTGTGAAGTACCACTGTTATCTTTGGAAGTAGATTTCTTTACGGATGTGGTCTCTCTTTTTATTGTGGTTGAGGTCTTTTTATTTTTTTTGTCAATCAGATCTTTTGTGACTGGAGTTCCTCTATAATTAATGGCTTTTCTTCTAAATGTTGTTTTTTTTTGTGGCTTTAACCGGCGTGGGCATAAGCTGATGAAATGGAGTTCTTTTTAGCTGAGCAAGCGGCACATTGTCTTCATCATCGTCCGAACTAGAACTATCGTAAACCGTGCGGTAAAAGCTTCCAGTAGATCTGATTGGGGTCTGCCCAATTCTCTCTGATGATGTTGATGCTGACGATACTTCAGCTGGGGATTTATAACAGGGTTCTAGAGCCGTTGGCCTGGGGGAGTCATGAGGTTGCAAATTTTCTTTGTCAACAGTATCAAGTGTAACAGGCGCTGGAGCTTCTGTCAATACAGATGGAGCAAAAGCTGTCTCCGGAATAGCCTGAGGATTCAAGGGATATAAACCAGTTGCTTTAATGGCACTTGTAATATTGCTATGCTATGGTCCAAATGACCAGACGTTCGAAAGAATAATATTAAATCGTGGCTTAATGAGTTTCTCGTCTTAATTTTGTTTCAAAAATGACAAAACTTCAGCATCCCAGTGGTGTTCAAATGACCGGTAAACGGCTTTGTCGAGGGGCTGGAGTTCATGAGTGGTGTTCGACGGTAAACAGTATAAAGATATGTCGAGTGAATCTGCGACTTCGACTATGGACAAGTCTAAATGACAGGCAGCCCCATCAAATATCAAAAGGCACTTTCCAGTACTTTTATATCTGGTTAGATGCTTTAAAAATTCTTTGAAAAGTTCATTGGTCATATACCCTTTTGTTGATTTTTCTACCAATGATCCCGGTGGCAAGTTGTCGAATAATTCCGGCTTCAATCGTTTGCCTTTGAATATGACCATCGGTGGTATGGCAGTACCTAGTGCATTTACACATCCCACAATGGTGACACTTTCTGCATGTTCCAAAGACTGCAAATGCACTCTTTTAGCCCCCTTCTTAGCCAGAACAGTTTGCTGGTGGTGGATTGTTACACGGCAACCTTTTTCGTCCATGTTATAAATTCTTTCGGGATGATTTTTCAGATCGAGTTCATCATAAACTTCATTTAATTTTGCAAAGTGATCATCATCAACTATAAATTTGTTTAGTTTTTGTGCTCTGGCTGGATTTATAAATTGAGCTTTTCTTTTTTATATTTCAGGATGTCTTTTCATGAATGCCTTGAACCAGTCTTTACCAGCGAGTTTGGTGTTTTTATTGAATTTGTGCTTGATGTTATTAAGTTCGCAAAATTTGTAGACTAAGCGACAGAGTATCCTTGGTGTCACAGGCAGCCCTATTTCAGCGAACCTGCTTATTCTTCTGACAAGATCAGTTTCCTGGTCAACGCTCAGTAAAGCTTTTCGACTCAGCGTTTTTTTTAAACTGCCACTCTGGAGATGGTTTCTAATAGTTCTTCTAGGAACCCCGTACCTCTCTGCAGCTTTATATGTACTTAACGTTCCTCTTTGTACTGTTTGGACAGCTGACACCAAGACGTTTCCTGACCACGATGCTCGTTTAGGAGGCATCGTGATCGTAGGCACTAAAAATAACGTTCAATCAATTAGTAATAAATAGGCGTACTACTTATTTACATCCGCAACATCTTAAAAGTAATATAAAATATATTATAAAACAAACAAACTTTGATACAACAAGTAGGAGGATAATAAGGCCCACGGTTAAATTTGGTAGGCTTTAATAAACGCCGACCACGTATGTAAGAAAAATAAAATAAAAAATATTTGGACCACGATACGTTATTCAAATATTTAAGATCATCGAAGCTTGAATCAATAAAGAAAAAGACTGTGATTTTACTTAGCTAAGGGTAATATTACAAAAAAATACTTACGATTGATTCGGACCGATTTTTATTATTCGTGCTGCGCGTCCGAGTCTTACGATATATGATGCAACACTGGTGGCGGGGAGCGGGGTGTCCCGCCTCCGCAAACTTGTAGCGAAATATTCGTGCAATAGGTGTCTGTGACTGTGACCTTGAGCGACTGCGATTATTTTATATACGATTTTCGTTACTTAGGCCTTATTAGCCGACGGGCTTTATTACCCGCAGGTACCTTACATATTTTATGCTCGGTAGGTATATCTTTTCTGGACAAAATCCGTTGGCATGTATCGCGGATGTCCATGGGCTACAGTATCCACTTACCATCAGGTGGACTTTATGCTCGACTGCCGCCTTCCTCCATGAAAAAAAATTGATTTTAGCCTACCTAAATCTACATATATCTATTATGGCCAAGTCGACTCCAAAGTTCTCGCAATTATAAATTCCAATATTATTGTGAGCCATAGAGTTTGCTGTATCCAAATTTGTAGGTAGGATCCTTGTAGAGGAACGCTAACCATAAAAAAAGCCGACGCACGAAGGTCGCATATGAAAAAACCAATGAAAGCATAAACTTATTAAACGCCAACATAACCATTGCTCGTTTGAAAAGTGTCGACTTTAAAACATACTATCAAATCCCGTGTTGTACGACTGTATTCGAAATAAGTAATTCTGTATAGGAATTCGAAAATCAAAGTTCAATAATGGAATCCCATCGCCCGGAAACTAACAAAAAACGCGGCAAAACTCTCAAACTTTATACTGAATGGAGCGTCATTTTTTACGTCCGTTAGGGTTGTCGCAGTGAAAAATGATATAATTTATATCGGTTCACTGGCAGCAAGCGGCTACCCGTTTTGTGTGCGCGTGATAAAATATAAATAATAAAAAAATAAGATTTTTATAACATTTTTCTCTTCTTCTACTAATTTAAAATGTTTTCTTATCAACGCGCGGCGCGCAACGACAAAAGGCGTAGTGAAGTGACATGGTTTGTTATTGTTGTTTAACTATATCGATTCATACTTTGATTACTCATCTATAAAGTATTTTTACTTCCTATCGTTATTATAATAATAAATAAATAGTATTTTTACTCGAAAGAAAAATAGGAATTGTATCTAATTTACGAGTAAGTTAGGTACCTACATAATTATATAATTTTATAATTATTAGGAATATATAATTATTAAAATATGGAGTAGAATATAATAAGCACTCACGAGTCACGACATATAGGTAGATAATATGTATCTATGATCTAAGTAGGTATATCAATTTTAACTTCAAATAAAGCTTACAAAATTGTTAATATAATAAGATCATAAACAGCAATTTACTTTTCTGTTTTGATAGATCAATATTAAGGCAACTAATTAAAGATCTTTATCGATAAATTAGGACTTCACTAGCGCACGCACACTAAGTAGTGGTTGACTAGCGTTCGTTGTAAATGAGGTTGAGAAATTAAACCACTTTGAAAGGCATTTACTACCTATTCCAAAAATTGATAATCCACTGCAGAAAAGTATTGCAAAAAACTTAAACGTTACTCATTACCTATATCATAAGATCATTAAGTACCTATCTGCTCATAAAATGTGTTAGTACAAGTTGTATCGTTTTCGGTATAACAGTTTTAAAAACACTTCAAAAGAATTTTTTGGTTGTAGTATTCGTAACGAATAATTCTTAATACCTAATCAAATGACGATATGAAACCGGTCATCTCATGAATAGTGAGTTTGTGAGGCACTCCTCTGATGGTGGTTAGTAGGTAGTTTCCCAACACTACTGTACACACAAATCAAAGCGCACGCTCGCATGGGCAAGAATGAAATATTCAAATTTGGAAGCTGATTCCGTTTATGGCTACTTAATTTGGGTGATTCGATTTGAATATTTTAAAGAACGTCAGAAAAAAAATATACGGGCGTAGACATTCCACCGGACTTGGACCTTGAGGTGGACATTTAGATTTTTTGTTAGGTAGGATATATTTTTTAAACTGTAGCAGAAATTTATAATTTATTGCATCCGAGATTTGTTTTGACATTTGTTGTTTATGGGAGACGTTAATTTCCTTCCTCAGACTTGTAATATATTGATGAATAGGTATACCTATAAATAATTTGTTATAACAAAAAAAAATGCCTTTTTCATTACTGTCCATTATTTGATTGGGAGATTTATATATGTTTGTAAGTGTATTTGCATTACCTATATCTATGAACTTGTCTCTGTGTACATATACCTAACTATACTCGTTTCATTATAAACTCGTTTCAGGTTTTTTCATTATTAGATTCTTTAATTAAAGCGATTTATTAATGATATTCAAGAATATGATCAAGAAAACTAATAAGAACACAGTCATGGCTACTGGCGAAATTATATTATTTACTAGCTGTTGCCCTAAAGTCGGAATTTTAATTCGATTCCAGATTTGACAATTTCAGTGTTGCAACGTTATGACAAGTACTAAATAGTAACGTTGCGAAATTATTCGATACGGAAATGGAATATTTCCGGATCGATTCTTCTCGTTTATAATTTTATTCTCGTAAACTAAGTATATCAGGAAATTAAATATTTGTGAACGGATAATTTAGTTATGACGATTAATTTTATTACGGATCTGAGAGTTTTCTTTAATAATTGTGTGTGAAATAAATAAATAAATGTGATCATGAAGGAACATGAGAAATAAAACAAATAGATGTATTATGGTAATATTTTATTTTATAAATCGTCGCCGTCATCGCTATCGCTGTCACTTTCTGTAACATTTATTATAAATGTGTCTGTGATATTGTCAATTAACATATCTAGCCTACTCATTTTTTCCTCTTCTTTGACAACATGGGATACGCATTTAGACCATTCGGTGGCCGTAATTTTTTGAATGCCTTCCTCAAATAAATTTCTCACGTCTGTCAATTTGAAGGTTTTATTATTTTGAGCTACATGCCCCTTTACCTGAGCCCATATCAATTCGATAGGGTTCAGCTCGCAATGGTAAGGGGGCAGTCTTAAAACCGTGATCCCATGTTGTGCTGCCATTTCGTCTACAGCGTACTTATTAAAAGACTCGTTATGTGGAATCAGTTCTAAAAGCGTAGCTTTAACCATATCTGGTTCGTAATGAATATTTTTATTTAAAAGCCAGTCTTGAATGGCAGCTTTTTTCCAGCTCATTTTTGGTGCCGTTTCCAATTTTCGGGAGTGGTAAGGTGCATTATCCATCACCACAATTGAGTTTGGTCTTAATTTTGGTAAGACTCCAGCGAACCACTCCTCAAAACAAACTGCATTCATCTCATCATGGTAATCTTCACAATTTTTCTTTGCTTCAAAAGTCATGAGCCCCTCTTCCAGGAAGCCTTCTTCACTACCTATATGGCTAATTATGAGACGTTTGCCTTTTCCAGATGGGTTTTTTAATCCAGTGGTCAGTCCCTCCAAAAACGCTTGCCGAGATGATGTGACTTGCTTGTCCACCCAAGTTTTTTTTACAGTATGACCTTAAATCACATATAGTACATGAACATTCAATATTACTATTAAATTTAATGTAAATGTATATTAATTCAAAATGTTAGCCTTACCTGCGTTAACCCAAGTTTCATCTTGATAATATATGTCTCCCTTCTCGTCGAAACTGACATATAGATCGCAAGTAACGCTGGCGCCATGTTATTATATCATTTCGATCAATAAGTGTGCTCTTGCGTGACCGTGCAACAAATTTAAAATTAAGATGCTTCAAAATTTTTCTGAGGGTGTCTTTGGAAACCTTGGGCATTTCTGGATCATCGTTCATCACTTGTAAAATCTGAAATAGTAAATTTTATAATAGTTTGGAATCATTACTTATATATAAAAGATGTAGGTATAAAATAATACTGTCTGACTGATTGACTAACCTTTGCAATGGTTGGAGGTTCATTTCGGTAAAAGAACTGATGAACTATTCGTCGTATTGCGGAGAATGTAAATTCATCAATTTTATCTTTGAAACTTCGCTTTGGTCCAGTTTTTTTAGGGGGAGTTGGCGGCGCACCTTTATTTACTTCCTTCAAAACGTTACAAACAGAGCGTGAGGTTATTCCCAATATGTGAGCAACTTTTTTCATACATTCATTTTCTTCCACAACTTCAAAGGCCTCCAATTGCGCAGAAGTTTCATTTTTCACGTACTTATATGCGTTGCGGATCATTACTTTTTCAGTAACAGTGAAAGCTTTTCGTGGACGTTTTTTTCTTGGAGACAAGAAAACATCCACGTCTTTTTGTGATGTACTTGGCGGAGGATCCATTTTGATGGAAAACCAAAACAAATAGATTCACTCAAAGTTCACAAAAAACTATAAACGTAACAACAAACACAACGTAACAAAACTTTAACAAAAACCCAACAAAATAACAAAATATCGATTCGCAATGAAACGAGATATTCGTGCAGTCAGACTAGGAGAATGAAGCCGAATGACAAGATAAACAAAATGGCGATAGCTGCACGAGCGCGCACGGGTTGCCAATACAGAAAACTATCTAGGCTCTTTTATTATAAGTTTTGTTTTTAATATAAAAAAAAAACAAAAATATTAACTTTTTATAAAATAAAGCAGCGGTTACTAATTAATAAATAATTGTTATGAATAATTATGTATTTATTTAAATAAAAATCAATAATTTAGTCTTTAATTGGCACACCAATATTATGATTACATAAACATAAATCGCGATTGTTTATCGATTTTTGTGTTCATCACTACACTATTATATGTGGTATCATTATTTTACAAAATGACAGTAGCTAATGTCAAATGTGGAATCGAATTATAATTCCGACTATAGTTTATAAACACCGTCCTTATTCGACGTGATTCTTTAAATTGATATAACTTTTTCATTTATGAATTGATTGAAATAAAACAAACACTAAATTTTAAGTGAAGCTTACCACAATACATTAGTGAAAACCGCACCCAAATCGGTTAAGCGGTTTTTAAGATTAGCGCGCACAAACGCACTGACAAACAGACAAAAATTCTAACAATCATTGTTTTGAGTTCTATTGCGTTGATAAACTCCTCCAATAATAGTTTTTCTCATATATCTTCCATGTACAGACAGCGATCAGTTACATTTTTATTATATTTATAGATTATATTTGCACTCTCAGTTGTCAGTTTAACAAGTTGTAAGTACCTGCTTAGTTATTTAAAAAGTGTGGGGAATTAGGTAAATAAATACATTTTATAGATTACATAGATTATTGACATCTCAAGCAGGGCCGTCTTTACCAGGGGGTGCAAGGGGTGCGGTGCACCCCGGGCGCTCACCTTTTAAAGGTAATGAAAAAATATAACGCTATAGTAAACAATTACACAATAGGATATTTGACTGTCATAGGATACGCAATAGGATATTTGACTGTCATAGGATACACAATAGGATATTTGACTGTCATAGGATACACAATAGGATGTTTTACTGTCTTAGGATACACTCCCGCACCCCGGCGCAGAATAGACTTAAGACGGCCCTGATCTCAAGTAAGCACCTAATGAATTTTAACGTTCCTAATTAAAAGCCATCTTCTCCATAATAAAAATCTAACACTGACTGACAGACAACGCACAGCCTAAACCGGTGGCTCTAGAAACATGAAATATTGCACAGCAGCTCCTTATATAACGTAGGTGAACACTGAGAAAGGATTTTTGAAAATTCATACCCTAAGGGTTTAAAGTAAGGGACGAAAGTTTGTATTGGAGAAAAGTCGGAGGGTTCCTGAGATGTTGCCGATGAGAAAACTCATCTAGAAATCACACGGCTAGTGAATTAATAAACTTCTACGAGTTGTGATCCCCTAGTGTTTCTCATTTGTTTACTGGCTGTGCCCGGCCACGCGTTGCTGTGGCTGCTCAACAGATTTTTTTGTTCTTTTATTTTCTTTTTCCGTGAATTTTTCAGATATGTTAATAGTTATTCTGCTATTAGGGGCGGAGACGAATCCAACAAATCAGAGATCATTAAAATCGGTCCAGCCGTTCTTGAGTTATAAATGGTGTAACTAACCCGACTTTGTTTTAGGGGAGAACGGGGTAAACAGAGCTAGCGGGTAATGGGAGCTACTACAATTTACACACACAGGAACGTACAAGTCGCGCCGAAATGACACGAACGGCTTCGGGAACCTTCGATTATGCAACGTGAACGCCGCTGGCCAGCTCAGTAGCACGCGTATAGCGGTGACGAGAAGAAGTTAGTTTTGTGAGTCATCCTTGTAAAAAAATATCAAATCTCGTAACCAAAGTAAGTACCTGAACTTTTATCATTCTGTTGTGTTTTGTGTTTATTAAATGCCTTATTTCATAAATTTTACGATATAAGTGGAAGATAGATGATTTAGCAAAGTTTGTTTATGTTAGTTTTATTAATTCGAGATGTTTAACATTCGGGTAATGGGAGCTAGAAGCGCTCCCATTACCCCGCCATGGCTACTATTACCCCTTTCGAAAAACGTAATTCTAATCTAATGAAACATGCTTTATTTTATTTTTTAGATGCCAAGAACTAGACAGCGAACGACATCAAAGGCCAGTTGGACCTCGGCTTCGTTAGAGAGTGCAATAGAAACTATTACAAAAGGAAGGAATATCAGTTAATAAAGCGGCACAGCAATTTAAAATACCCTATAGCACGCTCAAGAAACGGTTCAGGTTAGCAAATAGTGATGTTATTACTTACAGTCGTTCTCCGCTGCTTGGGAGAAAACCTGTGATCACTAGTGAACAGGAACATACCATTGTTAACCATATCATTGATATGTCTAATATGTTTTATGGTTTAACCGGCAGTCAACTGCGTAAAATATGCTATAATATGGCTATGAATATTGGTGTTGAAAAAATATTTAACACTGAAAAAAAAATTGCTGGAAAAGATTGGTTGTTTGGGTTCATGAGCCGACACCCTGAGCTCAGTATTAGAAAGCCAGAAGCGACTAGCATTAATAGATCGTAACTCTGTTCTACCTTCAGAAACAATAGCTACAGTTACTTCACAATCATTGACATCCTCTCAAAAGCCCCTGCAAATGCCTACTACCACGTCACAAAATACCAGCAACCAACCATCAGAATATTCTCCACAGCCATCTACAAGCTTTGCTGATATCTTAAATGTTGTAAGTCCTCGTCCACAAATATTAAAAAACTCTGCAAAGACTAATAGAAACAAGCAGCATTCAGAAGTTTTGACTGGTACCCCCATGAAGAAAATTTTCGAGGAGAAGAAAGAAAAAAAGAACAAAAAGGAAAATAGACCGAAGAAAATCCGAAAAAAGAAATCTAAGAATATTAAATTAAAGACTAAGAATAAATCATTTAAAAAAAACATAAACAAGGCAACCAGAAATTTGTTCCAAGACAACACAACTGAGGAATCATCTGTTGATGAAAATAATATGTGTGATGATGATTCTGAATACTCAGAGGAGGAAAATGAATGGATCATATGTAACGATGTTGGTAAAAATAAAGAGCTATGGTACCGTTGCAGAGCCTGTGGAAAATGGGCCCATTCCGAGTGTTCGGGTTGCGATGACCCCATAGATTATATTTGCAATTTTTGTTTAGATCCCTAGAATACCCTATGTTGTATATTTAACTTTTAGAAAAGCTTTATTTTTGTTGATTATTATGTTCTATTGATTACTTTATAACTGTGATTTGTTTAAGTTCCTATTACGTGAACCAAAGTAAGTTTCATTTTGTTTAGTATTAAGTGATGGCTCTCATTACACACATGGAGGTTTTTTGGCTCTCGTTACCCGATGTGTGGGGTAATGCGAGCGAAACTAATATTTATAAAAAAAGTCATTTTCACTAACTAAGAGTTAGTTTTTAAATTTTTTTTTAGCAATTACTGAAAGACAGATAAATAAAAGACTAATTAGTGTCTAAAAAAATGAATGATTACAACATAAACTCGTATTTTTTTTAACTTTTCCTTACATGGCTCCAATTCCCCCACTCTCCCCTATATTATATAGATAGATAAATATTTTTACTTATAACAAATATATTTTTGTGTATAAGTACCTATATTATTTTCAGATTGTTGACAATTTGCTTACCTATCATATACCAGGATAATACGTAAGTTGTCATATTTATCTAGTTGGGATTATCCTTTTGTAAATTAACCGACACATCGCCAGCAAAGTATTTGTTTTCTCTGCACATGTTTTTTTTATTTATAGATAGTTTGTACAAAAAAAAAATTGGAACTGTCCAAGCAACTTGTAGAATACAATCTGTAGATACTGTACCTCGGTGTGCCGACCACCTAAGCTAACAATCGCGTTTTACAGAAGTAGATAAAGGTCCAATGAATTGGATCTTACCACAATTTATGTGTCATTTATAATACATTCACTGCATATAATAAATTTTATTATAGCCTCCTAAGAATCAACCGCCAGCGCCGGCGGACGCTGAGCGAATGAGCAAAAAAGCGCGCGAGACGTTCATCTGACATCCCAAGACTGGGAGGAGCTTATTACTTCCCGCCTCACAAACTGAGGCCCTCTATTGGCTCATATAAAAATCGATTCCATTTTATAAATATGTAACCGCTTTCATTTCCCGCGCGTCAAACAGTTTTATAACGCTGGCAATCCGCGCGAAATTCATTCGTATTCTCTACGGTCGGAAGATCCAAATTTAATTTTTCTAACACTAGTGATGAGACCTTCTTTATCGATTTGAACTCAATTGTTTTACCGTCATGTCTTTGTAGTCTCTTTTGTTTTATTTAAAGGAGAATGGACCCAAGAGATGTATTTTTTTTTCCACGACATTCATCCAGTTCACGACAGCGTATTTTTTATACGTATATCTAGGCAGAAATAAACAATGAAAGGCACGTAGGTGGGTGAAATTGAATCGGTAATAAATAATGGTGTATTTATGATTTATGGTTGAAACAGGGGAGGATGGGATTATGATATTCAGATTGTAGTAGTGTAGCTACATCTTATTCAATTGTACTTGTAAAGTGGCCTCCCCTGGTAAATCACTAAGGGGTTTCGGGCCATAAACTACGACGCGGGCCCGGTGCGAATTGGTTGAATACACATACCTACCTACCTACTTAATTTTTTTTATTCCCACCGCCGATCTAGTGACAATAAAAAAAAGATAAATATAAAGTCAGTGGTACAGGGCGAGGATTTGAACTCATCATCACACGAATGTAAGTCGTATATAGATATCCCTAGGCTATCACCGCTCTCCTGGACTATCATTTAATTGTATGAGTAATGAATATTGTTAGGATGTATCGACCTTTTAGGAAATATCTTAGGTAGGGGAGGGGAGGGCAAGATGGAAGGTCTAACTTTGTATTGTAATAATACAAAAATAGCATATTATAAATCTTTTATTTTAATCAGTTTTGAGAGTAAACCTAAAAAATAATATAATTCTGTAATTAATAATAATTAATATTTGGTCCAAAATCAGTAACGACCCATGAAGTAAAACCCTGGCATATTCCATTTTGCCCTCACACTGAAGGCAAAATGGAAAGCTTATACGGGCAAGATGGAATGTATAGGATAACTTTAAATATTGCAATTGATACATAATAAACAACCATCTTCTGCATCAGTACACAGTTCATGTGCCCAACCACAACAAGACGGACATTGTAACCAATCTTCTGTGGGTGGTTCCACGTATTGTTCTCCACAAAACAGGCAAAACACATCTTCTTTTGAAGCTTTCTCGATTTTCTCGGTTCTTTTTGCTTTTCCCTTACCCTTCTCTTTTCCCTTTCCTTTCCCCTTTCCTTTATACTCATATGTTTCTTTGTTATTATGTTTTTTCTCTATTCCTTTGCTATCTTGCAGAAAATCTAATTTTGGTTTCTTTGTCAGCTCCCTCTCTTCAATTGTAGCTTTGAATGGAGAACTGGTTAGGATCTCTGACTTCTGACATCTAACTTTTCGCTTTTTTATTGTCGGCGTAACTTTAGGTGAAGGAAGTATTTTCTTTGGAGAAATCATGTATGATGTAGATGGCTGTTCCAAACTAATGTCAATGACACCAGAATCAGAACGCTTTTCTTCATTCTGTGCTACTTTTAATATGTCAGTGTCTGCGTTTTCTTCTTTTTCGAGAACGTCATCTCTTTCGACAGTCATAGCAGCTTCACAGCCTTCTGTTATTGCAACATTGTCACTGTTTATGACTGAATCTTCTATTTTGTCTGTATCTGAATTTTCGTCTCCCGTATTAGTCATAGCAACATTTGCGGTTTCACAGTCTTCTGTCACTGCAGCATTGTCACTGTTTATGATTGAATTCTTTGTTTTATCTGTATCGGCATTTTTGTCTCCCGTATCAGTCGCAGCAACATTTCCATTTATTGGAGCGTTTTCATAAACGGAGGCTGGAGCAAAATCTAAATCGGTAAATAAATTTCTGTTATATGGAAAAATTCCAGTCTTCCTAAAACCGCTGGTGGCATTTTGCACAGTAGCACTTTTTTCGTATGCAGTGCAAACAAGGCTGGCAATGTCGAACTGGGTTACTCTTCTCCCAGGATGATTCTTTTGGAATGTGTCAATGGTTTGCTCAAAAGCCACTTTAAATGAACGGTAGACTGACACATCTAGAGGTTGCAGCTTGTGGCTTGTGTGTGGAGGAATGCTGACCATAATCACATGTTTCTCTCGTGCTAAATTTAAAGATTTTAGGTTCTGATGAGTAGTGTGGTTGTCTAGAATCAATAAAACTGGTCTGTCTGCTGATGGTCTCGTTTTTTCGATAAATATTTGTAACCAGTTGTTAAAAGTATTGTTATTTATCCAGCCAGAATCAGAGCACCAAGCTTGGGAGCCGTTGGGGGCTCCGTCCAAAAGGCGTTCATTCATTCTCTTCCTTTGCCCAAATATAAAACAAGGTGGAATAAAGCGACCCGTAGCACTGCAAGTACAGATCACTGTGGTAAGTTGCCCCTTTTCTGCTGTAGCAATAACCCCTACTTGCCTTTTGCCTTTTGTCGAAATTACTCGAGGAGGTCGGGAAGCGCTAGTCTTGACACCAGTCTCGTCCATATTATATATATCGTCCGGTCTTGTCAGAAACTGGTATTGGGAAATAACATCCCATAGGTTATTATAGAAGCGATCCACCTGAGTGCGATTAAAAGCAGAGCAACGAGCTAGGGATGTGGGTTCCGGCGTTCGGAATGTTAGCTGGGGGTGTCTTTCCATGAACCCTTCTATCCATGCCCTCCCAGCCTTTTCACACTTAAAAGGATTAGGAATGTTATTTAATTTTGCCACCTCATAAGCTAATTCCTGAAGACTATCTTTTGATAGGCCATAAAATAGTGCGTCTCGTTCAATGGAAAGGTCACAAATCTTCTGCTCAAGCTCCTTTGAGAAAACAGGCTGAAACCTACCTAGTTTCTTAGAAGCGTCACCTTTTTTGATGTGGCGATGTAAAGTTCCGATCGGAATTCTATATTTCTTTGAAGCTGCACTTATTGTTGTAGCTTTTGCCTCATCCATCGCCTTCTGCATTGTTTCTTCCGTCCAAGACCCCCTCTTAGTTTTTCTTTTATATTTGAAGACCATCTAGAAAGAAAAAATGCGTAATTAAAGAGAGGAAATAAAGTAAAGAAATAAAATAATTTGACTCGGGCAAGATAGAAACTTTTCCATCTTGCCCTAAAATTCAAATTTCCAACTTGCCCATACGCCGGTTTTAATAATAATATACCGACGCATCTGTAACCTTACTTTTTTTTCTTATGGTAGATATCAATTCATACAATCGATTCCTAGTAGATATCTACTGTCAAAACAAAATAATAATATTTCTTACCCTTTTTAAACAATTTCACTGCAAAAATCCTAGTTTTTATAATAATACGGCGTCTATTAAACAAAACAATAGTACTCTTCAGTGGCTGGCGCGAACCGGACTGAACTTCGTGTGTAAAGTCAACATGGTCGCGTGTCTTTGTGTGCGTAACGACGCGGACGACATGTCACGTGTTTTGAGTTTATAGGTAGTTTCCATCTTACCCGCTCCTTCCATCTTGCCCTCCCCTCCCCTATAGGAATATTTTAGGAAATCGGTAGGTACCTACCCACCTACTCCATGCCGGACATCTGCTTCACTCAACGTGAAGTCCGGCGAATGCTCGCATCCCTTGATATGCAGAAGTAGAGCGGGTCAAATGGTAGGAGAAGGTTGCCATGATTGGACCACTTACTCGTAACTTCCTTGCCTAAAATCTCGTAAAGTCTGAGTGATAAAATAAAAACAGTTGATGATTTATATGTATTACTAACTTTATTATTATATGCCTTTTACATTATCAATTAGCTCTAATAGTTTTTGAGATAAATCAAGAAGACTTGTTTTTTTAATGTTACTTTCTTTGGACCATGGTCGCCTTGATTGGACTACCAGGTTGCCATGAATGGACTTAGGGAAATCTGCACCAGTGGTCCAATCATGGAGACCCATGATAAATGAATAAAATAACCACTATCCACATAAAGTAAAAAAAAAAAAACATCATATAAGCTTAAAATAAAGTGTTAAAACAATTATACTTATAACAGTTTTTATAATTATTATAAGTACTTCTAATTACAATTAAATCACTTTAGTGAGATCAAATCAACATGAGATCAACAGATTATAAAATGGCCTTAATTTTTGGAAATTGGTTTTAAAACTAAAAGATTTTAAGGTTGAATTAATCTTTACACAAAGGACATAGGTACGTATTTCTTTATGGATTTGTTAACACATGCACAATGAACATGGACCCAGGCTTTGCACACGAGACATTGAATCATATCTGCTAGTTCACATTGCAGGCAGATTTTACAAAACCATTTTTCTATGTCTACATCATGAATTTTACTTGATGATGGCTCAGGATCTTTTGTGGACAGTTTTTGTTTCTTACTGGTGAAAGGTTTAGGCCCTTTAGTGGACAGTTTTTGCTTCTTAGGTTTTTCGGTCTTTGCTTTTGCGAGTTCTGAAGCAGATTTGTAAGGCGATGAAGTCAATTCCGTGCTGCGTTGGGCTTGTCGACTTCTCAGGCGTAATTCTTGTGCTACTTCTTTAGCTCCCGGGGATATCTGGTTTATATGAAAGTCAAACTTTGTACCTACTTGGTAATACCAAAGATTCGTAATGATCTGTATCGATGGCACAGGAGATAGTATTTCGGCACCTAATGCTGTAATTTGCACTTCATCCTGCTCTTCAACAGACCTCGATTTTTCCACTTCTGTGTCCCGTTCAACTGGTATTAGCACTTCATTCTGCTCTCCTATAGACTCTGATACTTCCACTGATGCGCCTACATCATTCCATTTCTCTGAAATCGAATCTTCATTTTGCTCGTCAATATCTGCTTCTGACTCTTGCGCATCGAGATTTATTGCACCACTGCCATCCCGTTCTAATTCTGAATTCAAAAATAACGGATCCATATCATCTGGCCTTTGTAGCGCAGGTGAAGAACAATTTTCGTTATTTTCCGCTACATCAGCTACTATGAATTCGTATTCAGCAAACACATCTTTATTGAGTGGATAGATACCTGTCTTTGAAAAACCGTTGGCGGCGGTGCCCACACAAGCAGCACGAGAATATGCTTTGCCAAAAAGCATGGATACCTGGAACGTCGTCACACTTCTACCAGGGTTTTGACGTAGCCATTTTTCGGTTTCATCAGTATAGTAAAGGCTTAAAGATTTGAAAAAAGACATATCGAGTGGCTGCAACTTATGAGTAGTATGAGCCGGGAATGAATACATAACCACACCGTGTCTTCTTGCAAAAGCTATAGCATCCAGGTTCTTTGTGTGAGATGCGTGCCCATCCAATAAAAGCAAAACCTTTTTTTTTGTGTTCGCTTTCACACACTCAACAAAATGTTGTAGCCACAAGAAAAATATTTCTTTGTTAGTGCAGCCACTGTCTGGATTGAAGGCAAATATTGTTCCAGGTGGTGCACCATCTCTTAGCT
This sequence comes from Sesia apiformis, assembly GCA_914767545.1. Classification (NCBI taxonomy): domain Eukaryota; kingdom Metazoa; phylum Arthropoda; class Insecta; order Lepidoptera; family Sesiidae; genus Sesia; species Sesia apiformis. Next base: position 8,022,786 of record OU611973.1, read on the forward strand.
CGTCTTTTGCCCGCTTACGCTTAAAAATTATAAGCGGTGGCACAAAGTAGCCAGCAGCACCAGCGCAACACACTGCGGTGGTTGTTACACCCCGTTCACCACTAGTAATTTCACCACTAGTAATTGCGCCGACTTGGCGCTTGCCTTTCAGAGCTAGAATTTTTCGAGGTTTTCTTTAAACGGTTGACAAGCCCGTCTCGTCCATATTAAAAATGCATTGAGCATCATTTATATCATGCTTGACCATAAGTGCGTCCAGTTTATCAAAAAAGCCTTTAACAGTGGGTTTATTAAATCCAGTAGCCCTATTCATAGACGTAGCTCTTGGCTGACCCAAACTCAATTTAGGATGCCGCTGCATAAAAGAATAATACCACTTTTTTCCTGCAGGTTGCTTTTGTTTATTGAATCTATGTTTCAATTTATTTTTCTCAGCCAAATCAAATGCCAGTCGCCTCATGTCTATAGGAACAACACCGTAGAAACTGCTTTCCATCTCAAGAATGTGTGTACATAGTTCATTTTCTAATTCTGGAGGGAGATCACCTTCAGAACCCACGATTTGGACTCCATCTAGTCTTCGTTTCAGTGTTGCCTTTGGGACTCCGTACATTCGACTCGCCACATTAAAGACTTTTTTTCGAACTGAATCAATTGCCAGGTTCATGCTAGTTTGATTCCAGGTGTAATATTTCTTTTTCTCCGACATTCTACAACAATAAAAAAAATTATGACAAGAAATTATGTTAAGTAAGTGTGATCCAAATTACAAAAGACGCATGTATTCGCATTTTTTTTATAACAACAACAACATAAAAACACGTAAAATTGAAAATATTTTACTCTGAAAATTACTTAAAAATAGTTGCCATGATTGAACCGATCCAATGATAGGGATACCAATATGGTCCATTGATAGCAACTCGACACTCAGTCAAATACATTGCTTTAAAAAAAAGGATAACTAATTGTCTATAATATCGCACACAGATTTAATCGCAAATAAACCTCCTAATATTTTTTTCACACACACAAGCATAAATGAAAACAATAATACTTACATTCGCTTTTCTAACCTTCAATTTTTATATTTTGCACGTCGTGGACACACTCGTGGACATCACTGCTTGCCGCGTGGCGCGGCGACACTGAGGTAACAGTGGGGTTTGCGGGGGGCAGCGACGCTACTGTGCGATGTAACAAAACATTGCTAGGGAGCACAGTTTTGGAAATATTTAGGTGGTCCAATGAAAGCACCGGTCCATTGATCGCAACCTTCCCCTATTCCTGCAGTGGTACTCAAATTATGCGCTCCTGAGTTGTCTCTGGTACTCCTACTCCTACTCTACGAGACGCTTCCTGAAAGCAACGCCTGTCGCTTTATAAAGCTCAAGTTAGACCCTAAATGAAGTACCTACTGTTCACACTTCTGGGCCAGTGCACCGAAATACCAGCTGGACCCTGTTGACTCCGTCCAACGACGTGCTTTTCGAATTTTCGACGATCCTACTCTCACGGGTATTCTAGAAGCGCTCAGCATCCGAAAGGATGTTACATCTCTCTGCGTTTTTACTGCTTATATACCTAATAAATGTTCTGAAGAACTATTCAATTTGATGCCAACTTCGGGATTTTACCATCGCACCGCTCGTCATCGTGCGGTCCATCCGCACTTCCTTGACATAGAGTCACTGCGTACAGTGCGGTCAAAAAGACTCTTTATAGGTACCAAGGAACTTCGTTCCAAAAAAACATATTCTTTATAGTTTTTCTTTTAAATAGATTTGAGAGAATGTTTCTACTTAAACATAATTTTTAAACAACGGAATTTTTACGTTTTACCATCATGTGGCCCGCCCGCTCGTCTGCCATACATTCTATAAATAATCAGATATGTTCTACATTAATCTACACACATATTCTACACTACAAATATCAGATTATTAATCTCTATATATTAAATATTAAGTTATTAACAATCCCAGTAGGTGACCACTAAGTCCTGTTTCTTTCATAACAACATAAGGCTAATTAGAATTGTGAAATACTTAGGTAATTAAATGATAATAAAGCAGAGACAAACTGATGGCAAATCGATGGTGGAAAATTTACAGGTGGGTTAGGTATAAATTCTCTTGTGATGATAAAAAAATGACATGACTCCCGCCAAGTAATAAATAAATTTTAAATTACATTCATATTAGGTACCTGCCTAATTTAAAATAATTTACTACAGTTATTTGAAAATAGATTGTAATCTGCTTTTTAAATACAAGCTATTAGAAATATATACCTACTCGTAGTTATATGTAAGTAGCTCCTCAGAAATCAACTATCTAATATTCTATGAAATGTAGTGAAACTGTAATTTTACAAAGATAACGATTTCTATTCTTTTTTTTTCTTTATCACACAGTCCAGCATACAGTCGGCAGTCGAGCATACAGTCCACCTGATGGTAAGTGGATACTGTCGCCCATAGACATTCTTGATACATGCCAACATTAGTCCAAAATGACAAACTTTGGCACGTCCCCGAATGCGCTGCCTACCTTTGGAGATATAGGAATGGATTGGAAGAAAAGGTTGAGAAAAATGAGGGAAATAAGATAAAGTGGGAAATGCAGTACCTACATTTCAAGGTAGTCTTCTGTGAGAGAGGGGTACTTAACGTGGCCCGTCGAGCGCGCCCAGCGGCGGTTGGATTGTAGCGTGCACTCGCCTCAAAGATTGTCTGAATTAAGTATTGTCTGATTAAATGAATTGTCTGCTTGTCTCTACTGTCTGAATTCTTATAATATTTAGCATATCTCACTAAAATGTTGATTGAGTAATTTAGGCTTCTCCCAATTCACCCATTTTAACTATATTCTTTCCTTAAGGAAAATTCAAAGCCGCGCCCCAACAGAAATACGTAGCTAAACAAAAATGTTGCCACAATTAAAATGTTGAACACAAATCCCTCCTTCCGTGATCTGTCCATTTAATTAAACAGAGTGTCGCCGCGGGCTCCGCGCTTCATTTTCATAATGGCGACCAAGTTTACAGCGACAGGATTTAGATCTATTATTGTATTCTATGTTTTTATCTATAAATAAGTACCTACATTTTCAAATCAGTGAAAGAGGTTCGTCCACGTGCAAAAATGGGTACGAAATTGACTTTGGCCAGGTTCATTTAAATGAGTTTATTTACTTACACCAAGATCTTCTTAACAAATTGGATCGTTTGCTTAATAATTGTATTCGCTTCATTTTCGGCTTACCCAAGTACGACCACATCTCCTTTTATCGTTCTAAGCTTAAATGGCTTCCTGTCATAAAACGTAAGGCATTAAGAATTATCTATATCTTCCATTTTATACGATCCAAATTGCCCAGATTATTTGAAATCTAAATTTTACTTTCTGGGTGATGCTCATGTCTTCGCTCTCCCGACAATTCTGTTCTCCAAGTCTCTTCTTACCATACCGGATTACTATCAGACTCTTTCGCCGCGCAGCCAGTCAAACTATGGAACACGATCCCCACTGACATTTAAAAGGTTTCCAACAAGAATACTTTTAAACGGATGCTCTGGGAACATTACCTTTCGTCATTACAGACTTATCGCTTATCTTACACGTGTGTGTGTATGTGTGCGTGTCGGTGAGTGTATGTGTATATGTTAACATATTGTATGACATTGATATTGCATGTGTTCATCATGTATATTTATTTATAAGTAAATTATTTATTCTGTTTACCATTTAAGATATGCATATACCTATATGTATACCTCACATCGCACTTCCCAATGTATTTTTCTGATCAACCCAAAGGTTAGTTGTTAGAGAACACCCTATGGCATTAATGAGCAATAAGGTTTTTCAAATAATAATAAAAACAAATACTTTCTTGCACATAAATATCGTACAAGAGGCGAACTAAATGCCTTATGATATTCTCCACTAATCATTATTTTATTTCACCACATAGATACTTACCTACCTACGGTAAAAAAGGACGATCGTGTTCTCCCGTTTTCGTCAAGTTTTCTGATGTAACAGCGGATGAAAATTGACCACAATAATACACTAGAGATCAATCGCGAAATGTTTAAAATGGGTCTAACTGTACTAAAGAGCATTTGACCTATTCAGAAAGTGATCTAGTCAGAATGTAACGTTCGCAGAAAGTGGCCTTCTAGGAAAGTTAAGGAAATTCGCCACCTTGTTGAAAGTCCGTACCTACCTACATTGATGGTATATTCGATGATAAGTATATTCGTTTAATTACTTGTATTTATTAATATTTTTGTTTATATACACCACAGGTAATATCTCCTGTGTGTATATTGTTTATATCTCCCTTATAGGTACCTACAACTAGCAGAAAAAAATTAGCAACAATTTTTGCTTTTTTCTCAAATGATATCAAAATGCACTTGTGCCTTTTTTCTAACTACCTTGAGACAACTTATAGAACTATTTATATCTAATTGTCTTCGTATTGCCTCTAAATATTTGTATTAATTAGTCCGAATGTAAGAGCTTCATAAGCACCTGCTACCTATTTCACTCTTGTCTAAGCAATGCCTAGATACATGATCTGGATGTTTGGAGCTATGCCTTTTTAACTTAACCTTCCATTCCGGTACATTCTCTTTAGGTACCGGTGTCTTAAAAAAAAAGGTTAAACTGAACTCGGAGATAATGTCGTTAGAATTGCATTGAAATAACAATTTTACATTCTGGATACAATGCACCTACCTAAGTATATTCCATTCAAATCCAATTTGACCAAAATGTTAAATAACATGATGGCCCAATGTTACTCACATACCTATCCATAATTTGAATCATTGAAATTGCAAGTTTACCTTAGATTTAAAGCAAAATTTAGAGATCTGGTTGTTTGAAAATTTGAGGTTGTTGGAAAACACAACCAAAATTTGGTTGTGTTTTCGGCAAATTGAATTGGAACGAATTATACTTAATTAAGTAGGTACACTTTATTATAATCCAAAAGGATACAATAGTTTTAATAAATAGGTACTTATATATCTGTATAGTTATACAGATATATAAGTATATAAGTAAATAGGTAGGGTAAAGCCACCAAAGAGTACGCACTTTTTAAACATTTATTTTTAGAAAAATCAACTTTGACATTACACTTTGTCCTTCTTACTTTAATTAAACTTTGGTCCCTTAGGAACATTTATGAAAAAATAAAACATAAGTAACAATCTCAGGTAATACAAAAATGTCTTAAACTTAGAACTTGTCCCATGCGCACTCTTTGGGTGCTATGTAACAAAGAGTACGCGGTGAAAACCTTCCATAGAAGCTAAGAGTGCGCGTGAGACAGAAGTGTGATCTTCAGCCCCGACAACTGTCACAGGTGAAGGCCCCAAGCCCGATATAGTCTGTGCACTCATCATGCCACCAGGCTTCACACTTATTACACTGGATCCAGTCTTCGTGGGGTGGTTCAACGTATTGTTCAAGGCAAAGAGGGCATCTAATTATTTCTCTTCCAGTACTTGTATTCAAACACCGTGGAGTATTTTTAGCCGTTTTATTTTTCTTATTTGTTGCTTTCTTACTTTTATTCCTTTCTTCTTTCTTCTTTTCTTCTTCTTTGAGTTGGTTTTTATACGGTGAGCTTGTTAAAATCTCAGATTTCTTGCGTTTCAGATTTCTCTTTGTTTGATGGGTTGCCTTTGGTAAAGGTCGAATGTCGGAAGGTTTAATAAATCCCGATGTGGATGGTGTAGGCTCAACGGTAGACACAGTTTGAAAAACATCAACTAATGCAGGGAGGTCTGGAGTCTTTTGAGTGTGACGTAGTTCTTCAGTGCCTATAAAAGTCGATGTTTCTATCAACGATGGTGACGCCTGTGCTTCAGAAGCTTGTATACTATTTGTTTCAGTCTGCGTTGTTTCAATAGCTTGAAGATCAGATGTTTCAGAAATTTGAACAACAGAACTTGTTGTCTCAGGCTCAGAGATACGATCAATAGGAGGAACTTGATTTTCAATTGTATCTGCTGGTAAATACGGACGATCAGTTACGTCTGCTGGGGCGAAATCTTCATCTGTAAACAGTTGGTCATTAAATGGCCAGATACCGCAGGTTTCAAAGGACTTTCTTGCTCGTTCTACTGAAGCAACCTTTGAGTATGCTGTGCCAAATAACCGGGCAACTTGAAACTGTGTAATAACACGCCCAGGATTTGAAACTTGCCAGTTATCGCAGGCAACAGCATATGCTTTTTTTAGGGGCCCTAAGAAGCCTGTATCCAGTGATTGCATACGATGACTCGTGTGTGGCGCTAAACTCAAAAGAACTACTCCATTTTCACACGCTAGTTCTATTGCAGCTAAACTCAAATGTGATGAATGGTTATCCAGAACCAATAGAACAGGCGTGTCTTTGGATGATCTAACCATCGTGATGAAATGCTTGAGCCACAGTAGAAACAAATCGGAATTCATGTACCCAGAATCCGATACAAGTAGCAACGAGTCTTCTGGAGCTCCGTCAATCAACTCTTGTTTTTGTCGCTTCCTAGGAAAAATTAATGCTGGTGGTACAAATGATCCAGTAGCGCTCATGCAGCAGACAGCTGTCACTGTTTGCCCTCTTTCCGCAGACACTATTTTGCCGACTATCTTCTTCCCTTTCTTTGCATAAACTTTGGGTAGTTTATTTGGGACCGTTTGTAGCCCAGTTTCGTCCATATTATAAATTTGTCTGCCAACAAATTTGTATTTAATCATGACCTCTTTGAGATTCATATAAAACCTTTGTACTTGGACACGGTTAAAGCCAGCAGCACGTGCCAAACTGGTTTTTTCTGGCTGGCGTAGACTGAGCTGATGTTTTCTCGCAAAATTTTCCACCCATTGTTTACTGGCTTGTTTCTTTTCTCGATTAAATCTATGATCAAGATTATTCTTCTCTGCAAGATCGTATGCAATTCTTCCAAATTCTTTCTTTGTTAGTCCATCGAAACATGCATCTAATTTCCTGCAATGGTCTGCCAAGTAATTTTCTAAATCGGTGTTAAACACGCTCTTAAATCTGCCGAGGGACGCAGGAACGGTGTCTGCTTTTAATCTTTTTCTTAATGCTGCTTCCGAAATATTTAATGATTCCGCAATAGATCTCTTGCTTTGACCCCTTGCTATTTTTTCTTTCACTTCTTTTAGAATTTGCTCAGTGAAGACTAACTTCCTGTCGGATTTTCTTTTATATTTACCCATGATATCAATCCTGTAAAATAATCAAGAAAAATAAACTCATAAAAACTATTACAACCTGTTAATTTTTACTTCATACAAGCTAAGAGTACGCGTGCGCACTCTTTGGGTGCGTACTGTTACCTAATGTGTGTGTTGGGCTAAGACCATAAAATTCTTTAAAAATAATTAAAATGGCGTCATAACCTCTCAATAAAAATGAAATTTAGAACATAAATTACAAGTTTAATAACATTCGTTGGTTGCGTATTAATCACAAACCTTACAAAGCGTGTTTTAAATTGTTGAAAAATTAGATCAAATACATTTAAAATCTATTATTACATATAAAATTATAAATAAATACCTTAACGAAGAAAGTTGTCGTCCAACAGCTTGACAAGTCAAACTTCACTGATTGGTTAAACAGTGTTGCCAATATAACAAACAAAAGTTCAAATTTGAGGCACCGCGTACTCTTTGGTAGCGCGTACTCTTTGGTGGCTCTACCCTATATAAGGATGTCTTATCGTTAAAGGAAGTGAGTTCAGGAAAAGAATGGCTTGTGTAATGGATAGATGTTTGGAATTATAAAGGAAATTACCTACAAATATAGGTAATAATTTGCAGGGGGAGAGTGCATGCTGCATTCCCACAGCCGCTGAATGCACTCGACTGGCCACGTAACCCCTCTCTCACAGAAGACTACCTTGAAATTTACTGCATTTCCTACTCTATCGAATTTTCCCCAATGTACGTACGTAGGTAGCGAGTGGGTGAGATATGCCAGAGTCCATTCCCATCCCATCCTATCGCTCCCCATTTTCCCAACCCTTTCTCCTAATTAATTCCATAATCTGTAAAGGTAGGCAGCGCATCCGGGGGCGTGCCAACGTTTGTCATTCTGGACTGAAGTTGTCACGTATCGCAGATGTCCATGAGCTACAGTATCCACTTACCATCAGGTGTAGGTACTGTATGCTCGTCTGCTGCCTTTTTTCTATAAAAAAAAAACGTTTTGTAAATCTACTTCACAAATATGTAGGTACATTTTATTTGTATGCTTCATGTTTGCTATTTACTCAATTAATTTACATTGGTAGATATAATAAAACCGTAGAACCAGTGTGTCTGTACATTGAATATACCTACATATTTACCAAAAACTGATTAGGGGCGATGAAGGAAGAGTATCAGAATACAAAAAGACGATTTTGATATTTTTTGTCTGTCTGTCTGTTTGTCTATTCGAACACGCTAATCTCTAAAGCTACTGAACGGATTTTCACGGGATTTCCACAGGTTTAGCTTGGCGCTTCTAGTAGGCTTTGTTTCGTCGAAATCGGCTGACGGGACGAAAAGATATCCCAATTTAGAGTTTAAAAACTAAAATTCCACGCGTGCGAAGTCGCGAGCGCAGCTATTGTGCATATAAAAGAATGTAATGTTTTAATTTGCTAATCGAAGTAGATATATCTACCAGTAGGTAGGTGGATATCTACGTGTGACACTGGTGTTACATCTTTAACAATAAATAAGAGTTTGAGTAAAATTTGGAGGCGTGAAGAGGAATTTAAGAGGTAGATTTTTGGAATAACAGCGTGCGATGGAATATTTACAGAGAAATTATATGGTTTTTATCTGTAAGCCGTAACGCCATGCTCAAAATATACGGATAACTCTCGCGAAATAAATAAATAACAGTTGATCGCGGCGGGATATATCCACGATATTGCAAAACAAACGGCATGTTACCATATGAATAATATTAAATTCCACCCCTTGAGATATGGAAGCCGACTGGTTATCGATATCGATAACGTTGTGTAACGAATGGAATAATAGATTTTTATTTATTTTAGACATTTAAATACATTAATATGTAAATATTTATTGCAATCAACTGTGTAGGTACAACGTGAGATTACATAGGTATATAAAATTAGTTTAAGTACCTACTTGTAATCATACTGAACGTGCAAAGTCCATAAGATTAATGGCTATTTCATTATTAGGTATCATTATAAACGGAGACTATTTTGATCCCAATAACCACTCAGAATCAATGGACATAATTAATTATTATCTACTAATTCAGTGTATACAAAATTAAAATAAAAACATTACACCTTTTTAGGTCATTATCTATCTCATTTAAATAAAACAAAAGATAAAAATGCTTAAAAAGATAAAAAGAAAGATATTGGCAGAATCCCATTGAACTTATTAATTATTTAAAAACATAGGTAGTATCTAAATGCTTTGTTCACGCACGTAATACTTAGGCTCCACTGTGTATTTATGTACCTACCTATGTATGTGTAAACACTGCTGCAGGCAAGACTAATACAATTCATAGGTAGTATTGCATTTACCTCGAAAATATATTCAAAGTTTAATATAGGTATACCTACATGACGAATAGAACGAATGGGCCCTTGACGGCAAGTAGGTACCTACCCTAAATATTGAAGATAGCAAATTTCACTCTAAGGAAAGATTATTTTATTTTTAAAGATGAGAGCAACTGCATTCATGGATTTTTTAAAAGTCGCTCGTCTGGAGCGAGAGTCAAACCGACACAAATTTTAATGCGAAATAAAATACGCTGTATTTTTATAGCACCAATGATATGGATCAAAACTCTCTAATAAACATGATGTATTAATTTTAAACGATACCATGAAATCAAACATTATTTTGTCAAATTAAATACAAATGTCTATTAAACACGATCTCATTTTGAACAACTTATTGGGTAGTTACCTAAGTAGATATATAATACTAATTATTTACCTATACCTATCTATGTAGGTATTTTTGAATGATAATCTGAAGAACTAATTAGGTAAACTAATAGGGTAAATCCGGGAGAGATGCCCATAAGGGATAGATGCCTACTGAATTACAAAAAAGAAATAAAAGAATTGCGTGAACCGGAAGGCATCCTAATTGCGTCAGTTGAAAGTCACATGTTATAGCGCAAGTTTCTACAAGGGATTAGATTATTTCAAATATATTATTTTGGTGTTTATTCGTAAAATACGTAAGTACAGTTATATAAAATGTCAGAAAACTATTTCAGAGACATTTTGTTCTAGTTTTTTTTCTTCAATTTCATGCAAATGATAATAACATTGTGTTTTATAACCTACAATATGGTTTCGTTTTGTTGACACGAGGCCATTTTTTATTGTCTTGCGTTTTGTTCTGTGTTTAGGAACATTAGGCATCTCTTCCTGACAATCGGGAGAGACGCCCAATGATTTTTCAGGGTGAGATGCCCAATAAATAATTGTTGCTTTTATTATATTCAGATGCCGAATAAGTACACAAGGAAGCCATCGGGCTCTAATAGAGCTACATGGAGTGAAGCTGACTTACAAAAGCAATCACCCTTGTAAAAAACAGAACATTAAATTTTAACCAAGCCAGTAAAGAATTCAATATTCCGTACAGGACCCTTCGCCGACGGTTTTCCTCGGGCAATACTAAAAAAGGACGTCTTGGAACCGATTCTCTGTTTGGAGACAATGAAAAAAAGATTGTCAAACATATTGAGAAACTGCAAAGTCGTGGATTTGCACCAACCATTAATGATTTACGCGTAATGGCCTTTAATTTAGCTGAGAGTATGAATCTTAAACATAATTTTAATAAGGACTCTGGTAAAGCAGGTTACGATTGGGTTAAATCTTTTATGAGAAGAAATCCGGAAATATCTTTAAGAAAATCAGAAGGAGTATCTCTACAAAGAGCTAAAGGAATGACCATTGGTGACACTATTTCAGGACAACGACTTCATTAATAATCCAAACAAAGTTTTTAATATGGATGAAACGGGTCTCCATTTAAATAATAAACTCTCACACATTGTCGCAATGCGGGTTACTAAGACAGTTCCACAGTTAACTTTTGCTGAAAAAGGAGAAAATATTTCTTTGATTTGCTGTTGCAGCGCAGAAGGCAATTTTATTCCACCTGTAGCAATTTTTAAAGGAAAAAACAGTAAGCCCGAGTTTGCTGATGGAATGCCTCCGGGTAGTGAAGTTTACGTGAATGAGAAATCAAGTTATGTCAACACTGATCTTTTCTACAAATGGTTGAAAGAACATTTTTTTCCTAGAAAACCTCCCGGGGCAGTGATTCTGTTATTGGATGGACACACTTCACACTGCACTTCCATAGAGATGTTGGAATTTTGCGAGACTAATGAGATCATTCTACTCTGTTTTCCTAGTCACACTACTCATTATTTACAACCCTTAGACAGGGCATTTTTTAAGTCCTTCAAATCTTATTTTAATAATGAAACCAACGTATGGATTCGAAATAACCACAGCAGAAAATTAGGACGACTGCAGTTTGGAGATTTGTTAGGCAAAGCGTGGGGAAAATCAGCAAACCAAAATAATGGTGCATCAGGATTTCGTGCTTCTGGAATATTTCCACCCAACAGAAACGCAATTCCTGAGTACGCGTTTATATCCGACATTTCTCCTGAAGGCCAAGCAGATGATCCCTCAAATAATAATACCTCTGTCAGAAACATAGTTCCCTCAACTAGCGAGGTGAATAAGGAAAATTTGGCGCCTGTAGCCAACCCATCTACTCCTTTACAATCCCACAACCTATCGGAAATCCAATCTGGTAAAGAAGAAACGCCGTCAAAGATCTTGAATAAAGTTCATCCTGTTCCTTCGTATGGTCTTCAGGTTGTATCAAAGAGAAAACAGCATGCTGAGGTTTTGACGTCTCCGGAAAACTTAGAAAAAATCAGGAACAAGACTAATATAAAACAGTTTAAAACACGAAGTAAAAAAGAACCAACAACAACAGAATCAAAGATGAAAGAACCAATGAAAAGATCATTATCGAATAGAAATTATAGAAAGAGAATTAAAATAGAACAAACTACAAGTAACCGAAAACAGGAATCGAACGATTCCTGCGATGAAGAGTCTCATATTTCGCTTCACGATAGTTCTTCGGACGTAGACATAGAACACGAAATTCTCGGGGACATATGCAATGTTTGTGGAGAATATTATCATGCCACTAAAAAAAAATGCGACTGGATACAGTGCATTCAGTGTCAACAATGGTTCCATGAGGATTGTAGTGACGATCCAGCGAAATGCTTGATGTGTGACGACTGATTTTGTTTTAAGTACGCATGGGCATCTATCCCTGGTATCTATAGGCAACTCACCCATAGGCCTGGGAGAGATGCCCATTCTCTATATTTTTTTCTAGCTGTGTTATATCCTAAAATATGCGTTTAATATTGATTAATTTTATGTAAGACAGATTAATAAAGTCTAATTTAAGTAAAATGGCGTTTTTTTCTTCTGTGTCATAAATGTGTAATTAAATATGATGTTTTTTTAAAACTATAGGCATCTCTCCCTGACTTACCCTAAGTACTTCAATACTAATCCAATACTTCAAATTATCCAATAACAAACAAACTGTCCTAGTTGGATTTTTATTTGAGTTAGAACTGAATAAAGTGTGATCTCCGTACAAATTTCACTCTGTTTGACAGTTCTACATAACCGAGACTCGAATAAAAAATCAAACTTTATACACATAAAAAACCACACCAGAAAATAATGTTAAATATCGATAATAAGCTAAAGAATCCCTAACGTTTTCACTCATCTCTCGTTCAGAGATTTGGCGCCAATTTTCTCTGCGGGGTTGCCTGTAATGAATATTTGGTACTCGTAGTTGCGACCAGAAATACACTAGGACAGCTATACTCTAAGTGTGTTCCGCGGAACCCTAGGGTTCCGTGATACCTCTGTCGGGGTTCCGCAAGAATTTAGAAATAAAAAAATCAAAACACCTCTCTCTGGTCGCTCCGCGGCTGTGCGGACTCCGCGGCCGCGCGGAGACAAAACGCTATGAATGTTATTTATTTATTTATTTGTATTTGTATAAGCTTGTGTTACATTAGCTGGTACAATATCTCATAAGTTTGGTCTCAACAATTTTATACTTGTACAACGCGTTCGCTCTAAGTTTGCCGGTCTGTGGAATGCGCGTACCCTCCCCCACGTGACAACAAAACTTATAATGTGTCATAGTTTTACCCAAATATCTAACGTACACAATTTTTATTGTTACAATTAAATAAAAAATTTCGAACGTCATACACTCATACCTATCGCCAGCGGCAAACTTAAAACGAGCGGGTAGTATACTTGTAAGCGCTCAGTCTCTTTGATAAAAGCCGCCTCTGAATTAGACGCTATAGTTGTCAACTAGCGACTTTCGTCTCTAACTTCAAAGGATAAAGTCGATATTGTTTACAACGCTATTTTTAAATTTCTGTTTTTATTTTTGCTTTTTGTTTATCAAAGGTGCCGACTCGAGTATTTTCGAGAATATTTGAGATCGAGTCTAGGACTAAGTATAAAAGCGGCGATCGCGCGTTGGCGTCGTCAGTTGATGATTAGCGTTCGGAGCGATAAGTTACTACCTACTTACAAGCTCGCTAGCGAGAAACTAGTGTTCATTGTTTTACTGCCTGCTGTATTCTGTTGTCTCAGTTTTATACATTTCTTCCCTGTAGGTTCTAAATTTAGTCTCTTATACGCAGTAACGATTGTGCATTATTTAAACCCCACTATCCTGACTTGTAACATTATAAATAAAGAAGAATGGAACGTTGGCTTAAAGGTGTTAAACGTGTTCCAACAACATCTTCTAATGACGCTGAATGTTCAAAAGCAATGCGCGCGGAGAATTTAGCAATCACCGATCCAGAAGATGATGCCACGAGTGCCACGACGTCAAGCTCGACGGTTTCAAAGACGAAAAAAAGGAAGTATGATGAATCTTATATCAGTTTCGGATTTGTTGATTCCAACGGCTCACCTCTCTGCATGCTCTGTAGTAAACTGCTTCCTAATAGTTCCATGGCACCTGCCAAATTGCGTCGACATTTAGAAACCGTACACCCCGAGACTAAAGACAAGAATAAAGAATTTTTTGTTCGCAAAAAAGATCAGTTATTAGAAAGTCAAAAAAATATGATGCATGTAACACAAACTACCAACGAAAAGGCCACGGAGGCATCATACTTAGTTAGCTATCGCATTGCACAAGCAGGTGAAGCGCACACTATCGCTGAGAAATTAATAAAACCATGTGTATTAGACATAACAAAATGTATGCTTGATGAAAAATCTGCAAAGCATCTTTCTACTGTTCCGCTATCAAACGATACTGTTTCACGACGAATCCATGATCTGGCAAGCTACGTCAAACAAGAACTAGTTACACGTCTACAAAATACACGATTCGCTTTGCAAATGGACGAGTCGACTGATGTCGCTGGTTTGGCTATCCTGCTGGTTATTGTGAGATATCCATATAAAAGTTCTTTTGAAGAAGACATGCTTATGTGTTCATCGCTGCTTACAAACACTACCGGGGAAGAAATTTTTAATAAAATAAATATATTTTTTGAAGAACATAATCTCAGTTGGAACAATTGCATTGACATTTGTACAGATGGGGCCAAGGCGATGACAGGTAAAACAGCAGGAGCAGTGTCACGAATGAAAAATAAAGCGCCTAATTGTAGTTCCAGTCATTGTATTCTGCATAGACAAGCACTTGCGATGAAGCAAATGCCGTCTAATCTAAAATTAGTTATGGATGAAGCGGTAAAAATAATTAATTTTATCAAATCACGACCACTACAATCCCGATTGTTCTCATTATTGTGTGAAGATTATGGCAGCAAACATAAAACACTGCTGCTCCATACAGAAGTGCGATGGCTGTCTCGGGGAAAAACTTTAACAAGGCTATTTGAACTTAGAGCCGAGTTACAAATGTTTCTTTCAGCAGATACTTCTTTTAATTTGAAGGACCGTTTGTATGATAAAACTTGGTTGTTCCGATTGTCTTTTATGGCGGATATCTTTCAAAAACTTAACGAATTAAATTTATCGTTGCAAGGTAAACAGACAACAGTGTTTCAGGCCTATAATAAAATAACTGCTTTTAAAAGAAAATTAGATTTTTGGATCATTTGCATTGGTAAGAAAGAAATAGAAAGTTTTACGTTACTCAGTGAGTTTGTTAGCGAAAACGACTCAGAAATGTTTGAAGATAATGTGTTTGAAGAATTGGTCCAATATCTCAGTTCGATGCGCGCATCTTTTGAAAAGTATTTTCCCGAAGAACACAATACAAAAATTAAAGTGAACTCCTGGATTCATAATCCTTTTTTACCCAACTTGGAAAAGCCTGAAAACATGTCAAATGAGATATATGAATCTCTTTTAGAAATGTCATCAGACACAAGTATGGAGTCATTGTTCAAAACGACGCCTCTTAATGATTTTTGGTGCAGAATCCAAGATGAATATGCAATGCTTGGCCAAATGGCTCTGGATATTCTTCTCCCGTTCCCAACTACATATTTGTGCGAAACAGGATTCTCTACCTACGCAGCCACGAAAACAAAATATCGCAATAGACTGGACGCCGAAGCTGATATGAGACTCCAACTTTCTTCCATCAAACCTGATATCAAGCAATTGATGAAAAATAAAAAACAGTTTCATACCTCCCACTAGTTAGATTTTTTCTTTTTTAATGTTTTCTATTATTGTCCTTACCAAGTGGTGAAGTAAATAATAATTAGTAACTGATACATTGTACTTTTATTATGCTGATTAATATAGAATACACTTATAAAAATAATTGTTTTATTGTAGGGTTCCATCAAGTATTTTGCTTCCCAAAAGGGTTCCGTCATTTAAAAAGTTTGAGAACCACTGCACTAGGACATGTGGTGAGATTGCGTTTGAAAACCGTGGAGTACCCACTTTTAGTTGAATTTCACGCTTCCTTGGTAGGGGTATAACGAATGTGAATTTGAAAAGCATAATTTTGAACCTTATGCTATTGTAATAAATTAAATTTGAACGCACAAATAATATGTTGATCAAAATTAAATTCGATAGCTTGCCAGCATGTCTTTTTTATTTCGGCCTTTTGGTGTTACTAGCATCGTGCGTCGTGTAGGTAGGTTACCTATTGATATTTTCTAATGCACACTGCCAGTGAGAAACTCAAAAATAGCAACGGTGGCCTTGATATTTCAGTAGAATGATACCTTCCCGAACATGGTGACTCCTGTATTAGTCAGCCGACATATAGGTAATATGACCTTCTATTAATAATAATAATAAATAGGTAATAACATAATAACGCCCACACAGAGATACCCTTTATCGTGGGTTCGGAGACACATATAAAAACGAACACAGCACGTGCAATACCCAGGCTACAGGTCGCCGTTAGCTGTCACCGTAGAGGTGTTTCTAAACTACGGCCCACAAGCACCAGCAATCCGGCAAATAATAATAATAATCAGAGGTTTTATTCATTAAATAATACAATTACTGTCATAAATACCCTAGTACTTAAAGCACTCTAGTAAGTACATTAAATAGCATAAATAGCTACATAAATTAATTACATAATTTTAATAGCTACATAAATAATGAGATTTATGTAGGTGTGATTTTTCACCAGATAACTTGGATCTGCAGAATTTCTTTGTGTAGGTACTTATTTAATTTTGGAGAATGTTCCTTCACACATATAGGTACCTAAGTAGTTCCTATAGCGGAAAAAGAGCCACGAGAAAATTTATACAACTGATCAAACTGTGTGTGTTTGATTGAGTGAGTTTTGATATTTTACTTTAAAAATATCGCTGCAATGCAAAACAATCATTTCCAATTGAAGTTCTGTAGAGGCCCTCGAGACTGTGAAACAATCAGTGTGGCCCTCAAGCCAAAATGTTTGGAGATCCCTGTCGGAGAGGAAATCAAGTCTTCAAAAGAAGATGCTTGGAAATATTACGCTACAAAAATGCATGTGGCTGTTGGCGATGTAAAGAACAAGATGACGCCCTTGCAGGCCTTGCGCGATTCCTATAGAAGAGAAAAATATTAAAATTCTTCATTGATTCATCAAATTCTGTTTCCATACTCTCTTGTGTATGGAATCGATGATTCACCTCTTTAATACACTAATACGTTGTCTTCTCTTCTGTCGTGTTTTTTTTTAAATTGACGTGTTTTAAATAATTGACTAACACTAAAGCCGCAGCCACTTAAGTATGAATAGGTACTCCTAAGTTTTGGTTAAAAATGTGCGTGACGGACGTAACGGCATAGCGGTTGGGCAAGTCCACTCTTTTAAATATGGTGTAGTTTCTCAGTTGTGGTAGCGGCTTCGTCATCCTTTAGTCACGGAAGAAGACACCGAGATGCTATTCTAAAGCCGACCGACACCGACGACCATTATATATATCAGCTTATAAAAATATTGTCTTTCAATTTTTCTTCAAAATTTATAGACACGCACTTTCCAGACAACCCAATACTCACCTATCTAAACAATGGGTGATGGACGGATAGAGTTGTAGCTTTAGATAAATTTACCGAAGAAATATCGAAAAATGTCGGTTGGTAACGGCGTTTACCGAAGCGACGCTATAAGCCAAATGTTCATAGACTATTCCTACCTATCTGCGAAAATAAGATGCCTATGCAACAGCATAAAATGGAGTAAGTAGGGTGCCTACCTAAATATAGAGTAGAAATGGACCACACTAACGTTAGGTACCTACATGACGTTAATGACACAGTCGTTGGGGGAGAGGTTTTGTATGACATACCGGGTAGTTTGACCGGCTTTGTCAGGCCGTGAAGTTACGACATTACACCGATTTCCATGCCATGCCATCAGCCTGCCTCTCCTCTGGTGGATATGTATCCCCACTACAAACGATCTTCGGCTCATCTCATACAACCATTGACGAACTTGTTCAAGTCGTAGGTTCACTTAGCTGGAATTCCCTACTCTGCAATTCCAGCGGCGTCCATTCGAGGACTCGTCAACCCCGTCTACACTTCAGAATGCTGATTCTATGAACTATGTCGGCGATTTTAGTTCTTAGACGAATCACTTCGTTTCGAATCCTATAAATATGACACTAATTTATGACGTAGATTATAGAGGATAGGTATATATATATAGTATATAGATATGTAATTTGTAACGATTTGTACACCATAGTACAATAGAATCATAGTGGAACTGATTCTGTAACATTGACAGATCGTTGTATATGTAGGTTTTATTACAAATAAATTATTATTATTATCTCGCAAAGATTTCACGAGCATAGCTCTCTCCGTAGGTCGCAAAGCGACTTGAAACTCATGGAACCACCGCCAGCGGCTACATACTAATTACCGATTACTGTATCTTCATTGGAACCTTTGCAGTTTGATTAACTGGCTGGCTTAGTTTAGCTTTGTTGTTAATAAAAATATAATACGTATTGTCTATGGTAGGTGTGCATCTACCAAGGGCATCGCCAGCCAACGCCGGGGTAGGGGGGGGGGGGGGGGGGGCAAGAAGCGCGAGAGGATGGGACACATATGAATTATAGGTACAAATACAATTTTTTTCGAATCTCTATAGGGGGGCAACTGCCCTCCCCTGGACCCCCCCCCCCCTGGCGACGCCCTTGGCACTTACTAGATAGGTGTATAGAAAGTTGACGCCAGTCAAGGCGCCTTCCGACTGTTTTTTAGAAGTGACATTACAAATCAACATGCGCTTTGTAAGTATTGTTGCGAATCGATAGTATCTCGCTCCCACGATGTGTGTTAGTGAGTGAGTGAATATGTTTCGGTAGGGTTATCAACCTCCGGCCCCGACGACTCGATTAGATACCTACTGCTGCTAATGCGTAAATTACCTATATTTACCTACTCAACAAGCTAGCACTGTACAGACATCATCCCTGCCGTAAGAGACTGATAAAACACACTGGCCTAACAATTTTACCAGGTGTCGGTAGGTACGTATCAGGTCACTTCCCGTAATTTAGAGATGGGTAACTCCGGATTCAATGAATGAAAAGTTCCGAAACGGCGAGCGGAGCCGAAACTCTTAATGATTCCGGCTAACTGTTATCGACTTCGAGAAACTTCTCGTTTATTACTTCTAAACAACTGTTTATTCCTTTAATTTTTGGATTGCTGAGTTACATGAACGAACATGATGCAAAGCGAATGAGTCGCTCTCAGGCTCTTATAAAATATAAGTAGGTGAATCAAAGGAGTCAGGGAATCGTTAAGAGGAGTCGGATCCGCGAGCGGAGTCGAATTAAGTGAGCCGAAACACTCCGAGGCGCAACCAACAAATGTCAAAATGTGAACTTCATTCGTACCGATACGTTGGAATAAACGTTTTCGTTGTAGGAACTGTAATATTGTCCCAAACTTGTTTTTTTTTCTTATTTCGGTTTTACTCCAGTTCACTCAGTTAGAGCGACGAATATGAACCTTAATTGTAGTAATTTTTGAAATCACCGAACTTTAGAAGTACCTACGTGTGGCAACCCTAGGTATTACCGTTATGTGATCGATTCCGAGCAATGTTGACTTGTAGATAACTGACGTGGCTTACTTGATGCTGATTTAAGATAAGACAAAGTTCATTCTCAACTCAGTGTTAGGTAATTATTTAGGTAGATAGGTACACATATTAATACTAGAAATTAGTGCAATGAGGCAAAAAGAGCGCCTGGTTGTATTGTCTTCTCATAACATAGGTACCATCAGCCTCTCCTAAAGCTCGCCACTGCACACGATCCTCGGCTCTTCTCACCAATCAACCACAGGCGAACTTCTTATAACATATTGTTCCTAAATTTAATCACAATGCAACATTTAGGTACCCATCTATATACAAAAAAGAGTTTTATCTATCAATCGTATTGCTAAAGTGTTTAGGTACCTACTGATTTAATAAAACGATTTTTCCATGTTTCATTGTTTGCGACGCATTCGGTGAAGTGCTAAGGTTTGTCATTCTGGACTGATGTGGGCATGTGTCGCGGATGTTCATGGCTGATTGCAACCAACAATGCAATGTGAGCAGCCCTCTCAGTACCTATCCACTGTTGGACATGAGCCTCCCCTCCACTGTTGGACATGAGCCTCCCCCTGTACATTGTCTCGTGTATGAGGGATGTATGGCCTTAAAACGACACGCTGGCCAAACTGATAGGCGAGTCCACTCTTTAAGAAGTGGTGTAGGTAGTGCTTTAGGGGTTGTGGTAACCGCATTATTATCCCTTAGTCGCCTTTTACGATAGCCACGGTAAGAGACACGGGTGATTGCCCGTATCTAATTGCTTGGCTTGCTTGTATCGCCCAGGTTTAGAATTGTACCACCGCATCTCATCCTGTGGGTGTTGTAGGTAAAGGCGATGGGGGCTAACAAAGCCGCTACCACAAAACCAGACATGTAAGTGCACTGGTTAAAATTATAGGTGTTACCTTTGTATGTCTGATTATATACATAGTAGGTACGCGCTGCAATAAAACGCCTTAAATAAAATTAGTATAGTTAGGTATGATGATACTGGCAGGTATCTATAGGTTGAACAAAACGTTTCCGTTTCATTGTGCCGCGATCGAGAGACGGATAAATTTAAATAAAGAATGCTTGATTCACACTCGTTTAATGAGCAGGTGTGCGGAACCTTTTGATTTTACTTATCTTTATATCCAAGTGATTTAACGAGTTAGGCAAGTTTATTCGAGAGTTATTTTTGGGATAACTTTCGACTAATTAGTCCAGATGGTAGTACTTCTACTGCTGTGTGAAAGGTCTCGGGTGTGATTCTTGGTCGGACATTCAATGTTTAAACAACGAATGTTTCATCAGGTCTGTTTTGATGGATTCCGTTCATAAGTCTTAGTTAATTGACATATAGGGGAAGTACGTACAAAATGACATAGGGTTTTGTTTTTCAGTCATAACTTTTTTATTTATTTAGTTACAATCAGTAATTTTAGGAATAATCTTCTTTGGCTAATTGACTTATACCTAATATATCTGAGAATCAAATAGGAACCATTGAAAAAAACTTATTGAGATCAACCTTAACTGCTAGCAAAATCCGTTTTGTCCATACTATATGGACAAAATGACAAAAGGTTACGGGCATAATGACATACAGCTAAATCAAAGGCACAGTTCACAAGCGAAGTTTTTGGTCTTCTTAGGGACGTCAGCACACGACGCATGAGCCCAAAGAGAACACTTGGTACACTTCAACCAGCATTCTCGAGGCTTGGAACGCGAAAAAAGTCATTACAATAAATGCATGCACAGTCTTCTTTATCGTCTGTGGTATCAGTGGGAAAATCTTCATCTGAGCTATCATCGCGAACAGGTTTCTTCATCACCCTCTTCCTTTTCTTTTCAGATCGTTTAGAAGATGACGGTAGATTCTCATCAGCATCAAAAAGCGTCTTTGTAACTTGTCTCTTTCTCTTTTCAGATGGATTCTTTGGTGAATGTTTAGCTTTCACATCTTCTAGGTTGGGAGTAGAAGTCAAATGCCAGTCAGACTTGCGGGCTTTCTGCTTTCGTTTACCTTGCCCTTAAATATATTGTCCTTGAGGTACTGGAGAAGGAACTTCAATGGGGAACTGTAAATCCATTGACAACGTGGGCCTTTTTTTGTCAGTCGCTCCATTTCTGTCTCTTTCTCTATTTGGCATAGTATCGCCAAGAGTTTCTAGAATTGATGGAGATCCGGCAGTCTCATCATTATATCCATCGTCAGTTACATTTTCTTGGGTTGATGGAGCTCCAGCAGTATCTTCATCATTATTTGCATCATCAGTTACATTCTGGATTGATGGAGCTCCAGAAGTGTCCTCAACATGATATCCACTGCTGGCTACGTCCTCTTGGGTTGATGGAGCTCCAGTAGTGTCCTCATCAATATTCCCATTTTCAGTTACATTTTGTTGGGCCGATGAGGTTCCAGGAGTGTTCTCATCATTACGTCCATTGTCAGCTACATTTTCCTGGTTCAACGGAATGTTTGTTGTCTCTGCAGGTTCAAACATATAGTCAGGGAAACTATCTGGATTAATGGGCCACAGGCCTGTTTTTAAAGCCACTGCAAACATTTTGAACTGTTGCTGTCTTCCCATATGCTTGGTTGAATAGTTGTCCAATTTGCAAATGAGTCACGACTCGGCCTGGGTGGTTTTTTAGCTACTTTGATATTTCTTGATGGAAGTAGGTCTTTAGAGGTCCATAGATACTCACGTCTAGGGGCTGCATTCGGTGAGTACAGTGTGGACGTAGACGGAGCATATTAATGCCATTTTCTTTAGCAAAAGTCAATGCTTCGATACTCTTGTGGCTGGCATGCCCATCGCAGATGAGAAGGACTGGATCATCAGTGCTGGATTTAGTGTGTTCTTTGAAATGCTTCAACCATTTTACAAATATCTTGGTATTCATCCATCCAGACTCTTGTGCAAGACCTAGTGTGCCAGTAAGAGCTTCATCCACAAGTTCCTTCTTCATGTTTTTTCGTGGGAATATCATGCATGGTGGGATGAATGATCCAATAGCATTTGTACAGCACACTACTGTGACATTGGATCCTCTCTCAGCACTGGTTAGGGAGCCGATTTGCCTTCTGCCTTTCGTCGCTAAAATCTTTTATGGTTTTTGTACTGTTGTGAGACCTGATTCGTCAACATTGTGAATCCGGTGTGGCCCGAAGTTGTGAGCATTAGTAAGACTTTGATAGAGCTCAAAAAATTTGGATACCTGTGGTTTGTTGAAAGCTTGAGCTCTGGCTGCGGAAGTCGCTTCAGGTGTACGAAGAGAAATGTCCTGATTTCTCTTGAGGAATCCATCAAGCCATTCTTGTCCAGCACGTTTCTTTTCTCTGTTGAAATTGTGACTGAAACCATTCTTCTCTGCCAAATTAAAGGCAAACCAAAAAGTTTAGTTTCCAAAAACTTTATATGATGTCCAACTGTCTTTCAATTTCTGGAAGAAAGGTATTCTTGAACCTTCCTAAGCCTTTTGTGTTAGATGTTAAAGTTTTATTGGTATTTAATGCATGTCTTCTCAGCATAGCTTGTGGAACACCAAACATCTTTGATGCTGCCAGCCATCCCATCCGATTTTCTCGGACTGCCTCTATTGCTTTTTTCATTGACTCCTGACTCCAAGCTTGACGATTAGTGGTTCTCTCATGATCGCGCGGCATTAATCTAAAAAATAAAAAACAAAATATTTTACCGATCATGGATGGACAAAATGACACAGGTATGTCATTTTACCCGATAAGGCTGTATGTCATTTTGTCCTTCCCTATATCAAGACATAAGCAAATACACAGTTTTTATAAAAAGCTGTCTGCAGTATAAAAACTTGCCTAAATCACAAGAAAAATAAGTAATACTCCCAAAACAATGTGATTCTACGCGAAAAGTAACATAAAACTTACCAAAATTAGGCAGGAATCTACATAAATATTTTTTTTTCCGATAAACAAATACCTGTTCTCCTGTTGTGACGGAACGACTGAGCCAATGGCGGCCGGTGATTGGCAGGTTTGAGAACATGGCTGAGGCCATCTATAGAAGTGTCAACCATGGCGCTAAACCGCGCCAATTTTGAAAAAAGTCGACTGTGTCATTTTGTCCGTATATGTCATTTTGTACGTACTTCCCCTAATATAATATTCTATGTAAAAATCACAACGATAACGCTACAATAATGATAAGAATTAATTTATAACATTAGCACAAGGTTGGCGCCGCCGCTTACCCAAGGCCATAGATAATAAATTATTTCTCCTCTTTCGGCTACCGGGCAGTGATATTAAAAAAAGATTTATTACTCCGCGCGGTCCTTGCACTAAAAACACCCATAATAAATTGCGTTCAATTTGTACAAAATAAAATAAATAAAACAGAAGTCATATCTCTTGACCTGAACTAATTTTTAGGCCATTTTGATTCCTATTGCGTAAGACAAAAGGTGAATTCAAGGTCGTTTTTAAATAAGTAGGTACTATGTCGATACTAGATCAGATATGATACTAGGTTATGGAGTGTTTAGTTTAGGTACTAGGGATATGAAATAAAATAGCATGGTTTTGAGTACAGCGTGAGGAATTTCCAAGCAATACCTACAGGACTAGAATAGAACAAACTTTGTGTTGTTTAGTAGTTAATAAGATTTACTTTAGTTCTTATAACTTTTTAATTGATTTATATTTAATTTTTAATCACCAGACACAACTTGTAAACTGTACGATAGGACTTTTTGGCGGAAACTCGAGAAGTGAAGTTGAGTTTTTGTGTGTATAATGATTATTGTAAAAATTGTGTATTAGGCGTTTTGTGTGGTGATAGTTTATTAAACTTCAAAGTGTTTTTGTGCATAAAGATTGTGATAATCAAATAAAAGCCGACTGTTTTTTTTTTCATCTGCTTCCAAGGAGTCCTCTTCTGTCCTCAGTAAAGCTACTATCACTGTACTGAGCGACAGGTGACTCCTAACTTACTTCGACGGGACTGAACATTGACTGACAGGATACGTTGTAAACTTTGACATTGTTTATTACGAAAAGTTGACACTGGCAGAACGTGCTTATTGCACCATTGCCATATATGAAAAAAACGATGATATTTGATCTTATTCATTACAGCGCCATCTCTTAAGCATGTGTTGAACCCAATAGTCCACATGAGAACCAATAAGGATTGTTGAAGCCAACAGTCGACATAGCATGAGAACCAATAAGTTCAATAAAACACCCACATTTATAAATTATGCAATTTATTTCTTAAAAACGATTACAATAAATAATTAAGTAACAATGCATTTTACAAAATTCGTCTAGACTATATTTTAAGGCATGAATTTACGAGATATAATCATAAATTATTTCAGTGTCACAGATTATAAAATAGTTCATAGGAGTCATCTATACATATAAAAAATATGTCCTGACTGACCGACTGAATCATCATCGTCGAGGTTAAACCGCTGAAGCTAGAAACATGAAATTTGCACAGTGGATAGGTTTTGTGACATAGGTATCCACTAAAGAAGGATTTTTATAAATCTTGCTGGGAAGGGGGGGAAAAAGGGGCAGACGATTTTTTATGCAATGCGTGCAACTATTTCAGTTAGACGTGAAAATTAGCATAGAGACTTGTCATTTAAAATAATTATCCTGGTGATTTTTTTTTTTATAAAGAGGGCGGACGAGCAAGAAGCGGTCGCACGTGATGGTAAGTGTTACCGCCACCAATGGACACCTGCAATGGACACCGGGGGGTATGTATCTGCATTTCTTGATATTTAACTTGGAAAGGGGCATAAAATGGTTTGCGAAAGTGTGTCTGTGCGTTTGTTATGACTTCGCGACTAAATTATTGCACAGATTTCAATGAAATTTTGGCAGAGAGGCGCATTCTAAGAGGTGCATAATTCGCTCTTCATCGATCAAAATGTATGGTACTCAACTGATTTTTGTTTCAAACATGACATTTAAGTTACAAAGATATTGTACTTAGTTGTTTAGTTTAAATATGCAGCCAAAAAATACAAATTTAAGTGAAATGCATATAAAATAATAATAATATAATAATTAGAAAATGCATAGTTATCTAATTTATATTTTGTCACATTTTTAAATGTAAAGTTAAATAAATGTACGGGCACTTAAAACGTTCGATTTCCAAAATTGTAGTTTAATAGTTTACTAATATTGTCATGTGCCAAAATAAATAAAATAATAATTAAGTTAACAACAAAATAAATGCCATAATTCCTTATACTAATAATAGGCTAAAAATGTATTGAAATAAATATACCTCTTTTTATTACAAAAATAAATAATTTAAAATACTAGAAATAAATTAGTGAAATAAAAATATCTTAGAAATATAATGAGATAAAGGATTTGGAAATCACAAGTTCGAAAGCGAACGCAATACAAAACAATGACGTCATTATTCAATGTCCGTATGAGTAACATATAGCAAGAACTGCCCACCAAATCCCTACCCCAAGTGTTCTCAAGTTTAGAAACTAATTTTGTTCCATTTTCTTTTTTACTAACACTACAAAGAGATGCGAATGTTTTTTTTATTTGTTAATATGACTGTAGTAGAAAACTGGTCAACTCAACGAGACATGAGCTTTGCGTTTGTGTGAGTGCATACCGTTAGTGTACAGTGCGAACCATAGGGACAATCGGATTGGACAATTCGGCACCCAGTCACACAGGAGCAAAAGCTCATGTCTCCTTGAGTTTACGCCCTAATACAATTTCGTCAGTCTGTTTGTTTGTTAACGAAATCTCGTTCGCCTTCGTCCAGTTCATCTGTTGAAACGAAAGGAAAAATAGGCATCTTCCCCAATAGTCATCACCTAAATATGTACCCAGTAGTAATCTTCATATCATTGATGTTTTTGGACGAAATCTCTGAAAAAGAAAAAAAATTAGGTATAGAAAATTTCATTTTTTGTTTATTTTCTGGATAGCCGATATTTTAGTCCAATCACACGGGCCGTGGTAGTGGCGAAATTGTGATATAAAATTTAGATACATCAAAACATAAATAACGATAATAACATATTTAAATAACGATTATTATTTCCACTCACGATAAGAAAAGTTTAAAATCATATGTAAAATAAGTATTTCTCAAATTGGAAAATGAGTATTTCTCAGATTGATGAAACGAGTATTTCTCAAATTGGAAAATGAGTATTTCTCAGATTAATGAAACGAGTATTTCTCAAATTAGAAAATGAGTATTTCTCAAATTGGAAAGTGAGTATTTCTCAAATTGGAAAATGAATATTTATCAAATTGATACAATGAGTATTTCCCAAATTGAAAAATGAATATTTATCAATTTGATAAAATTAATATTTTATTGGAAAATGAAAATTCCTCAAATTGGAAAAATAGTATTTCTCAGGTTGGATTAGTATTTCTGAAATTGACCTATGCCTTAAATTGGATAAACGAGTATTTATCCAATTAAAAGATAAGTGTTTCTCACCCGACGACTTGCGGCAAATCCTTCGCGTTACAGATCCACTTGTGCCCGAGCCCAAGTGGTGCGTCGTACGCGTGCATTATTAGTGTGGCGCCGCCATTTGCACGAGACTCTAGAAGAGACTGGTATAACTGGAAATAATAGAAAATATTAAATTATGCAATTTGTAGGGGAGAGTGCACGCTGCATTCCCACAGCCGCTGGACACACTCGACTGACCACGTTACCCCTCTCTCACAGAAGACTACCTTGAAATGTATTGCAATTCCTACTTTATCGTATGTCCCCATTGTACGTACGTGTTTTGATAGTGAATGAGATATGCCAGAGCCCATTCCCATCCCTTCCCATCCCATCCCATCCCTCCCCATTGTTCCAACCCTTTCTCCCAATCCATTCCTATATCTACAAAGGTTATTAGCCGGTTCAAAGCTTATTTTATTCCAGACCGATAAAAATATTGAAACAATTCAAGGTCACGTCAGGTCACGTCACTCGCCGCGGTCGACCGAACGCTACGCTGCCGGCCGCCATTTGTCACTCGGCTTCTGACATTAGTCCGAGTGCTCGAATGTGTTCCTTGCTCTGTTTTCGTTGTATTATTGTTGAGTTTACGTTTGTTTATTGAGTTTTTGTAAAAAAAAATAGGTAACATTTAAAAAATGTTCCGATAAGAAAAATGTTCATTATATCTGAAATGTCAACTTGACAAAGACATTTCTCTGTTCACATAAATACGCTTCAATTAAAATTTTTAGATTACTGGCTGTTATTGAATTAAGATGGGATAGATGTACCTATGCACTGGATTATATTGGATGGTATAAGTGTGACAACTGAGCTGGTTGCCAACAACGAACGGTACAACGATGTCGTCTCTCAAGTGCAGTATGAGCGCGGGTAAGCGCGGCGCGCTCTAAGAGGTGTAGGATATGTAATGAAAAATTACTCAATCGTAGTACTAGATGTTATTAAACGAAATGTATGTACGTACACTGGACGGTATACCGACCTGATCGCCAACAACGAAGGGTACGACGATGTCGTCTCGTGCGTGCAGTATAAGCGCGGGCAGGCGCGGCGCGCGCGCCAGGTGCTCGTCCGAGCGGAACCAGCCCACGAACGGACGGATGAATGTCGTGTCGTGCCAATACAGCCACACTACTAGCTGCAAGCGATAATAAACTTATATGAACTCATTTTAAAAGAAGCGGAGGGGTAAATCACCCCCTCAAAACTACCCGCTTTATTCTCTTTTTTTATGTGCGGTAAGTCGACTTGAAAATGAGTTCCAGTAGGAGTTTTGGGTTGATGAACTCGAAGATGGTGTCAAAAATTTAGCTGCATGCTCTTCATAGCCCGTAAATTGCACTAAACACTCCTTGAATGCGGTAATTATTATTTTTGGAAATTGATGATTAAAAATCATAAAATAATTTACTAATTTATTTATAACTGAAATAAATATTTTTATCAAAATTAATCTTTAGAAAATAAGGAAATATTGTTTCGTTAATTAATTCCTTTAATTATGGAGTGTAATTATTAAAACAAAAAATACATGTATATATTTGTCTCCGAATTCAGTCCCACCAGTTGACTCGCTGTATCCTTGTCTATTACATAAGAGTAAAACGCTATCTACCCTCTTTCTCTATTGTCGCTCTACTTTCTCCCACTGGCACGTTTGAATTTTTTTTTTTTCTACTGCTAGCAACCATAGATTGCGGTCACTTAAAACGGGCAACCAAATTTTTATTATATCGAGGATAAAATAAACTTTAATTTGGTAAAAGTAGATAACATAAAATGGACCTTTTTATACTCGGCTACGAAACTCTACATAGCTTTTACATCTCTCGCTGAGTGAGTTTGAAGTTGTGGATCAAGTGATCCACGAGATACATTGTTCTAAGTTAAAGAGGAACACAAACAAAAAAGTTTTATTATTTATACAAATTTTATATACGAGTTGAGAGGATGAATTACCGAAGGACTGCGACTGATTAGAAGGCAGCAACTAACATTATTCTAATACCTTCCTTCTATCATGATCTTTTGAATGGCAATTTAATTAATACCCCGCAGAGTAAACGAAATTAGTAAATAAAACTTAACTGCAACGTTCTTTCAAATTTATTTTAAAAAATGCAAAGTGTTTTGAGCCATAAGGTATTCTAAGGATTGGCGTAAAATTTATTTTTGTTCGAGATACTCTATGATAGGCTAAAATAACAATAGTAGGCGGGTATTACATTTTACAAAATTGGATCAATATATTTCAAAATGGCTTTCTGAAAGATGTTCGAAATCGATTTACAAACAGGTGAAGATACCCCTGATCTTACGTGACACCTTACCTTAGATAAAGGGTGCTCGTAAACCTCGTCGGCGAGGTTGTTAAAAGGCGCCTCCAGTATAATACCATTGGGTAGTGGCAAAGAGTGGCTACGTTCTAACACTTCTACGGATAATTCCTCTAAATTACCCAGTAGATGTGCTGCTATGCCTGTTCCTGAAGTAAAAAAAATATGAATTAATGAATCGAATCCTAGCACCAACCCCTTTCTTCCCGTGGGTGTGATCGTAAAAGGCGACTAAGAGCCGGTCGCCACTTGGTGGTGACGACACATTGGCGTCCCAGTAACAGTGTCGTATCTTGTATATTTAAAAGCAACTGTTCACATATAGTCGGGCACGATAAAACTGTCGTCCACAACGCTTTCACCGTGCGATTTGTCAAGATTTTCTGTCGTGTCGAAAGTTATTGATATATAGTTTTTTATTGCACAGTTCACATTTGGTCGTGACGAATTATTCACTATCCTTGTCGTTCCAACCGCATTTAGATACCCCCCCAACCCCCTAGTGGGAACAACCAGGACCGACAGCCGGCCGAAGATAGAAGTGTCGCCACGACCTAGTGGGTATTAAAGAAATATACTATACTATGAAATAACTTACCTAAAGAATGTCCCCACACATAAATAGGGGGTAGTTTCCCGCCCTTGTCAATAGTGGCGTACAACCAATCATACACCACAAGGGCATCTTCTACTACCCCATCTTCACTTGGGGTAATGTTTGTTGAGTCGCCGTAACCTTGGAAACAAAAAACTGTATTTAACAAACAGATATTTTTCCATGGAGGTTTTTATGCTATCCACTTTTTTGTAACTCGCCACTAGATGGCGCTGCAGCACATCAACTTCTATACCGTTCAATCGATCGCTATGAAAAATTGGTATACATGGGAGCACGGAGAATATTTTCTAGCTATCGACTTTGTTGTAGCTCGCCACTAGATGGCGCTGCAGTACATCAACTTCTATACCGTTCAACTGATCGCAAAAATCATATCGACGGCAAAACAGAATAATTTGTGATTTTATATGCAGAGGTAAATAAATATATACAGGCAGGACTACGTCTGCCGGGTGCAGCTAGTATTATATAAAATTATTATACATATAAATATTATCTTATCTCAAAAGAATAACATAAAAAAACAGAACAGTTAGTGTTTACTTCATATATATATATATATATATATATATATATAATAACGTGAAAGTACTTTAATTCCTAATACATTTATAAAAAAAGTGGAGTATACATACCTCTATAGTCGAAAGCTATCGTGTGAAAGTCCATTTGCTGGAAAAACTTGTAAAGCATTATTCTGTGGGTAGCGGCTCGAGAATTCGAATTTCCTGTAAATATTGTTTTTTTCAGTTTTTACCACATCTTGTAATCATTTTAAATTACTATTTTAAAATGTTTTTATCTATACAAGTATTGACAAAAACAATTTATTGTACTCTATGTGTAATGAATACTGAATTATTTGAAAAGGACTTTCTTACTTACACTCGCGGTTCGAAAATGTCTAAAAGATAATTATCATATAATTATCAGATAAATAGGTAACAATCGAACTTTACTCAGGTGACTTACTCAGGCATTTGCCTATGTAATTTTGAATAGGGAATTTGCTAGTCTAACTAATATTATAAAAATAAACTTTTTTTTTCGTTTCTTTATAGGAGGTAATCTCAGAAACCATTTAACCAATTTGAAAAATTGACTGTTGGATATCTATGATCTTACTGACTAACAGACTTACTGTTTTATGATCTTACTGACAAGCAACGAACTGCCTCGAGAGGTCTTCCCATTAAACTACAACATGGGGTTCTTAAGAAAGCTGTGAATAGGATTTTGCAAGGTCGGCGGCGCGCCCGCATACCCCCTGGTGTTGCAGGTGTCCATGGGTGGCGGTAACACTTACCATCACGTGAGACCGCTTGCTCGTCCACCCTCTTCTCTATAAAAAAAAAAACAAACAATACAAATGAACACCACATTTGTTTTCACAAAACAAATGACTTGATTTGATTTGAATGACAGATAGAGGATATAACAAGGGGAGACCCCCGTCAAATGGCGCGCGTTTTGATACACACAATCGTTTTAATGTGTGATGCGAAAGTGGATGAATGAGATTGACGAGTAGTGAATGAAATATTTACAACTTTAATTACTTAAATTATAAGGATAATTATCATAACGTTTATAAAGAGAATTAATTTATCTGTACATGAAATATTTTTTGAAAAATTCATTGGAGTGTACACTATGAATAATAATCCCGACCTCTGATAATAATGAATTAGAAGTCACAAAATAGAAAAATCAGTCGATGGTCACAAAAGAACAATTTAAGATAAAAGGTCACAAAACAAAATAATTTATGGTCGCACGAAAGAGAATAATTAAACTCAGACAACTACTGAAAGTTAAAGGTCATAAAAATGAACTATTGAAAGTCAAAGGTCACAAAACAGAACAACGTCAAAGTTCACGAAATAGAACAATGTAAGGTCAAATAGGTTAATCTTACCATGGCAATACAACATAATAGGATTTTTCGACGTAGCTAACTCGTCATCCAACATTTTGTTAAGGTTTTCTTTGTCAGTGCAGCCATCGAAATGGCTTTTCAACCTGTCGTACACACTTTTAGGTACAATGTGCCACATGCCTGCAAAAATAACAGTAAAAACAGTTACAAAGGTCCACTGTCCTAGGTCCAAGGTTAACAAACATGGCAGCCTGAGTTAACTGATGTGGGCATAAATTAAATAGTGAGGTGATAATATCCATAATTTGATTCATCGAGACTGCAAGTTTGCCCTAGATTTAAAGCAAAATGTTGAGATAATTCTTTATTTAGTTTTATTTTCGACAAATTGAATTTGAACCGACTTTGCTCCTGAAACTTATTTTATAGAAAGAAGGCGGCAGATGAACAAACAGTCGACCTGGTGGTAAGTGCATGCTGTCGCCCTGCGAATTCGCAATACATGCCAACATTAGTCCAGAATAACAAACTCCCCAGATGTGCTGCCTACCTTTGGAGATTTATAGATACATTAGATATTTATAGATACCTCTAAAAGAGTGGGCTCAACAATCCACTTGGTCAGCATGGTGTTTTAAGGCTATAAGGACTGTGTCTGGCAGTGGACGATGAAAGGGTTGGTAACAATTGTGATATGTTTAGAATCATCTCAAAAGATAAATATTTAAGAATTATAATGATAAATCTTCAGTCTACTTTCAAAAGCCATTGTACTGAAAAGTTAAACATTTTCAGACTGAATATTCTATAAGTTCTTGACTCACCAATCTTGACTGGACACTGGTCTACTTTAGACTCATATTCAATGCTGAGGTTCCGTCCGCCTTCTACACCTCTGGATGATGGGTCTTCATAGTCTACTTTCAAAGGCCATTGTACTGAAAAGTTCAATAGCTTCCTATAAAATTAATAAATTAAAACATATAAAAAGTATGCAATTTCCAAAATGTTGTTTCTATTAGTCTGGCAAATTAAAATGAGACAGTGAATTAAAAAAACAATAAATAGGATAACACTAAAAATAATTGGAAAAATATTGGAAAAATAGTTTTGATACTTGAAGTCAATCATAAATATTAGTCTAGGATTGAATTCAAGTATCAATATTATTTATCTAATATTTTAAGTGTTAACAATTTTATATTTATTTTTTATTTGCCACATCTTCTCATCTCAACTTTCATTTGCTAGATAGTAAATATTAAGGCAACCTCCAAAATGTACAAAAATCGCTCTTTGACAATCTAACATAGATTTCTAACATAGACATCCTTTTCTATCTTCTATGAAATAATACTCCTTACTGAAATTAGCAAATGTAAAAATCTTACTGAAATTAGCAAATATGAGGGATCTCTGGAATGTCTTGGAGTACTTGAATATAAGTGGAATCACTGTTACATGAAGGATGAATACACCTGCTGTGATGGACAAACCTATGAAGTATGTCCTGCAAAAAATAAACAAAAAGTAAATCTGCGGAATATAAAACTGTTCACACTTGCATTTCCAGATGTTACTGGCAATTTTGCAAATTTACAATACAAAACCTTTATTAACAAACAAACCATTGTGCCAAGTTATTTGTGAGATATTTTATCACTGTGATTGATGTTGCCACCTCTTGGGATGTGATATTGATTGAATTTTGGATATTAAGAGGTATAGCAATAGAATTATTCTTCTTGATTCATACTTATAAGGTTCAAACCTTGGTCCATCCCACTAAGTTTCTTTTTAAAGTATGGATATTTTAATTATTCAAACTCTATGTTAATGTAGTTGAGGTCATTTTTAACAAACTTTATTAATAATTAAAAAAAATATTAATTCATTTAAATATGTAATTAAAAATTTTGTGGTTTCAGAAATGTATTATACAAGCATGCTCTAATATCAGATTTTTTAATGTCAACTCTATAATCACGCCGTGAAGCCTTGCGAATAGCCGCGAACGATGGGTTTCGTGACTTCTCACATGTACATGTATCTTGTTTCCGGTCTGAGTCCATGTCAAAGGGTTCGCGGGTCAACGTGGGCGCGTACCGTTCTCGCAACAGTTGCAAATGACTGTGAATAATTGTGAGTTTAGAAAGATGTTCTCGGGGCACGCAGGTTCACGGCGTGTATCCTAGTCATGACTTCACGGCATGAGTATAGAGCCGGCATGAGTATAGAGCCGGCATAAGATTTCACTAGACTCTAATATCTGGGAATCTACACTATGTCTCATTTAATAGATTTATATTATTAGATTTAAAAAAAACGAGTGTTAGTAACTTACAAAAGACCATACAGTGGTACACAGATAGTCAATCCCTGTATCGCTCTTCGTAGACAAACCATTTTTTACGTTTTACAGTAAATGTATTTATCTATGTTTAAAATATGAGATAATCTCTAACAAACAATGCTATGATGCTATTAGACACAAAAAGCGAACAAAACTAAAATGCTAATAATGAGTTAACAACAAACTAGTTTTTTAAGTAAAACTAAGTAACAAATGAAAAAAAACGAATGTTTCTTTATAAATAACGCACAGGAAACCTCATTTGGTTACACTAACATGTTAAATGGTTGATGTTAATTATACATTACGTATCTGATTTGCAACAAAGAATTTATAAAATTGAAAATAGAAATTGAAGGCGAATGTATTAGGAACTTCGAACTTTTGACTTTTGACGCGATTGTTAAGTCTTTTTTTAAATTTATTTGGACACTGGCATAGCTATTTTTCCACACCCAGCAAATAATGGAACAGAATTGAGAGGCTGACCATTTAGCGAGGGACAGTCTTGATTTCATTTGTTATGTCGCCACTCTTCATTACCTACTCTGTCTATAGATGAACTGTAAAAATGGTGACCTTAAGGTCACCATTTTCACAGTCACCATTTTAAGAGGTGAACTCGCAGTGAACTTTAAAGAACGCCACTAAAAGTGACCACTAATTTTCATGGCGAGGTCACCTGTTGCATAAAATAAAATAAAAAACACAATCTCTCTAATATTGGTATAAATTATAGTTTTTTGGTTCCTTTATTCTATATTTATAAATTTACTAGCTGTGACCGGCACGCGTTGCATGCCCGTCAATTTTTTTGCACATAATATATATACATAATATATAGGCTATGTCCATCTGGAATAATGTACCTTTCATATGGTGGAAGAATTTTTGAAATCGGATTAGTAGTTTCGAAGATTACCTCCTACATACAAACTTTACCTCTTTATAATATTAGTATAGATTTCTGGAAATACATAATTAGGCACACGGGCTGACATTCCACTTGATGGTAAGTGGATACTGTCGCCCATGGACACCCAAGGTACTTGCCGACATCAGTACAGAATGACAAATGTGGGCACGGCCCCGGATGCGCTGTCTTACTTTGGAGATTTAGAGGAATGGATTTGGAGGAGGGGTTGGGAAAATGAGGTGGGATAAGATAGAATGGGATAGGAATGGGCTCTGCCATATCTCACTCACTATAGAAACACGTACTTACATTAATTTGGAAAATATAGTTTCAAGGTGGAAAGGTAGTCTTGGCCAGGCGAGTGCGCCCAGAGGCTGTTGAAGTGCAGCGTGCACCCTCCCCCTCCAAACCTAAACTAGCCTTGGAAACTTCTGAGATAATCTTGACGGATTTAAATGTTTGGCCGACAAATAATTTGGGCGTATATTTCGGTTGAGTCAGATCCATATTCGAAGATATGGATCCGAAAATAAGTCAAATCGGATCTGTAGTTCCAAAATTATGACAGTTCAAAAATCTCAAAAAAAAAGTTTAAGTAAACTATTTGTTATTGGATGGGGCTCGTCAAACTCCACGACCTTTTGTTAAATAGTTTTTTTTTTCAAAAATTTAGAAAAATACCGAAATCACCTTTTCGACTGGTACGCTTAAACAGGTTAATTTTAATCATAAATGTTAATAATATTATGCAATACCACTTTAACATGGTTATCGGTGAGCTTTTAAACGAAATAGAGTCACTTAGCTTCAGCTTTCATTGAAGGAGACTCGTTAGAACGGTCTTTTATAGTTTAATGAAAGCCAGTAACGCAATATTTCAAACTAAGGTTAAGATGCGCCCGATTAAAGTGTGCACCAGCATAATGTACAAGATGTGTCGGAGATATGATAATGTTGAGCACTTCAAAGAACATATCTAAAACATGAGCGATTTTCGTTTGCAAATCTAACTTGTCAATTTCTATATGGAACTTTGATTCAAACGAATCAAACGCGAAATTGCTCGACATTTTCCTGGGTCCGCCATACATATTGTGGACGACAGCAAAGGAAAAACTGTTTAATAAATTATATATTTGATACGCAAAAGTAATACAAGCAGAAGAAAAATAACATAAATAAAAAATAATCTAAAACATAATTTTTAACCTATAATAGATTTCACTAAAAAAGTATGCCCTCGACAGATTAATTTTCGTTAGTTCAAATATCAGCCTATAATGTCCCGCTGCTTGGCAAATCTCCCGTAATGAACCGCTAAGAGGTTTCAAGCGATACTTCTTTAC
This sequence comes from Sesia apiformis, assembly GCA_914767545.1. NCBI lineage: Eukaryota > Metazoa > Arthropoda > Insecta > Lepidoptera > Sesiidae > Sesia > Sesia apiformis. The sequence goes on from OU611973.1 coordinate 8,059,463, forward strand.
GCGGGCCCAGTGCGGATTGATGGTTGCACATGCTGTAATTTCTTTTTTTTTTAATTCTTGATCCAGTCTTCGTGACGGTTTCACCTTCACCGCCGAGTTAGTGACAATTTTAAAAAGTCTAGATATACTTTAAGCTGAAACTTCAGTGGTACGGGCCGAGGATTTCAAATCACGATTATACGAATGAGAGTCGAGAATAGATACTCCTAGCTAGACTATCACCGCTCTTTTCGTTAGTTGGTCGAAAAGAAATGAAGAAATGAATTTTAATTGAAATTGAATTGAGTAGAAAAATATTGATTAAATCCTTTTATAACAAAGCCGCTAGCTACCACAAGCGCTGGGGAACTACACCACCTCTAAAAGAGTGGACTCGCCAACACGTTAGGCCAGCGTGCCGTTTCCATATAGCCCACAAGACAATGTGCACATGTCCTGCAGTGGATACTGAAAGGGCTGATTTGAAAAACTTTTCATAGTTTCTTAGAATTTTATTTTTATTTATTACTATTTTATTTCAAGAAAACTTTCAATTTCTTTTATAGAATAAGGCGGCAGACGAGCATTCCACTTACCACCTGATGGTAAGTGGATACTGAGACATCCGCCATACACGCCAACATCAATCCAGAATGAAAAAACGTTGGCACGCCCCCGGATGCGTTGCCCACCTTTGCAGATTAAAGAATGGACTTGATGAAAGTGTTGGAATAATGGAGATGGATAAGATGGGGTGAGATACGAATGGGCTCTTCTATATCTCACTACCGAAGCACATACGTACGTAGTCTTCTGTGAGAGAGGGGTAATGTGGCCAGTCGAGTGCGCCCAGCACTCTCCCCCTGAAATTAAATTAATTAAATAAAGAATATAAACTTTATGGATTGCTTTTATAAGTAATCTGTACCTGTTATCTTAATCTAAGAATCTTATCTTATCTTAGATTAATAATGTATATATGTAGATAGTTGGATACCTACCTGTGATGGAACCTTTAATATACTTTTTAATAATTTATTTTTTGTCTAAATTATTTCATTGTTTTAATAATTATTTTTATTTAATAATTTTTGATTTAATAATTATTTAAATGTTTGTTAAATAATAAATGAAGATTAAAATAACTTTAGATCACAGTTGGTGTCACTGTACAATTTAGTGCATCTTTTGTGTTCAAATGACATTGCATGAACACGCATCTTTCTAAACAATGCCTAATTTAGACCAATTGTACGACATTCATTACCAATAAATCAGCTTTGTTGCTTTCGAAATAAGCACCAATCCAGCTGCAAATATAAATTTGTAGCTTTACCACTTGCTAAATAAATATTGCAGTTGATTTAACGAACATGTGTGTAGAAATGAAGAGTTTTTAAAAGCAATATTATGTTTGTTGATGGTGTGACGAATTAAACCGTTTAAGGCCCGTGACATAAATGTATTTGTTCTTTATATCGATCGACAGTGTGTCCTTGCTCTTAATTATATTATAACTTGCCTCTATTTGGAATGGAGTGATGATACGCCATGACATTTTGAGGGTTAAAATTTTGACCTAAATAACTTTTATAATTATTTAAATAAAGGCTTATATTTATAAGAGCAGCGAAAAATACTAAAATAGCAAATCATGACTAACAAACAACCTATTTTTTAATAACTAAAGTAAATTATTATTTTTTATGGACGAAGGCGACAGACGAGCATACAGTCCACCTGACGGTAAGTGGATACTGTCGCCCATAGACATCCGCGATACATGCCAACATTAGTCCAAAATGACAAAAATGAGAAGGGTTGTGGAAAATGGGGAGGGATAGGATGGGAATGGGCTCTGGCACATCTCATTCACTACCGAAACACGTACGTACATTAGGGAAATAAAAATGAAGTGGGAAATGCAGTACATTTCAAGGTAGTCTTCTGTGAGAGAGGGGTAACGTGTGTCCAGTCGAGCGCGCCCAGCGGCTGTTGGATTGCAGCGTGCACTCTCCCCCTCAAACTACGAATGCCATCACCAAATCGACGGGACGCCTTGTCACGATCGATTTGAGAATACATACTAGATATGTTATACAAGGACTCTAGCGCAAGCACGTTACACTCTAATAGTATTCTATGTTCACTAGCTCTCGAATTCTTTAATACATATGAGGACCCCAGAGGTAAAGGGGTCTAAGTGACAAAATTTATGTTTTGAGATAATTGAACCTAAAGTCAACAAAATTTTGTAAGAGGGAAAGTTATTTTTTTTTTGTTTTGACCATTTTAGGCCAACACTTTGGCCATTTGCTTCTAATTAGTACTAACAATAGATAGCTATTGTTAGTAGCTATCTATTGTTTGTTACTAGCTATCTATTGTTAGTAGCTATCTATTGTTTATTATAGTACTCCTCACCACTAAAAAGAATAGTATTTTAACAGTCTGTTACTGCATCTAACTCATTTTTTTCGAAAATGTCACTTAGACCCCTTGACCTCTGGGGTCCTCATATGTGGTTTGAAAATGATACCTTCTTATTCAAATTTGACTTTTCAATGAACCCCTCCTCATCTGCTTCACCTCCCCCCCTCCCTAGAAGTTGTCAATCAGGTTTCTTTGATAAGAACGTATGATGTGTCATTTAGTCTATTCCCATACTGATAATTGTTATCGAACCTAACCCACCTACCTATAAATGTGTCCCAAACTTTCCCGAAGCTTAAAACTATGGATTCTAGTCATGATTCTGAATTCAATGACATGATAATGTTATGATGATTCATTCTTTGCATTTTTTTTAAATTTCTACTATTTCTTCTAATCGTATATAATTTTTCTAAATTCAAATAAATTGGTATTTGTACAGAAAATATGTACTTAACATTATTATGTCAATTAACTTGGAATCTTAAGTGGAATCAGTGGTTTCAGACTCCAAGAAAGGCTTCGAGAATGCATTCTGTATATAGGACACTTACAAAATAATTAATTATTCATAATTCTGAGATATTTCACATCAAATGGTATTGTTTGTAAAATATCCATTTTAAGCCAACTACACGAGTGAGTCTCTCGCGGCGATATTCTTCGCCAGTGGCACAATTTTTTTGGTAAAACTATTTCAATCTGATTTCAATTTTGTAGATTGATAGCTCGGCGATAGCTCATATACTTAGTTACAATTGAAATTATCGCCTCGAGAGACTCGCTCGTGTAGTTGGCGCCTAAGGCTTAGCATAATATTCCCATTTTTTAATGGAAAGAAGACTACAGACGACATACAGTTCACCTGGTGGGAAGTGGATACTGTCTGTCTGCGACATCCACGATAAATGACAACATCAGGCCAGAATGACAAACGTTGACACGCCACCCGATGCGCTGCAAAATTATCACTAGCTCGGCAGTGAAAATAAACATAGTGAGAATCCTCATGCTCGAGAATTAAAAAAAATAACTGGAACATAAGGATCCAATCCGCACTGGGCTCGCCTGGTGGATTATGGCCCGAAATCTCCTAGAGATCAATTAGGGGAGGCCTGAGCCCTGCAGTTATGCGTTATAGCTTGATATCGATACACACTTCTTAATCCTTTTCTACAGCAAGTACTGGGCCCTCGTGAAGGATTATGTTTAAAAGAAGGCTCGCAGTGGAACGTCATAGGCTAATATTTTTTTTATAGAATATATAGAATAGAATAGATATTTTATAGAATAGACGAGCGAGCGGGCCACATGATGGTAAATGGTCACTGCCGTCCATGGAAAACTGCAACAGAATCCTGTTCACAGCTCTCTTGAAGAGCCCCATATCGCAGTGTAACGGAAAAACCTCGGCTGGCAGTTTATTCCACAACTTTCGAGTTAGCGGTGTAAAGTGTCTTTTTGACCGCATTGGTAAAGTCCCGAAGTTGGTATCAAATTGAACAGCTCTTCAGAACATTCCCTTTTATAAAGGCATATAGTGATATATGTCTGTACCAGTTATTCCCAAAGTATTCGATATTTATGGGTTTTTCTATGGGTTGATAGTTCAATAGTCGATCGATAAATCGATAGTTGATAGTCAATAAAAAAATGTGGCCGCCGACGACAGCGAAAAATAGTGCCTCTTACCATTGCTAATCGTTTTCAATCTGTTTTAGAGGTTTTGGAAAATCAGAATTCCAGTTTGAAAGAAAATTCACCGAGTAAAACAGACATTGCTTATTCAACAGACTTATTTGGCAAATTTAATAATGTTGACATACATACATAAATTTTAGATAGTTCACCAGATGCACCTATCTCATTAAATTCATTTTTCCAAGTTGATTTATTTGATATTCTTATTTTTATAATACTAACATTAAAAACTTTCGTTTTTTTAATCTTGTTGATTTTTAATTCTGTTTGAATATAATTACTTTTTCACTTCATTTTTATATTCAACAATAAAGTGATTATAATTTTTGTACTTACTTTGAATTTGCATTTTTATTTCATAAAAGTCAAAAATTAAATAAAAAGCACTGTTCGTACTTTTTTCCTTTAATTTTTGCTAGTGCAAGTTTCGATATTAAATACTGCACATGATAATCATATTTTCCATACCCTTTTTTATACTTTTCAATCAATAATAACAAGTGAATAAAACGAAAATAAAACGATATCTAGTGAAATATTTAATGTCGAGGACTGTACAAATTTATTAGTTGGATTAAGTAAAGTAAATTACTTGTCAACGGGTTTTAATAGGTTTTGCAAAAGAGGCCTGCAACTGATAAAAATTTGGGAACCACTGATTTATACAGAGAACAATAAAATAACTCTGAAACTGTTGCAAAACACATACGACACCTAAAACCCAATTTCTAAGGCACGCGCAGGCCATAATGTTCACAGAGCACATATCTCGAGTGCGCCATCAAAATGTCAAAGAAAACCAATTTTAGTTTTATAGGCTCAGTATAACTCGAGCGGTTACGTTACATCACGCCATCTAATCCGATGTTCAAAATTTTTCATAAACAAGAATTGACAAGTTTATAAATGTACGTAGTTATACAAACCAGATCCACCCCACATAATTGAATATCTATAGGCAGAATCTACAGGTCAACTTATATAAGTAGGTAAATAAAACCAAGCGGTGTAACAACTTTTTTCTAATAAAACTTTCGATGTCCTAAGATACCAACTTGTATAAACTACTTTTCAAAAAAGCGAAAAGAATTATACAAATTGTCATTTCTCCAAAATAAGATTCTGAGGGTTGAATCTACTTCACATACTTAACTATGTCCAAATAAACGAGTTCAAATATTGAGATTCTTCTATGTCAGGTGTCGACTTGCAATTCATGCAATCAGGTAGATGATAATCAGGTCTTGTTGTTTGTAAGAACGGGAACTAATAAAACTATAGTGTTACTAATAATAGGGAACTAATAAACTTAGTTTCAAAGTTATCGATTAGAGCAGGGGTGGCCAACTTGCTTAGAACAGTGTTCTACTTTTAAAAAAATGACCTTTTGCTATCGACTTAATTCTTGCAGATGTCGGATGCTGGGGCACAGAGTGGTCAGGTTACTACTCTGATTAATGCGAAAGAAATTGCTACAATTCTTAAGAAAATGAGAAGAGGTTAATCTTCCGGTCACCATGGCCTTGGTATCGAACATCTGCAGTGTGCGGGGGTTCATTTTTTTTTAGACTAATTGGCGGACGAGGAAGCGGTCCCACGTGTTACCGCCGCCCATGGACACCTGCAACACCAGAGGGTATGCGGGCGCGCCGCCGACCTTGCAAAATCCTATTCACAGCTCTCTTGAAGAACCAGGGTGTTGGCGTTTTTGTATAGTCTATGCATATGTCACTCTTACTTGCCCCCAGAGATGTTGAGAACAGTTGTGATACCTGGGTACAACCAGCGTTGTACATACTGGGTACGTCACTTAGTACACGTTTCTTCACACCCGTGATAACATGATTAAAACATGATAACAGAACTGACAATGAGTTTATATGTCTGGTTACGTGTGCTATACCCCAGCCCTTTTAGCATACTGGACAGCTGGACACGGGCCTATTCATACATTGTCCAGTGCATGGAGGATGTATGGCCTTGAAACGGCACGCTGGCCATGCGAATTGCCAATCCGCTTGGCCAGTGTGGCATTTCCAGGCCATACATCCTGGTGCATGAGAAGGCCCATGGCCGGCAGTGGATACTGAAAGAGCTGGTTGAATTGTATTGTATCTCTTTGTATATTTTTGGTGTACAATAAAGTGTACACCTATCTATCAACCGTGTCTATATCACGGTTGAGTGTGCAAAGTACATTTCGATATATTACATGTACTTTATAAAAAAGTGCTCTAACAAAAGTTAAAGAGTTCAAGATCCCTATTAAACAACATTTAGTAAAAATTAAAAAAAAAAAACTTTTTTGTAAAAAGGTATTTCATGTTAATGAAATCGGAATTATGAAAGTTCATGGATTCAGGATTTTGTGAAAGGTTTAACAGCCTTTATATTGGTACTTTTTGGATTGTGAAGAATTTCATTTACGAAAAAACTTAATTAAAAATATGTTAAACGGATTTTGAGCTTACTGTGTTTGTTAACAAATGCATCTTCTAGTTTATCTATAAATACTCATTCCTATAATTTAAATGTCTAGTTTTGAATTTTGTTGATTTTTAATAAGTATGTGTATATATGCAGTATTTAATTAAATATGTCTACAAAACGTGAAGACCTAAGTTGTAGATCAAGGGATTCCTTAAAAACAATACTGACTATCTATCAATACCTGACGACGATTTAAATTGTCACGCACATACAAAGGTTTTACCACAATGAAACTGTTTCACCAAAACCTTCTTACATCCATTATTTTCAAAGCTACACTTTTAACACTATAGAATAAAGTTCAAAATCGTTTGTTTGGGACGGCAAAGTTAAATTTGTAAAGCTCATGCATTGTTAAGTCTTGTTAGTATAAATAGTACAAGATGTCCGAAGATGGTATCACTCAGCTGTTACCAATCATTTCGGTATCTCCACTTCTTAAAGAGGTAGGTTGAAAGAGAAATGTGTAAACATTATAGCCTTAATGGATAAATAAATAAAAAAAAAAACTATTAAAAAGCAAAGGAAACTTCAAAAGCGTGAGTTTGAATTAAAAAAAAGGTTTAAAATAAAAAAAAAATACAGTTACTCAAATGGCAAATATAAATATCCTCTCCTATCCTCCTATCCTCTAATGGAAATCAATTTATTTTTGATTTTTTTTAAATATGCAAGTAATTATATTTGTTTTATTATCAGTTCCAAGCTACATTTTTTTTTGGAATCACTCGTTTTTCATCTATAGTCAATTACTCGATTACTCGCTTTGATATGATATCAGTTGTATTTGATGTCAATTGTATTTAACTTTATAATTAAGTTTATCGTTATATTTCATGTCTTTCCTTTTTTCCAGGTATTTAAGAAACTGATCTCAAGTTAGTCAACATGAAGGTATATATTTTATTTTTATTTTCATAAACCTACTACCGACCAACCCTAAGAACTAAAATAATATTGCAATTCCCCGGGGAACTCATAGCATTAATTTAGCTTCATAAAAGTGAAGGAATTTCAAAATCGCTCCAGTAGTTTTTCAATCTACCTCTTATATTAAAACCAACAAAACATTTACCACCAAAATTTTAACCCCCTGGTAAAATACCTACATATACGTCCACTTGTTCATAACATTCTACTCTAGGGAAGTAGTATATATTTTCAAGTTTCTCTATATCTTATAAACGTGCCTTAAACTACATCACTACTTGACATAAGACGCCTAGACGGAAACATGACACCGTTCGTTCTCGTTAAGCACGAATCATTTTATTTTACGAAAAATAAAAAAATAATATATTTATATCTTATAGAACATTAATATAATGAGTAATGAATAAATGTCCCATCGGATCAGCAAAAGGGCAGGTTTAAATTCCTTGTCTGGCGAATAATGTCAGATAATGATACCGTCACAGAAGTGCGGTCCATTCGCATTTCCTCGATACGGAGGTGTCGCGCACTGTTCGGTCCAAAAAATATTTTATACCGCGAACCCGTAGGCTGTGGAACGAACTGCCTCAAGAGGTCTTTCTATTAAGCTACGATATGGGGTTCTTCAACAAAGCTGTGAATAGGATTTTGCAAGGTCGGCGGCGCACCCGCACCCCCTGGTGTTGCAGGTGTCCATGGGGGGCGGTAACACTTACCATTACGTGGGACCGCTTGCTCGTCCGCCCACTTTTTATATATAAATAAAAAAAATTGGCTTTTATGTGTTTCTAGTCTTTAAGTGTTTAATGATGTAATTCCTAATGACCTGTAGTATACGAGGTATTATTATTTATTTAATATAATATTTTTTATGCCTTTTTTCTAGGTGTTCATTCCCCTCATTAGTCTACTGTCACTGGTGTTAGCCGAGCCTCCAGTCGGGTGAGTTATTAGCACACTTTATTAGTAAATTCATAATAATTACCTAAACCTACTAGTTTGAAGACAAAAGTCTTCAATCAGTGCTTCGAAACGTGGCCTCTGACGGAGGGCCTGATTCCATAAGTTCAAAGTTGCTCAGCGAGCTATGCTATGGAGACATCTATGCTCGGTAGAGCTATTACTTAGTTTAATTGTTTTTAAAATTTCAGCGACGGATACGCAGCGGCGCGATCTAGTCATGGACGTGGATCTAGCCACGGTCACGGACATGGATCTAGCCAAGGTCACGGACATGGCTCTGGATTCCAACGCTCCCTCTCTCAAGAATACGGTGCACCATCAGCTCGCAACTTCGGCGGATCCCGTAACGCCCTATCTCAACAATACGGCTCCCCTGCACGGTCCCTCTCTCAACAATACGGCGCCCCTAACTTCAGATCAACACCCTCTCAAGAATACGGAGCCCCAGGCTCACGCAATTTAGATCAAGAATACGGAGCACCAAATGCTAGATCTGGTCCTTCTCAATCATACCTGCCAGCAGGTCGTTCATCAGAGTACTCTCCTCCTGACGCTCGCAGTGGGCTTTCCCAGGAATATGGAGCACCTGGCCTCAGAAGCGGATTGTCTCAAGAATACGGCGCCCCTGACTTTGCTAGGTCTTCTCCATCATCCGAATACGGTCTTCCCGACTTCCGTTCAGCTCCATCTGAAGAATATGGCTCTCCATCCTCTAGGAGCTCCGGTCATGGTAGCTCATCTTCTAGGTCTTTATCTCAAAGTTACGGTGCTCCTAGCTTCCGCGGTTCTCAAGGACCTTCCCAGCAATACGGAGAACCTTCAGCTAGAACCAGCGCTTTTGGTTCCAGAAACCCTTCTCAGTCCTATGGTGCCCCTAGAAGCAGCTTATCTCAGAGCTATGGTGCTCCTTCTTCCCGTTCTTTATCATCTTCTTACGGAGCCCCCAGTGCTAGAAATTCCGACTCTTATTCCCAAGGATTCAACTCTCCCTCTCAGTCGTATGGTGCGCCGAACCAGAGGAGTCTTTCTGATACTTATGGTGCTCCCAATGAAAGGAGCCTTTCTCAGGAATATGGAGCCCCATCAAGCAGATCAGCTGGTTTGAAAACTAATGCTTTTGCGTCGTCTTATGCTTCGGCTGGGTAAGACATATTCATTCAAATTTTATAGAAATTCATCATTTTTTTTTAAAGATTATGATTCCCGTTCAAAGCGATTAACAACTCAGTACTTAATACAGAAAATATAACAAGTTTTTGGAGAAAATTCACAGTCCACTACCGGTTTACAGGTTTGCTTGTTCTTGACAATTTTTTGTGTGCTATTAATAATATTAATGTTATTAATAATGCTATTAATGTTCAGAATTTTTCTCCAAAAAATTTATATTTCACAGGTCATCCCCTTCACAAAAGTATGGCGCGCCTTCTGCCCGGGATGCCATGCCTTCAGATCAGTACGGAGTGCCAGACCAATACAGTTCTTTGTCCGACCAAGGCTATGAATATGCGAAGAATGCTCTGGACGAACTGCTTAACCAGGTGAGTATCGAACAAAATCGAACTAAAAATAACTTCCTATCGGTGCAGTTCCTGAGTAGGGGAGAGGTTCTTATTCTTGAGGATACAATTCTTTTCTATGAAAGATTGTTACTACGTGTATCTGTATCAACGTTTTGCTGGGTGTATAAACAACAAGTTAGTCACCACATTGAACAACGACATTATCAACCAAAAAGTAACAGCTATTTAGACAAGGTTCCTTGTTTTTGTCAGAAGCCTTTGTGGGATTCTAATTGAACCAAATGTATTAATAACGTATTTCAGATGGCATCGACAACAGGCAAATATATCATTAAAGCTTTGTAACCATGAGATAGACCTACCTATTCGTCACATATCTCTTTAAGACCACGGTATCAACCTAAAATGTCTCACTGATATGATCACAAGGACGATTGGTCTCCTTACAATCAGCTATTTGACAAACAGGTACATGAAAAATTGGCTTTCAAGGTTGAACACGAACGGTTCCCTAACCATATAATCTCAACTTTTTCATTAAAGAGATCATTAGAAAATAATTCATCGATGTTTCATCACCATGTTTATTTTCTGAAAGAAAAAAAGTTCAGTAGGCAATGAAATGTAACTTAAGCTGAGTTACAACGTTCCAGGAGCCTGCCAGTTACGACTTCGGATACAAGGTGAACGACTTCGAATCCGGCAGTGACTTTGGCCACACCGAGTCCAGACAGGAGAATAAAGCGGAAGGCACTTACTTCGTCGTGTTACCTGATGGCACGAAGCAGGTATCGAACAACTTCTGTTAATTATAATTTCCTATTATTAGCTGGTGTTTTCATGGTAAAAGATTTGATCCTTCGTGATGTTTTATGTTGTGTCTTTAATCTATAAATCCTTAGGGGATAGAACTGTAATACCTAATTAATCTTAATTGACTATCTAACTCCTGTCTTACCTGAACACACAGCTAATCTTTTCTTTCGGTGAAAATGTAACACAGTATGTAACATAGTGTAAATATAACATATAATACAAGATTGAAAACAGATTTGATATAAGTATAAGTATGTTTGATAGAAGTTTTATTAAACTCGGTTTGCGTCAAGAATGCAGCTCAACATCGCTCAAGACAGTAGGCGTCACCTTTTTTGACCAATAGTGAAACAGACCTAAGAATTCTGAAGAACACTATTATTAAAAAAATGACGTCTACTGTCTCCTAAATCTGACACCGGACATCCTTTATAATAAGAAAAAATTACATTCCAGGTCGTAGAATATGAAGCTGACGAGCGCGGTTTCAAGCCCAGAATCTCCGTGGAACCAGCTGATGCTTCAGCTGGAGGCTACGATGATAACGCTTCCGACCTTTCCAGATCTGCAGGCGGACCTTACTAGGAACTAGCAGTGCTTTGGCTAAAATATGGTGCTGATTTTGAGCTTCAATTTTAAGTATCGTCTCGTCTAAAGCTAGACTTACAGATGCTTAGAAAATTCTTATCAATATAGAAACATTTCGCAGCAGACTTGAAAACTTTTCATCAACTATCGCTTTCAATCAGCCATGTTTTAGCTTCGTCACAAAACAGTATATGAATACAAACTTGGAACGATTATGGACTCGAGGCTTCTTTTGACGCCCCGGAACTGATACTAGAAATGAAGGAGCCCTTGTAAATGCCTTGCAACTTGCAACAATATTCGCCAAAATGAATGTTGCCTAAAGTTGAGCGACAAAGTTTCCCAACCTTTCTTCTAACCAGCTTCTAACAGTGAGATGTTAGAAACTGAACAATACTGAGAAAGAGAGAAATTATAAAAAAAAACGTTCAAATGATTACGAAAATAATCTTCGATGCCGAAGGCCTTTAGCACAAATTCCAACATAAGTGTTTAAAAATGAAATACAAGAGTTTGCTCCTTTTTTAGACGAACGAAGGCTTAGCGAAAATACTCAATTATTTATTTATTATAGAAAAATTGTAAAAAAAAATATAAAAAAATACCTCATAGCTTTAAGTCTTTGCTTGTGATGTAGCAGTGATTTTAGTGCAAATAAATTTTTATTATTATTTTATTTTATTCCTTTTTTATTTATTTAACCTATCATCGTTTACTAGCTTTGAACCTATTCTAAATCAGTTTATCAATGCGCCTAGATATTTATAAACGAGCAGCAGAAAATACTGAATTGGCAACAAATTTGACGGTAGGTATGTTAGGTTCAAGTACTCCGGTGACAATACAGAAATGCTCCGTTCTCTTGGTGAAGACATTCTTAGTAAATTAAAAGTATTTATTTGATTTATTCAAAAATAATTCAAATATAGTTTGTTTTGCTGCACATTAAGTATTTTTTTTCGTTCGATTAAATACAACCATTTGTAATATAATATTGAATAACAATTAAATGACATAATATTGAGTAACAATTGAATAACATAATATTGAATAACAATTGAATAACATAATATTGAATAACAATTGAATAACATAATATTGAAAAACAATTGAATAACATTAATACCAATTCCCGCGTTTGATATTTATAAGTAGTAATTTTGAAACTACTATCTTGACGTAAAGTATAACCCTATAATGTGCCGGAAGTAACACAACACACACCAATTTCAATACTGCAACAAAAATGCAGTAGATTAATTTTGTTGTCGATTTCAGTGTCGAGACCGTAGGTCCGTGGGTTCCTAGCGCGCGGTCGTTTTTCAAATAAGCGCTTGGTCGAAACCATTGGCGACCCTAGGGCTGCCATTATCTCGCGCAACGCATTAGCCTTGCCATCCAGCGAGGCAATGCCGCCAGCATAGATACCTTGCCACAGGGTCCAAATTTGTTTTGAGCATTTTGTATAATAATCACTTTTAATATTTATAAGTTAGTTTTAAGTTATTTTACAAATAAGTTTAGATTAGTTTTTAGATTTAAGTTTTTTTTCTTTGCATCATTTGTCATTTCTTTATTTTTCAATAAAATAAATAGATAATAGTAACAATAATATTTTTTTATTAGCGCTCACTGCACTTTACTAATAAAGCTACATATAGTATCGTAAAAATTAGAACATTCGAATTTTCGCGACATCTCATTGAAGGCGGCTCTAGACTCGTTGTGAAGTCGGAGCTAGAAATCACGCCGTGGACTGTAAGCCTTGAGAACTCCACGCTACACGAAATCTGTGAAAAATATCCACACACACACTCGCACACAAATATCCACACTCGCGTTCACGGCTGTTCGCGGGACTTCAAAGTAGAACCGCCTGTGATCCGCTCAATCCAAAAACATTTTATCCACCCATTCATTGTTTATTCACCAAGAAAACTGATTGGAACATTTCTTACTCGAAAATTTGACATAAATTAACATTAAAATTAACAGTTTGAGACCCAAATACATATACCGAGATATACCTAAGTACCTATGTACTTAGGTATATCTCGGTTAAATTCGTAGATAGGTCAAATCTGTTCAATAGTTATGGTGCAACCGTATAAACTTTTCAAAAAAATCGCATAGAATATTTCAACGCCAATATGTACAAACGATATATGTATATACGTTGGATAGGGCTCTTAAATAATAATAATATATTTATTTCAGAGCATAGTACAATCCATAGTAATTGTTAGTAGAAATTTAAAATGTTAGTAAAATATAATAATCACAGTAATTCAATAAAATAATCACATTAATAAACGAATGCGTAACCCACGGACCGCTCGTGTAAAGGGATTGGCAGTACTCCTTGAAAAGTGTAAATTTTACCTCCCGTGAACATAGAGCAAACCTGCAAATTTTACCTAGCATGTTGACTCTGACCGTCAATGCCCTGCGCTTCCTCTCTATATCAAGATCATCACTGAGCAACCTCGGACACAATGTGACCCAGATTATAAGAGCTGCTGACCGGCTGGTCAGCTGTGGCAAGGCTGTATTTTCCCAAGGCCAACGCAATACTGCAAGACTTCTGGACACCGTGAGCGAATACTGCGTGCACAGGGAATGTTATGATTAAAAAAATTTTTCAGACGGTACTTCAAATAATTTCTTAATAACTCAAGTGACAAATAAAAACAATTAGTCACCCCGTGACCACGTCCATTGCAAAGTGTTCGAAACGTCGGGATAAAAATAATGTTAAATATACGCGATTTAAACCGTTCAAAGTTGTTTAATTGCTAAGGCTGTATTTTTTTAAAATAATGGAGGCACGTCTTGTTTCCAGAATTAAATATGACTTCTCTCTTCCCTGTGTTATTGTACTTGTCCGGTGCCCAACAGCTTCCGCAATACACTGACCGACGAGCTCAGCAGCACCATATCATTCGCATACCTACTGCTATTAATTACACACAAACCATTTACTTAGCAGCCCACATGCATGCTGCTGAGCTCGACGATCAACTGGTCCGATGTACAGGTTGAAGAGCTTGGGTAAAGTCAAGCCCCTTACCTCAACCCACATTCCGAACAATACCCATCAGACAAGTCACTTGATTCACCCGCTGCAGATCTACAGTAAAACTCTACAATTCTTGTCTAAACACTTTTTTCTAAGACGTGAAGGATAAGTGAATTACCTGACAGCGGGCTTTTTTCAATTTTCCGACGTCGCAACCCTGGAACAAAAACAAAGTATATCATTATTATAATACAATATACTTTAAAACTAACTAACAATAAATAATTTAAAAATGTAATTGTTGTTTATTGTTTAAAATGCTCAAGTATTGAATTATACATTTATTGAGCGCGTTGTACGAATTTGTCCCTGTGGTAAAGTATCCAGCATGGTGGCGACATTGCATCGCTGGATGGATGGCATTGCACAAAATACTGGCCAGCCATCGATCAATAAACAATCACGTGACCAGTGCCGTCGACTAAATATTATGAAAGATCTTAAAAAAAATGAATGCGAGCTAGTCTCGACGACAAAGGCTAAAAGTGTATTTAGGACCAATATCCCAGTATTTGACAACCTAAGTAGGTTTTTTTTTAACACTTAAATTTTTATTTGTTTGAAATATGATATTACAATATTATATATCTATTTAAATGGCGTAGGTCTAAATAGGTCTAAGGCGATAGGCGATAGGTCTAAATGGCGGACAATGGGGGAGGCCTATGTCCAACAGTGGACGTCCAAGGGCTGAAATGATGATGATGATGATATCTATTTAAAACTAAATTATTAAAAAAAAACAAATAATTAATTTAATTTTGTCAGCTTACATACACTGATATGCTATTCTGAAAGTAAGTTTTTCAAATTCGACGCTGAATCCTCGGTGAAATTTAAATTTCTCTCATGGGTTTGTCACAGGTTTTTATTCCACGTTTAATCCAGAGAGGTACGTAATACTTATAGGACTGACCTTATTCACGATTTACTACAAAAAATGACGGGTATGTTCCGTTATTCTGCAAGGTGCAATTTCCCTGATGATAGTATAGTGTTCCATCATGTGGCCCGCCCGCTCATCTGCCATCTATTCTATAAAAAAATCTTTCATGAATAGGCGATCACCTGTGTATCTAACACTGTGGCATTAAATATCAAGCATTCGCCAATTTGTAAGAGAATCTTTAACTACGAGTACACTGGATCGCCTAAAATGAGCTGGTCTATGAACTTTGTGTTTTGAAGCGATTGTAGATTTGATATCAAGGAGAAGACAGTCTCCGAATTTTTATTTTTCTTAAAACCCCGATAATATGCGAGCAGAAGTGATTGCATTGTGATTGTACCGGGAGGTTTTCTCCTCCTTGGTAGAGATGGATTGAGAAGGGGAGATCAGAGCATAATAGAATAAAATAGTTTTTTTTTAATTATTAATCTCCACCCCAAGGGATAGGGGATGGGGTGGAGGGAAATGAGCTTTGGCATATCTCACTCACTACCGAAACACATACATACATTGCGGGAATGGGATAGACATGGAAAATGCAGTACATTTTACGGCAGTCTTCGGTGCGCCTAGTGGCTGTGGAATTGCAGCTTGCACCCTCCCACTCCCCTCACAAGTGATATTTCCTATTCTCATATCCTTTTCAATCCTTTTTCCAAATCTACATCTAAATCTCCTTTGACAGAAAAACAAAATTATAGTTGTAACATTTAAAAAAATCGTAACAATTAGAAAATGAATTCAAAATCAATCAATCTTGAAACACCAGACATCGGAAATCAGTCACGTCGTTCCAGCAACTACACGACTCAGAAACAGGGTAAGGTCACGTTACAAAACTTGCATTAGGAAGCTCTGCCACATGTCGTCGTCGGCACATCCTTGTGTGACAACGCGGACGGAGAAAACTGTGGAGACGCCTGTTTTCTTAAAATAATCCCTTGTTCGATGTGGATGTTAGAAAACCTTTTTTGTAAATGGTCAGAGATAGCGACCCTCTTCATAACTACTTCATACAATTTAAAAAAACACATTACAGCCTAAACACTTAAACGAACAAATGTTGTGAACAAACGTTCACTTGAAGCGAATTTGTTCAAATTGAAGCAATTCATTTTAGCAAATGCAATACTTAAGTGCCCTATAGATTTGATATGACTCTGAAAGTGTCATATTCTATAAGGTACATGACGCCACGTTTAATATAACATGGCGGACGTTGACAGCCATTTTATTGGACTTCACAAAAAAGGAAAAAGTCAACCATACATTTACCAGCTGTTTGTGCGAAGCTACACCCCATCAGTACTGCCAGTAATAAAAAATAAAAAGATAAAAAACTTTACTTACAATACCCGTCTGCTCCACTCACTGTTCTCTAAGCCGAAGTACCTTGAAAGCTCTTTTATTATTTTAATGAGAGCCAATATTTCAACCCCTACTCTAACATAGTTAGCAAAACTAGCAGTATAAAAGCTAATGTAAAGTGTAGATATTTATCACTTCAACTTTTATTGTGTTTAGTCTGTGTTCAAAATGAAGGTAAACTTAATTCAAATAAAATAAGCTTTCTATTGTTTAATTAATTATTAATACAGTTATTAACTGAATTATTACATAAAACAAACAAGGAGTGTTACAAATATATTTCAAATTAAACTTAAACAGTTTAACTAAGTTTTTTTGTGATGTGAACTTAGGAAGTGGAATAGGAAAAATGTGTTTATATGACATAATCGCGATCAGCTTTTTTATCGACATGGGCTCTAATTTACATTGTTCTATGCATTAATAGTTGAGGAATATATGGCCTTAAAGTCCAGTCTTTTAGAAATGGTGTCGTCCCGACTCGTCCCTCAGTTCTTGTGGTAGCCGTTTTCTTATCCATTAGTCGCCTTTTAACTACACCCATAAGAAGAAATGGGGTGGTGTTATTCTGGAGCCAACCGACACCACACCGGCAATTATACTTAAATACATTGTTCACATTTTCACATTATTCAAAGCATATATCTCTAATGTCGCAGTGTAATATAGTCTACTTTCCTACTAGTTTCCTCTTCGACAAGTGTAATGGCATTAGGAAATGTCTTTATCCCGATATAATCATTATTCCCCCAACTTTAAAAGTCTTTTTTCTAAATCTATTCCCATATCTCGTTATTCTTGGCTGAAGGGATGTATCTCAGATATTTTTAGGCGACACTATTCATTTATAATGAGGTGGGTGGTTTTGACAGCTTCTTGCTTGAACAAAAATTACAATTGTTTAAATGCAAAAAGGGCATAGGTATGTAACAAGATGTTGTGTTATAGTAGTTATAATAAATATCTCCCATTATGTTCTGCTTAATATAATATGTTGTAATAAAACAGAAATTCATAAGTTTTATTGAAGCCTTGTTACTTTTTTGTTTGTTTTTAGATCCTGATCGTCACCGCTTGTCTCCTGGCTCTCACCTTCGCTGAGCCGCCACCGTCCAACAGGTTAGTGTATATCTCTATTTATTTAATGTATTACTTAGGCCCTACATGGACCTATTAACAGCACAATTGACCCCGGGGCCAGCAACTACGTTGCACAAGAATATTTAGTTGGTTCCAGGTCACCTTGTCAATATTAGCCTATAGCGTCCAACTACAAGGCACTAACTTCATGTAATTACTAGGAGGTTTGGTACCTTATTCTACAGCGCGGACCAGTTTTGGGAGGGGGAGAGTGCACGCTGCAATCCAACAGCCATTCCTATATCTCCAAAGGTAGGCAGCGTATCCGGGGTCGTGCCAACGTTTGTCATTTTGGACTAATGTTGTCATGTATTGCGCATGTCTATGGGTGATAGTATCTACTTACCATCAAGTCCACCTGATGGTAAGTAGATACTGTCATTCTTATCCATACTTTTTTAGGCTTTGCGAGTCCAAGTAGTTTAGTTCCTCAGGAGTTGTAGTAGTAATTTTGTTAGCTCTTAATCGTCTTTTGTGACACTCACTTGGAGATATGTGGCGGTGATGTTCTATAGTAGGCTTACACCACACGGCCAAGATACCTTTCTACCTAGAAGTTGTTACCTAACTTTAAAATCTAATTGTTTCACAGCTACTTACCTCCGTCAGCATCAAACCGCGGCGGTGGTTACCCTCAAGGGCCGCAGGTGGCCGCCGCAAGGAACGGAGGATTCGCTAGGTAAGAATATTCTATTAACTGTACGGTCACGAGCGAAAAGCTTAATACAATACAAAAGCTTTCTAATATCGTAGAATGCTTACAGCCTTTGTCTTTTCGCTATAGACTATCTAAACGGATACCTACATATAATAAAATCTTAACGAAAACGTGTCTCTACATTTAATTTTTTTTTTCATTTAACTTGTTGCATTGTTAGTACCTACGAATGATATAAAACTCAAAACAACAATTTTAATTTTTTTTGTTGTCTGTCTAAACGCGCATTGCGCAAAATCCACTGAAGGAAATTTAATTAATCTTGGCATAGTTCTAACTTATGTGCATATTGTTAACATTTTGGATACTTTTATATCCAGATCCGTTACAGAGTTCCCGCGATATACAATGCATGTATTAAATTTTGATGTTAGAGTATGTTTGGTTAGCTTGATTCTTCAAAGTTGGTGTACCATAGTTCCTCAGACCTTAGTCGCCTTTTCTGACACCCACGCGAAGAGATGACGTGGTGCTATTTTAAAACCGGGCGACACTACACGGCCAAACATTTAATAGCACACCATACTATCAGCCTGTGTCTCTACACAGCTGGATATAGGCCTCTCCCAAAAACCGCCACTACACATAGGACCATTAATACCATAAGACCCACTAATTACGTGACTTTCAGAAGCGGAGCGCACGGCGGTAATGGAGGTTACGATCAGAACGCGGGCGCTTTTGGCCGTAACGCACTTGACTCTGGAGTGAGTAGAAATAAATAAGGGATAAGATACAGTGTGCAATTTGTAGCGTCCTGTTTTCAAACGCGCGCGTTTTTCCGCTTGCAATATATTTACAAGTCGCACCAAAATCGTCCTGAAATAGTAGTCTAATATCAGTTATTCTCATTTCGAGGTTTATTAATCGTTGAATTATATTACTAACCATTCACAAGTAAATAGTTTTTCACACGTATTTATCTATTAAACTGTTTTAAACGTTGAGTAAAATAAATACGTGTTTGAGACCAGTTTCATGGATAAAAAGAAAATATAATCGCATGTCTGCAGAATATTCATATATTATTTCTATGTACTTAGAAATTGTCAAACATTTTATTCATCAATGCACTCATATTTTAACTAAGCTACCGATGATGAATAGAGGTGAGTACTCATTGAAATAGATAAAAAAATGATACAATTTGAATTATTTCTTGGTAGAAGGAAGTTAATGTGTACTCTCCCCTTCGTCACGTGTCAAATACGACAGTTGTGTCATGTTTCAAGAAGAAATACGACAAATAAAAGGAATCTGACCTCGTCGCTCTTCGTTTAAAGGATCAAATTTAATGATTATATCTATAAATACCTTTACCTCTCTATATGCCTCGCACGTGGGACGTCACACTTATACCTATATATACATATGTTGTTGTACGTAGTTCAATTGTTATACGTAACAAATTTAATTTGACACGTGATCAAGTTTATTGATTTGCTTATTAAG
Source organism: Sesia apiformis (assembly GCA_914767545.1). Classification (NCBI taxonomy): domain Eukaryota; kingdom Metazoa; phylum Arthropoda; class Insecta; order Lepidoptera; family Sesiidae; genus Sesia; species Sesia apiformis. The sequence goes on from OU611973.1 coordinate 8,079,595, forward strand.
CTCTCAAAAAATGCGAAGATCACTTTGACAATCAAAATTATCCTTCGTTGCCTACTGTATCATTTAGAAATGGGTAAGGATGCACGAAATTTAAATATTAAACTGTGATTTTCGCATGTTTTGGAAATGCGTAAATTAAGAGAAATTTTCTAAGTTTGAGTTAAATCCGTGCGATTGTCGCTCTTTGGTACAATTAGATTAAGTCATGCTGCGTCTATTTTGTGTCATTAAGATAAATATGCACTATAGTTACATCAAAGAGCGAGATTTGCCGTTTTGTTACGCAGCCTAATCAAGCAATACATGCCAATAAATGAATTCGATCTCAATTGTCATGAAAGATAAAAACACACTATCATTACTAACAAACAACAACCTCACATTATGAAACATGGAATGAGTATAAGTACTTTATAAATAAACCTTTATTTATTTATTACACTTATAAATTATTACATCTTTGGCACATTTTATGAGAAACACTCAAAAAATGCAGTACTTATACTAAATTCTATGGACAGGAGCCCGCAAATTACAACTTTGGATATATGGTAAATGATGACCACGAAGGAACTGATTTTGGACATCATGAAGAAAGGCAGGAGGAGAGAGCTCATGGAGAGTACCATGTCGTGTTACCTGATGGGCGGAAACAGGTAAAATACTTAAAACAACCAGAAAACATATGAAATGTATCAATTACTGTCGATCCACCCTGATTTCATTTCGACGATATCGTTTTTCAAAAATTCGTTTACATTTTCCTAAATATTGCAATTTTCTAGAGGACCGAAATATAGCCTGTCCGTCTGCATTTGTATGAATTATGAAATTGAAAGAATTCTCAAAAATTGGTCAATTCGTTTTTGTATTTACTTCTCACACATTTGAATAAAAGAACTTAGTTAATAATATTAGCATAGATTTGAACACTTTTGAAGCTTTGAACAATTTGAAGACTTATGCTCTTGTCTAAGTATCCTTCACACAAATTGGATTCAAACGAGACAGATGTCGTGCGATGCGATTTTCAACGAACAGACGTGCTAATTTAAACCGCATTTTATCTTTTAATGTAAACAGAGCCCATCAGCACACATTTGATATTTTATATTGCGAATCGGCTCTGAACGCATAAAATTAAAGGTTTTTGTTTATCTTTTATTTCTATTCGACGTTTCGGCACGGGTTATCCCAGCCGTGGTCACGAGTTGACTCAACATTTTTGAACCTTAATATGAGGGGTCCAGGAAAGTGGTCGTTGGCTGACGATTTCACACCAATCTCTTAACCGTCCAGTGTTGGCTGATCTCATGTCAGTGACCGAAATTCTTCCTGCTCGTAGCGCGCGCTTTATAATTTGCCCGTTCAGTATCATCTGCTGCTTATTTAATTATTTCTCATAAAACAACTGTCTTACTTTCTTACTTTCCAGACCGTAAGCTACGAAGCCGATGAGCGTGGCTTCAAGCCACAAATCTCTTATCAAGATTCTGATGCAGGTGGCCGCTCTGGATATGATTCCAACGCCAATAATGCCCGCAATGGTAACCATGGCAACGGCCGCTCCAACGGTTACTGACTTCAGTCAGATCTATTAAAAACTTCATGTATTATTTTGCTTGTATATTTATATTTATGATATTTATATGTACCCATAGGTATATTGTTTGCAGCACGAGCAAGTACAAATTATTTTAAGTCGCGTCAATTGTGAAAATGTAAAAAAAAAATATGATTTATGTAATAAATTATTTTCTATTATTTGTAACATTTATTTTATTGTTTTTAATAAAGTCAATACCTATATGGCAAATAACGAAGCTTCAGACAAATTATCTTCAAGTACCTAATAATTCGCGGGCCCGGCATGCGCTGCAATGCGTTGGATTTTTTTTTTGAAACCTTTGCGGGCCTCCGCACAACAACTCACCAAAGTTTCATCAAAATCGGATGAATGGTTTAGGAACGCATAGAAAAGGAACAAACAAACATTATTTTTTATATATTAGATTAATATCTACCCATATCGCCGAACAAACATACACACAGCACTTTAATAAATAGATCAGGCGACACTCAATCACTCCATTAATTTCTGTATTGTATGGGGTCTGGAAACACGCGACGAACTCTAACTACTCAGTTTCAAACGAACATTTGTACCTATTAGTTATAAAAAAAAGAATAATTGAAGGTCACGAATCTAAACCGAACCCTATCTATAAGTGCCCACACCACAACCAGCCCTTTTATCGTGCATTGCCGGATACGGGCCTCCTCGTATCAATAAGTAACCTAAGTCGAATATAAGGAAGTTTTTATTTTTCCAGTTATATATTCGTACTTCTAAATTTTCTCAACAAATCAACCGTATGACGTCACTAAACTATGTTAAAGAACACTTAGAAGGATTTAGTTTCGTAAAATGGCACGATGACCTAATTAAACTTAAGTAAATAGACTATTCCAGTGATTCCCAAAGTTATATGAACCGCGACTCGCGTAAAAAAATGACAAAGTGGGACCCACCATACCTTTTTTTATAGACGAAGGTGGCAGACGAGCATACAGTCCACCTGAGGGTAAGTGGATACTGTAGCCCATAGACATCCGTGATACATGCCAACATTAGTGCAAAATGACAAACGTTGGCACGCCCCCGGATGCGCTGCCTACCTTTGCAGAATAAGGAATGGATTTGGAGAAAGGGTTGGGGAAATGGGGAGGGATAGGATGGGAATGGGCTCTGGCACATCTCACTCACTACCGTAACACTCCCCCTCATAAATGCCACGCCTTACATGAAAATAGCATTGTGTCACTGCTGCAGCATATTCTCGTTTACGTAGCGCAGTTATGTGAAGGGTTTTACAACTAAGGAAATATAAAAAAATCCAGTATCCAGTGATAATCAAAATTTTTAATAAGTAAAAATAAATAAGATTGATCAGAACACTATACTTAAAATTAGATTAAATTTATTTTTTCGGGGCCCACCCAATATTCGCTCATACTTTGGGAAACACTGGACTATTCTCATCTCAGGACACACATTTTTTATATATTATACATTCAGCAAAACATCTAATGGCATTAAAACTTTTGTTCTGCTCTTTGATTAGGCAACTCGTCATGCGGTACACTGTACATTTGACAAATACGGCAAATTAGACGTGAAGTCAAATATTTGCTTCCATTGTAATGTACTTGGCATACGACCGTGAGACCTTATGTTGTAATTTCCGGTGGGTTCTTGTTCTTTGCGTTTGCTCTAATTTTTAATTTTTTGGAAATTGTAGTAGTGCCATTTGGTGTCAGCTGCCTTTAGAATAGCATGACCTCCATCTCTTCACGTGGGTCCATATACCCATTATATATATATATATATATATATATTGTATATAGATATACTCACCTAAATACAATATATTGAACATGTTGTACAAATTCAGTCCCTGTAATTGCGAGGTTGATAATTGTCTCTGAAATCTAGAATTATTGTTAGCTAAGTATAAGGATAAGCCGTGTGGTGGCGGTCGGCTAGAGAATAGCATCACCCCTTCTGTTCCTGTAGATGTCGTGAAAGGTGATTAAGGCATAACGAAGCGGCCACCACATGCCCCGAGGAACTACACCACCTCTTAAAGAGTGCAGTTGTCAACCCATTTGGCCAGCATGGCATTTTAAGACCATAGGGGCCATCCATAAATTACGTCACACGAATTTCATGATTTTTGGAGTCCCCCCCTACCCCCCCCCCCCCCCCTCCCGTCCTTGTCACAGGTGGTCACATATGAGTGAAACCCTGGTGTGACGTCACATATTTCGCAATTTTAATTTTATAAATTATTAAATTAAAACAGCCTTATAATAATATTGGTAGAGTTGGTAATATTTTAAAGTTTTTCGTTAGAGTTGAAGTTTAGTTTTAATACTTTATATTTATACATGTGACGTCACGAATCTTATGACTCGTCCCCCCCCCCCCTTGTCACACTATGTTAACCCCCTCTCTCCCCCTTAACGTGTGACGTTATTTATAGATGACCCCATACATCCTGGATCCGAAAGTGGACGATTAATCGGCTGGTTACAGTATCATCACCAATATCATCAGATAATCACTGCGACCTTAGCCTTGAATCCTTACAATGCTCCATATACAATGATTTCGCATTAAAAATTGCACAACGAAATCTACAATCAAGAATCACATACAAATATTTGTACAATATTAGGCTCGATTTGTGTTTGATTACTTTTTTACAACTAAGCAAAGACTTTGGGCATATAAAAGCGTGAATCAGATCTGCAGGCATCATTCGTACACTTCCAAAGATCTCAAGTTAACACCAAAGCCAGGATGAAGGTAAATATTATCATAAAATGTGATATTATCTGAATAAAAGGACTTTTTTTCGATTCCCACATTAATTAATCCTCTCCGTGCCAGCATTAATATATTTTTTAATGTGTATGCCATCAAACATTTAGGATCCCACGGTATATATACGTAGTTGGCAAAGAGATAGGTAAATCAATTGACTATGTCGGATTCGTAGATATTATTATTTTATGAACTTTGTCTTAATAACTTAATATACGGTCCGGCGTCTCCTTAAATTTAAAGAGAAAGCTATTTTTTCACAAAAAAAAGACTTTTTCACGACCGATTTTATTAGACCTCATCAGTTTAATATTTGCAGTAAAAAATTTATAATGTGTATTCGTTTTACTTGACAAGTGTGTATTTCGTGTAAAAGATTGATAATAATTTATCGATACACACTTTACACACTGCCAGCGTAAGCGTATTAATACCAGCCAGAATTGTTTCGCATAGAGAGCCCCTTAAAGGACTATCTATGTATAAATACGTAGTTGGCATTTGTATTTCGTTGATAGTTACGTGTATTTACGTAGCTGACACGGAAAGGATTAAGAATGTATTTATTGCGTGTTGTAGCTAGGTACATTAAACTGTAAGGGCATAACTGTTGTTAAATTATACATTATTAATTATTTCCTTAATTAATTATTATTTAATAGTAGTATTATTTTTTATGTGTTATAATTTGTCTGTTAAATAGGTAATCGTCCATAAAGTAACAGCATTTACTATGATTTATTACATATACTTATTTTTAAATTTGTTAATTAAATATTAATTCTTTCTTCAGACTTTATGCTTTCTAGAATTTCATTGAAGTGAAGAAAAAAAAATTAGTGTAATTAAAAAAGAACATTATTTTTATTGTTTATCTAAAAAATCAGAGTATTATGAAAATGATTTTACTGTATCTGCAAAGGAGTTTAACTAAATATCAAGTTTGTTTTAGTGAAATAACACTGCAACGGATTTTTTGCTATTTCACTAAATTGATATATATATCACTCACTATAATGAATTCGGTCTTTAGTTAAATCCCTAGGTAGATAGCGCAAAACATTTTCGTAATGCTATTCTCCACGATTTAGCAAAAGCACTACAGACTTATATTTACAGAAGGACAGTCAGCGCTCTTCCTATGATAACCGGATAACCGGACCATAGACCGGACCGTTTCGGGCCATAATAGAACACTCTGGCCCAGTGCGGATTGGTGGATTATCACTAGTTCAACGATGAAGGAAAACATTCTAAAGAAACCCGTTCCAGAATTAAAAAACATGTGAAGCATGTGCATCCACCAACCTTAAGGCTCATTTACATAAGGAGAGTTTCTCGAACGGTTCGGGCGACAATATTGTATAAGATTCTCGTGTGCGACCAAACTACATACAATTATCGCCTACAACTGTTGACATGACGATAAAAACTAGTGATGATATGATGATAACAGTTGTTCATACTAGCTTTTGACTGATATTCGAGAAACTCGCGTTCGGGAAACTGTCCTTGTGTAAATGTGCCATTAATTATAATTATATCCCGGCTTTTTCAATCTCACTACGACATTAATATCGTGAGTGGTGGTGACCCCCGGAAGACATCTATATACATCAGTGGAGCGACAAAAGTATGTAAGGGTTTCTAATCATTGACTAAATATATCATTTTTCACAATTTCCAGGTTATCATAGCAGTAATCCTGGCCTTAGCATCAGCATCGGCTCTTAGATCTGGACCATACCTACCAAGTGGTTGGAGACCTGATGGGCCTGTCTTTTATTTACCTTCAGAAGTTGATGTATGTATGACTTATTACAAATTACAAGGATTACATCTCTTTCACTTGCTTCTGTTTCGCTATGAAAATTATATATTGGCAATTCTCAGGGTAATTTTCTGTGAAAATGGAACAAACCAACCAGTCAGGTGTATTGAACTTATGACTACTGGACAGCATTGTCATCATATTTAAGCTTCAGTTAATCTTCAAATAACTCGGTTTGTTAAAATCACGGTTATTCTTTCAGAAACCATCAGAAAATCCCCTTAAAGACACAATTCTTCAGGAGTCTGAGGCGTCCGGTTCAGACCTTCTTACAGAATATGGTCCTCCGAAAGTTCAGGAGATTTCCCAAGACATCACAAAGCAGGAACTACCTGAAGTAGTTACTGAACAAGCGTTTGTAGTTATTGAAGCTAAGTTCATCGAGGAAAATGGTAAACAAGAAGGAAACATTGAAGTAGCCGTGATGAAAGAAGAAGATTCTGTAGCTGTAAAATTACAAGAAGTGACTGAAATACTAGTTGAAGCTGTCACTGAAGGTATTTTTATAGTAGAATTAAATACTTCTTCTTTTTCATATAGGTAGATATACATAGTTGTTACAATTTTAACAGGCTACAGACAAGACGCTCCTGTACAGATGTTGTATTCCTATTTAGACTCATAAGGAACGACATAGACTATGAGGACCTACTATCTCTTCTTAAATTCCAGGTGCCTCAATTCCACAGTAGAATCATTAAATTTGCTCCCTTTTACGCTCAAGTAACGCGCACCAATATAGGACATTCAACTCCCCTTAACAGATTGACCCCTGTAGCAAATACCTAAATATCATGATGAACTGTAAAATGTTCCATTTGTAATCCTTTTGAAATAAAATATAAATAAAATAAATGGCTCCTTATTTCCTTGCCAGTCTGTCAGTTATTGGAACATTTTTTTTATTTAACTTTGGCAAAATTGGTAGATATATCTTAAAATGGTTTAGTTTTGAAGTGTCTTAGTTTCATCAAAATCTGTCCTTTGGTTCAACTATTGTAGGCGGTATAATAAAGGTCCTAAGATGTTGCAACTGGTGCTTAAGAAATTGTTCAAATTGTTACAGATATATTTGACCTGTTAAAACATGTTACGTTTTACAAAAATAAATTACATATCAAATTGTTACAGTTTTTTATTGTTCTATTTCCAGGTATTACAGAGGAAAAATCTACTGAAGTTGTAACAGCATCAGAGGAAATAATTATCGATATAACTACAGAAGCAGCTGAATCTCAACCACTGATTATTGGAAAATCTTTAGATGCAGAAACACCAGCTGAAGAAGTAACCACTATTGCAGAAGACATTGAATCTCTTGTAGAGGGCAATGAGTCTATTATAGAAGTTAATGAATCTAATATAGAAGTGAATTCACCCTCAGAGGGTGTAAGAGTAGAGGTTGAAGACTTGGTGTCAGTAGAGAAAAAAATAGTGGAACAAAATGTAGAAGGGGTAAAAAACATTGTGGAGGCTTTAGTCAATTTGGAGAAAGAAATAAAAGCTGATCAGGTATGTGATAAAACTTTGACATTATTTAAAGTCTGTGTACATGCATTTTATTTAAATACTAAAGTGTGTGGAGATTTAATGGAACGTCAATGGGATAATTTTATTTGTAGGTACGTCAGTCAAAGTTTATGTTTGAAAGTTTTATTTTTGTTCATATTATTCCTCTTTGTTCTTAGGTCCAAAGTATTCGAGATGCAATTGAAGTGAAGACAGTTCAAGAAGGCTCAGGGTATGAAACTGTTTTGTTTTTATCTTCGCTTACCGGTTATACAACTTGGCGAAACCTGATACCACCTTTCTGCTGTGTATCAGATTAATCTACATACCGTATCGTAACCAGTCCTTTTAGTATATCCACTGCTGGACATGGGCCTCCTCATGCACATTAAAACGCCGCGTTGAACAAACTAGTTGGAGAGTCCATTTTTAGTAAGAATAGAGAGGTAGGTAGTGTATTCCTCAGTCTATATAAATATAAATCTACATAAATATAATGAATCCAGTGGTAAAGGTGAAAATATTGACCCGGCCATTTGTTTCTTTTTTTTTGGAATGTTGTCTAATGGACCATCCTAAAATGATAGACGCTTACTTTGGCCCATGGACAACCGTAAGAGTGAACGATATTGGTGTAACCGCGAAACGCGATAAATGAATGGACAGGACAAAGATGCAGAGCAGAAAGAAAAGGGTGTGGAACGGACTGGATTTGTTACCATTCTATAGCAGCCTATAAGGTCTTATTATCGAGCAGAAATGACATAACGATAGTGTTTCGGACTTCCACATGCTCCCACTACAGATTGATTCTTGTACCGTGCAGAGTTATAAAGGATTTAATAATGTTTCCAGATCCCTGGAGCAGGCTCCTGAAGGACTCCTGGAGTATGGACCTCCTGGTTTCAAGGAGTACGGACCTCCGAAGGAGGATGAACTCCTCAGAACTGCTGTTGTCGAGGTAAGTAAGGACTATGACGTATTGACATAAAATCACATCAAACGTTTTAACGAAAATGTAAACAAGAGATTTAGTGGTGCATGAGCTCTATCCAACAAATACAACTAAATATCCACCGTAGAGTCCTATCTAGAGTCCACCTGTTGGTAAGTGGATATTATCGCCTTTTAACATCCTCAATACATGCCGACGTCAGTCGAGAATGATTAATGTTGGCATGTTTCTGGAAGCGCTGCCTACCTGTGGATTTGGAGAAAGGATAGGCAAAATAGAGAGGAATAGGATAAGATAAGTTGGGAATGGGTTCTGGCATATCTCACCGAAACACGTACGTACGGGGAATAGGATAAAGTGGGAAATGCAGAACATTTTACGGTAGTGTTCTGTGAGTGCGAGGTAACTTGCGACAGTTGAGTGCGCTCAGCGGCTGTTGAATTACAACGTGCGTTCTCCCCGTCCAGATACTAAGAACCAGTACGTATACGTCCAGTACGTATACGTATTAGTATACGTCCAGTACGTATACGTATTAGTATACGTCCAGTACGTATACGTATTAGTATACGTCCAGTACGTATACGTATTAGTATACGTCCAGTACGTATACTAACAACTATTTATTAAACGAACTGCCTACTGAGGTTTTTGCACTTAGTTATGAAATGGGGCTCATCAAGAAGGCTCTGAATAGGTTTTTTCTGCGCGGTCTTCAGTGCATCCGCATACCCTCTGGTGTTGCAGGCGTCCATGGGCGGCGGTGACCACTTACCGTCTCGTGGGCTGCTCGCCAATCTGCCGCCTCTTCTATAAACAAAAAGTACTTAAATAAATACTTGACCAGTAAATCAATATTGATAAATTAACCGTGTAAATCGACGTGAAGAGATATCCAAGAGCGGAAAGGCTGTTATGAAAAAAATATAAAGACCTTGAACAATTAAAGCCCTCCATAATTATACAAAATTATCCACTCTTCTCATGTCATGCAGCCATTCGCAATATATCGTACAATAACCACAGTTTTATCTTTTTACAGATATCATCAGGAAATGAATTGGCTGACAGTAATGACACGAGAAGAAGGCGGTATTCTCCTAAATTTAGGTAAAAACAAACTTCTCTTGTTACTTAAATAAATTTTGACATTAACCGGGGAACTAAAACTGACAATAAGGTTCCTTTTCACTGAAAAAGATACAATAAGTAAAGTCATGTTTAGTGGCCCCAACTAGGATTTGTTATGTCGTGGATCTAGATCAGACTTGCCAAGCGTTCGGTTTTCGATCGGAAAGTGAGATTTCGACGCGATTTGTCCATGTCTGGTTCTCTACATGCGACCGGACTCAAATTGTCCACTTTATTCACTAATTTCGTTCTTTTCTTTTCTCCACACACCCACACAAATATTATCGTTACCAAAGATACATTAATTTATTTTTTGGTCCATGACGTCAACTGATAACAATTGTAAAACATTCACTAAAAATCCCCCCCCCCCCCCACCCCTCCCCCTTCTCCGGTTCGGTTGTGGGCAATTGGAAAGTTGGCAAGCCAGAAGCCTGACACACAAAGCCACAAATAACTACTCAAAGTCACATATTCGTCCCTGCAAACAAACGTTTCTTTGACTAGTAAATATACATCGTATTAATATTATAAAACGCGAAAGTTTGTGAGGATGGATGTATGGATGTTTGTTACTCTTTCACGCAATGGATTTTAATGAAACTACAATAATATAGCTCATAAATCAGAATAACACATGGGCTATTATTTATTTTGAAATTTTGAAAAAAAACTTATAATCCGAATCGAAGCGAGGGCGGGTCGCTAGTATTATCATAAAATCATCAAAAATGGACTCAAAGCGAGCTGTTTAGCGTGGACTTTTTGGGAGTTAAAACGCAGACATTTTTTTCAAATAATTATATCTTGGTAAGCGCAAAATATACCGGTAAGCGCAATGCGGGGTGCCCTCTGGCCTAGTGGAACGACCACTTGCAAAAGTTCGCTGGTGGTTGGATGAGAATCGTGTAGTGGCGAGCCAAGGGAGAGGCCTAATTCCAGCATTAGATAGACACTGATGGTATGGTACAGTAAGTACTTATATTTACGATTTAGCATTATCAAAACATTTCACGTTGTCGATAGCACACACTAATGTAACAACGCTCTCGTCCAGTATAATAAGTTGTTGTAATTTTAAATATTTAATGTTCAAATAATACAAAGATACAATTTAAAGATAAATGCAGTGCTAGTTCTAATTAATACAGTGCCAGTACAATTATTACTTCTACCAATTAATAACATTTTAAAAAGTTCTAATAAATCTGTTTTATTTTCACAGATCTGCGCGGAGACAACATTAAATAAATTAGTTAGATGATCTTTCAACGTTCCACTGTCGTTGCTGTACTTGCTGGATACTGAATTATTGTATTTTTGTTTGTGTTGTTAAATAAATAAAAATAACAAAATGAAAACTAAATAAAAAATTCACTATGTGAAGGCATGTTATAATGTTATTTAGATTAAAATAAAGAGTAATTTGTTTGAATTAACTTATTTGTCTAACATTTGAAAGAAAAACTTTTTTCTTTGCTTCGTCAGTCTGTAAGTAAGACAACATTTAGTTAATTAGCCAAGTATGGATTCCCGTTTCATTGTATCATTATACAAAATAATTATACTTTCTCTTTCTGAAATGTACGGAAAATAGAAAAATCTCTATTCGTACTGGGGCGCGTGAAATGGCACGTCTGTCTAACTGGCCAACGGTTTTTAATTTTCTATTGGACTTCAGATTTGCCCTAACAGTGATTTTTTTTAAATGACTGTTACTCTGATGCTCACTATTCGCTACTACAAACAGCAACAACACACTACATTCATAAACTGCTTCTAATCCAAATGGTCTATTAGATATCTATATCTATATATTTTTTACTAAAGGAATTGAGGGGGTTCAGGAATTTTTTTATTTAGGTAAGCATGTATACGCGTTTCTTATTAGTTTTGTTAGGTTTTTCAGGGGTCACATTATGAAGTTGCCAGCAATTCAGTGTATACTTCCAAACTGCCTTCATATCTTGACATACAAATAACTTCAATTCAATGCACTGCTCCAGTATCCACTGCTGCCCATATCTTGTGCATGGGGGATGTATGGCCTTAAAACGCCACGCTGGCTATAGTTTTCGGCAGTCAACAGGGATATGATCTAGGATTAAAAAAATATTCTCACTTATCTGGAATGAAGAAAAAGGGTGCTAATTACACTTCATTTATTATAAGCATCTATAAATATAAACAACAGTCATTATAAGATAGGTACATTTTTTTCTAAATTTTCATTTGTCTTATTGTTAGTGTTAATAAAATTTCCATTACACTACATTTTCTTAAAAAATACTACGACCGGGTATATGTAATGTAAGGTCAATAACATTCAATTGTTTTATAAAGATGAATTTCTTTCACAATTTTTTTATAAACTTTTTTATATAATAATAAGTTCCATAGCATTCAATTTGTTTTAAAGTTGAATATCTTTTATAATTAATTCTTTTACAAAGTTTTTTTATAGTAAGAAGATGTGTAACATACAATATTTTTTTTTATGATTATTTTTTATCGTAGCAATGTCTATAACATTTAATTGTTTTCTAAAGTTGATAATTTTACAATTTTTTGATAAAATTATTGAAAATAACAATGCCTTATTATTACATTCAATTGTTTTCTAGTGACTTTTCTTCTACAATTTGTTCAGGGTAAAATTCCTTGATATTGGTCTATATTAAAATCCACGTCTTTAGGAGGCCTTGATAGGACAACCGCGTAGTATGGGTAGTTGTTCTTCAGAGAGTCCCTTCTGTCCTTGTTCTGCAGAAGTTGCTGCCAAAACATTGTCTGAAAATTATTATTTTTTAATACAGGATGAAATACCGGGAACCTTTGACACTGAATTCTTAACGGCAAGACAATGAAGACTACCTTAAAATATACTGAATTTCCTACTTCATCCCATTTTCCCAATGCACTGTGCATTGGGAAAATGGGAACTCATTAACAACTGTTTCAGTTGTTAATGAGATATTATTAGGCCGGACCCATTCGCATCCCACCCTAGCCGATCACTCCTAATTTTCTCGATCCTTTCTAGAAATTAATTTCTAACTGGTAGCGCGTTCTGAACTGATGCTGGCATATATCGTGGATGTCCACGAACAGTAGTATCCACTTACCAATAGGTGGACTGTCTGCTCGTCTTTCTTTCTTTCTTTCTTTTCAGCCCTTGGACGTCCACTGCTGGACATAGGCCTCCCCCATTGTCCGCCATTTAGACCTATCAGCAGCGACCTGCATCCAGCGGGTGCCCGCAGCCTTTATGAGGTCGTCTGTCCATCTAGCAGATGGACGTCCTCGGCTTCGTCCGCCGGTACGTGGTCTCCATTCGAGAACCCTTCTGCCCCATCGGCCATCGGTTCTTCGAGCTTCGGTCTGCTCGTCTACCACCTTTCATATAAAAACTATATACTAACGTTCATTCATATCTATATCTATATATCCGTATCTATATCTATACATATAATAAAAATGTAACTGATCGCTGTCTGTACATGAAAGATATATGAGAAAAACTATTATCGGGGGCCTTTATCAACGCAATAGAACCCAAAACAATGATTGTTAGAATTTTGTCTGTTTATCTGTTTGTCTGTGCGTTTGTGCGCGCTAATCTTAGAAACGGCTTAACCGATTTGGGTGCGGTTTTCACTAATGTATTGTGGTAAGCTTCAATTAAAATTTAGTGTTTGTTTTATTTCAATCAGTTCATAAATAAAAAAGTTATATCAATTTAAAGAATCATGTCGAATAAAGACGGTGTTTATAAACTAAAGTCCACGCGGACGAAGTCGCGGGCAACAGCTAGTACTAACTAAACTAGCTATCGCCCCAATTTCGCTCAAGTGATATAACGATATCCCACCTTAACCTAAGTAACTCCAACATAACTATATGTCAATAAACATTAATTTAGCTTCCTAAAAGTGAAAGTATTTTCAAAATTGGCCCAGTAGTTTATGAGTTTACCTCATGAGAGTTCATCTTTGCACGATGAGGAACAGCGCCGGCTCTAGCCCATGTAGCGCCTGGGTGTAATCAAAACCCTGGCGCCCTCTAGTAGGCGCGCGAACACGGGCGCAGGGCTTTGAGAGAGCCCCCTAAGACCCTGCGCCCGTGGGCGCCGCACACCCTGCACCATAAGTAAAGCCGGCACTGATGAGGAACTTCACCACCTCTAATAACCTCTGGACTCGTCAACCCGCTTGGCCAACGTGCCATTGTAACGCCAACGGCTGGTTAAGGTTACTATAGATATGGGAGACATGCGGTCCACATGATGATAAGTGATCACAGCTGCCCACGGACGTTTACCACCTTGCAAGATCCTATGCACACATTAAGAGATTAGTACAGTGGCGGACTAAGATCTTGCAGGACCCGAGAGTACCGACTGAAACGCGAGAGTAACGAAAAAAATTGTATATAAAAGACGGGGCCTCCTCGAAGGTGGGGCCCGGGGATTAATAAGATTGTTACTAACCAATTCTGGATCTGTGACAATTCTTTTTGGTTTGGGCGATGACTGAGGCAACCTTTGATCGTCCAAGTTCTTGGGTTTACTTGGCAGAGGAGAGTGTTGTATTCTGAAAGAAATACCTATAGTACAGGTACCGAATATGCATCCGATGGACCGACGAATTGAAATTCACATGTGATTGAGAAGAGTGGAAGATCGTGTATGATGGTGGGCTTTGATATATCCAACAGTGGAGAGATATAGGCTGACGGTATGCTAGCTTTTGCTAAACTAGTCTTCGCCCACGGTTTCGCCCGCATGCTCACTATCCCTATAGCCTATGTCATTTTCATAGTCCCCAAGAAGATCCATACAAAATATCAGCTCGATTTGTCCATCCAATGATTCGTGAAAGCATTTTAAACAAACAGACAACATTTAATTTTTATTTATTATTTAGAATTAGGATAATAAGCGGTGACTGATGTAGAAGTATCTTTTCTCGATTAATATTTGTGAAGTTGTGAACACCAGTTTGCACTATTCAGTTTCTACTTAAGTACTAACCTGTTCGTTTAACCAGCTCGGCAGTGAAGGAAAACTTTACTTACTCAGCGGAATTCCTCCTCCGCATCAAACAGGGTAGACTTTGGTCTCTGAAGTCTTCTGAACACAAGGAGATTAGTTCATCGGAAGAGTGGACGCTAGAGAAACATAAAAAGTTTTTAAACGCAAAATTTCACGTAAATTGTAGTCGGGCACTTCTTGATTCTTTATTTTTTTTTTCATTTGTTTAATTTAATGGTATAGTAAATTGTAATTTATCCTTATTTAATTGGATTTATGTACAACCACATTTAAATTTATTGTTTTTGGATCATGCTCGTATTATATCATACTCGCACGCCTCTGTGTTTTATGCACCTATTAAAGTATTGCACGCGGTATTTTGAATTTATAAGTTTTTATCATTTGTATTTTTTCGTGTAAATACTGTTGGTGTATCTTGCAAATAAATAAAAAAACTATGTATAAATAATAATAATATCCCAGAACCGATAATCGATAGGGTAGGCGAGTGGAGAATACATACCGGGAAATATAAGGTAGGAAGCCCTCCGATCAGGTGATCTGTGACGGTTTGAAGAAAGTCGAAGAAGAGCTGAAGACCGTGTGTGGTGGCGCTCCTTGGGAGATGCCTATATCCAGCAGTGGAGGGACACGTACACAAAGGGCGGACTTATATTCCACCATACTATACCATCCGTTTCTTTCTTTGTGCATTAAAGTTTAAATAAATATTACTTAGGAGTAGAAAGCGCATGTGATTTTTATGGATGCCATAGAGTCATAAGAAACCGATGGGTCGAGTGTTGTGGGCCTTGTATTAGTTGTGTTCCTAGTCGCTAAGGCTCGCGACCGTGCAACCTATTTCAACCGATCTTAGACCGGCTTAAGAGTAACACCACCCCATCTCTCCTTGGGGGAGTCGTAGGCGACTAAGCCGATACCACAAACCCCGAGGAACTGCACCATCCCTAAAAGAGTGGTCTCGCTGACCTGCTTGATCATCACGGCGTTGTACAGGCTATTCACAGTTACACATGTTTAGAAACGAGACCGGTTGAGCAAAGCTGGTTGCAACTTGACAACCTTTCGCGCGATTATTCAAACATTTATGCAACCCCATAGAACTCCTTTCGAGCTCTGCTTTTGAGTAATAGGCATGATGACAGTATCAAAGAATTAAAGAATAAATGATTTTAGAGAAAAAAATATGTTGAAAGAATTCTAATAAATTAACCAGTTTTAATGTAAACATTGAGATTAATAATATTTTCAATAAAATAAAAGTATAAAATACTGCATTCGGCCATGTTAACTAAAACGCCAATCAGAGCGAATGACGTCACGCCTCAGTGAACATCACCGTGTCGCTTGAACTTCGATTGATTTACCTACCTACGTTTACCTAGGTGTAACGTCACAAGCGACGCCATGACACCTGCGAGTGTTTTCGCGCATAATTCAAAGTATATAGAAAAAAAATGCATAATTTGCGTTAAAACTTATTTTATTGCTGAAATAATTATTTTCGGAAACTAGACGTGAATCTACATTATAGAAGCGGATTTCAAAATCCGTCATCATGCCTATTGTCATGGCGACGTGACCAGGCGATAATATCTGCCCAACTAAGTACCTATCTCCTGCAACAACTTATTATTTGTTGCAATCACACGGTTATAAAACAATTGTGACATCTGAAAAAAGGATTCTTATTGCCGAATCTAAAATCCCAGATTTTTAAATCATTAAAAAAATAACGTAATTATTTATTTCTTTATCTAACATCAAATGTAAGATCATATTACTATTCAAACATAATCTTACAACGAAATTTAATTATAGTAAATTTTAAATGAATAAATCCATACCTACAATTTGGTGCCCAGCTGCAGCAACACACTTCGTGACTACGATGATTAGCGTGATGCTATTTAGAATTACTTTTCCTGATTGCTATGTGAGATGAACACGATATCACAAGGCTAGCTATAATCTAGACTAAGCATTTAGAATAATTAAATAATATAGTTTGGAATAAGATACAAATAGACCAGTTCCATTCCTACTAGACTTCAGTCATTTTCATTTATGCTCCATAAGATTATGTCATCGCACCTCGTCATCAAAGGGTCGTGCATCCGCCCTACCCTGATAAGGAGTTGCTGCATACAATGCGGTCTTGAAGATAATTTATATCACGAACTCGACAGTTGTGGAACGAATTGCCTACTGAAGTTTTCCACTGAGCAACGACATTGGTTTCTTAAAAAGAATTGAATAGCCCTGCAAGGTCGGGGGTATACTCATAAACTCCCCGGTATTGTATCATGTGGACCGTCCGCACAACTGTCACCGTAGTCTATAAAAAAAAATAGTGACGTGATCTGATGGGCACTCCTGGCATCGAAAGAGACGGCTGTTAGAACTGTCTGGCTACGAACCTCCGTTGTGTACCGTACACACCCCAGAAAAAAAACGATGACAATACCGACATAGCTCATAGAAACGGCATGGCATGGCTCATAAGAAGTGACAATGAGCAGGACCGATTACCAGTGCTCTAGATAAATTCTCGAATTAACACCACGTACCGGGAAGCGCAGTGTGGTGCGCCCTCTGCCCGTGTGACAGACGAGTTGAAGAAAGTCACCGGCGCGTGGTAGGTGCATGAGAAGAATCGAAGATGTGGCGGTAACTGGTATATATGTTATGCTTTTTATACGATATTTTTTTACTAGTTGCGTAACAGTTAGTGACATGTAAAAATTTACTTACGATACAGTGGTAAGACAAAGAACTAATATAATTTCCAACATTTTTACAAAATTGATTAGTAGCATAGTAAACTTGGTACAGTGTGTTGTATTCAAGCAATACCACGGTTTATATAGAGACATTCGGTCCAGCAAAATACAAACTTACTTACATTTGCTAATTGGGGGATTCCGTATATTTTTTATATTATATTAGTGGATTATTATAATCTATTTTATGGGCTGAAAGCATCCATAATATTTACTTCATAGTAGACTTTTGTGACGGGAAAACCAACGTAGGTGATAAAATAATTATTGTCTATGAATATTTAATTATGATTTAAATTTTATTTTGAGGTTGTTATTACTTTGTTTATTTTAAATGTAATTAGGATATTTTAAATATAATTCTATGTTTATTTTAAAATTGGCTTGTCATGAATGGAATTTTGATTTCCGAGTAAATTATTTATTATTATTGAAAAGTAATTTATTATTATTATTTATTAATAGCTGTGCCCTTCCGCGCGTTGCTGAGGCTGTCCAACAGATGGCGCTTACCCTGTTTTGGGGTAAAAAGCACGTTTTTACCCTGTGATAGGTATATAAAAACACGCGCGTATTCGAATGCAACGTTGTGTTAAAATTTCAAAGCAATGGGTGAAGAACGTTCGGAGATTTAAGATTTTGAACAAACGAACGTTTACATTTTTAATTATATAGATAATTGATCGTGCTTAGATAATTGTTAGCTGCAGCCTAAATCCATAGACATTATTTTTACTACCCAGTCTGCATCTAAAAACAGACAGAAAGACTAGCGAATTAATGGTATATAGGTATTGTGTACCTACCATGACATGATTAACTTACAAATAAAATTGCAAATATCCAGGCCTCCTAGACGATCAAAATTATATTGTACAGTTTTACGGATTATGCAATGTTTTTGATCATATTTTGAGGGAGTTTATTGAAACTCGTTTGGCTGAAAGACGCGTTTGAATAATATTGTACAATTACAATGTTGTACAATTTTATTGTCGGCCTAGGGGCTAAGATATAACGCTACGAGTAAATAAGTGTACATTTGCCTAAAAATTGACAGTAGGGCGGCACATAAACCTCTACAATAATGTCATCGCACACTATTATTGAATCGCTCTATGCACTGAAACGCAAATTGGTTTTACACGCAATAAAATTGACGGCACATATAGGTCAATGTTTTCGAGTGAGCAACGTGTCTGACAAAGAATTGGCTTCCACTGTCTCATTATTAGTTGCGACTAAACGTAAAATACGAAATCAAAAGTTGGAACAAAAAGGGCAATGTATATTCAAAAGAACCTCAAAGACCTGGCGTTACAAGCTGACTGGGTAAGGTGAATCATTGCGTGAATTTCAATATATTCCCCAGATGATCCATATTTTACCGTCTCATAACAACAAAGATAGCAAAGCGCAGCGCGGGTGTGAAGTTTGTAAATTAAAAAAAAAAGTATAATTAATAATTAATTAATGTTCTACTGACCGCCTTCAATTTAATTTGTCATAGCGAATGCAACCACTACCAGCCCTTTCACTATCCACTGCTGGACATGGGCTTCCTCATTCACATTGTCTTATGCGTGAAAGATGTGTATGGCCTTTAAACGCCACGCTGGCCAAGAGCGTTGACGAGCGCTTTGCGCTCAGGGGTTTGCGAATATACCTACTATATAAATTATCTACCTATAGTTAGATAACTTATATGGTACTCTTATTGTATGTATCTAAAGTAGTCTAGAGCGGTTATAGCCTAGAGTCGGCAAACTGCGGCTAATTGACATTTGCGGCGCTTCAACCTTAAGAACCTTTACCTACTTTAACCGTTTTACACTCGAAACTTTTAAGCTCAAGGGCTAAAGACCATCAAACGTACACAATTTGGACTATTGAGTGTTTAACGTTTGCTTGAATCTTATTAGCGTCCATTAGCGCTCACCCAGGGCTCGAGCGTCGAGCGCGCAGCGTTCACTTTTACAACACTACGCATGTGTCCCGCTGCCTTTAAGGGTTTCTTTAACTTGCCACGAATCCCTAATAGAAATGCTAATAAAATTCAGATTATAATATATAGTATTATTTTACGCTCCTTTGCACTAATCTTCCTATAATTATTAATGAGTTCTTTTCCAATTTCTATTGTACTAATCTAATCGATACTGGAAATAAGAAATAATTGCAACTTTTCAGGAGATTGTCTCTTTCAAAACAGATTTTTTTCAAAAATGTTACTAAATTTTTTTATTTCTTAAAATTTTAAAATATGGTCTATAGCAAAGTTTCATAGTTTTTGGGATTAACACTACTATTTCTTTAAATATTTCTTTAATATGACAAATAAATCAATGACTCGTAAAATGATAGAGAAAGCATTCCATCTAAAAATGTTTTCAAAACTAATTCGTATCGACTTTAATTTTTAAAATAATTAAATTTTTTGTATGAGTTTGTTTTCTCCTACAATTTTGGAATAAAATGTTACAGCCTCATTTTTTATACTTTATCTATTACGTAGTTCATTCGAGACATAATTGTTAAAAGATTCTGTGAAACAACTTATTAATAAAACAAAATTTACATATACTTAATTCATGTACCTTCATCAATGACGAATACTTTTCAAAACACGACTGCTTTTCAAAACGTGCGAAATTCGCTCTTTGCCAATATTCTTTTATTTCGTCTCTCGTCTTTTAGAAAAAGTTTCATCATTTATAGATTGTCCAAGAACAATTCTCGCACGTTTTGGAACCAAGCCCAAATCAATGAAGCAAGGGACTTTCTGGCGGGAACCCGAGAAGTAAAATTGAGATTTTGTTTGATTAGTGTAAAAATTGTGTATTATGGGATTTGTGGTTTACCTAATAGTGATATTTTAGTAAACTTGTTAGTGCATAATGTTTGTGATAATTAAATAAAAGTTTGCGATTGCATTTTCCATGTCCTTCGAAGGAGTTCAATTCTATCCTCAGTAAACTTACGTGTAGGTATTACTATCACTTTTCTGAGAGACTTCTACTTCAACAGGACGGGACAATGACGTGATAATATGAGAAGGCTCACTTTGTATCGTTTTGTACCAGTTTCCTTTGGTTTTGGACCTTTCATCAAACTGAGTCTTCCATTCGGTATAACAGCATAAATTATATTTAGAAAAAAAATCCGAATAATTGAAAAATCCGTACCATTTTGTACAGCTGATCTGGCTAAACAGTTAACCTCCCAATTCTGTTTTATTTGCTGTGTGTGGACCAATGGCTACGTGTGAAGCGAAGTTGAGTGTTTGTTTGATTATTGTAAAAATAGCGAATTGTGTGATTTGTGGTTTAATTGTGATAGTTTATTAAACTTCAAAGCGCCTAGTATTTGTGCATAATGTTTGTGATAATTAAATAAAAACGTGATACTGCATTTTTCGTGTTGTTCCAAGGAGTCCAACTCTGTCCTCAGTAAACCTATTATTACTTTACTGAGCGACTCCAACTTCGACGGAACTGGACAATGTTGTGATGAAAAGAATAATTAAATCGGTTGTTTTGAAAAGGGCTCCAGTGCACTTCCTCAAATATTTCAGGAGGAACAAAAAACTTTGTGGTGTAATATTTGTTTGTATTGTGGCATTAAATGCTATTCTATTTAATAGATGCGTACACAAGTCATTATTCTATTACGTTAATTATAGATATATATCAGCAAGAATGGAAATATAGTTAATTTTAAGTCATGGACTAGTGCCCTTTTCAAAACTTACAAGGATTTATCAAACAAAACTAGCATGTAGGTATTAATATTTTAATGATACATTTCTTAAGAAATAATAATAAAAAAGTCAATCAGCATCTTCTTCGATCGTTTTTGATGTCTTGGGTCAATTTGTGGCTTCATTCTAAAAATTTACAAATTTGGAGGCAATATGCTTCATGACCTTCTTTATGTCCTCTATTTTTTTGTAATTTGTTGGGACTTTATCCCTGTAAGTTTGTTCTGTTGGTAATGAAGTATTTTCCCGCCCAAAGGCCAGTTTAAAATCGTATTTAACCAGCCCATCAATATACTCACTTGTTTGCACAATACCTGGATTTGTGCAATCATAATGTGTAGAACTCATGAAATAGTGCCACATTAAAGTGCATTTTTTTGTCTTTAGGAACTTTTTTTCCCAATGACTGTGTTCCCAATGTGGCTAGACAGTTTTTCTTATAAAACTTTCTCCACCAGCTTTTGAAATCAGTTACCATATCAGTGTTTACTTCAAATACTGATATTTTTCCATCATATGCACTTGCTACAATAATATCTTCATATTCTGCTGGATGGTAAATCCTATCGAGCCGTTTGATTTTTCTTTTCACAAGACCAAAGTCGCGGTCGCAAGGCAAGAATGAATGTCCACTAGTCGGAAAATAATGATATATTTTTTTAAATCTATTGGTTTGAACTAAAGCAAGAGGGAATCCAATCAAAGTATTGTTTTCATTTTGCCCAGCATATCCGCCTGAGAATATATACGGCTCTTCAATCTCATGTGGCACAAAATTTCCTAAATAATGTTGCAAAAGGGAACAAACTTCATCATTTGGACCTTTATTGGCTATGCCCTCATCATATCATATGAGTAAAACATAGCTTTATCAGTTTTTAAATTGTGAACACAAAACTGATTAACCCACAGTTGTCTTCAATAAAATATCTCTTGCACTGGAATGTGAGGAAGTGGAAGGTTTTGCATATAGTCAATGCATACACCTACAATACATTTTGCCTACTCTGAATCTCCTTCGTCACTTCATCTATTTTTTTTATAAATTTTTTTGCTCTGGTCTGGTATGTAGTAAAAACTCTCCCACAGCAGTTCTTTTTGCAGATTCACATATGAAAGTACTCTTAATCTTGCCGTTCAACTCCTCACATTTTGAACACGCGTCTACTTGCGGTCTTCCAAAACTTAAAGAGAGGTTTTCCTTAAAATATTCCCTGTAAAAACTATATGTAATTTTATTGCACTCAGGATATTTCTCCAAGAACATTTCGTGCATTGTTTTCATATCAAGTGAAGCACTGAGATACTTTTTCTCGGAATTACCACAATGTACAAATTTCACGTCAAAAGATTCAATGTATTCTCGAATCATCATCTCATCATACAATAGGCACCATCAATTGCCCTTCGAGAGCGCACTTCCTATCCACGGCCATCCTGTGGCAATTTTCCAACTCGTTTAGGAACAGACAACCGCCGAAGCCTTTTTTCTGTTACTGAAAATATTGCCCTAAAAGCTTTTTTGCAAACCTGAGGAGTTTATTGTTATTCACTTCAACAGATTATGTGTAGCTCCCAAATCTGTTAATAGCCTTTTGACCAAGAACTCGAGGCCTCCTTCTCTTTATTTCAGTGCAAGTAATAAAATATTGTAGAAAGATATCTTGCACATTTTTTGTACCTACTAATACCATGTAGTTTTATAAAGTTATTTTGGCGTTCAAATTCTGAGGTTCTATTGAAACACTGCTTTTTACATCTAAAATATATATAAAAATCTAAATAATAAATATACTCATAACTCAAAAATATACTATGTAAGTAATATTACTTAAAACACTAAGTACCTGCAATTTTCACCAACGGTCTTCGCTGGAATAACTTTGTTTTTATAAGTTTTATATTCTCCCCCCTTAAGTCCCTGTTTCTTTTGTATGTTTTGGACATTGTTTTCATCATTTCTTACACCTCTCTTCCGCTTTTGCTTCGTATTTATATTATTTTGTTCATTTTCTGAACAGCTCGTTGAAAACATTTTTGAGATTAACTGTCAACTGACGTATAGTGTCGATTTTTGTGAAAACATGTTGGGACCATAAACAAATACTTTCTCATACTTATATAGTTTCGGCCAAAAGTGTGACTTATGCCCTTTTCAAAATAACCGATTCAATTATGTTCTATTATTTGCTATGTGTAAACCAATAACTATACCAGTGTCCAAATAAATTATAAAAAAAAGAAAAAAAAAATCAATAAATTAACGAACTGAAGTTAGGAACAAACTGTCAAGAAAGTCGAGTTGCTGTCACTTTTAAAGGTTTTTTTGACTCTGGATTCCAGCTAATTAGTCAAGAGTATAAAAGTCATATTTTTAATGTCTTGTTTTTGATTTCGGAAGAAATAAAACGGTTTCGGTACAAATGAAAATGGAAGGTCTCACTTGAGATATGTACTGAAAGGAAGTGGGTGGAAGACGGGTTGAACGTAAGACGGATATTGCATCCATGTATATACAATATACGTCTGATTATAACGTAAACTTGATCGTTCGAACTGATGGTATTTATATGGTAAACTTGATTTTATGTCATCACTCGATTAGTTGCCACCAGTGAAAAGAAAATTATTTTATTCCCATATTACTGATATTATGATTATTGAGACGTAGAGATGACCATTCATTAATAATTGTTATATAAATTTTAATTTGTATAGCCGATATTTCGGTCTAGTTAATAGTAATCAGCTGAGTCACGAGCTAACTGAGAGTTAAGTAAACAACCGAAACGTTGAGTAAAATAAATAAGACAAAACATTCGCATTACGACTTTGTGAAAGATGTGTGAAAAACGCATAAATCTTAAATGTTAAACTGCGTAATATTTCAAATCTTACACGAAACTTTAACCGTTTTAGATTAAAGTTTTGAAATAAACTTCAACAATAAACTGTAGTTAGAATTAATAATAATATATTATTGGTAGATATCGCATTTTGCGTTGACATTCAGCTATATAGGGGAAACCGGGGTAGAACGGGGTACCGGGGTGGAACGGGAAAGAGGCGGGGTGCTCGCTACAGGCGACAGAGACGCGTGACCATCGCGCTCAACGTTCGGTCCGCTGTGCTGCGCTATACGGAGTGACCGCTGTAAGTGTGAGAGTGCGCTTGGTTTGGATTTTATCGAAGGTCGACGAAAAAGCTTGCAAATTTTAATTTTTCTATGCAACACCAAGGTAATTACACTATACACTATTCTTTGTTCGGATATTAACATTACATGTTTGTTTAAACATACTTTTGACTAACTAAACGTCTAGTGATAACTCAAGTCCGATAAATATAACCGGCCATAACACTCGTGTTTACGTGAACGGTGCGTCGGGGCACAATGGGTGGGGCACAATGGGGTATACCCCGTTCCGCCCCTTAAATATTTGTACTTCTCATATAAATACGCATTTTTATTTCATCTGCAGATGGTTCATATATAAGAAAAACCAGCCGGCAGTCCTGGTCTACATTGCTAATCCCGTTGCCTAATCCCGTTGCCAAAAGTGAAAGCTGGAATGAAAAAAGTTACAAGAAAGGGTGGAAAAACGGCAATCCTGACCGCTTCACCTTACAAGACTGAATTAGAAGAATCTATTAAAAAGACACAAAATATCAAGAAAGCGAAAGTAGAAAAAAATAAACAAGACTGACGTTAAAAGGTAAAGAAGACATACCTGAAGGAATGAAAACTAAGCCAAAGAAACAAAAAAGAATCAGAACTAAACCTGAAGAACACTCAGAAGACGTAGAAAATTTTAAGCAAAAACAAAGAAGAAACAAAAAAGAATCGGAACTGAATCTGAAGAAAGCTCGGAAGATGAAGACGCGATCTGCTTGTATTGCCATGATTTATATTCCAAGTCCAATGAAGGCTAGTAGTCTTGTAGCATTTGTAAAAAATGGGCACATTTAGCGTGTGCTGGTCTGATAGTGACGACGATGACAGTGTTCTCATCTGTGAACTATGCCAATAATTAGTACCCCATCGTGCCCCGGGTTCATTTCCCATTGTACCCCGGGGGGTGGGGCAGAATGGGAAATTTCCCTTTATTTTTCAAACAATATTTTTTCAAAGTGATTATTAATTTAGATAAGTTTAGCTTTAATTTCCTTTGAGAGAAAGAAGTAAATAAACCTACAAATTGCCAAATAATGGTGTTGTTTCATTCAAACTCTCACAAATTGTAACCAAAGCTTAGCTACCCCGTTCCACCCCGGGTTCCCCTACCTAGGTATATTAAAATCATGCCTTAAAATACAAGTTTCTACGTAAGTAACTCTTATAAAAAATGGAATGCAATGTCAAGTAAGAGCGGGGATAATTTGAAGGTGCAAGCGTACACACTTCAGTCGGTGTTAGTCATTCGGCTTTCTTTTTTGCACGTCTTGAAGTTTGTTTTGTTTACTTTTTATTTTACTTTGTAATTATTGTTTTTTTTTTTGGTGATTCGTAATAAGTTAAAAGAGGACAATAATTTGTCGAAAAATTCGGCGCAGTGTTATGTGTGACTGTGTTAATATTTGAAAACTGCAACTTTTCTTAAAGTGAAGTCATCTCGCAAACTTGTGATGTAGTTTTATTTGTCGTTTTTTATGATCATTTTCGTTCTTTGATATACATAATAGACGTTATTTGTTTGAAACAACTGTCTATATTACGTCTGTTAAGTTAAGGTAAGTTTTTTGAAAAGTTTTTATGGAGTTTACAAGATAAATGTATCCAGAAATAATCATGGGTGGACAAACCTCTTCTTGGTTCCATTGCGAAATTTTTTTGCTCGTGTTGACCTCGATACAAGTTTAATGAAAATCTCGAATGCAGTTTTACCATAAACGTATTGTCTCTGTGGGCAGCTATTGGATAAGCAAAGGTTAAATATGACTACAAACTTTTTAAAACTTTGTTGTATTATACATCTCATATGTAAGCTGTATTTGTGGTGAGTTATAGGAAGTATGTGAAAAAGTAGAATTAGAGTTTTTTTAGAGAAATTAGAATTAACTTAGAGTACTTATAACTTTTTGAACTTTTGCGTTTTGTACATGTTTTGTATACAATAAAAAGTAAAAAAAGCCTGTATACACATTCAGACCTTTTGAAATATACTTTACAATTATATTTACAATATAAAATACTTATAATATACCAGTATTGATGTAGCAATTATTACTCATTTTAACTATTCTCTACATTTCATATCAGTGCCTGGCTGTCTATGTGCAACTTGAAATCTGCTGATTTTCACTAGTGATCAAGTAATTTGAAATGTTAATTTTTATTCTTTACATAACCTACCTAAATGGTACAGTTATGGCTTCTCCAATAGTCTTTGGAGCATTGCAGATAGGAAATATATTATTTTAGTAAACTTCCATCAAAAGTAAATTCAAAATAAATTCACTGTTGGACATGGGTCATACATCCTTCATGCACATAGTCATGTGCATAAGGGACGTATGGCCCTAAAAGGCCACTAAGGGATAACAAAGCAGCTACCACAAGCGCTGAGGAACTACACCACCTTTAAAACAATGGACTTGCCAAACCCCCTTGGCGGTGGCCTTTACAAATAAATCTAATCTTAATGTAAAACATGTAGGTACCTAGAAATTCCAATTAGTTTAGTGTTAGGAAACACCTATCAAGTTACTTAAGCACAGAGTTAAAAAATATATTTGGCAAAGCTCTGTATCCATTAGGGTTTTCCATTTCTACTGACATGGTAACACATATAAATAATTTTGTTTCTATTATTACCAGTGTGGAAAATCATCATATTAATTGACTTTAACCACTAACTTTACTGATAGTAGTTTAGTTGGAATGTCTAGGTTTTTTTTTATAGAAAAGGCGGCAGACGAGGATACAGTCCATCTGATGGTAAGTGGATATTGTCATCCATAGACATCCGCGATACAAGCTAACATCAGTCCAGAATGACAAACGTTGGCATGCCCCTGGATGCACTGCCTACCTTTGAATATTAAGGAATGGATTGGGAGAAAGGGTTGGGAAAATGGGGAAGGATAGGATGGGAATGGGCTCTGGCATATCTCACTGACTAGCGAAGTCTAGATTACCTTGATGTAAACATTCCAGCTGTCAAAGAGAAAAAAAAGAAAAAGTAAAAATAATCCACCTTAATCTTGAATTTTGGATAAAACCAAAAGTATAACCATTGTGTATTCTCTTTGATTTTAATTTTACAAATATAATGTTGCTTATGCTTTCGTTAAAAAGGGTTGTAATGAGTTTTCTTCACTGGCTACTTACAGTACATCATCTACTTATAGTACAGGCTGTAATATTAAAAAGGAAAGAAAAAAATGATTAAAAAGAAACAAAATAGTGATTTTCGCAGCATTTAATAGCAGGGTGAATCAAAATGTTCTTAGAAGTGCATGTTAATAAAACCTTTTTCAGGATAGTGTATTTTTTGTTTTAAAGAGTCACTATCACACAATATTTATGTCAAATGTCACTTGATTGATCATACTACTCTTTAGCTATTAATTATTTTGTGTAAATAGTTGTTAAAGGGATTCAGTTATGGAAAAAAGCAAGTTATATGCAGTAATAAAGTGCCTGTGTCTGAAAAGTGTCAGATATTTTTTGGACATCCAGCAGACATTAGGGGCTGATGCTTTAACTCTATTCCACAGACGCTTACTGGGTTCCTAAATTTAAAAGGGGCGGATTGAGCTGTGAAGATGATTCCTATTCTGGTCGATATTTCACCTCCACCAGGAAAGAAAGCATTAGAAAAGTGGAGAAATTGGTTTTAGAAGACAGAAGAATCACAATAAAATATTTATCCAGACTCTCAAGATTTAATTTGGCAGTGTTCAATTATTTTAACAGACACTTCAAAAAGTATTGGCAAGATGAGTTCAGCGAATGTTAACTGAAGAAAACAAAAACCGATGTTTGGAACTTTCAAAGCAGAATCATGAAATCTTTCAGCATGATGCTGATAAATTTTGTCTTCCGTTTGTAACCATGGCTGAAATGTGGGTCGACCATTTTGATCCCGAAAGGAAGAAATAAAGCATCTCTTGGAAAAGGCCATCTTCTCCACCCATAAAAAAATATCAAGTTGCTCGGACCGGCAGACAATGTTATTATGGCTTCAGTGTTCTGGGATTTTGAAGGAATCCTTTTCATTGACTACCTGCCGAAAGGAAGTGCCCCAAAAGTGTCAAAAGTGATTAAAGAAAAACGTTCAGGAAAATTGTTGTTTTACCACGATAATGCTGTAATGCTACAGCTCATCGATCGGAAGTTGCACTCACGGCAATCCACAAAGCTAGCTTCTAAATTCTTAATCACCCACTATATTCACCAAACTTAAAGCAGCATATCCGTGGAACAAAATTTGATGATGATTCAGTTATGGCTGCCTCAGAGGAGTTTCCTGAAACTAAAGAAAATATATTTTTTTGGAAGGAATAAGGAAATTAGAAAAACGTTATACTAAATATTTCGAATTACAAGGAGATAGATTATTTTGAGAAATAAAATGTTTTTATTTTTATTTGTGTTTTAAGACTAAAGAACTTTTTAATGCTCCTTTATATGTATATGGTATATAAAGGAGCATTAAAAAGTTCTTTAGTCTTAATGATTAAAATAAAACAATATCTTTTTTAACAGTCGTGTCATCGAGGTAAATTGTATATTTATGAGGTGAAATGGTCCTTTCCGATTAGACGTGACTAACTTTTAAAAGTGAGTCATCCTATTGTTCTTTACTTTCTAACACTTACTCGTGTCTCATCCATCATTCTTCAACATTAATTCATTAAGTTCGCCTACAATGAAACCTGAAACCTTGAATTCTCTCACTATTCTATGTTAATAGAATGTTTGTTTTCGGTTTCCTGTTTCTCAAATTTTGTATGGAAAATTAGGTAAAATTCAAAAGAAATTTTATACCCTACTGTGGTATGCAAGCAGAGATACAACGTAAATAAATCTGGTCCTGACTGCTTTGAGTCTGATGCTAAATTGTCAAAATAGTAATTCATAAAGCAAAACAAAAGACAAGTATGTATGTATATGCAGTATACGTGCAAACTTACTTGTTTTCTGAATATTAGTTTATTTCAGTATATGTATTCCTATAGGAGTCATTCCTCAGCACTTGTGGTAGCGGCTTTCTTATCCATCAATCTCCTTTTACAACACCCACGGGAAGAGAGAGATAAGGTGGTGCTATTCTATAGCCGGCCGACAACATACAGCTCTCCAAAAGACACCTTATCCATCTCTATTAGAGTGGACTCGCCAACCTGCTTGGCCAACGTGGCCTTTGAGGCAATACTTTCCATGTCTAACAGCCCCATGTCCAGCAGTGGATACTGGAAGAGCTGGTTTCATTGCATTACTAACACAGTCTGGTTATTTGTTTTATAATTTTGCAACAGAAGATTCCTACAATTTTAATATCAATGAAGTCAAATTTCCCCGGCCAAATCGGGTAGGTAGGTACCTAAGTTTGAATACTAATTGACTTCATAAACAGTCATAATGACAACCCCTATGACATAATCTATTGACCCCATTGTTGTTTCATTCGCTCCCCATTAGTTTCTATTGACCCGGTACCAGATTCTAAGAACCCCTCTCTTCTTTCTTTCGGTTTGGTTAATGTCTTCCAAGTATTGGTACATTTTGTTTTAAAATATAGGTACATTTTCAACTAAATACAACGCCATAGCGAATACGAAACACAGACAAATTAGTTTTTTTTCTGATTTTTCTTCTATTCACCCCGCATTTTCTATACACCCCGTTTTACGGTACTAAACGGCCAAACCGCAGATAAGGGTTATTGTGTGAAATGTGAATTCATATCCACACATCATAGCTCCATGTGAAAACGCTATAATTAAACAAAATTGGAACCATCTGCATCCCGAGTGTCCCACATACACATATGCTCGGACCATTAAATCTTTCAATTGCTCCCAGTAAATGTTAACTGGGCTCGTTATGTGTGAAATTCTGTTTACGATCTTAGACTGCGTCTGTATTTAGTTAGGTATGTACGTATGACTCCATAGATTTTGGATATTTAGATGTCTGCTTTGAATTTGTCTTTGTGTCTCTCTGGATCCATCTGTCAAGTCTATCTCTATCTCCCTCTGTCTAGTTGTTAATTAAAAATTAAAAACTTTTTTGTCTGAAATAATAACATGATATTTAACAGGATTCCTATTTTGTGCTACTGATTGTAGTTTATTCATATAAATGCAAGTTTTGACTGCAACTTCGTTGGTCATTACCTTATTATCAATCATCATTCTCAGCTGTCTTGTGCCACCCACTGCAATGTATAAGCCTCCTCTCTTTCACCCCATTTGCCTCCTTGAGCTAGTCGCATCCAGTTCATGTTTGTTACACTATTTATTATACTCTTATCGTTGACACACCTGGTTGATGGATGGCCTACACTTTTACCAGTTGTGGGCCACCACTAAGCTCAGGTTCCATCTGCCATCACCACATCGCCTGTAGTCTAAGTTTTATAATGACAAATGTTATAAGTACATACATCAACTATATATATAGGTACCTTACATATTACAAAGTATTATACAGACAATTAATACTATACCATACCATCAGCCTATGCCTCTCCACTGCGGGATGTAGGCCTTTTTTTTTTTTTTTACGTGGGGCCTTTACGCATACCCGCCGCTCCGGGGGAAGCGAACGGGTTATGTCGGGCTCAGTACCGAAGCACCACTACCGACTAAAACCACCACGATGTTCCGACTTCCTCGGCTATAACGGGGACAGCGGGCCCGCTTTCGCATTCTACTGCTGCCCCGCCAACGCCGCTGTCTGCTTACGCGGACTCACCGCGGGAGAGCATCACTCTCCCATTGAACTACTCGAGCGATGCCCAGGAACATAAAGGGCATCGTCTCCTCTGAGGACCCCATCTCTGTTATCGTCAATTGCCCCCGAATCCGACGCCCCAGGTCCTCCGAGCGGAGAGGGAGCCAGCGGTTAGCTCGCCTCCGTGTCCGCGCTCTCCGGAGCGGGTGAGCGTGAGGATTAATCTCTCTTGCCCGATCCTCCGTCTCTCTTTGTGAGACCACTGTCTCACAAAAGGAGACCATCGCCTCCCAACAACTTTCACTGTCGACCATCTTTGATAATATTGTCGGCAGCGAAAGGTCTGTCCCAACGACGGCAGGTAACGACTGTCGCGGTTCCTCATCTGCTGGGAAAACTTCCAGCGCATGCTGCGCAGTGTCCTCTGCAAAGCCACATCGATGACACACCGAAGTTGGCTCTCTCCTTGCCACATTGCAAAGATACCTTCCAAAACACCCATGTCCCGTGAGGACCTGAGTGAGTCGAAAGGTCAATGCTCCGTGTTTTCGCTGGACCCACTCCACGAGCACAGGCCGGACCGCCTCGAGTGGGATGTAGGCCTCAGCCAAGGCTCGACAACCCACACACGATCCTCGGCTCTTCTCATCCAACCACCACCGATGAGACAATTAATACATTTATTTTATTTTTTAATTGTATACAATGAAGGCGATTTCTGTATAACCGATGACATACTATGTCTATATGTATTTATATAGCAAGATGGCTTTAAAACAAGTTTCGGTTCACCGCACGTGGTCGACCTTGCGGCCATTTATTATTGAAATGGCGACCTTTAATCCATACAAAAGATTTATTATCTGTAGGTGCGCTAAAATACGGCTTTAAGGCAACTCAAATTACTTCTCTGAAGTTTCACATGTTGTATCTATCCATTATTACCCATTTCCATTTCCCACCAAAAGGAGGAACGGTTAAGTAAGTATTATTGCACACCAAATAATAAAATGCACACAAAAAAATACACTTTTACGTACCTCCTTGAACGTTTGATAAATGAATTATTGCTGAAGTTGTTCACTGCACATGTCCATATTGAATTTGAATTAGAATATTTTATTTGTAAGAAGAAACAAGTCCGTTATTAGCAGTAAGAATAATACACTGTTTAATATTGTATAAATATTTATAAGTGCTGTGTGACGTTTATATTATAAATAAAATGAAAAATAAATACAGTGACACAAGAGTTGAGGTAAATAGGCATAGAAAAAGTAGGCCTTATTGCTAAAGCGATCTGTTCCAGGCATCCTTTGGGCGGGAGGAGATGTATGCGAACAAAAGCATATTAGGTAGATGGTGAACATATTATAATGTGCACCACCATAATGGGAAGTTTAATGAAACGAGGAAAAATCCTCGTCATCCTTCCTAACCCTTCTTCGAAATCCACTCCTAAATCTCCAAAGATAGGCAGCGTATCCGGGTGCGTGCCAACATTTGTCATTCTGGACTGATGTTGGCATCTATACGTGTATGTCAATCTGTAACAGTATCTCCTTACCGCCAGGTGGATTATCTATTCGTCTACCATTTTGACATAAAATGTCTAATTTTATAAAATACACATTTTTTTTGTCCATTTTTAATCAAACTACTAATTTCACGCAAACAAACATTATATATGCGTAGATCTGCCTCTATTCTTAATTACAATTAACTGTGTATTTTCCCTAATAACACACGAACTGCCTCAAGAGGTCTTTCCACTGAGCTACGATATGGGGTTCTTCAAAAGAGCTGTGAATAGGATTTTGCAAGGTCGGCGGCGCGCCCGCATGCCCCCTGGTGTTGCAGGTGCCCATGGGCGGCGGTAACACTTACCATCACGTGGGACCGCTTGCTCGTCCGCCTCCTAGTCTATAAAAAAAAAAAAAAAAAAACATAAAATCACATTTGAATTTGACCGTAGACCCTCCCATTGTTGAGTGCTGTGAACGACATTCGTTTCGGCCAGCAACATTTCAGTTCACAGAGTTAAAAGCAATGGAAACGCCATTGCCACATTGTAGTGGCGAAAATCATCGAAGTTACTAAAAAATTTCGTTTTATATGACACTAAAGCTTTGCGCAAACACCGCAATAACTCACTTTTTAATTTTAGAACTTGATATTTTTTTTTATCCGTCAAGTAATGTGCTTAGCCCCATACCAGCCCACTCTGTTTCCAGCTTTATTATTCTACGTTTATTTAAATAGGTTTGGCCTTATTCTATGCTAACAAGTTCAACTTAATTTTACACTACTGTTGGTATGATGTCATCAGGCAATTTAAACTGCTTTGCAAGTCTAAATCTCAGAGCAAGTTGTGCCATATGTAACATTGAAAATAGTCCAACCACATGTATATTTGTGTGACAAGGTTATAGTGCCAGACAATCACTGTTAAATTACGTGGGTAGTGTAACAATGTTAAGTTTCTAAGTACTTAGGTTCTATAACCTTACTGTAGAAGGAAAAATGTTTAAATGCTAGAAGTTTCTTTGCGAGGTAAGATCCTAAACGAAGATATTCGCCATCTAATGAAAGTTCCAGATTTAGCTCCACAGTATGACAAGCTGAAATGGCAAATGGGCAACTCATATCTGCCGTAGGACCGACATGATGAGATACACGAGTTCTTAAATGGAGATCATGTTCCAGGAATCGTAGTGTGGGACGCCTCTGAATAGGGTGGATGGTAACACCGGAAAACCAAATGTGGTGGCGAGCCATGGGATACACCTATATCCAGCACCGGAGAGACAGTGAATATGTGGTATAAATACATAAACTCCTTATTGTACACCAATCCAATACATGTTGCAAAAAGACAATTTAAGTTATGTGTTTCGATAGTAAGTGAGATGTGCCAGAGTCCATTTCCATCCTATCCCTCCCCATTTACCCAACCCTTTCTCAAAATACATTCCTCTAGCTCCAAAGCTAGGCAACGCACCCGGGGGCGTGCCAACGTTTGTCATTTTGGACTGATGTTGGCATGTATCGCAGATGTCTATGGGCGACAATATCCACTTACCATCAGGTGGACTGTATGCCGTATGCCGCCTTCGTACATAAAAAAAAAAAAGTACGTTGTCGCCAAAGCCAGATCTCTTCCAGGCAACCTTTGGGTGCTAAGGAGAAAACAAATAAGTAGATGGTGCAATTTTACTTATTATCAATGCTTACTGTAATCAGTAAATAATAAGTACATATATTCATACATCAAAAAATAGATCAAATCTAAATACTATCTAGATCAAATCTAAATACTATCTAAATCTAGATCAAAATAGATACATACATATATTCATACATACATAATATGGGAGATGGCTACGATATGGGGTTCTTCAAAAAAGCTCTGAATAGAATTTTGAAAGGTCGGCGGCCCGTCCGCATACCCCCTGGTGTTGCAGGTGACCATGGGCGGCGGTAACACTTACCATCACGTGGGACCGCTTGCTCGTCCGTCCACTAGTCTATAAAAAAAAAGAAAAAGATTTTAAACAAAGTGAGTGCAGAATATTATATAAATTATATTAATAGTATATTAGGGTGTTTTCAGTGTTTTCTGGAATTACTTCCAACAATAGGTATCGGTATAAATTGGTAGATTACCTTGAAATGTACTGCATTTCTTACTGTATCGTATTTCCCCCAATGCTTCCCATCCCTCCCCATTTTCCAAACCCTTCCAATCCATTCCTTAATCTGCAAGCGTGGGCAGCGCATACGGGCGTGTGTCAACGTTTGTCATTCTGGACTGATGTTGGCACGTATCGCAGATGTCAATAGATGACAGTATCCACTTATCATCAGGTGGACTGTATACGGGTCTGCTGCCTTTATTCTATAGAAAAGCTTCAACCTGTTTTTCCACTGCTGTTTATAAGCCTCCCCCAAAAACTACAATTATTTAAAAGTAGCGACCGCACACTGTGTCTGTGTCCTCATAGAATTAAGACCACAGCTCTTTCAACACTAAGGAATTACCTTTGCTTTCACATCAATTGATTCCACTTTTTTTTATTGCTCCGAGACTAATGATTAATTTGTATAGAAAATTAATTAAAAATCAATCTAACTTTGCTGCAAATTGTATTACTTAGCACGTTTCAATGTTACTTCAAAAATAAGTCATATGCTATTGAATAATGGGTCGACATTTAAATAATGTAATTTTCATAAAGCTGTCATAATTTCATTGTCTGCTCTATAAAAGTCCAGCAGGTATATGGTACACAGTTATAATGGGCCATGTGGTGTCGGTCACCACCCATCTCTTTCCGTGCGTGTGTAAAAGGCGATTGGGGAATAACAAAGCCGCTTACCACCAGCGCTGAGGAACTGCACCACCTCTTAAAGAGTGGACTCGCCAACCCCCTCGGCCAGCACGCTGTTCCAAGTGCACAGGGCGATAGTTATCGTTTCAATGACTATTGACGATCGAAATTTGCACAAATCTGTGTGCATTACAAAACAAGTTTGGAACCGGTATATTATGATTATAAAGACATCTAAATAATTATTTACACTTTAAAGTCGACGCATAGCTTAGTACAATTACGGTAATGGTGTGAGTGGACACTTGAAAAACTTGTTCCAAGG
The DNA here is from genome assembly GCA_914767545.1 of Sesia apiformis. Classification (NCBI taxonomy): domain Eukaryota; kingdom Metazoa; phylum Arthropoda; class Insecta; order Lepidoptera; family Sesiidae; genus Sesia; species Sesia apiformis. The sequence goes on from OU611973.1 coordinate 8,115,570, forward strand.
CGACGCTGGACGACTTCATCTTCGCCGTAATGTTGTTAAGGTTCCTCGAGAATTTCACTGAATATAAATAACACTCTCTTTGTCTTTCTGTCCAAGTACTTATTGATTGCTATAAAAACTTGTATATTAACCGTTGCCCTCGGCTTCACCCGCCTCAAACTAGGATTAAAAACTATCCAGTATTAATCCTCCTCACGACCTAAACATATGCCAGTGTGACCAAAATATGACAATTTACTTAGTTTTAAAAAATCTGAGACGGTATCAGCGTCACCGGTGCAAGAGGCATGGTACTCACCAGCTCGTCTGCACAGAGAATTAGTACAAAATTACTGTGTAAATAGGAAAAAATGCTGTGATATTTTAGTCTAGTAAATAGACATAAATACAAGATTTTTCATTCAAATTGCTTTCATGTATTGATTAAATGTCATTTTTGTATAATAATATATCCGTTTTTATTTTGGTGCCGTCAATTTATCTAACAATGGAGAAACGTAAGGTGATGATATATCATATTTAAACTTTTTTGCATAGCCGCTGCTATAGTCTCATAAAATTATAAGACGATCATGCGTCCTAAAATCGCCTAACCGTGCCAAAATGCACCCGGAATCTCGATTCAGTTCCAAGTATCGAATCGGGACGTCGTCGGATGTTGTTCTCATTTCCTTGAATCGATAATCGTTTGCCGCATCAAAAGACGTGTTTATTTTTATTACCAGCCGAGTTCGCCTTCGCGGAACTTGTAAGGATTCTGCATGTATAAGCCTTGTTATATGAAATAGGAGACAAGAGAATATTTTCCCACTCTATGTCTAAGACTTGCGCATTATTATACGAGTTGTGTATTTTATGTGTTAGAATGTCTGTAACTGTTTTGTTTGGCAATAACTAATTATCAATCTATACGGAAAAGAAACTCGACAGATTTGACAGAGATTTTTTGACTTGACTGCTACTAACAACAGGCATGAATGTATCCAGGCATCGGTTTCGGGAGGAGGCAAAAGTCTTTGTTTCTGAATACAGTCACCGGCCCCGTTGTCATTCACTGTTGGCCATGGACCTCGTGTCGTGCACAAGGGATGTATGGCGTTAAAACGCCGCACAGGCCACGCGGTTTGTGGGTAGTTCCTCTTTTCCCTCTTCCACTCTTAAAGATATGGTAGTTCAGTTCCTCAGCGCCTGTGGTAGTCGCTTAGTCACCTAAGACACCCACAAGAAGAGATGGGGTGGTGGTATCCTAAATTCGGCAGACACCACACAACCGGACTTGTTTCTGAATATATAAGTATTTTTAGTGTAGTTATTTTAAAGTGGAGACTATCCACCACGGACCAATTAACCTATTGGTGCGTGCTACCCACCTACCAATATTGAAGTGGCAATAAACAGCTCATATTTGCTGCAGTACTGATAACCGATGGGGTAGACGACTCCTCAAGTGGAAGCCACGTACCGGGAAGCGCACCGTGCGACGTCTTCCGTGGACCGACGACTTAAAGAAATTCTCCGTTGGTGGTTGGATTAGAACAGCCAAGGATCGTGTGTGGTGGCGAGCCTTGGAAGAAGACTATATCCAACAGTGGAGAGACTTATGCTTACGGTATAGTATGATACCCACCTACCACTTTCTATTAACAATCTTCTATCTCTGCTCAATATAACCTACATATTTGTTGACTTCAACCATTTTATCATTTTGTTTACCGTGTACACAATCTTATCTCTCAGCATCCTTTATCAAAGTGCAGATATAATTCTCTTATGAAATGTTGACACTTGTATCTTGCTTGTATCATTAATTGTTAGACGTTGGTTTTAGTCACGTCCACCAGATTTTCAAAAGTATATCCTTTGATAGTAAGGATTCCCCGTTGTCTCTAGATATCTTCGGTACCAAGTATTTCGGTACCATCTTCGGTTGTGTTGACCACGCTCGCACGCCGTTATCACGTTATCGCATTATCACGCGGATACAATATAAATAACACAAAAATGTAGTGGTAAATAATACTCGTAAAGTTAATGAAATTGAAATAGCTCAGTGTGCAAAAGGTTGTAAACTCAGCGTATGCTGTGAGTACTCGCCCACACAGCCTTGATTTTCAACTTGCCCCTGTCTCATTATTATAATGTTTCCTAAATGTTGTACGTCTGTAGTAGCGTTTTTTATTTAAAAGTAAGTTATTTAAAAGTATTTAAAGAAACTGAAAATTCGACAAACTAATAGGAAGGAGACAGTATTCATTTTTTTTTTCTAAATATATACATAGATATATATACATAGATATATTGAAAGATACGAAATAATATTTTGTATGTAAAAGATTTCATAGGAATAAATAGGTTTATTCTGCAACATTATATTTGCAATATATATTTTACTTTATATTTTATATTTTTACTTAACCGCTTATTGAATAAGTTGACAATAGCTTCGTTCGCGGTAAGGATTCAGAACTGATTCGGAACTATACGCATGCGCAGTTCAAATAATGCCGTTCGCGGAACACACAATTCAGAATTTCTAGTTACAGTTCTGTGTTCGCGGAACCGTCGAACTCGATTCAGGATCGGTTCAGAATCAGTTCTATCAGTTCTATAACTTTGGCAAGAATCGTAGTTCCAGACATGCGCAGTTTTTACCTAACGACATTTGACATACATGCTGCGGCTATATTCAGTTGGTTAGAAACTAATAAACTGGTTAAATAGTTAAATAAAATATAAATTTTATTAATTTATTAAGGGTTAAATAAAATATGGTTAGTTTTGTTTGTTGTTTATATAAATAAGTTTATATAATACTCTAATAAGAGTAATGTGTTTTGGTGGGTCCACTTAAATACTTGCCAACTTAGGGGTTTTCCCCCCAAATTTAGGAGGTAAATAAGTGGGATGGATTTTTTTAGGGGTTTTATATTTTAGGGGTATTTTTAGGGATTTTTTGACTCTTCATATATTTTTTTGAATATATATTTTTCATATATTATGTGAAAGTATAGGCCCTGGGACAATCCAAACTATAATAGCTAATCATATTTATTTGTTGACCTAGCGACTTAACGACATCTAGTACAAATATATTACAACTACTCTGTGGTGACTGGTGGTTATTGTGCCTATGCTTACTGGAAATACATATGTACGTTGATTATTGTTTACTTGTTTAATTCGATTTTGTTGTTGTACTGCTGTGCCGACAAGCAATTTGTTAATGATGCCTAAAGAAACTAAAAATAAAAAAATGTACAGTCAGAAGTACACGTAAATTTGGGAAACAGATCCAGATTTAAAAGGTAAAGAAATTTCATTGCATTTTTGTAATTTATATTTTTTCTTTTATTATATATTTTTTTAGGGGAATTTCTAAGTAATTGGGGCGTGTTTGGGGGTTTTTGACTTAAGCTTTAGGGATAAATATTTTTGAGGGTTGGTAACACTGCCGATGACAGTAGATCGTACGCAGTTTGGTTCCGAAATCGTTCGCGGAAATAAAAATCACGAATCGGTTTATAACCGAGCATGCGCTCTACTACGATTCCAAATTAGTTCAGTACTAGTTCCGAGTTAGTTCTGAATCCTTACCGCGAACAAAGCTAATGAGTTGCAAAGCAGTTTGTGTTTGTGCGAACGCTCGATTAGCCGACATACATGCAGCTAAGACTAAACATTACGGAAATTAATTCGCCTGTTGTTTCTCCTCAAATGTGTAGTTACCATAAATGAACAAGCCCATTCCACACGGCACATAAATTTGTAACGTAACTGCTTTCGTAACATAACCATTGTATTAAACGCATGTATAATGTGCAAACCGGCCAAATTACCTATATTGTGATCATCACTTTCTAATGTGTAGATCGGGGTGTTTGGGAACAAGTTACAAGCGTATAGCGGGTAAAAATCGTTGTTCGTCCGCCAAATATCCGGAATTATCCAATTCGATGTCAACTTCGGGTTTTTACTATCGCACTTCTCGTAATCGTCGTGTGGTTAATCCATACTTCCTTGACGGAGTCGCTGTACACAGTGCGATACTCATAGACATGGGGCTCTTCAAGACAGTTGTAAATAGGCTTTTACAAGGCAGGCAGGGGTGCATACCCATGGGTAGCCAAGTAGGCATCACGAGAGCCGCATGTCCATCTGTCACCTTCACCATAAAAAAAACGTACATACTATACCGTACCTTCAGCCTATGTTATTCCACTGCTTGATATAGGCCGCTCAAAGCTCGTCACCACACACGGTATTCCGGTGTTCTCAACTACCATTCACTGGCAAACTTCTTCAAGTCCACGACCATAAGAAGATAAATATACATAAACAAACAGTGCCGTGCCGTGTCGGCCAGCTTTAAAATAACCTTCCCGCGGGGGTCGTAAAAGGCGACTAGGGGTTAACAAGGCAGCTACCATAAGCCCTGAAAAACTCTACCTCTAAAAGAGTGGACTCGCCAACCCGCATAACTAACAATTCAACAGTCTAAAATACGCATAAATTGCTATGTCATTACATTAATCAAAACATGTCAATAAGTATTAAAATGTCAATAAGGATATGGCGTATGCTATTCCTTCTCAATTAATTTTAACAAAAAATAAAAATAATTATACAATACAATAATTAAATAAACGTACGATAAATTTAAAAAGGAGCACCGATAACCTAGTTGTATCTAATCTCATTAGGTTGTCAGTTCAAATCTCTGGTGGTTTGAACTGTTTGGCCTGTGTACCACGGAATTTCTCAAGTGCATTTTTATAAATAATCAGTCACTCTTCATGAACCGCGCGAACAAAGTTTGAGCCGCGCATCATTTTTTTTTATAGACTATAGGGCGGACGAGCAAGCGGTCCCACGTGATGGTAAGTGTTACCGCCGCCCATGGACACCTGCAACACCAGGTATTCAATAAAGTTGAGAAATGATACGCGCTTCAAACTTTATCAACTTTTTAAATAGGCAGTTGTGTGACGCCGACCACAAAAAAAACCTTGTATTACAATTTTTTTTTTTTTATTTTAACCTAACCTTTAATCACTTTCGCTAAGTTGTTCGCCAACCGTAAAACAATGTCATAATTAATCGAACGCTTGCTTCCAGCAGTAACGGTAACCAGCTCATTCATCGTCCACTGCTGGACACGTGCTTCCTCATGCATAGTGTCTCGTGCGCGAGGAATGTATGACCTCAAAAGCTACGCTAGCCAAGCGGGTTGGTTGGCGACACGGTGTTTTTTAGAGATCGTGCAGTTATTTAGGGCTAGTGGTGTAGTAGCTTTGTTATTTCTTAGTCGCTATTTAAGACATCCACGGGAAGAGATGGGATGGTGCTATTCTAAAGCCAACCAACACCACACGTCCACAGATCACACCCACTGCGTTTGGGACAGTAATAATAATAATAGACCCGTGTAAGAAAGACTTTGGTGGGAACAGTATTAACGCCACATTCGCTGTGTCGTGAGTCCAGAGACACATACAAAGACGAACATAACATGCAACACCCAGACCTGAACAAACACCTGTCTTTAAACAAATGATTGTCCGACTGGGAATCGTACCCGAGACCCTTTGCGCAGCAGACGGGGACACTACCAACTGAGCCATGTTACTATCAACTGACATGTTCACTATCAATCAATCATTTATTTATACGTGAGATGATATTGTTCGGCCGTGAAGCATGATGAAGGTGACAGACGGACATGTGGCCCACGTGATGGTAAATGGCTACCGCCGTATCACCCATAACGATATAATAATATGTATAATACATTAACATATTGATGTCACACATTATATCACAATTAAAATACAAAATCAGTCAGGTAAAACATACAAAATCAAGTCTTGAATAAAAAAAAACATGCATAAATTGTTCCTGGATTGTTCAATTTTGCATGATTACGTCCAATTAGCTCCGGTACATTACGTGTCGTAGTTATGTAAATGTTTACCTATTTCACACGCTGCTGCCCACACAAATATCCATGTCTAGACGTAATGAAATTAATGAAACTAATCGAATTAATCAATTTTTTTTAAATAATTTGTTTCAAATTATGCACATTTGATAAAATTTACGTTACCTTAGTAAAGGAAGCGTTTGATAATAAACTTATATATTTATTTATATACTTTATTGTACACACATGTTAAAAATAGTTACAAAAGAAAATGTATACAAAAGGCGTGTTTATCCCCCTTAGGAGATTTCTACCAGCAAGCCTGGGAGAGCGATAGGTGAGCAATGAATAATTTTGCAAGGTCGGCGGCGCACCCGCATAGCATATCCACTGCACTATAAAAAAAATGAATGACATTGTGCGTACCTAAATACACATAGAGTTATGTAAATACACTACTTTTATGATTTGATTATTTTATTACATACTAATAATATACTTATTATTATACCTACAAATACACACAAACATATACATACATACATATTTTAAATATAACAGAGATAATGTGTGCTCATTCACATGAGATATTTATTCTTGTTAAGATTAACTTAAAATTTCATTATATCAAGACAGATATAGGTGAAAAATCTGGTTGATGTCGCAAGGCGACATTATCCATTTATCATCAAGTGCACCGCTTTATTGCTATAAAAATGTATAATATCTACTTAGTTATTGTCTTAAGTCTCTTATTCTATCAAAATGAATGTAAAAGCTCGTCACTTCTACCATACAACGACCACCATTGAATTTAGCGAGTCAGCACTTTTCTGGCACTATTAAAGTAATTCCAATTGTCGACGTATAGAACAATGACAGCAATGTACAAAATCGCCTGACCGACTCTGATCGCTGTATCTTCCAAGTGCTTAGCTAAAGGAGGCATACATAAAATATGTTCTCTTTATTTGTTAGAAAACATCAGTGTATGTACCCCACGAGCGGAGTCGCGAACAAAAGGTTAATATGCAATACTCGTAAAATATGTTATTATTTTATTATGATGTGTAAACATTTATAACATATACCACACTACTATCAGTCTGTGTCTCTCCACTACTGGATATAGGCCTCTCCCAAGGCTCGCCACCACATACGATGTTCGGCTTTGCTCATCCATCCACCACCAGCGACCTTCTTCAACTTCAAGCTCATAGAATCAGAATGTTGAAGTGGCAATGGGCAGGTTATGTCATCACCGATGGGATAGACAATAATTTCCTTACAATATTGTATATACAATTTTAAATAACACGGTTTATAAATTGTATGTACTCGTAACCGGCTATAGAACTTGTGATAATCAAAGCGCTTTCGACTCAAATAGTATTGACAATTTGACAACTTCTATAAATAAAGCTCTATAAAATAAAAGCTATAAATAAAGTTCTATAAAACTATACACTTAATACACCATTTATACTGCACATGTAGGGCTGGCTGGATTATAATTTGTCCGAATGTCAGTCATTACCTGTCATCCATCTGTCCTCCAGTTCCAAACTTTTAACATAAGAGATACGACAAAATACTGGACATTTAGAGCCAATTTTTTTTACGTATTTCTATTTGAACAATGGACATTTTCTTTTGATGTAGGAAATATGTCCGTGAGAAATTTTATTCCTAAATATGGTAGTGCATATGCGAATATATTCCTATATTATTAAAGAGCTTGAGTATATATGCTTACCAGTTGTAACTTCTTACAGTTCCTAACCAGGTGATACCATAAAATATTATTAGCGCTGTATCACACTGGGTGGTCTATATTACAACCAAATTTTTTTCAATTACAATTTCATAACATGTGTGTTCGTCTGCCCACGTCATGCGAACATGGCGTGTCGTAACATTGACCCAGTGAGCAGATAGATGAGGTCACCTCCCACGATTGATCAATGATCATCGCTATAGATAATGGAATAGGTAATTAATTTAGAACCTTTGTAAGAGGCAGCCTATTGTGTTGTCATAGATTAAAAGTACTGCTGAGATGTGACACTCTTTTTTTCTGCATTTTATTTTGAACGCCTCTGCGTTAAATATTTAAGCACTCATTGTCAATTTCAAAAGTTTTGAACGTGCAAAGGATTATTTATTCACTAACAGTGCTTGCGAATTCGTCCGCGTAAACTTTACAATGATTCCCGTGGGAACTCCACAATGGATCGTGATAAAAAATACACTAAATGTGTTAACATGGGTTACCATCACATGAGTTATAATTATGTCATGTTACACTAAAATCCGTCCAAGTTTTTTGCATAATATGTGTTCAGATAGACAGACGGTATTTTTTTTTTCTGTATCAGTCTTACTTTATACTGTGAAAAGAATTAAAACAAAAAATACTAGCTGTTGCCCGCGACTTCGTTCGCGTGATCTTCAAGTACTTATTCAGAAACGTTCGCTGGCGTGCGCACAAAAACTCACCAAAGTTTCATCGCATTCGGATGAATCGGATGAACGCATACGGGATAAACAAAGAAACATTATTTTTTTATATATATAGATAGAGACACAGCTTTGTTGCGGTTTTACTAAATTATCATGTATAGATCTAGGTAGTCTGTAAAGTAACACATGTGAAATTATACGAAAACTGGTTTTGAAAACTGTTTTTATTTCTTCGTTGCAAAAATTAACTTTGTACACATTACTAACAATGTTAACCACAAGAACCGCTAGCGCGATTTGAATGGTAAGATTGCAAGCGGAAATTGACATTCATGTCACGTGCGGACAGTTGCAAATTTCAAGTCACAAGCGAAAGCGATGGCGGTTTTACAGTATGTGAGCAAATAATTCTTCAGACCGTTGTATTTATTATGAATAAGGAGAAAGAAAACTTGCCTGTTTGCCACTAATTTATAGATCTTGCTCATGATGTCCTGTTCCTTTAGAGTTACATCCCCAAAGCGTCAGTGTTTTGTAGTAACTTCGGGTGAATATTTGTTGCTACATTATTGAGGTTGAAAAAATAAAATTAGGTGGCAGACGATTAGAAAGGTAGGTTTCGTTATAAGCAGATACCGTCGCGCATGTAGGTCTGAGACACTTGTCAACAAATACCAAAACGACGAATTTTGAGCTTTCCACTTGCCCAGACGAGGTGATGGATTATTATTATAGTGAGCGTGTGATGGCCGAGAGTAAACGTGGCGACGTAGGTCGATGATATAGAGAAGGTCATAGGAGGGACGCGAATGAGAACAACACTGGACCGAAAAGGAAAGTCACCAACAGAAGAAAGCTTATATTCGGCAGTGGAGAAACTCGACCTGAACATGATGAATCTATAGACGTTCCCTATATTTTTTTCTGAAAAGGTAATGCTTATGAAATCGCTAGTAACTAGCAACTTGCACCATCGGTTGAGCCTATGTAAAGCAGACTCGAGGACAATGGTCCGTTCTGTTTACATAAAAACATGGCGTTTAAAATGTGTCTTACACTAAAACGGTATTTTACTTAGAATATTATTTGAAACTGTTTATTATACGTACTTTTCAAGCAATTCACTCTAAATAAACCTTGTGGTTCGAACACCATCGGATCGGGACCAATGGGTGGGACATACAAATTGCGTATGTTATCCTTTATGGGTGTAGCCACGGTGGGGCTGTTTGGGCCGCTTGCCACCTCTGGCATAGGGGAGAATAAGTTACAGAGAATAACAGACTTTCTGCATTACACTATTTATCTCCAATTAAATTAGGAAATTGTTTGCTTTGCCCTCACAAGGGGAAAAGGGTGTGAAAGGGTTAGGAAAATGAGGAGCGATAGAATAGGGTGGGATATGGATGGGCTCTGACATGTGTTACTCATTTCCAAACACGTACGTACATTGGTGGACACTGACGGTTGTCTTCTGTGAATGTCGGGTCGCGTGAACAATCGATTACGCCCCTCGGCTGTGTAATTGCAGCGTCCGAGTGTATCGAGAATGAACTCCACAAGGCTATCTTTTCTGCATTAACCAGATTTAATTCCTATTAATTGATTAGTCTTAATATTTATCTATCACAGACATAATACAAGCGCGCAATGTTTTTGAACTCTATGACAATTTTATGGTCTGCCGGTCACCCTTAATCGAGATATAGTGACTTTTTTCGAAATACAAAACTTTATAATTTTTGTGATTAGTAGAATCTCCACAAAAGTAATACTAAATCTTGTGAGATTTTATCTCCCGTAAATTTTCATAGCTACTATCACGCAGTTGCCCACGTCGCAGTAATAAATTTCTGTAAGTGTAAAGTGTGCCAGTTAACATCCGCCTCGCGGCGTTGCCTGCTTGTTGATTGTAATTATTCAACGCCGTCAAGATACCGCGATAGCAGATTTCACAAGGTTTTTTCAAGTGGATGACAAGACGACTTACTTAGTAAATGTCGTTTTTTTTTTTTATAGGGAAGTAGGTGGACGTGCAAGCGGTCCCACGTGATGGTAAGTGTTATCGCTGCCCATGGACGTCTGCAACACCAGGAGGTATGCGGGTGCGCCGCCGACCTTGCACAATCCTATTCACTGCTTTCATGAAGAACTCCATATCGTAGCGTAATGGAAAGACCTCTTGGGGCATAAGAGATTTTATGGTTGGCTATACAATAAAATCATAAGAAAGCTGTCTGTACGGATACAGATCTCATAACAATTTTTTTTTTTAATTTCTATCTATTCGATCGAATGCGCAAATATCACTGGTCGGATTTTAATAAAACTCGACGTAATTATAACTTATATGTCGAGTTAAAGTTTAAGGTAACTTTTATTCCGATCAATTATAAGATTCACACGGGAATCAAGCTAACCACACATACTCTAAGCGCACGCAGTCACGGGCACTGCTATTAAATAAAGGGCAATAATAATGAAAATGGCAACGAATCGATGGCAGCAAATTTAAAGTTGGGCTAGGTTTAAGTTCTCTTGTTACAAGAAGGATACAGGCTCCGTCAATTTTGTGTTAACATTCATCATCATCATCATCATCTCAGCCCTTGTACGTCCACTGCTGGACATAGGCCTCCCCCATTGTCCGCCATTTAGACTCCGCGTGTTAACATTAATATACATTAATATTCGTAATTAAAATGTTAAAAAATAATTTCTTTTGTTGATAATGATTTGCCGCCCATTTAGTATTTTCTTCGTCATTTAAATACAAGCTAATAATAAATTATGTAGGTAATCAATGCGAAACAAAGTAAACAGTGTAGCATATTTTTTTCTTTCGTCAAAACATCACGCTTGACCCTCGGGGCGGTCGGCAGACTTATCGCATGTAAACAAAAGACTATTTTTGTATTCGTTCACGTAATGCGCAGGAGTATTTTTATCAATCGCATTTTATTAGAAATATGGAGGAGGTATACAGGAGGATAGTAGGAGAATTTTAAAGCGTTATTTTGTGATAATAAAAGATTAACAATGATAGATAATCTACGAGATGTAACTGGTCGTGTGGTACTGGCCGCTCATACCAGGCTACTACGAGTACACTTACATACAAATTTTTAATTGTCTGTATGTCGACGGTGGTTACTTCGTTACGAGAAACTATGAGCCTTGGATTAGCATTATAATAATATCATATAATCTATGCCCTAGATTTAAGAAAGAAATAAAAAATGTAATATAAATACAATATTGAAACATTACTAAAAGATAGTTCAAAACAACGCAAATAAGTAAAGTATATAAAAAAACATGTACAATCTGCCGAGACGCATTTGGCCCGATCATCGTGAATTGGGACCCAAAATACCCAACGGTTTCAAAACTTTAAATCGCTCAAATTCATAAGGTCCGATGTGTCAGAATGTCCACTATAATATAATGACCAATTCACTAAATCGTCCAATCCCAAAATGCCAAGTGTCTTAAAATGTTCGGTGTTTCAAAATGACTAAAATGACCAGTGTTTCATAATGTCTAAAGAATTAAAATGTCCAGTGACCTAGTAACGTCTGATTTGTCACGACGGACACCAGTGTCACAAATAATAATTAAAATTGTGAACTCAATCCAGATTTATTAGGACTGGACTTCTTCATACTAGTAATTTTAGGGCACTGGACATTACGGAAACATTACGGGACTATTTGATACTAGTCGTTTTGAGACACTAGACATTTTGAGACTGGACGATTTAGTGAATTGGTTATTATGGTCATTCTTAAACATTGGACGTTATTAACCCGAGCCCTATAAATTTCCGGAATAATCAATAGTACAATTCTCAAAATGTCCAATCTGGAAATATTCGTGAGTAGAATGCTTCCATAAAAGAAGCATCCTATAGATGTGATCTAAATTTACTCAACGTGTGTTAGATATTTGGCGGATGCATTCATTCCCTCTGACGAAACACGAGTATATAAGAACTTGGCAACTCCACCCTAGGGCTGGCTGACGACACTATTTGTGAAGAAAACTAACTAACGATCTTAATCAGAAACGGCAGATTTCTTTCTTTCATAACTTTTTAATTATGATTTGTCATATTTTTTTTCCGAGATAACTAATGCGTAACATGTTAACGCCGGCCGTTGCATTAATTCTTTGTGACAATTAGTAGGGGCTTGTCAGTTTGATGCTACTCGTAGAAAATTAGAAATGTGAATCAGAAGCGATAGATTTTTCTTTCATAACTTTCGGGTGTTGAATGTAGCCCTACATTTTTCCCTGAATGACTAATAATATAATAGATATACATAGTTACGTACTGTCCTCTTTGTAAAAAAGCACAAGTGTATTATTTCACTAATATTCGAGAAAAATAAAAAAAAATTGGTATAATATTCATTAAATTAAAATCATTTTAGACACTTGCGACTTTTGGAGGAAACAAAAAGAGTAGCCTTTTTTTATTTTCTTGTTTTTTTTTAATTCCGGAATATAATTACTACCTAATGCCTTTTCCTTTCCTAATGCCATTTTAGCAGAACAGAATTGTACAACTAGGTGGAATTGTATATACTCGTAGTCTAGACTAGATTCAATGTAATTCAAATTCAGACAAGAAACTGGCGATAAATCTATACTAATATAATAAAGAGAGAGGGCGAATTTTGTGAGTTTGTGTGTATGTGGAGGGTAATCTCCGGAACCATTGCGCCTATTTGAAAAATTCTTTCACCATTTGAAAGGTACATTACTCCAGATGGACATATATGGACTATATATCAGGGTTGGCCAACTTATTTAGAACAGTGTTCTACTTTTAAAAAATCTGACGTATTGCGATCGACTTAATTGTGCTTTAGTGGGACGAATAAAACAATTTTTTTTTTTTTTTTTTATAGACTAGGGGGCGGACGAGCAAGCGGTCCCACGTGATGGTAAGTGTTACCGCCGCCCATGGGCACCTGCAACACCAGGGGGTATGCGGGCGCGCCGCCGACCTTGCAAAATCCTATTCACAGCTCTCTTGAAGAACCCCATATCGTAGTAGATAGCTTTTTATGAATATCAATAATATGATATTAGAATTCATATCAATAGACAACAAAAAAATAATGAGAAGTTTGCACTTTCATTGCTTTGATAATGTCAACCTTAACAAATATTTTGTTACAAGCCAAAAATTATAATTTCTTTTCGCGATCGACCGGTCTGTCTTTGGCGATCGACCGGTCGATCGCGATCGACTTGTTGGCCACCCCTGCTATATATTATGTGCAAAAAAATTGCCGGTCATACAACGCATGCCTGTTTTTAACTGCAGTTCTTTTCGCAGCCATGTCTTTAACCAAAATCTATCAATAACAAAACTCGGTAGCTATAACGATTGACAGTTACGTAACGGTTTCAAATTATATCACGAGTCATAAACGCACTTCCTTCACTTTCGCCTTATGCGATAAGCCTCGAACGCGTCAGGAATTTTAAACCTTTATAATACGGCAGTGTGTAGGCGACCAACCTGATGGTAAATGACTTAATGGGTCGATTTCACGAGACGAATTAATTTGACACTTTTTTTTCGCTATCTGCAATAGCCCTTTTTATTGCTAACTGACGGTCTATAACGTTTACTTTAATAAAGTTATGTACGCAAAATGTAAAATTACGGTCCGCTTCTACTTAAAAGTGACAAAAAATCAAGATCAGGGTAACATGAATGAGTTACCTGGGAACACGAATGAAATACTAATAATACGAATGAAGTCTGCATGACCCTAATGATATTGGCTAACTGAACCATATATTTTAGGATAAGGATATTTTTTTAATAGGTAATGCTCAAGAAATATTTATATAATTACATTTTAGGAGAGGTGACAACAAAAATAAAAATAAGTATTTTTATTTGAGCTTTTAATCAAATTTTGACTTTATAAAAAAAAAAACAAATATTAATTATAACACGATTATGTAACAAAATTTCTTTTTGTGATTAACAAAATATAATTAATATAAGTAATAAACTTTTTGGAATATATTTTCTCATATTTGTTTTTCTACCTTATTACTTTTCTTTATTTATTCAGTTATTTTGGACAGGTAACCTTCTATTAATACCTAGTTAAATCTTTATTGGTTTCTTATTCAATCTTTTTGTTTCTTAATTCTTTGGTTATTTTCCTATAGTCTTAATTATATAATCAGTCTTGATCATGTTTTAAAGGTACAATCACTTCTTCTTCTATTCTTCCATTTTTGTTCTTATTCTTTTTCTTATTCTGTATTCTCAAAAGACCGTTCATTAATAAAGCGGAGGAAAGCCTCTTGATGTTCACCAGACACCTTCTGTTGGGTGTTTATGAATGCCTGATTTGTCCAATGAAATTTTACATCTTCAAGTCTTATTACATCTTCTTTCTTTCTAGATTTTCTAACTTTGCGCAAAGTTTCGGAAGTTGCCGGATTATTGTTCCGATTATAATACTGGATGGATACATCGTTCAACACTGTAATTCGTTTGCTTGGTGGAATAACTTTTATATTTTGTACAGCCGATTCGATGACACTCTTATAGATTTTATGTAATTGCATATGTTTATCCTCATGTTCGCAGATTTTATCGCTACATAGAAAGCAGCTTAGTTTTCGAAACTCAAGAAACTCGGATCCAGAGTTCCAGATCACTTGGTGAACTAACATAGTTCCCTTGAATGGCGAAATATCCTTGGGAAGAAGAAGTTCTTTTTCAATAATTTCATGCTCCTCTACTACTTTTATCTCAACATTTTTAACATTTTCGCGAACAACTGCAAGGAATGTTGAGAAATCCCCGACGTCACGACCACATTTAACTTGACTATCAGCTGTTCGCTTAACCACAGCGCCAACGCCGTCGGGGGCGCCTTTGCCATGACCACTTTCTTGGTAATTCCATGTAACTAACTTCAAAGACGGGAAGGTATAGCGGAGCTCAGTCAGTATGTAAAATATTTGTTTATTTCGGTATTGGCTTGTTGGACTATCTGTTAAAATATGTGCGGTGGTAC
Source organism: Sesia apiformis (assembly GCA_914767545.1). NCBI lineage: Eukaryota > Metazoa > Arthropoda > Insecta > Lepidoptera > Sesiidae > Sesia > Sesia apiformis. The sequence goes on from OU611973.1 coordinate 8,131,017, forward strand.
TATGGGGACATTTTTCGAATACAAATTCTAACGCCTTCTGTAAGTGCGCCCATACTGCAGGGGAATCATGCCGGGTGCATTCGCTGACCGTGCATAGACAATAGTGAACAGTCTCCTTTCCTTCCTTGAGATAAGCCACCACGGTATGGAGAGACACTTGTCCACGGCTACCTCCAAAGTGTATATTCTGCACCTCTTCAGCAAATTTGTAACTATAATTTTCTGAAAAGTCCATGTGGAGAATTGTTTCGGGATTGTTTCAATAGAGTAACAGCATGGTATTGATTGAGGATGTTCACAGTATGATTAAGGAATTTTGGCAGGGAATGCTCAAGTTTACATATCAGGTCTTTAGGCTTAATTTTCCTTGTAATTTTTTTCACTATATTTATTATTTTGGAGTCCACATTCTTTTTATCTCTGCACCATTCATGGTAGTCAATTTCTTCCTCATTATTAAATTCTTTGTACGGTATAACTCTGTTTTTACAAGTTTCACATTCTCTACCAACGCACTTTGTATTGTAGTTGTCGCAACAAAGAACGTGCAGCATGTCCTGATAATTCTTAATATCAACAATTTTATTTTTCTTTAAAGCGAAAATCATTAATCTATATTTGTATGTGCCGTACATGCACATGTTTCCCTGTCATCTCGTGGCAAATAGACCCAAAATGGGCGTAGCCTTGTAAACGTTACATAACTAATCACTATGTTCGGATTGTCTTCAAGAAATTTTTTATGCAATTTTTTAACGGAGTCCAGCAGATACCGTGTTTGTTTCAGTATTCCGTATTTTTTTACATATTGCTTCTTTCCTGTACCAATGCGACTGTTAATGTCATCTTCATAAAATTGTTTTATTAATTCTTGGACATTGCCACTGACTTGCTTAATCTTTTGCTGAAATCTGTCTTTTAGACACTTTTTACGAAGCTCTAAACTAGGTCTACGTTTCATATTGCCAGCGGACTTTAAAATAACTTGTTCGGTTGTTGTTTCTTTGGCAGCATCGGGGCTATTCGATATATCAATAGGCGCTTGAGAAGGTAATGCAACGTTTCCTTCAAAACCAGTATATGCCTGATTTTGTTTAATTTTATTTAATTTCTTTGTTAAAATTCTGCAGCGGTATTGGTACTTCTTAATTAATAAAGTCATTTCTTTTTTTTCCATAGCATGATTTAACTTTAAGGCTTTAATTTTACGTTGGAATGTTATTTTCTTACTTTCTTTATTCACCTCTTTTTCTACATTTTCCTCGTACAAAGGATCAGATAACTCTTCATCATTTATTTTTCCGTGAGCTTCGAGCACTTGAGAAATAGTTATTTCTTGTATGTTCCGTTCTTTTGCTTTCTTCTCCAGGTATCGCTTAGAATTTTCTCTCCAACGTTTTCTTTGTGCCCTTCGTTCCCTTGGGAACATTTGGTTAATATTTTTGACTTTCTTCTCGCTTTTCCTTTTTAAATAAGCTTCCTTTTTTTTATTCCTTTCAACGGCATATTTTTCAGGGTCGCTTTTTATTCTTTTATATTTTTCCCTTCTTGCAATCCTTCTCCTTTCTAATTCATCTTCATTTTTCTTACATTTTTCTTTCGCCATTTTAAACCTTAAACAATTTACCATATACTATAAGAAAAACTATCTAATAATTTTAACAAAGAAATTATTGGTAATTATCATGGGAGACACATAAATGAGAGAAAACTTGAAGTTTGCAAATAAAAATAAGGTTTTTAAACCAAATTTGACAACACAACAAGCAAAGAATCATAACCCTTCTTTTTCGTAGTCATGTAATAAACCGTTTCATTCGTGTCGAATAAAATTTCATTAGTGTTACTCAAAAATATGACACTAATGAAGTGACAAGAATGAAATTTTCAACAAAAAATCTAATTTAATTGCGTCGTAGAATATTCTAGGACACCATTGAAGGCCGCAAAATATCCCGTTTATTTGTTGCTAATCTACGTGCATTATAAAGAATTCATTGTTCATACACTCATTACCACACTATTATAAACACGAATGATTAAATTTTCGTATTAAGCACAGAAATCCAATAAAATAGCGATTTCTTACCAGAATAATGAAGCGTGCTCTGCTGTCGCCGAAGGTTTACACGTGCCACTATAGTCGCTTACGCAGCGGAGAAGTGAGGATGGCGGTTTTGCACAGGATTGTTCTTAATGATGAACATTTATTTAGTCGACACTAATGATTGAAAAAAGTAATCACAAAATAAAACGCAGAGAAATCGTGTCATATTTTGTATTAATTTAATACTATTAGCGTAACTTGAGTTTATGGTTATTAATCTGTGACCAGAATAAAAAAAAATACAATTTCCCAGAGTATTTTTTTTTATAATTAAAGTTTTATTGAAAAATCGGGAAAATTACCGGTGACACAAATGAAAAAATAGATAGTTTATTATAATTATCTCGAATATTAAATATGATAGTTTAATATTTTTAACTGTATTATATTGTGATGTAATGTAAACATCGCAATAAATAGAAATTACGTGTATTCCAACAATATTATAGGAGTTATTTCATATACCCACTTTTTACGGTTGGTTTGAAATCGACCCTAATGCCACTCATAGCCGTTTAAGGCACGCAACCACTGAGAACTACACTTATGGCTCGTTTACACAATGACAGTTTCTCGAACGGCTCTGGCAAGAATATTCTATACAATTTTTGTATGTGATCAAAAACTCAATGCTAACCAGTGGTCGGCTGATAATAACAGTTGTTTATACTAGCTTTTGAACCATGTTCGAGAAACTTTCCTTGTCTAAATGAGCGTTTATTCTCTTGATCATTGGTAATTAATATGAGTGAATAAATATGAGGTAATGAATATGAGTATAAGGTAACTGCTCGTATGTCTCTTCCTTTGCCTATTTTTTCGTTTTTATATAGTAAAGGCAGCTATTTTGTGGTCGGCCCACAAACGTGGTACACCAGAACGAATGCGGGTCCGCTGCTGGCCTTCAAAATCCAATTCACAGCTTCCTTAAAGATCACACACGGATTTTAATGAAACTTCACATAGTTATAGCTCATTTGCCGATTTAACATTTAGGGTACTTTTTATTCAGATCCACTATAGAGTTCCCACGGGATTCACTCCGAAGTTCACGCGAAGTCGTAGGCACACCTAGTTTAACAATATAATCTGTTTGGTTCTCATATTACTTGAGACACTCCCTTTCTTTCCGTTTTCACCTTCTCTCTCCTTACAGATGTTATTGGCCAGGTGACGTCGTGGTAATGATCACGCGCCTCATTGGCGGAGCGTGACGTCGCCCACGCCCCGATTGGTGGAAAATGTCGGGCTTGCAGGCGAGAGGCGAGGACCAGATCAATGGAGTCGATGTACGGGAACAGGGAAGCTCTTTAAGGTAAGTTTTATGATTATCATTATAGAACTTACATTTTTTGTAGTTTGAAGATACTGACTTAGCGCTTATCTTTACAAGTCTCAGCCGCTGGGCGAAGACTACCTTGAAATGGACCGCGTTTAATAATTTTACCCTATTTCCCCCAATGTACGCACGTGTTTCGGGTAGTGATTAAGATATGCCAGAGCGCATTCCCATCTCATCTTATCTAATCCCCCCCATTTCCAAAATCCCCTCTCCAAATACATTCCTAAATCTCCAAAGCCTATCTTTGGAGCCTAGCTACCTACCAGCGCATCCGAAGGCGTACCAATGTTTGTCATTCTCGGACGTATCGCCGATGTCCATAGTCGATAGTATCTATTAACCATCAGGTGGACCTTCTACCATAAAAAATAAATCATCAGCGTGTACTGCTGGAAAGCTATATCTCTTCCAAAACACGCCATCACACTCACAGTCATTATCCGACCTTTATGTAGTCCATCTACCAAATTATTATTTAATCCTTCGCCTCTGGTCTCTAGCGACCTACTTCCCAACACCATAATTGATTTAGAAATGCCCACTTGCCATGTGGTATCACAAGTGGGTGGTAAATTATGGTCACTCGGCGTAATGGTATTTAAATTGATACGGTTAAGTATGATTACATACAAATACTTTTATTGTGAGAAGTTCGTGCTTAAAGCATATGTACTCGTGTACATGTATTGCTGTAGATGTATGTTAAGAATAGTAGTTGTGACGACTAGATTGCCAAGGTATTAAAACCTAATTTACAGGTTAAAATCAATAAGGGTAGAAGTTATACATTAAGAAATAGATCGCAATATGGACGATTAACGTTATTCTTCTTTAGTACCGTATGCAACCCTTTTAACGTCCACTGCTGGGCACGGGTCTCCTCCAGTACATTGTGCATGAGGGATGAAGGAAGCTCAAACGGAATGAAGAGTCCGCTCTTTTAGAGGTGGTGCAGTTCCTCTGGACTTGTAGTAGCGGCTCTGTGATCCCTCAGTCGTCTTTTACAATGGGAAAAGATGGGATGTTCTATTTAAAAGTCGGACGACACGTAACTGCCATCTGTAGTACCATCATAACCGATTAAACATTCATGAGTTGTGCCAAATTATGAACTTTTCAAAATTATCCAAGTTTCAAGCAAGTTTACTGCTGTGAACTGTCTTGTTTTATTCCATACTAGCTGTTGCCCGCGACTTCGTTCGCGTGGTCTTCAAGTACTGATTCAGAAACCTTCGCGGGCGTGCGCACAACAACTCAAAGGCGCTACCACACGCCCTAAGGAACCACATCACCTCTAGAATGGTGAACTCGCCAACCCGTTTAGCCAGCGTAGCGTGTATCGCGGATGTCCATGGGCTGCAGTTATCCATTTACCATCAGTCGGACAGTATGCTCGTCTGCCGCCTTCGTCCATAAAAAAATGTGCGTGATGAGACCCATGTTCAGCAGTGGATACTGAAAGGGCTGCATTGCATTGCATTGCATTGCAAGTACCGTACCTACTAGACAAACTGTGGCTATTGCAAGCCTTCAAGTATTTTAAATTGGGGGGGGGGGGGGGGGGGGGGTGACCAACAGAGCGAATAATTGTGCGCCAGACGTAATCGCGATCTTTTCTAACAAATTGAACAGTTTGAAAATACTTTTTATACTTACCTATCTACATTCTTACCGGCCACTTTAAAGGTAGGTACCTACTAAAGGTAAAAAAAATGTTGAATGAATGAACACAGGAATACATTTTTTTTTTTATTGTATTATTTTAAACTAACCTACGAATACTTAGCAACTAAGACGCACAGATACAATGGGCAGCCTTATCGCTTAAAGCAATCTTTTCCACACACCAATGATTATTTAGCTCGTATTATAATTAAAAGGAGAGGGTGCTACACCAATTCCACACCCGCTGGGTCCACTCGAATGACCCCGCACTCACTACCGTGAAATGTACTACATTTCCCACTTTATCCTATTCACCCAATGGTCGTTTCGGTTGTGAGTTATGCCAGAGTCCATTCCTATCCCATCCGATCCTGTCTGTTTTTCTATTTTCCCCAACCCTTTCTCCAAATCCATTCCTAGATCTACAAAGGTGGGCATATCCGGGGGTGAATGAACATTTGTCATTCTGGACTGATGTTGCCATGTATCTCATATGTCCATAGACGAAAATATCCACGTACCTGCCATCTTTTTTTCTATAAAAATATGTCTTGTCTAATCGAGAATCGAACCCCGCACCATTTACATAGCAGTCAGTCACTGGGCTAACTGGCTCGTCATCGTAACTAATTAATAATCATACGGTTTCAAGGTCAGCGACCTTGTCGATAGATATTATGTCATCAATAAAAGCAATAGATAGTTTGTGACACGATAACATCTGATTTTATCAGTTAATGAGTTGTATTACATTCAAGATTTAAGTGATGAAATGTTGAAGGCTAAAGAAGTCACAATTGTACACACAAATGATAAAAATAGATATAATAATAATTTATTTATTTCGGACAATGTCCATAGATATACTTACTAAGTTACAACTTAAACTAATGTTAGTACTTAATAGCTTTGTTCGCGGTAAGGATTCAGAACTAATTCCGAACTATAGTCGGAATTTTAATTCGATTCCAGATTTGACAATTTCAGTGTTGCAACGTTATGACAAGTACTAAATAGTAACGTTGCGAAATTATTCGATACGGAAATGGAATATTTCCGGATCGATTCTTCTCGTTTATAATTTTATTCTCGTAAACTAAGTATATCAGGAAATTAAATATTTGTGAACGGATAATTTAGTTATGACGATTAATTTTATTACGGATCTGAGAGTTTTCTTTAATAATTGTGTGTGAAATAAATAAATAAATGTGATCATGAAGGAACATGAGAAATAAAACAAATAGATGTATTATGGTAATATTTTATTTTATAAATCGTCGCCGTCATCGCTATCGCTATCGCTGTCACTTTCTGTAACATTTATTATAAATGTGTCTGTGATATTGTCAATTAACATATCTAGCCTACTCATTTTTTCCTCTTCTTTGACAACATGGGATACGCATTTAGACCATTCGGTGGCCGTAATTTTTTGAATGCCTTCCTCAAATAAATTTCTCACGTCTGTCAATTTGAAGGTTTTATTATTTTGAGCTACATGCCCCTTTACCTGAGCCCATATCAATTCGATAGGGTTCAGCTCGCAATGGTAAGGGGGCAGTCTTAAAACCGTGATCCCATGTTGTGCTGCCATTTCGTCTACAGCGTACTTATTAAAAGACTCGTTATGTGGAATCAGTTCTAAAAGCGTAGCTTTAACCATATCTGGTTCGTAATGAATATTTTTATTTAAAAGCCAGTCTTGAATGGCAGCTTTTTTCCAGCTCATTTTTGGTGCCGTTTCCAATTTTCGGGAGTGGTAAGGTGCATTATCCATCACCACAATTGAGTTTGGTCTTAATTTTGGTAAGACTCCAGCGAACCACTCCTCAAAACAAACTGCATTCATCTCATCATGGTAATCTTCACAATTTTTCTTTGCTTCAAAAATCATGAGCCCCTCTTCCAGGAAGCCTTCTTCACTACCTATATGGCTAATTATGAGACGTTTGCCTTTTCCAGATGGGTTTTTTAATCCAGTGGTCAGTCCCTCCAAAAACGCTTGCCGAGATGATGTGACTTGCTTGTCCACCCAAGTTTTTTTTACAGTATGACCTTAAATCACATATAGTACATGAACATTCAATATTACTATTAAATTTAATGTAAATGTATATTAATTCAAAATGTTAGCCTTACCTGCGTTAACCCAAGTTTCATCTTGATAATATATATGTCTCCCTTCTCGTCGAAACTGACATATAGATCGCAAGTAACGCTGGCGCCATGTTATTATATCATTTCGATCAATAAGTGTGCTCTTGCGTGACCGTGCAACAAATTTAAAATTAAGATGCTTCAAAATTTTTCTGAGGACACCCTTTGGAAACCTTGGGCATTTCTGGATCATCGTTCATCACTTGTAAAATCTGAAATAGTAAATTTTATAATAGTTTGGAATCATTACTTATATATAAAAGATGTAGGTATAAAATAATACTGTCTGACTGATTGACTAACCTTTGCAATGGTTGGAGGTTCATTTCGGTAAAAGAACTGATGAACTATTCGTCGTATTGCGGAGAATGTAAATTCATCAATTTTATCTTTGAAACTTCGCTTTGGTCCAGTTTTTTTAGGGGGAGTTGGCGGCGCACCTTTATTTACTTCCTTCAAAACGTTACAAACAGAGCGTGAGGTTATTCCCAATATGTGAGCAACTTTGTTCATACATTCATTTTCTTCCACAACTTCAAAGGCCTCCAATTGCGCAGAAGTTTCATTTTTCACGTACTTATATGCGTTGCGGATCATTACTTTTTCAGTAACAGTGAAAGCTTTTCGTGGACGTTTTTTTCCTGGAGACAAGAAAACATCCACGTCTTTTTGTGATGTACTTGGCGGAGGATCCATTTTGATGGAAAACCAAAACAAATAGATTCACTCAAAGTTCACAAAAAACTATAAACGTAACAACAAACACAACGTAACAAAACTTTAACAAAAACCCAACAAAATAACAAAATATCGATTCGCAATGAAACGAGATATTCGTGCAGTCAGACTAGGAGAATGAAGCCGAATGACAAGATAAACAAAATGGCGATAGCTGCACGAGCGCGCACGGGTTGCCAATACAGAAAACTATCTAGGCTCTTTTATTATAAGTTTTGTTTTTAATATAAAAAAAAAAAACAAAAATATTAACTTTTTATAAAATAAAGCAGCGGTTACTAATTAATAAATAATTGTTATGAATAATTATGTATTTATTTAAATAAAAATCAATAATTTAGTCTTTAATTGGCACACCAATATTATGATTACATAAACATAAATCGCGATTGTTTATCGATTTTTGTGTTCATCACTACACTATTATATGTGGTATCATTATTTTACAAAATGACAGTAGCTAATGTCAAATGTGGAATCGAATTATAATTCCGACTGTAGTACTGAACTAATTTGGAATCGTAGTAGAGCGCATGCGCGGTTATAAACCGATTCGTGATTTTTATTTCCGCGAACGATTTCGGAACCAAACTGCGTACGATCTACTGTCATCGGCAGTGTTACCAACTCTCAAAAATATTTATCCCTAAAGCTTAAGTCAAAAACCCCCAAAATCGCCCCAATTACTTAGAAATCCCCAAAAAAAAATATATAATAAAAGAAAAAATATAAATTACAAAAATGCAATGAAATTTCTTTACCTTTTAAATCTGGATCTGTTTCCCAAATCTACGTGTACTTCTGACTGTACATTTTTTTATTTTTAGTTTCTTTAGGCATCATTAACAAATTGCTTGTCGGCACAGCAGTACAACAACAAAATCGAATTAAACAAGTAAACAATAATCAACGTACATATGTATTTCCAATAAGCATAGGCACAATAACCACCAGTCACCACAGAGTAGTTGTAATATATTTGTACTAGATGTCGTAAGTCGCTAGGTCAACAAATAAATATGATTAGCTATTATAGTTTGGATTGTCCCAGGGCCTATACTTTTACATAATATATGAAAAATATATATTCAAAAAAATATATGAAGAGTCAAGAAATCCCTAAAAATACCCCTAAAAATATTAAACCCCTAAAAAAACCCATCCCACTTATTTACCCCCTAAATTTGGGGGGAAAACCCCTAAGTTGGCAAGTATTTAAGTGGACCCACCAAAACAGATTACTCTTATTAGAGTATTATATAAACTTATTTATATAAACAACAAACAAAACTAACCATATTTTATTTAACCCTTAATAAATTAATAAAATTTATATTTTATTTAACTATTTAACCAGTTTATTAGTTTCTAACCAACTGAATATAGCCGCAGCATATATGTCAAATGTCGTTAGGTAAAAACTGCGCATGTCTGGAACTACGGATTCTTGCCAAAGTTATAGAACTGATAGAACTGATTATGAACCGATCCTGAATCGAGTTCGACGGTTCCGCGAACACAGAACTGTAACTAGAAATTCTGAATTGTGTGTTCCGCGAACGGCATTATTTGAACTGCGCATGCGTATAGTTCCGAATCAGTTCTGAATCCTTACCGCGAACGAAGCTAATGTTAACTTATTTCTAAAACCGGCTTCATCCACTGCCTCTGAAAGGGACAATCGTCCTCGGGATCCTGTTGCCGCTCCCCTTCACTCTGCTCATCAATGAGGCGGCCTTTTTTCTCATGATGTCTTGAAAGCGATCTGTGCGCGTCTCCGCAGACATTGATGAAGAAGCGCTACAAAGGCGGGGTAGCCGCGGCACATCCTGAAGGCGTTGTTATATAGAATGCGAAAAAGCGCTGTAGAACCGTTGAGTATACCTGACCCATAGGCTGCTCAAATAAAATGATTGGCTTTGGCTGTTTAAACTCCGTCCACTATGTTATTTTCTATTTGACGTTTGTACACCTATCAAGTTCCATATTTCTCGACAGTCAAGTGTACTCGAAACAATGTCATGTTTTATTGTTGAGGGCAAAGAAATAGTGATCTTCTCTGAGTCATACCACAGACTTTAGCTATCACACGTAAAAGAAATCGAAACTGATAGTTTTTTAAATAAAAGCATATTTAGAAGAAAAATTATTAAATATCTACTTACATTTTTGCAAATAAAACAATTAAAATAATGTGTTATAGTTAATTTTATTAATATTATTATTCGCCATAGCCAGTGTTGCTAGAATAAAAAAAATCTGCGTTTTATTACTATTTTATTATTTATAATTTTATTGTTTACATATACAATCTATTTATTAAACCGTTTACGTATTAAATACATTTTTTCGATTAATAAATCTATTATTTAAGGCAAATATTTTTAATAAATCGAATCTATGAAGCCGAATGCAAATTGTACTAGACTTGTATCGATAAAATCTAATCGGTAATCAGTATGAAGCTATTCGGACATCTCGAAACCGATGTGTCATTGAGAAAATAACATAGCGGACGGAGAATATAAAAGAAAATGCCCTTAGGAGATTTCTACCAGCAAACCTGGGAGGGAGAGCGATAGGTGAGCAATGAAATGGGCAGACAGAGTGCGTGCCTAATTAACTTACAAACACTGTAACAAAACTCTTCCTTCACCGAACTTCCTCCTACTAAATCCCTAAGTTTCCCTAATGTACGTACATGTTTCGGTAGTGAGTGAGATGTGCCAGAGCCCATTCCCAGCCTATCCCTCCCCATTTTCCCAACCCTTCCTCCAAATCCATTCCTACGTACATGTTTCGGTAGTGAGTGAGATGTGCCAGAGCCCATTCCCAGCCTATCCCTCCCCATTTTCCCAACCCTTTCTCCAAATCCATTCCTATATCTACAAAGGTAGGCAGCGTATCCCGGGGCGTGCCAACGTTTGTCATTTTGGAATAATGTTGGCATGTATCGCGGATGTCTATGGGCGACAGTATATTATTATTCGAATACATACATTCTACTGGTAGAATCTATTCTACTCTTGATGCGTAGCAACCTATTTTCATCATTTGCATTATTTTAGTGAAACGTTGCATGTCGTTGCCACTTACCTATTATAATTTTAACTTCGATGAAGAGCCTAAACACGTCATTCAAAATTAGCCAGATAGCTCAATGGTCTGCTAAGAATTGAATTCTGCAGTAAACGACTGGTTTTTTTTTAGATTTTCGGATTTATTGAACCGCTTTGACTTATCTGGGAGAGCGAGGGTGCCTGGGCGCACTAGAGTAACCAAGTTACGGCTCTCTCACACAACACTACCCGTAAAATATACTGCATAAAATGTATATTAAATAAACATTTTACACTCCGTAAAATGTGTGCCGTGTGAAGTCGGCCGACTATTGAATACCGCCACCCCATTTCTTCGCGATAAGAGGTATCATAAAAGGCGACTAATAGATAACAAAGCGGCTTATAATAATAATAATAATAAATACTCTTTATTGCATACAATAGTTATTACATGTGCACAAATAATAAATGACAGAATACAATAGGCGACCTTATCGCTAAGGCGATCTCTTCCAGGCAACCTTAGGATAGAGAAAAATAAAAGGGATATAGGTAGTGCAAAAGAACCGAAATCCAGAGATGGATCATGTTAAATATATACTCATCGACAATAAATATAGTATAATAAATACATATAATAATAAATAACTTAATAATATATAAATACATACATACATGTCTACATGTACCTACACTGCACACAATATCAGTTCGTAAATAAGATTAAAGAAAAATAGGAGGGAATTGAAAGTCTCCAAGGGACGAAATAGAACAGGTTAGAAACAAAAACGTAGCGAGAGGAAATCATTAGGTAAAGAAAGAAAGTAGAAATCCAAAGGAACTAACTAATGGAATAATGATTTCTAATTTGCCTTTTAAAACTAGGCAGCGACTGAGCACGTCTAATGTCAACTGGTAAGGATTCCATGAGCCCTGAGGAACTAACACCTCTAAAAGAGTGGACTCGCCAACCCGCTTAGCCAGCGTGGCGTTTTTAAGGCCTTACATCCCTCATGCACGATACAATGTGCATGAGGAGGCCCATGTCCAGCAGTGAACAGGTACTGATGTATACTGGCTGGCTGCATTGCATTTTATTGCAAATGTTTCCCCAATGTGTTTCGGTCGTCACTCAGCCCATTCCATTCCACCTTATCCTATCCCCCATATTTTTCTCAACCTTTTCTCCAAATCCATTCCTAAATCTACAAAGATAGGCACCGCATCCCGCGGGGTGCCAACGTTTGTTGTTCTGCAACGTTTGTTGGGCAACAGTATTCACTTACCACCAGGTGGACTGTGCGCTCATCTGCCGCTTTCTTTCTATAAAAAGAAATCTACAAACTTAACCAAGATATAGACTCAAACTTTTTTGTGCTCTCCATAATGATCTCCGCAATACAAAATCTCCCAACGAGCTATCTAACCAGCTTCCTCAATAGGCGTAATTATTAAAAAAAAATGGGAACGGCCTTGAACTTAAATCGTCTTTAAATTACAGCTAGATAATTATTTTGTTGATTGTTTTACCTTTTTATATCAATACCTAATGACTATGTCGTAATGGCAATGCCATACTAACGAGATTCGTCGAATTATTTCGTTAGCTTGATGCTTGCTACTATCTTAAACTAATAAAATCGTAAAAAAGCCGTGACTGTAAATGAAATATTTTTGAAAAAAGTGATTACATAACATCTATTGTACAATGCAATACAATACAATGCAAATACGTAATAAGTCCAAAACAACTTTTTTTTAAATATTTTGTCTGTCCGTCAGTCTATCTGAAAGCACGTCACGCATAAAATATTGGACGTATTTTGATGAAACTTGGAATAGTTATATAGCCCATGTGCCGGAATAACATTTAGACTACTTTTATATATCCATTATAGAGTTGTGAATGGATGTATGCTAGTCTGCAGTGGCGTACATTGGTTTTGAAACTTGATAAACGGTAGTGGCCGAATGCAAGTATCTATATGTAATTATTAATCGACTGGAAAATGTGATGAGCACAAACTACATACTGGCGATTGCTCGTGACTTCGCCCGCGCTAGCATAGGTTTAGCGTCTACAAGTATTAATTTAATGGTAAGGTTTGCTTATAGGCCCCGCTCGTCTACTACCCACTTTGTGTCAAAAACTGGTTATCAACAGATATTTTTTTAATTATCTAGGTTTCCCAATCTTTTCATCAATAATAATAACATGTGATATCTTTAAAATCTCACTGCAGGGCACAGGCCGCCCCTCGTAATAATCAGGAGATTTCGATATCGGTCATGGACATTGGTGGACATCGGATATCAGACAGTCTCACTTACCATCTATACAAAAAATATAGTCGTTCTATACAAAAAAAAATCTTATGATATAGTACTGCCTACCTGGTGTGACTACGATCTTATGTTACGCTTAATTGAACTTGCATTAGACGGCCTTGTAACCGTCATAAATTGTTTTTCCTTATTGTCTTTTGTACAGTCGGCAAAAAGTCGATTAAATTCAGTTCCGTTAGACGCTAAATATGTTTTTTTGTCGTTTAATTTTCGTTTACAAAAATTCGTTTCTTTTTGTGCTTCAAGATGAAAGAAACGTAGGATTTTCAATGTTTCAATTAAGATTGAAACTTATTACTGTGATATTATGATCGAAAATATAAACATATACTCGATGTTGCCATCGAGTATTATATAATTATTTATTTATTATTATCTTTGTAATCTTCATTGCACAAGTAATCGTACAGATGGCGGACTTAATGGCATATAATATGACATTTTCTACCAATCAACCACTAGATCGAACAGAAATAGGAACACGTGTATAATTTTCTTTCACGTATAAGTAGTACAGATAAAATAATATTTTATTATACATACATACATATGTATACACATATATAATATTATAATACGTAGAGCAGAAAATGTGATCCTAAAACAGTCTTTTAAAACATCTTTTATTGTGTGTGATAGCGCGGTTGAGCAATGACATCCGAAGGATGCCACGATCTTAGGACGTTTGTATCCAGGGCCGTCTTTACCAGGGGGTGCAAGGGGTGCGGTGCACCCCGGGCGCTCACCTTTTAAAGGTAATGAAAAAATATAACGCTATAGTAAACAATTACACAATAGGATATTTGACTGTCATAGGATACACAATAGGATATTTGACTGTCATAGGATACATAATAGGATATTTGACTGTCATAGGATACACAATAGGATGTTTGACTGTCTTAGGATACACTCCCGCACCCCGGCGCAGAATAGACTTAAGACGGCCCTGTTTGTATCTCTTCATAGGTAAGGAATACTAAAGTGTGAGACCTAGCTAAGTTTCCTCGCGAACCGGTACACGAGCAGCGGCGACGAGGGCGTTCACGTACTAGCGGTCAACACTTAAAAGGTGATTTGCGTAATGGGCTGTAGAAATGAAAATAAACTGACAGTGCGCGACTAGGTGCGAACAGGGTGTTTTCCTAATGTCAATGGGAAATGCATTTCAGAGAGTATTACTGCTTGAACAGCATGAATTTAATATATTAAAATTAATATAAACAAAAATAACTAGTGAGTACAGAAAGCATAAGGTACGATTTTGTTCTATTTTATTTAAAAAATCTGTATTTTATCTTTAAGCCATGTTTTCGTCTATAAGTAGAGTGACATATAATTAACGCTCTTGCGTATAACTCGTAACATTTATATTATTCTGTGGATTTCGGTCATTTTGCACTACCTATATCCCTTTTATTTTTCCCTATCCCAAGGTTGCCTGGAAGAGGTCGCCTTAACGATAAGATCGCCTGTTGTATTCTGTCATTTATTATTTGTGCACATATAGTAACTAGTGGTATGCAATAAAGAGTATTTATTATTATTAATTGAATCTTCCGGGCTACTTGGCCGAGGTCTTCTGGAATCTCTTCTCTTTTTTCCAAACGTTTCGTCAACAACTGCGGTTGACATCTTCAGTGGTGACTGCGTTCACTTTCGGAGAGATATTATCTCTTCGGCTTCTCGAGCGCAACAGAAGAGAAGAGATTCCAGAAGACCTCGGCCAAGTAGCCTGGAAAGCCTGGAGAAAGCCTACACTCCAATATTTATTATTATTATGTAAGAAAAATTACATCCTGTACAATGTACATACTTACAAACTTTACACATATGTTGTGTAATATAAGCCGATAATCCAATCACCGCATACGCGATCTCCAGAAGGTTGCCAATCAGAAACCGTATAGTGTATATTGTTTTATAAATAACGATCATGCATACGCTACTCGTAAGGGGCTTACCGACGTGTAAAACTTGGTAAAACAATATCTACAACAGCCGAATCTAATGTTCGGGTGTAATCAGAGAACCAATCCAGTGTACGCCTGACATGCACTAAATCACAACAAATGTATTTCGTTATATTTCTGGGGGACTTACGCAACATTAGAAAGTTGCAACTAAACTTGAACCCTTGTTTTAGTTGAATCAGAATAAATAAAAAATAAACTTAACAGAATTCATTTATTGACTCACGCAAGCGACCTTGTCTTTAAAAAATCAATTTCTAGAAACTTTTCAAACTATTTTAACCATGTTTAATTTTAAACTATTTTTTTTATATTTATGTACTTCTTTTAGATGGAGAACATACCGTTTGATTTTTGGCAATCTTATCAATTGTGTACCTTCGTATCAATGTTTCTATTAAGTACCGTCAATCTTTCGAGATAAATGATTTAACATTGACAGACTGACGGGAATCGAACCTGAATCTTTTTGTATTGTACAGCTCTAGCTGCGCTAATCGATAGTCACTATACGAAGTTAACTAGCGTGAGGTTAGACTAGAGTAGATTACTAGACGCCCCCATAGTTCTAGAGTCGACCCTTCAAAGTCTAAGTAATATGCGTAATAAATAATAGATAGGCCCTGGGTATACAGTATGCGTTTATCCTTTTTTTTTTGTAATTCAAATATTTGCACAATCAACGAGACATCACCATTGCGTTTTTGTGTGAGTGCACACCGATAGTGTACAGTACGAACCATTTCGACAATCGCATTGGAGAATTCGGTACCCACTCACACAGATGCAAAGCTCATGTCTCGCTGCGAGGACTGTACAATAGATTTTGTCCTTAGTTCGTAATTATTAATATATAAGATGCTAATTGGCAGTACATAATATTAAATACTTTGTAATATGTTATGTATTATTGAGTACTGTGGATTTTGCAATAATAATAATAAAATCAGATAATAGTCCCACATGTTTTGTTAATTTGCTAAATCCACCAGCTAACTTCAGTATAATATGAGAGGAATAAGACATATAGAAGTTTTCCAAAACTTGCATAGTTCATTTAACATCTATGACTCTGTCACATTTTACTAAAACCCCTAGCATTCAAAATGCCACTACAGACAAGGGAAAACAGCATAAATATCCTCACATCTAAAGAAAAAAGTCAAAATTAATACCTATAGTGCGTAAAATTACATCAACATGACACAAAATACACATTAAACACGTAAACATTGAAGAGGAAGTGGTCGCCCATATGACATCAAAAGCCAAACCCGATCTGTTGGTGTATTCCCAGTATCTCTTAGTTTTGCTACCACTTTTCAATATTAGGAAAAATATTATTATTTAATATAAATAAGGGATAACAAAACCACTAACTACCCCAAGCCCTGAGGAACTACACCACCTCTAAATAATGGACTCGCCAACCCCCCATAGCTAGCGTGGCTTTTTAAGACCATACATTCCTCGTGCACGAGACAATGTGTATGGTATGAGAAGGCCCATGTCCAGCAGTGGAAGATAAAAGTGTTAATTGCGGTTAAGGGTCTACAAAATTCAATTTAGGGGCATTTTAGATGCCCCTAAATTGAATTTTGTTGAAGAAATTGTTGAAGAAAATTTGTTGAATTGAAGAAAGAATCTGTTCTGTTCCATAAGCGCTGTTCCTCGAGGCTTGTGGGTAACTAGACTCCTAAAATAGTATCACTAAATTTCTTTACTCCACTACGCTTTCTTTACTCCTAAATTTAGGAGGAAAACTTTCAAATTGACTTCATTCGTCCCTTCGAAGTTGAACCGTCGCGCCCCCATTGTTGTCCCGAATAGTAGCTAAACTATTGAGAGACAACGGGAATACTACATTTTTGTTGGCAACAAACCGACTGCACCAACAATTAAGCTGAATTGATGCAACTATGAGAGGTCGACGAACCACAGTTTATTCCTGGGTTATGTCACAGATTAGATAACGCGATAGAAGCGATTATTTATTCAGCTGTCAGCAATTGTTCAATGGCAACATCACGCAAACGTTTTTGATGTGAATTAATTTCCCAGTTTTAAAATTTAGCACATTTCAAATTCAACTCTTAAAGGGGGGGGGGGGGGGGGGGGGTAATTTTATCGGTAACTGCGTGTAAAGAGTTAGTGAAGAAGTTATTTTTGTACTTTTAAAGTAACTACAAAATGCTGTGAGGCACGAGTTTTCAACTCTATAAACATCCTATCTTATTGCATCCTTATCACTATCATTCATTGGTTTATAAAACCTGATAAGCCGCAGCGGCCGTATATAAAAATTGTTTCTAATCGACTGGAAAATGTTTGGAGCAGTAACAACATCAAAAACATCATCGCTCGCCCGTGACTTCACCCACACTAGCGTAGATTTAGCACGGATACCATACTATACCATCAGCCTGTCTCTCCACTGCTGGATGGCTCTCTCGAGGACCACCACCACACACGGTCTTCAGCTCTTCTCATCCAGCCACTACCGACGACTTTCTTCAAGTCGGTAGTCCACCTGGGCAGATGGCGTCCCACGCTACGTTTCTCGGTACATGGTCTCCATTCGAGGACTCACCTCCGCCATCGGTTATCGGTCCTGTGGCATATGTGGCTGCCCACTGCCACTTCAGCTTCCTGATTATTTGAGCTACGTCAGCAACTTTAGTTCTTCGTCCAATTTCTTCCGTTGCGAATTTGTCCAGCAAAGAAACTTCGAGCACAGCTCATTCCATCGCTCGCTGAGCGATTGAACCTGTGAACCAGGCCTACCGTCAGAGACCACGTTTCGACACTATATTACGGGCAGGACGCACTGATTGAAGACTTCAAACATTTTGGTATAGACGACGAGGTATTGCACGGATAAGTAAGTTATTAGTTAAATGATAAGGTTAACGATATTGGTCTATCTTGGCCGTTTGGTGTCGGCTGGCTTTAAAATAGCATCACTCCATCTCACGTGGGTGTCGTAAACGGCGTCGTGATAACAAAGCCGCTGTCACAAGCGCTGTGAAATTACACCACCTCTAAAAGAGTTGACGCACCAACCCACTTAACCACCGTGCCGTTTTAACGCCATACATTTTTATGTACAAGACAATGTACATGAGGTGGCCCATGGCCAGCAGTGGACGATAAAAGGGCTGCTTACGGGTCTAGAAAATTCTATTTAGAGGCATCTAAAAGAGAGAATCTGTTCTGTTCCATAAGCGCTGTTCTTAGCGGGAGTTTGCATGTGATGTAGATATCTGTGGGCAACACTAACTGCTTCGTCAGACTAACTGTATTTCTATATGCCACATTATTACATTAAAACAACGGAGTAACACGTCTCGTCGTATCTATTTAGTTAATCTATGACAAAACTCAAAGGCGTGACGAAGGAAGATAGTCGGAATGTATGTTTTACTCGAATTTTATTTATTTCCCGCCTCTAATTTTATGCTGCAGTCGGTTTTGAGTCGTGAAGTGAGTCATATTTACATATAGAGAGTTATTTTTAATCGTAATATCTTTAAAATTTATCACATAGGCTATGTTTTGTTTGCGTCTTAATATTATTTATTTTGGAGCTTATGCCGACTTTGAGATTCTAAGGTCGGAGCAATATTTTCAAAATCATCACGGTCAATTATGAAGAAAAAAGAGAACATATCACCTGGGCATGGACCTCCTCGTGCACATGCATGAGCAATGTATGACCTCACACGGGTTGGCGAGACCACTCTTTTCGAAATAGTGTAATTCTTCAGCACTTGTGGTAGCGGCTTTGTGATTCCTTAGTCGCCTTTTATGACGCCCCCACCCGAAGATATGGGATGTTGTTATTCTAAAGTCGGCCGACACCAACATCTCCAGTCTGTCTACACCACATGACCCATCACTCCGAAGTTTTGATCCGATTTTTGATAGAAAAACACGTTAACCGAACGACAGATTACGGCTGATACAAAAACTGTCAGATGATATTATGCCTCATCAACAGTGCCATTAGAAACCGCAGCAAATGTCTGCAATATACTCGAAGCCAGCAAACGAACCGTTCGTTAACCTATAAGACACCGCAATGTTTGAAGGTATTCAATCAATATGTAATGCCGGTGATCTGATAACCTATGGCGTGGAGACGTGAAATGTAACCATGGCGTTAGTGCAGAAACTAAACGTTGCTCACCGAGTTATTGCTCGGGTATTGCTCGGAGTTTATTTGACGAGTAAAATCTGGGACGAGATAATTCGCCGCAGAAAAGATAAGCAAGCTGAAGTGGTAATACACTATCTCACACAGAATGGTCGCATATTATGTCGTAGAAAAGTGTCGTTTTGTTTCATATGTAAATAAAAATAGGTAATATTCTATTCAATAGAGTGATTGCAGGAAGGGCAGTTCTTTCTATATCAGGAACTTTCTCTATCTATGTTTAGTGAGGGGGAGAGTGCACGCTGCAATCCAACAGCCGCTGGGCGCGCTCGATTGGCCACGTTACCTCTCTCTCATAAAAGACTACCTTGAAATGTACTGCATTTCCCACTTTATTTTATTTCCCTAATGTACGTACGTGTTTCGATAGTGAGTGAGATGTGCCAGAGCCCATTCCAATCCTATCCCTCCCCATTTTCCCAACCCTTTCTCCAAATCCATTCCTATATCTCCAAAGGTAGGCAGCGCAGCCGGGGTCGTGCCAACGTTTGTCATTTTGTACTAATGTTGGCATGTATCGCGGATGTCTATGGGTGACAGTATCCCTTACCATCAGGTGGACTGTATGCTCGTCTACCGCCTTCGTCCATAAAAAAAAATGTATATCGGTACTGTCATAATTTCAATTACTTTGTCACAGTGACTAGCGACAAATAGAAATTCGCGAACTATACGAATATAAGATCCCTCGATCTGTGCAAAGAATTGCTACTCTCCTAATTAGTTTTCATAGTTTAAGGTCACCAATTTCCTAAACACATTGTGGAATGCAATAAAGTCAATACTTCATTGCATTGAGCTTTATTTATTGCATACTTTATTGAGTATTGAGCTGTCTAGTAGTATGTTTTGAGATTTGAAAGCTGAGTTTGCAATAAAACTAAAATCACATGTCTTTTGAGGTGAGAAAAAACCGTGAGGTGGAAATACTCGTAAACTAGCGCTTGTACTATACTAAGATAAATTCGGCGTCATATCTTTTAAGATAAGATATCCACGCGTTTTCGCGTTTGAATCATCTATCGTATTTATAGAAAATTTCTAGGACATTCCTATCTTTATCTCCGTAGTAACCTTTGTCTGCGGTTTCGCCTGCATGGAGTTCTCTCTGTTCTTACATGCTCGTATACTTTAGTCTCTCCATAATATAATCAGTTCACGTAGTTGCGGTCAAATTGTCCATTAATCCGGTTCGACAACCTCGTGGGGTCGATTTGCATGCGTTTCCATCTCTGTTTGTGTCATCACTGGATTTGTTGACCGCGAATTACGTCCAGTGAAGTCATCCGACTGTGTACATTATTATTCTCGTATTTTTAACCACAATGCCGTGTGGTGTCGGCCGATTTTAGATTACCACCAACTCATCTCTTCTCGTGGGTGTAATAAAAGGCGACTAAGGGATAACATAACGACTACCATAAGCCCTGAGGAAGTACACCACGTACGTTTTAAGGTCGTACACCCCTCATGTACAGGACAATGTATGTGAAGAGGCTCATGTACAGGACAATGTATATGAAGAGGCTCATGTCCAGCAGTGGATAGTGAAAGGGCTGGTTACGGTATTTTTAACCACTATACTCTGTACTCCTCATCTCATCCCATACTATCGAATGGGAAGTAATGGAGTGAGAGAAAATTCTGGTTTCAATTATACTCCCCTTTCTTCGTTCTTGCCAAATTCACAAAAGTTGGAAGCGTATCCGCTGACGCGTGACAGCGTTTGTTATTATTTACCTACGTTGACTTTATCGTAAATGTTCATGTCTATATCTACATGCCACTCTTACTACTTACGTCTTAGATGATAGACAAATTACTAGCATTATTCTATCTGAACTGTAAATTCGTCTGCCATCACCTCTTCAGCGTGTATGTCCACTGTTCGATATAAACTGACAAACCTCTATCAAGTCTCGCCAAACACGATCTTCCTCTCATACAGAAAGATTTGACGTTACAATTATTAAAAAACTTTTTGGAAAATAAAACGCGATTTAACATTAAGAAGATTTCATCCACGATAACCAACCTGCTCGCGATCCAATAGTTCGCATTACACCCGGGTTATGAGTTTTGGTTCAAAAATGTCTTGTGATTACAAGAAAGCTATGTCGAACGGGAGAGCTTTGTGTTCGGCAGTAAAGAGACACACTGCAATGATATTGTATATACATAAATAGCAGATGCTGTAAAGTGTAGAGCGGCGCCCCACAGGAAAGATGCCACAATTGTGACCAAGACCAAGAGAATCTCTTTCTACCAAAAAATCTACAAATAATTGTCTAATTACTAAATCATTGCTTAGCATACCATATCATCAGCCTGTGTCTCGTCACTGCTGGGTATAGACCTCTCCCAGCGCTTGCCAGCTAACGTGATCTTCAGCCCTTCTTATCCAGTCGCTACCGGTGAACCTGTCCACCTTGCCGGGGATTCCACACTGAGCCAGCACGTGGCCTCTATTATAGGACTCGTCTATCCCGTCGGTTCACGGTCCTACGATACATTTTTTTTATGGACGAAGGCGGCCGACGAGCATAAAGTCCACCTGATGGTAAGTGGATACTGTCGCCCATAGATATCCGCGATACATGACAACATTAGTCCAGAATAACAAACGTTGGCAATAACACGTTACCCCGGATGTACCGCCTACCTTTGGAGATATAGGAATGGATTTGGAGGAAAGGCATTGGCATATCTCACTCACTATCGAAACACGTACGTACATTAGGGAAATACGATGAAGTGGGAAATGCAGTACATTTCAAGGTATTGCCTGACCTGTCCATTGCCACTTGCTTATTTTGCAATAATGTTTTAGTAAGTACTACTAAAGCATTATAGGTAGGTACTAAACTACGCGGCTCGTAAAACAAATTACATAGAGACGCATTTATACGTTCAAATAAGATATTTTAACTCGAAACACCGAGCCCACCTCCATTAATACGTGCGATGACTTCATAAGCCTATTAGCATAACTTCTTATCGGCTTCTTGGTATTCAAGTCATGTAGATAGAGTATTAGATAACCTACAGTATGGTATTACCGCGAAAATGTCCGAAATGTATCGCGAGGCAGATCCAATTGAGTGTAAATAACCCATAGCAAATCCAATAGCAAATGTAAATTAGCACTGATATGAAGAACGCAAGTTCCCTATTTTTAATTAGTCGGTGCCGGATAATCGAAAGCAAACGAAAATGGTTCCAACGCGCATCGATTTTTACTTTTATTATGAACATTTCGTACTTTATCGCTTCTAATATTGAAAATGACTCGAAACCGCCTAATAATTAACTAGAGAAATCCAGCACCTTGCTTGAAAAGGCTCACATCATCATTATCAATATTTAAAAAATATACGAAGTCTTGCAGCCTTCTCTTGTCCAACTATCTCGGTCTTTACCAGTTACCAGCCTTATCTCAGTCATGTGCGGCCATATCATCACTATCATACGCGTTTACTTACGACATAGCTTGCTAGTTACGTTTTAAAAGAAATACAAAGATCGCTACTGTCGCTTATCAATATTGTGGGCATATTCAATTTTATTGTCGGGGAATTAGATAAACGTTGCTATACATTAGGTTCTTTACAGAGAATAAGTGTATCAGTTGTCTTCAAAACTACACGTATTAGTAAGGCTAGCCTTAAATAATAATCACATTATTATTGTTAAACTCAATTACACCCATTTCTCGTTATAATAAGCCTCCCTTCGTTTGTGCCACTTTTTCTGACCCGTGTTGCTCTTAACCTGATTCCTCCCACTTGTTGATATTGTCAACGCACTTTGTCGACGTTGATCTTTCCTCGGCCACCATTCAGTCAAGATTTTATACCACCTTCTATCACCTCATCTGGCTAGGTGACCTGAACTGACAGGATCCAAACGCGTTAAGACGTCGGGCACACGAGTTCACTGACCACACAGGCGACTGACCTCTAAAATACGCGACTACGGGATCTACCATAACAGTACGAAGAAACCACAAAAGGGTCTTCTTCTCTTCTGCGCGCTTTTGCGAACGAGAACGATACTGCAGCGACTACCCACATTATTACATCGTATTTTGAGTAAGTGAACTAGGTTATACACGGATGTAGTAAGGAGATATCGGATCGGTGCTCAAACTAATATGGTGGGGCAAGTCGATGTCCTTCCACTGGACCAATTTTTTTTCCAAGATGGCGGCCATTTTTAAAATTCCTCCGATCGAGATGAAATTTAGTACCTGGGGAGTTCAGGGGACCCTGATGATTTAGGATTTAGAAACATTTTTTTTATTCCGCCATTTTTTAAGAGCTACGATGAGTTAGATAACAATGCGGTCAAAAAGACATTTTATACAGCAAACCCGAAATTTGTGGTATGAACTACCAACCGAGGATTCTGCAAGGTCGCCAGCGCACCCGCATCTCGCCTGGTGTTACGGGTATCCATGACCGCTTACCATCATGTGACCCGCCCGCTATTACACAGACAAAATGTGGTGGCCCGCCCGCTCACTTGCCATCTATTCTATATAAAAAAAGACATCGATTGATTCACAAGAGGTGAGCTAACTCATTTTTATCTATCACTCGTGAGCTACTCATCTCTCACTTGCAGATTCTTAATTTAATTACAAACACAGAGGCCCGCAAGATATCATCTCTACGTTATAGCTAATAATATCCGGTCTGTAATTCAAGTCTAGGCCGATCGACATGACACAGCAATCCGACACCGAGTCTAGATTACAGAAATTCAAGCGGTTTTAACTGTTAAGCTCTGATTGACATGTGGTCAGATTGGGTGTCTGTTACGTAATTGAAGTTTAATCATTCATTTGTAACCGCAAGAGTGACAAATTAGTTGTAAGTGATAAGTGCCGAGACCGCAGTGGAAGGGGGAAAAGGTAAGAGCGTTAGTAAAATTTCGTTTTAGTATGATTTATTTCCACTTCATTGCCACAAATAAATTCAAAAGGCGAATTTAATGCTTATGACAGGGGTGCTCACACGCTCGATCGCGAGAGCTTATACGGTTAATATTGAAAATAACTCTACGTTGTCTTAAATGTAGATTACATTCACTAAAAAAACTACTGCCATCGGTCCGGTACACGGCACCGCAAACGCCATCAATAATCAGTCTATTTATTATAATTTCACACCATCATCAATTTATTTTTAATATTTTACTGGCATTGATATTTCGAACCTACTTATCGCGTAATAACAGTTCATAGTACCACGGGACTATTTGTATAACTCGTATGGTATGTTTAATAAATGCCCTTTAATAAACGTTTTCTGCCTAGTCTAGTCAATCGCTTTCCACCACCTAGTCTAGTCGATCGCTTTCCACCTAATTTTTATTTTATTTTTTTACATTAGATCGCCGGTAGTATAAGTTTTTCAATTTCAATTTGGCCCGCGCAGAACGAAATTTCATTTTGTAAATATTTTTTTGTTTTTGTAACGTTCTTTGGGAATTAGCTTTCTGCACATGTACTATTAGTTATTCTGTGCCTGTACTATAGATTGGATTTGGACTGAACTTAGTTTCAAGAGTAAGCCTATTGGCCTTTCGTCCGACTTATATGCATCAATAGTTAAACACCTATGTAGGTACTTATTCGTTGACTAATGCATGTTTTTGTCGTTGACCGTCAATATAAATATTTTATCTTATTTTTTTACGTAATAATAACAAACTCAAATACGAAAAACGTATTAATTTACAAAATAAAACGCACGTGTTTTCCAAAATAAGTACCGACAAACATCAAACACGACACATAAAAAAAACATTCACAGTGGTAGACCGCTGCAACTTCAAAACACTTCTTTGGCGGTTGATCTGCAGTTTTCAAACCATTTTCGACCCAAACTGCAGTCATTAAGGTTGAGTTTTCGACCTTTTGTTTATTTACAGAAATAGTTCACACCCGCATCCTGTTAACGTGACAGACAGACAAACGGACAGTAACAAAGCTACATCTGTTAAGTACAGTCGTTAAATAAAGTACACAAAGACCGCCCATGCGATTTTGTTCTCTATTTCCGAGTTTTAAAGATTCTAAATAAAATAACTATAAATGAGCTCTAGGAATAAATTCGAGATTCCCTTGAAAAACGGTAGATTTTGAGTTATCAACTTCCGCCGTGCACGGAAATAAATTCGGGGTTTTTAAACAAACTTAACGTTTTACGTTTCTCGGCAATATTTGTTGAGATACATTAATACGAATTCCTTTTCACTCATTTACAAAAAAGAATACTATTTTTCTGACGTCTTAGTACCGGTAAATTTCCAATTTACCCGTTACGGTCAGTTATCAATATCAGATAAAGCCTGCATAATGACCTCGTACTGCAGAACCCGGATTTAAACTTGTTCCACTGCACCTTGCAAACATTTTACAGGGCGGCAGTAAATAGTTAGTGATTTACATTTAGTGATCTTCAATTTTTTTTTTTTTTGAAAACCAATAGCTAAAAACTTAAGAAAAACAATTTGTGTTTGTACAGAAATTGTTTTTCTTAAAACTAGAAGAATAATAAATAAATAAGTCGCCGTTTAATCGTAGTTAAGAAATTTTGTCACCAATAAAACTTATATCAATTACAAATCAATTACAAATATTGTTAAATATGGAACAAGATCATAGTAGATATGAATTCTGTCTACGCTTGTAAGCCAATGGAACAAATAAAATTGATGTATGACGCAATTGGTTATAATATGGTATAGATGGATTTTGCCGAGTAATTGAGGACAATCAGTGGTACCTTGTACTTATCTATATATATATATAAAAGGGGATTTTGGTGTATTGGAGATTAATATGACTTCGACACTGTTTGACCGATCACCATGAAAGTTGGCACATATATGTATTTTTTCATGGAGAAAGTTTTTATGCTATCGACTTTGTTGTAACTCGACACTAGATGGCGCTGCAGCACATCAACCTCTATGGCAGGACAACGTCTGCCGGGTTTTGCTAGTAGGTAATATAATAATAATAAATTCGTTTATTTCAGGCCTTTAGCCCATACAATTGTTAATAGATTACAAAAGAAATATCTTAATAATAAATAAAAATAAAATGTCCCTATCAACTAACATTCACTTATCTAATTGTCTTTATTGTCACAATTCACCACATGCCACCAGCTAGCCCGCAGACTATTAAAACCCCTCTCTCACGCAAGTGTGCCGTAAACGTAAAATGTAATTGCATTTCCTATTTCATTCTATTGCCCTAATGTACGTACGTCCGTGTTTCGGTGGTGAGTGAGATATGCCAGAGCCCATTCCTATCCCACCCCATCGTATACCTCCCCATTTTCCCTACACTTTTAATCAAATCCATTCCTAAATCTTCAAAGGTGAGCGGCGCATCTGGGGGCGGGCCAACGTTTTGTCTTTCTGGACTGATGTTGGCATGTATCTCGGACGTCTATGGGCGACAGTATCCACTTACCATCGGCTGGTCTGTCTGCCCGTATACCACCTTATTTCTATAAAAAATCTCATTTATCACTTCACTTCAATTTGTTCGTATACAATGGGAAGATTGTGTATTTCACGATGGTAGGCTATATTAAGATGCGCCAAAGGGCTTACTCGCAAAAAGGGCAAGAAAACGCAACCGTCGACCGGCGCCGACCGAAATAGGCATGTCGCTTCCTGTGACGTCACGATTGTGGTTCACAATAAAGTCACTGCATCTGCTCTTAGGAGGTCCCATTAAGGATAACCATAATATTTTACGTTACATAATTTGTCCGAGCCAAAAACTTCGCTTGCGGTGAAAACAAATCTTATTAAAAGCCAGCCGCTTTTTACTTGTTTGTCATCGGTGAATTTTACAATCACTAACCAAATTCAGTTAAAAAATTCCGTTTAGGTGCGCTACGTATTTTTCACCGAACTTCCTATCCCCAAATGTCCTATGGCAGGCATGGGGAAATAGATTTAGAGGAGGGCCATATAAAATAATTAAAATATTTAGACGGGCCAAATATATATAAATATATATATTTTAATTTATTGTTTGGACGTGCTGGAGTCCGTGTGAGAAATGAAATTTTGACTGTTCTTTAATCATCTCGTTGAAATTTGGCTCCGAGTTACTAGAAGTAATTCGTAAAACGCACTCAAGATATTCGTCGGTCATCTTATTCCTCAATTTGCTTTTTGTTTATCGAGGACCGTATTTATATAGATGACTGTTACCGATCGCGGGCTGCCATTTCCCCATCCCTGTCCTTTTACAATATCAATCAACATATTCAGCCTATCCCTATACATTGTAGAAGAGTAGACACGCGTTTACACATGGAGAGTGCATGCTGCATTCCCACAGCCGCTGGACGCACTTGACTGGCCACGTTACCAGAACAGATTATTGCATTCTCACAGAAGGCTACCTTAAAATGTACTGCATTTCTTACTTTATCGTATTCCCCCAATGTACGTACGTGTTTCGGTAGTGAGTGAGATATGCCAGAGCCCATTCCCATCGCATCCTATCCCTCCCCCATTTTCCCCATCCTTTCACCCAACCCATTCCGTAATATGCAAAGGTAGGCAGCACACCTGGAGGCGTACCAACGTTTGTCTTTCTGGACTGATGTCGGCATGTATCGCGGATATCCATGGACGACAGTATCCACTTACCATCGGGTGAACTGTGCGCTCGTCTGCCACCGTTTTTCTATAAAATCTATTTAATAAGACGGTTTAGTATGAAGTAGGTGGTCAGAAACTCAAGTGCTCCAAATAAAAAATAATATCCATCTTATGCTACTTACGTATCCTAACAAATGTATTCATGTTTTCAGGGTGGCAACCAATACGCCCCATTTGGTGAGCCTCGGCACTGGGCGACTGAGCACGGCCGTCACGCTTCACCCCATCAAGCAAGGTCAGTATTCCATGTACTATAATAGGCTAGATGGGTCAAAATTGGATTAAAAATGAAGCAAATGCTCGAGTTATTTCAAGAGGACATTCAAGCCCAGACTTTTTATTTTGTTCCGTTTTTCCAAACTTGTTCAGTTCCGTTCAGACTTGTGGAGTGAACCCTCAAAATCATCATCATTCATCATTCTCATTTTTTTTAATGTAACGAAATAGGTACAGAATAACACAAAACATAATTAAATTAGAATAGTTTCGTTATTTAAAAAAATGATAACCTTTTTGGGGCCTGCTCCATAAAATAAGTCATATATTTTCGACAGCTTTGAAATTTCGCGTGTTAATATAGACAGGTTGTTTCATGGGGCCGCGCGGGTCACATGGCATAGCCTAAACCTTCGGTTTAGTGTCCGTTGGCTCTGTAGAAACATTTGAATGGAACTCGGTCCCACGGTCACCGGTGTCCGACATGGCCCGAACGGAACAATCGAGTGTCGGTCACACCGTGTCCGAAGGGGCTACTGCAGGATGAAAGCCTCCTCTCTTTTGCAACATTTGACTTTGTCTCGTGCTGACTAGCACGTGCTAATAAGACTTGGATGCGTTTATCCAAGTCTAATATATGACTCTGTTTATGTCATCGACCCACCTGGCTCCTGGATGGCACCACTTATCTATGGTTTTCTGCCCTCATGGCTTGGACTTTTGTCTTTATTCTGTTTTCTCTGTTCGGGACTTTTATCTCCAAGTGTGATACCTAGTATAGTGCCCTCCTAAATACGTACCTGGCTAGAGATTTATAGGTGATTACTTCCAACTACCCTTCAGGGCCGGATCAAGCGTGTCTTACGCCCTAGGCGGGGAAAATCTGCAGCACCCATCATTCAGGACCGCGTTTTTCACGCGTATAAAAAGTATATCGAACATTTTTTTAATGACTGACGTTGTAATGTGTACTTTTGAAGCATACTCAGTTTATTTATACCCTTACATTATAATGATTACCGACGCTCTTGATTACCTGGCGCCCTAGGCGATGGCCCAGGTCTACTTGATTGAGAACTACCTACAAATAAACTATAAAATTATTTTCAGGTCGCGTAACAATAGGCTCAGACCCGACATGCGACATCTATGTAGTGGGAACTGGGGTGGCTAGTGTCCACTGTCGCGTGGAAAACTCCCACGGAGTGGTGACTTTGTATCCCATCAGTGGCAGCACTCTACTCGACGGGTTACCTGTTGATAAGCCCACTCGCCTCTCGCAAGGTAAGTCAGTTTTACTGGAACTTCGTCCGAATTTACATTAAGTTGTGACAAAGTTGTCTGGAAGATATTGGTTACAGACTAATAAGACCGCCTGGTTGTATTCTCTTCTTACAATATTCTTCCTTATTTATATTTTTTTTTTCGGAATGGCTAAATTCCTGTGGCCCTAATGGCCTTTCAAAAGTCACCGGACATGTATCGTTTAGGGGGAGCGCAGAAGGCGCTCGCGAGTCGGTGAGAAGCGCTTTGTAAAGTATCAAACTGTGCATTGTTTTTCAATCTACTTGAAATACAAATAATATTGAGAGAATAAAGATAGAAGTATCGACGGCGGCAGCTAGGTGAGGAGAGCTGATGACCCTGTGTTTTTAATTCAGCCCTTATTTCAATTAGAGTCTGTAGGAAGTCTACCTGCTTTCTTCCTTGACTTTGACCACCAAGTTATGGGTAGACTTTCTTAAAACTGTATTCCAATAACGACTTTTATATTTATTACAGGCAGTATGCTAACCATAGGCCGGTCGAATTACCTCCGTTTCAACCATCCTGAAGAAGCGAAGCTCATGAAGTCAGTGTTACCGTCCGCACACGTGTCGATGGCGCCCATACAATTTCAACCGAACGAACAGTGCGTTACCGCGGGTAAGTACACATTTTTGAACTTGATCAATATTTCATTTATTTAAGCGAATTTTATATTCGTTTCGGCGATGTAGTCCATTCTCTTAGAAGGCCACTTTCAGTGAACGTCACATTCAGACTAGGTAACTTTCTGAATATGTCTCGTACGCTTTTCTAATATTCAACTTCAACGTCATGTGTGTCAACCTGTCGCAATTGTTCTCTAGTGTATTAATTATTGTGGTCATTTTCAACTTCAACGTCATGTGTGTCAACCTGTCGCAATTGTTCTCTAGTGTATTAATTATTGTGGTCATTTTCAACTTCAACGTCATGTGTGTCAACCTGTCGCAATTGTTCTCTAGTGTATTAATTATTGTGGTCATTTTCAACTTCAACGTCATGTGTGTCAACCTGTCGCAATTGTTCTCTAGTGTATTAATTATTGTGGTCATTTTCAACTTCAACGTCATGTGTGTCAACCTGTCGCAATTGTTCTCTAGTGTATTTATTATTGTGGTCATTTTCAACTTCAACGTCATGTGTGTCAACCTGTCGCAATTGTTCTCTAGTGTATTTATTATTGTGGTCATTTTCATCCACCGTAACATCAAAAATATGTTGTTTTTATCTTTTCCGTGGCAATAATATGTCACAAAATGTTGTTACTTTAGTTTAAGTTTTTAAAAATAAGAAACATGTATGTTGTGGGTATTCAAAAAAATATTATTCCCTTGAATAATTATTTTGAATACCTGTAACATATATATTTTTATCGCATAAAAATCTAAATATTTAATTCTAATATGACTGTAACCTAATCAGAAAGTCAGAATCTGATGTTCACAGAATTTTCACTATCATATAAAAAAGGATGTTGGTATATTGGAGATTCGACACCGTTTGACCGATCACCATGAAACTTGGCACATATATGTATTTTTTCATGGAGAAGGTTTTTATGCTATCGACTTTGTTGTAAATCACCACTAGATGGCGCTGCAGCACATCAACTTCTATACCGTTCGAACGATCGCCATGAAAATTGGTATACATAGGTATTTGAGCACGTAGAATATTTTCGAGCTATCGATCTTGTTGTAAGTCGCCGCTAGATGGCGTTGCAGCACATCAACTTCTATGGCAGGACAACGTCTGGCGGGTTCGGGTTTTGCTAGTCGTCTATAAAAGACATTTAAAATAATTTATACAACGTTTCACCGAAATAACTCAAAACCGGATACACGTCAACTAATTCAAAATATGTATTTACAAGTTCTAGCTAAAAATCAAATCTTTTTAGGGAAGTTCCAAACATGTGAAGTTTTGTTTTTCTATCTAAAACGTTCATAGCGCCCATTACTCAGTACAAGGCAGTGACCGGACGCGACCAACTCGCGTAGAATAAAAGATATACTAGAAATTAACAAAACCTTTTTGACTTCCACGCTTTGTACACATTTTATATTGTAAATCGGATCTGAAGTCTGAACTTTTATTTCTACTCGACGTTTCGGCACGGGTTACACTAGCCGTGGTCACGAGTCAACTGGAGAGGTGGGTAGTCCAGAATAGGCGCTGCGAGCAGTTTTATCAACTACCCACATTATATACACATTATGTATACATATAAAACGAACAATAAGTTATGAAAAAAGACTATTGTAAAAACTAGTATAATGGATTCTACTCGATACTGAACTATCTATTTTCAGCTTTTGGGCTATTTCATTGACACATTGTATAGCGCAAAATCTACAGAAATGGCGCTCAAGTCGAATAGTCTTTTAACGTCCAAATTATTATTAAAATTAATCATTGTCCAATTATTTGTACCTTTATTTTTATTTCACAGGTTTCGTCCGCACCGACTCAAACCAATGTTACCAAAACACCAACATACAAAACTATTATAAGGACTCACTCACGCAACTCGACCAAGAACTAGACATGACTCTCAAAGAAATAGCTAGAAAAAAGCCCCCGGTAGCGCCTAGGAAACCTTACAGAGACCTAGATTATTCAGACTCAGACCAAGAAACGAAACCTAAGATATCCAGCATTAAGGCCAAAGTCTCTAAATTCGAGTATTACGCGAAACAACAGAAGATTGGCAGAAGTCAATTTTACACGAGTACTGAAAATGAGATTTCCCCAAAAGTGTTCAGTTCGAATTCCTTAACAGTCAATACACCGGCTAAAGACGTACTGGGGGGCAGAAATATGCCGAATTACATGAAGAAAACCGAAACGAAAATATTAATCAATGAAAACAATTCAATGGAACCCAAAAACTGTTCTTACGCGAACGTTTCATATAGAAATAAGAACAAAATCGAAGATATCGTTAGAAATTTTGACGAGAGCTCGAACTATAAGTTGCCCAAAAAAATTAACAATGATCAAGTGAAAGATAATATTTACGGGAAAATCAACGTCGATTGGAAGCAAGAGTTCAGGAATAATGTTGAAATTTGTAAAAATAATCTGGAAAGGACTGAGAACGTTCTGGAAGCTTCTAGAAGTGATTATGGCAGGATTTGCAATAATGTACAGAACTTACAGTCGACTGGTTTTGATAGAAATCAGCAGTATTCGCCAGTGTACGCCAGTCCGCCAGTGTACGACAGGAGATATGAAGCGGAGAATATGAGGATTCAGGTGAGTTTATCTTTTTTTTTCTTATCTTATATCTTTCTTATCAGCATATCTTACTCTTTTATTTCCGAGCAGTTCGGTTGTGGAACTCTTCTCCACAACATAAAACGTGTTCAATCTTTATCCAGCTTCAAAAGTCAACTGTAATGTAATGTGGCTTTGTAATATAATGTAGTGGCTTTATAATGTAATGTAATGGCTTTGTAATGTAATGGCTTTGTAATGTATTGTGTTGGTTTTGCAATGTTTCATTAAGTTGCAATGCATTCAGCCCTGCTCTATCCACTGCTGGACGCTGGCTTCCTCATGCACATTAAAATACCACGCTGACCAAGCGGGTTGTCGAGTCTACTCTTTTAGAGATGGTGTAGTTCCTCGGGGCCTGTGGTAGCTGCTTTGTTATCCTTTGGTCGCCCTTTATTACACCCACGGGAAGAGATGCTGTGAGAGACGACACCACACGACACATAAAAGTTACTGATATAATACTATATTCTAGTTCTCTTTCTCTTTTATTATTTAGTTTTAGGGATCTGCTTTAATACCCCCCTTTATTTATAAATTGATTTTTTTTTCAATACTTAATACTTTTTATTACGTATACTTAATTTTACTATATATATTGACATGTATGTATGTATTATATGGAATTATGTATACTGTACGTATGTCATCTACCTGTAATTAAGTATTTATTTTTTCTCTATCCAAAGGTTATTTGTCAAAGGATCGCTATTGAAGACGAGATCGCCTTTTGTGCGTTTTACGTTTGTATTGTTACAAAGTTTATTACTGTTTTTATTGTGGTGTGCAATAGAGAGTTTTTATCTATCTATTTTTCGAAAAAAAACTGCGTACCTAGCCCATTGTGTCACCTAACCGAAGCAAGGGTGAGTCGCTAACAATAAATAAACTTAGTCTAGTGGTTATACTTAAGGGTCTCGCCCTTAAACATTTCTTAGATCGTTCTTTTTTCTCTTATCTTATATATGGCAATAGTGTAATTAGCGCATTGTGCCTGAAATTGTGCCTTTTTTCTAAAGAGAACGGGAGGCTCATATTGAGGGCTTGCCCCTGTTTTTTTTTCGTTTTTCCTATTGCGCCATGTACTGAATAGTGTTGTTGACTCATCTAGTGCTATTAATTTAATTTGCTCCTTATTGAATGCCGCAATCTTTCGATAATTGATTAACGATAATTAATCTAGTGCCTGACTCACACTTTCTCGAGTTTTAATAGAGATGACCCAGTTATTGGTTTGTAATCATTATCATTTATAACCAGAGTTCGCTGATATATATCAGCGGATATATATCAATTGATATTTATCGTCAAACCTAGAATTTTGGCAGATCCCACGCTTTTAAATTGTTATACTGACATAAATAGAAAATATGATCACTGCCACTGCCAAATGTAAATTATAATTAATTATCAATAACACTAAAGATAGCAATTAAACAACTTTAACGGTTTAAATCGCCTATATTTAACATTATTTATATCCCGACGCTTCGAACACTTTGCAGTGGACGTGGTCACGGGGGTGAAATTTGTTTAATTGCTATGTATAATAATCGCGAAAACCTAAGAAAATATAACACTAAAGATTATAATTATAATTTAGATTGTAATTATAATGTTGATTAAGTAGACTGATTATTTATTAATCTCAGACTCAAATTTTTTGTTACTCTTTTTTTACTCTTATTTTTTAATAAATAAGTCTATTAATTATACTCAGCGTTCAATTTAACAATTTTGACATACTAAAACCACAGACAGAATGAAATTCGCGTCTTTTTTATATACATGAGATATCAATTATCGGATACTTTGATATTTATTATAAATATCGGATTTTTACGAACCCTGTTTATAACCCTCTGATACATATATAGTCCTTTCCAATACGGCGAAAATAAAACGAAATCAAGAAAATATCTCAACATCTAGCTTTAAATATTGAGACTAGTGAAACTGACTAATTAAAAAAACAACATATTTATTTATTGATTTATCATTGTTTATTGATTTATTGTTATAATTATATTATATAGTCACATATCATATAAGTTTAAAATTAATAATTAATTTCAATATTTTGCTATAAAGTTTATAATTGTATTTTTATTATAAGCTACGTTATTATTAATGGCAAATCATTGCACGCCCATGGGGTATATTACAGAGGAGTGTACCATTTTACTTCTAACATCTATTTACCTGTAATTATCACAGTGAATGAATAAAAAAAAATCTTAAAAATGGAATGTTTCTATTTGAACAGAATCACGAAACAAACGAAATTTTAGAAAATCTTGATCAATCAATAATTTCACACAATAAGAATATCATCGCCCCATCCGATCCCGTGGGTGTCGCAAGAGGCGATTCCCAAAGCCTCTACTAAGGAACTTCACCACCTCTATACAGCGCGGCATTTCAAGAGACAATGTACATGAGGAGGCCCGCGTCCAGCGGTGGATGGTAAAAGGCCTCGTTATGATTGCGGTCAATATTCAATAAACCGCTTACCATGACTGTCTGTCTATCTTTATATTTAGAACTGTTCTAAAAAAACACGATTAATGCGATAATTTTCTATAATCAAGTTTTCTCCGCACTGATAATAAATAATTAAATATATCGCACCGTACACAGAGAAATGAGTGTGGCAACTTTAAAGAATAGCCAGACTGGAGTGAAAGAAATTGAAGCATTGAAACTCGATACCGTATATAAATATGCATACTGTTTTTTTTCTGTACACTGTGTGCGCTAGACACACATTCTTATCTAAGTCCTTTATAGAACAACAGTTCTGCCTTTCAAACTTCAAACTCGCCTGTGGTAAAATGTTTGTATACCGGCAGAGTAACCTCTCACGTATTCTTTTTTTTCCATATATGGCAATTCGTAAAATTAGTCCATATAATAATTAAATATGTCAAAAATGAAAACAAATAAACATTCATTCTCATGTGGTTCATGACATTGCGTGTCCGTTAAACATTTGAACCTTGAATCTTTTGCACCAGCGACAGGGAAACTTAATCTTGATTGAATACCAGATTATTTAACACGATTTGCATATATACTTGTAAAGAAAAATATAATTTTCTTTATTTTTAATTTGCCGCGCTACAAAGCGCCTTCATGGTGACCGCGAACATAGATTTATATTTTTGAAAACTATGATTGACGTTTATACTTTGACGTTTAACGTGAACAAATTATTAAAACATATTAATATTGTAATATTAGAAATAAGAATCGACATTGCGATTAATAACATTAAATGTCGTTTCTTTTATTCACAGGTAAAGTTTAGTTATAATACATGTTAATATATTGTAATTACCTATAAAAAATATGTAACGTAATAAATTCTTTTATTCACAGAGAAACTCAATTGTGTTTTGATTAGCAGTGTCGATCCAAGTAATTAGAAAATATCATTACATACTTATCATTTCAACCTAGGCTTCCTTTTCTATTTTTATATTAGTGGCGTTTTTTTTATTAATAGCCTTTTATATCCGTACTTTTGATTTTCGGTAACAGCCTGTAATGAAGGCTACATTTAGTTAATAGCATTGTATTCACCTTTTCTCTTTATGGAGAAACCGTGGCAGACGAGCATACAGACCACCTGATGGTAAGTTGATACTGCCGTCCGTGGACATCCGCAATACATGCCAACATCCGTCCAGAATGACAAATTTTGGCATGCGCTGTCTGCCTTTTGAGATAGAGGAATGGATTTGAATAATGGGTTATGAAAATGGGGAGAGATAGGATGGGAATGGGCTCTGACATATCTCACTCACTACCGAAACTAATACGTACATTGAGAAAATAGAATAAAGTTGGAAATGTCTTCTATGCGAGGTAGTCAAGGTAGTCTCCATTTCAAGGTAGTCGTCTATGCGAAGGGGTAACGTGGCCAATCGAGTGCGCCCAGCGGCTGTGGGAATGTAGCGTGCACTTTCCCCCTCCAAGCTTAATAATTACTCTTGTTTATTGAAACTTACATTACATACATTGGTATACCTGGCTGTTCTACAATATAAATAAATTTAGGCAAATTTAAAAGTATGTTAAAGCACAATTAATTAAGCAACACCTTGTTCCCATATCATCTATATGTATTGCATAATTTTAGATTTATTACTGTTTATTTATTTGTATACAATGTTCTCAATAGAACAGTCATTTCAATAGATATCAGTTTATAAACTCAGTGATCGGAAAAAGATAAGAGATCACAATTGAGATAGCTTTGCGTTATTACAATTTCAACAACAGTCAACTACAATTTAATCACGCGTTGATTACAAATAAGAGACAATTAAATTGCGGAAGAATCACTATCAATTGTTATCAAGTGACGTACAGATAATGTAAAGTAACTGCCAGCCTTTCATTGCGGCAAAGTCTCTGTCAACACATACACAAGTGCTGTGAATACAAAAAACAGTGAAAATAAAGTGTCAAAAACATGGTGAAACATGTTTATGGGGTTTAGATAGTTGTAGTGATTTGCAGTATACCACACAATCAGCCTGTCTCTTCACTGCTGGCTATAGGCCTCTCCTAAGACTTGCCACCTTCCATATTCGACTTTTCTCATCCTGCCGACGACATTTAAATAAATGTAGTCGGAGCGTGTCACATTAATGTTTTAATTTAAAGTAAAACAGTGATCATTGAAGTTATTTTGGTAAACTTGTGGAATGCTATGGTGTTATTGTATAAAGGTGTATAAGTTTGCTTATTGATAAACAGTTTATACATTTGACATGTGTATACAATGTTATCTTTGCGACTTTAATTTTTATATACGATCACGGTATAACCACTTGCAAAGAGACGTATAAAACAAAATTATTTTGTGTGGTTGATTCGTGATGACACAAGCGTTAATTTCGTTTAAAATTGTGAACTAAAATAAAATAAAAATGTTATTAAAAACTTCACGCGTGGACAAAAACATAGATTCCTCAAACAAAAACTTATTAAAACTGTTCATCACGATTATAAAGAAAAACACATCAGCGTTAAAAAAATTGAAATCCACAATCGATAAGAATCACAATCGAAATCGTGATCACGAGAGAATAATCGATTTAGCGAACGCTATAAACAAGAAACTCGAAATAGTACACAAATTGAGAAATGACATAAAGATATATAAAACTATAAATACGATATTAACTAATCATTACATAAAAGAAACGAAAGAACATGAGGATGGTATAAAATTCAAAATAATTATGCTTGAAAGTCAAATGAAGAAATCGTACGAAGATCTTCGCGTCGAAATTACCAAGATGGCTGACGTCGAAAGGGTTGCCAGTGAGAATAATACCATTTTAAAAAACATGGCAACACCGACGACGCCAAATAGCAGCGTGGTGGTTGTAAATAACGATGTAAAATGTAACCAGTTCAGTGAACTGTATATTAGGAATGAGATTTACAATAACATTATAAGGAAGATTGATAAAATGTTTTGTGGTATGGTAAGTTATTGACCATTTGAGCATTCTAACGAATACAAACTCCTTTGCAGCTCATTATCAACTTATTCAATAAACGGTTAGGTAACAGCAATCGCAAATATAAAGTTGTAGAACAAACCTGGGCTTTTAATTTGAGCAAAGAATATGAACTCTAAGGCCACGATAATGGCTGGTTTCCGAACCCAAAATAAGTTTGTATTTGTGTTACTGGTCTATGTAACTATGTATTTTACTGGTCTGTAGGAATCCGCTGAAAGAACCCAATGCGAATTGGTGGATATTATAAGCATATCTCCCCTTGCAATCATATAAAGTTTTAGGCCTTTATCCGCCACTCGGTCTCAATGAGGGTCGGTGGATATTAACCACACGTCCTCACGACAATTGCTTTCATCACCGAATAAGCGATAATTGAAGATCCATACTTAAATTCGTACTGGACAATTTTGGAACTCACGACCTCGAATAAGGAGGTCGAGGATAGGTCAGGATCTATCCCTGCTCTCCTGGGCGATAACAGGTAGTGCTTTATAAATGCATATTGTTGCAGGCATACCAGGATAGGATAAAAGAGGAGGAGCAAAAAGAAGCGGAGACGGTGCGTCTCGAGGAGATACTGAACATGTGTGCCGAGTACGAAAGGCAAATTGCGTCAGGCAAGTAGATTTCAGTTCATTACCAGATCTGTTCTCCTTCGAAGAAAAATCACAAGTGCGTTTTTAATGACATTCGAGAAAAAGGAAAAAAAAATGATCGGAAAAATTTTCATTCATTTGAAATCAAACTAGAAGCTGGGAGTGTTGGACTGTTCTGTTAAGTGGATACTGTCGCCTTGCGACATTCGCTAATCATGCCAACATAAGTCCCTAATGACAATCGTTGGAACAACCCACGATATGCTGTCTACCTTTGGAGATTTAACTCGATGAAATTGAAGAAGGGGTTGGAAAAAATGGGAATTACATGGAAAAGTTTATAACAGTGCGTTCTGTATTTTTGTAGCCTTTTGTAATCTTGTGGATACACCTCACGTGTTATTTTTTTTATTTTTGTGTCCTCTATTGATACATAGGTTACAGCGGTCCCCGCAATTTTCACAAATGGCGATACGTGACCATGATCTTCGCACCTCTTTAATTATATTTTTATTTCAGGTATACCAATAACCCCAACAGAGAAGAGGCCTCACAATAAAATCATAACGAACGGCTCGCTACCCCGCAGCGTTGTACTAAACAATCCCAATTTTGTACAAACCAGCGAGGGATATTATAAGTAAGTATATCAACTGTAAAACCGTAATCAACCCTTTTATCGTCAACTGCTGGACACGGGCCTTCTCATGCACATTGTGTTGTGCATGAAGGATGTATGGCCACGACGCCCCGCTGGCCAAGCGGGTTGACGAATCCAATCTGTTAGAGGTGGTGTAGTTCCTCAGGACTTATGGTAACTGCTTTGTTATCCCTTAACCGCATTTTACGACACCCGAGGGGAAGAGATAGGGTGGTACTATTCTATAGCCACACGACACCACACAGTATATAAACATAAAGTATATTCAACTGGGCAGTCTAATGATTATAAATGTTTTTGCAGCTCGTTATCGACTTATTTATTAGGCAGCTAAATGACGCCAATCACAAAGATAATTTTGTAGTACAGTTTAGAAACTGTAGTCAACTTGTGTTGTTTGCGAACCGCAAAAAAAGGCTTGTAATTGTTCGAATATTTGTTCGTCCTGGGGTTTTCTTTTCTTCTGCATCAAACTTATTTTATGTGAAGAAAAAGGCTGACAGAGTCTAGATAATGAGCTCATAAAACCATGTCATCTTTTTTAAAAACAAATATATTTTACTATTAAAGTCTGGCTAATTGCTATGTTAAGGATCTATAGTGTGAGTTAAGGATCTAAATACATCAAATAAAAAATACCTTCCTAGAGATTATTTGTCCTTATCTTGATTTTTTAATTGATGAAATAAGGTCTTTTAATAAAAACCGATTTAGTTTATTCCATAATACAGATTCATTTATGTTTTTAAAATATAGATTTTTAACGAAATAAAATTTGGTAACATTAACATTTGAAATCGAGCGATACCGGCAAAACATTTTAATTTACTCATAATTATTCCATTCAAATCCTTATTACTATCTTATTAAGCTGGGTTGACTTTTTACCAACAATGCATATTATTGACATCTTCTATAGTTTATTGTTTAAATTTGTGACGAAATAATTAATAAAAATATGTTTTCCAGGTTTGATACTAGTCATAACCATAACTCGAATAAGCTACCGATACAAAGAAATCTATCGAGCTACGAAAACTTCGACACATCCACACCTTTAGACTTAACACCAGAAGTTACGATACGAAACCAAAGCAATTACGAAAACGTCGGCAGAATGGACGAGATCGGAATACCGGTGTTCGAAGACTCGAAAAACGAACTTTCTAGTCCTATTTTAATAAGGAAACTGCACCAAAACGAAAAGCCACTAATCTCATCACCAACAGGCAGTCCATATGAAAATGTTTACTTTAATAGAGGAAACGTATTGAAACCAAAATCGCCGAATACTCAGAGTCCTAGAACGCGAATAAAAACTACTTTCGCTCACAAAAATCTTCCTTCGCCTCAATATTTCATTTTCCCAACGCCACCTCCAGTGAATAACTCTAAGAAACCTAATTTCGAAAATTCCCAATACAACCAAATACCAAAATCACCCGGAGAAATTGAAAATGTCCAACAATCGAGAAACGATTTAGAACAATCGAAAACTGAACATTCGAGTAAATCCGCTGAAGTCAACGATGTCGTTATAGCAGAAATTAATAGAAATGATAAAAAATTCGGAGGTATAGAAAAGCAGTTAAGTCTAAGCGGAGAAATACCGATGATAGATGATGATTTAACTAATGATATCGAACTAAGATATTCTAAAGTCGTAACTGAAAATCGAGTTCAAGGAAATGTAAAAGAATCGCTTCAATTTAAAGAAGATGAAAGTAAATCTTTAGTTAAAGATCAAAGTTTTGAAGACGTTAAAAACGAATTGATGGCCGATATCCCTGAATTGGAAGAGTTTGAGAAAGGATTGAAAGAAAATAACAGACAGAAGATTATGAGAAACATCACAGACGACATTAAAAGGATGGGTCTTGAAGAAGATTCTATAAGTTCTATTCAAGATGACAATATACAAGAGTTGAAGAATAAATGTGAAAATTTGAAGGAGGGTAGAAGGAAACTCATGGCGGAAATACATGAAATAAAATGTAAAATGTCCGAAATTAGATTGCAGGAGGATGACATTTTAAGAGAGGTTAGTAAAGCTTGACATATTGTAATGTTTCAGTCTTATTGTTCTTTTGTCATTTAGTTCTAGTTATCTTTATTTACACTATGATTTATCTTTCTTCATTTCTAATATCACTTATATTACTACTTTTCCTCTTATTTTAATTATTCTTACTGCTTTTACTAAATATAACGACTTTGTGTATTATGTATAGATTTATATTGTGTATATATTATGTAATTATGCATACTGTACATCTACCTGCGACCAAAATATTTATTTTTGCCCTCTACCCAAAGGTTGGTACCAAAAAGCTGCCAGAGATTGCTTTTAGCGATCTCTGGCAGCCTTTTTGTGCATTTTGTCTCTACATTGTCTGTCATTGTTTTGTTGCATATAATAAAGAGTTTTATCTATCTTTAGGGCTTTGTTGAAGGCATACTTTTTAAAATTTTACGTATTCACGTATATTTAAAACAAATAAAAAATAATGTCTTAATTCATTGTACGAATATAAAAACTAACCATTTCGACTTTAACATGTTTATGTTGATTTAACGACGGATGTATCCAAATCTGTTTCGCAATATTAAATAACAATATTGTGGACATACTGGTAAATAAAGAAGTTAAAATTATTTAAAAATAACTACCGCATAGGGTTATCCGTATAGGTTTATCCGCAGAGGCTTATCCGCATGTTTTTTTTTTAAAAGAGTGTAGCAATAAGCTAATATCTGTTATTTATAATTACAGTTAGAAATGGAGAAAGCTCTTATCAAAGGAGAGTATGATTCCGAAATAGCGATACTCAATATAGAACAAAAGAAGAGGACGGAGCTATTGGACAAAGCTTATAAGTTAGAAGAGGAAATGAAACAACTGAAAGAGAAGCAAGACGCAAGGCAGAATGAGATGAGAGATCGAGTGGAGATAGCTACTATGAAAGTTGAAAGGTAAGATTATATTAAACTTTCTGTAGTATTGATTTTTACTTATTTATGTATTGGGAGTGGTTTATATACTCTCGAACACCTGAATTGAGCAACCCTGCATTTTCAGTTTTGATGGGCTGAGGTTTAAAAAATGTTTAGTCGTTCAAAAAGCTTTTAGGCAATTATAAAGCCGACATATTAATCATCATTTCAGTATGCCATAGTTCCAAATTTGAATTCAGAGTAAAAAAATGGGTTTAATCATAACAAGTCGCATGTCCGCCTTTTTCATGGGGAAGACTTGTATTGGATTTTTAAAGAAAACAATGGTTTACCCAAAAACATCGTTTATGTTTATTCAGTAACTTGTATTGCCTCCAAGAGCGTTTACGACGGCTGTCATACTTTTTGGCATGGAATCAATCAACGTCACTATGACGTGTTGTGGAATGTTCTCCCATTCTTCCACGATGGCAGTTTTCAGCTCCTGCGAGTTCTCCGGAGCTGGGTGATGAGCTCGAACACGCCTCTTTAGCTCATCCCATAAATGCTCTATGGGATTTAGTGATGGGTGACTCCAGAGTTAATGAATCAAAAAAGTTGAATCCGCGAGCGGAGTAGAATCCCTTAATTGTTCCATCGAAATGTTATTCATTCCGATTCCGGCGCCAATCATGATCGTAAGTGTAATCGCGCATCGGCACTTGTCGGGGGCCCAAAATCGAGATGCAACGATGGCATGACCTTTTTTTTTGCTTATGGAACAACCATTGGGAATGAAACGCTCTCGGAAGGTGAATAAGTAGGTGAATCAAGAGTTAAGGAGTAACTAAGAGGAGTCGGAACCCTCAAGCGGAGCGGGATTAAGTGAGTTAAAACACTCCGAGAAATCTTGATTACGCACCACTAATGGGATTCATATCTGGGCTTCTTGCTGGCCATTCCATGACTGTGATACCGACGGTGTTCCCTAACGATTCCTGCAGTGTGCATAACTGCAGACTGGTCTCGCATTATTGTGCGAACATTCCGTTGATCAATGATTTAGTTAGTGTTGATATTTTATTCCAGAATAGAAAAAGATTTAAGAGAAAACGCAGCCACAGTAGAAGAATTACAGAACGCTCAAGACATTCTCGACAATGAAACTAAAATATCGGAGGATTTGGAATTTCAACATTTGGAAGAGGAGTCCGAATTGTGAGTTGTCAGATTGCAATATCAACTCTATTATACTGTTCATAGCGTTCAGAATGTTTTTCTTATATTTTCAGCAATTATGATGAACTAGATTTAATACTGATTTTTCGTATTTAAATAAAAATATACACTGAAGTGATAGATATAGTGAAATATTTTTGATTTCTGTGGGAAAATGATCGAGATATGGCTATTCAAGGTTTCAAATGCGCTACTCACCATGGTGACGTCACAGTATATACAACCTTACTTTACAATCTTCAAAGGGAGAATCAGGTATTTTTCATGTTTTGGAAAAATGCTTAGACATAAAATGCGCTAATGTATCGTGACGTCAAACGCTGCTCGGTCAACATACAA
Organism: Sesia apiformis; assembly: GCA_914767545.1. Classification (NCBI taxonomy): domain Eukaryota; kingdom Metazoa; phylum Arthropoda; class Insecta; order Lepidoptera; family Sesiidae; genus Sesia; species Sesia apiformis. Next base: position 8,175,444 of record OU611973.1, read on the forward strand.
CTGTAACTTTTTTTATGGATATAACCTTTTTTGGGTAAAAAATAAAATATGGTGACCTCCATTATTCCTAATTGAAATAATACATGATACGGTGGCTATTTCAACGGCATAATGTTGATATTACAAGATATATGTTATTTTTAAAGAAACCTATATAAGAAATTAAAAAGACAAAGTAATATTCTATCAAATTATTGACTCTAGATATTTTTTTGTTTTTATATCAGTCAATGCGTTTCCTATTCACTAAATACAACGTGTGACGAAAATAACGCGAAACCTTAAACACGTAAACTAATTTAAAAATATTTAAATCCGTTCTAGGAAAAAATAAATTGTTTCAGGGAATAAATCAATAGTGTAAAGTTTTGTTATTCTATCTAAAATTGTCGTAGCCCTCATTACACAGTACACGCTAGTGATCGGGCGCGACGCGGGCAACGCGCGTAGACTCCATCTGCGCTGATGAAAAACAAACCTATTGTACAACACATGAAGTACAACCTATGAAGTACAAACTGGCAGAATCAATTCTTCTCTCGATACTGAACAATCCATTTTCAGCTTTTGCGTTATTTCAATTACACGTTGTATTATGAAAATTTTGAATATGACTCAAAATTTAAACCGAATCTTTTCTACAGATTGGCAAATCGAGAGGACCTGCAAAACGAAATTACTCTTCTCACAAAGAAAATAGACTCTCAAAAATCCAGAATACTAACATTAAAATCCGAAGCTAATAACAACTTAACTTCCGCCTTAGACGAAACCAAAATACTCCAAGCTGAGTACGTAAGACTTCTTAACCAAGTAGAAAGCCTTACTGGAAAGCTCCAAGCTGTCGAAAAAGAGCTTAAACCCATAGCTTCAAAGCTAAATGATTTAGAAAGAACACAATCGCCCGATAGTGCATTTTATACAGATCAAACACGAGCGAAGTCAGGGGATTTCGGTTACTCGCAAAGCTCTGACAGCGATGATATGGATTTGACGAAGATTTCCAATTTCGAAGACCATAACCAACAGATCAAAGAAAAGTTCAACTCTATAGACCAAATGTCGCAGTCTATGATAGTAGACATTGAGAGAAAAATAGATTTGGATAATAACATTAGCGAAAGTCCATCGAAGAAAAAAGGTTTTTGGGAACGAAATTTCGATTCGTTGAAGCGAAAGAAGAAGCAAAAATCGCCAGAAAAAACCGACATAATGTCGCAAAGTTTGAACGAAAACATGTTCTATAATAACGAAAATATCGAAAACGATGTCTCATTCGACAAGTTTAATAGTTTAAGACATTCCAAAACCAAGAAAGAAAAGCAAAATGGACCCGTGAAAAGTAATTCTTCTTCGAAAATTCCAACTTTTGCCGCTTTAGGAAAAATTATAAAGAAGGATTCCTTCGGCAAGAAATCTCGTGAAAACAGTTTCAAACGCGAAAATAACGACAAAGAAAGTAGTAATAACGTTAAAACGCGTTACGTTAAAAACGCTAAACCTGCTAATTTCGACAACAAATACGTTAAAGCTAAATCATTATCGCCAGAAAAACAAGAACAGCCAATTAAAGAAGAGAGCGAAGAAGTCGAATCTAATCAAAAGCAAGTCACCTTTGAACTTCGAAAAACTTCCATAGACAATACGCCGCAAACCACAGACAAACCAAAGATAATGCACAGGAAAAGCTGTGGGGACGAGCCAAGTGTGAAAAATTCTATTCTAGATTTTCAAAAAATCGCAGATTCCGCCAAAATTCCGTCACAAGATGACATAGATAGGATATCGAAAGTGACAATGGACGCGCCCATTTTGCCGAGCGATGCCGACATGAATTCTTTAGGGAAACGAACATTCGACAGTTTGATGGAAATTGAGAGGAAGAGGCACGAAATGCTTGGGGAACAAGGTATGTATCTTAGAATTATGTATGTATAGTGTTATACGTACATAATTCTACACAGTGTTTAAAATTTTGTTAAAATTATATGTGTTCGGTATTTGTACGGGGGCTGAGGGGTGAGTTTATGTGCTGCGCGGGCGCGGATCGCCCGCGAGTGAGCTTTGCCCCTTCGGCGGTACGAGCCGCCCATTGATCCTTGCGCGGTACGATCGGAAGTTTGGCATGTTGTGCTAGTAGGCTGCACATTTTTGGGAGACCTTGGGGTTCACGTGTGTCGATAGTTGGTGTGTAACAGTGTAATATAAAGACGACCTTGCAAAGGCGCTATTAAGCGCCTCCCTGTTCAGTAGTCCCGGGGGGCTCCCAGGAATATCGAGAGCGGGTGAGCAGGAGGTTACAAGGTCAGAACTTTTGATTTCATCCTCAACTTTTGACTCCGCGTATCGCGGAAAAAACATATATGTATAGTCGCTTACATACATAATTCTAACACGATATTGTTAGAATTATCTATGTATATGGCACAATTGTTAGAATAAGGTGTGTGTATAAGACACAGTCGTTAATTTTTTTTAGAATTAAGTTTGTATGTATATGACGCAGTTGTTAGAATTATATATGTATTCAACATAGTTATTAGAATTTTGTTAGAATTAGGTATGTATACAACACAGTTGTTAGAATTATGTATGTTTATAACACATAATTTTGTTACAATTAAGTATGTATATGACACACTTGTTAGAATTAGATATGTGTAACAACATGTAATACATTTTATGTTAGTTTCCCTACTACATGACTACAATAGGCGGTTATTAAATTAAAATTTTATTTATAAATATTCTATTGAGTTAGATAGTTGTTGGTAGTTGCAGTTAATTTATTAATTTTTAACAATTGTTAATTTAATTTTGTTAATTTTCAAAAATTACTTGTCCAGGCTGTCAAGTGATAGAAAACGAACGCGAGAAAATATCGAAACTAAAACGTCGGGCGCAGGACGAAACGAAAAAGCTCTGGGATAAAACAAGAGCGGAACGGTCCAAGTCGCCTGACAGCAACTGTCACCTGTCAAACGAGTTTGACAGTTATGACGCGACCGTCGTGTTTGACAGGAGCGTTGGTGATGGCAGCTTGATCGATGACTCCTATGTGGCCAATTCTGTTTTGTTTGAGGATAAGTAAGTATATTTATTAACTTTTTTTTTGTAATGACAACTTTGAATGGTTTTTAATATGCCCTGTGTTGTAGGTCCACAAACACACTATAATAAAAACTACAGATTTCAAGCACATATTTCTCTTCTTATATCAATATCCCACCTTTAGTTTAACAAAGCCATAATACTATGTCGATATTTGTATTTTACGAAATCATTTTAAACTACACATACTCAATTGATTTCTTAATTTTGTCACCAAATTTGAGCAAATAATGGCAAAAATTCGTGTCTTTTTGTAAAAATATATCATTTAGAAAAAAGTCCGTGAAAATAATGGATGATTTTTATTATTTTAATGATATATATATATATATGTATATATATATAAATTCGAACGATTAATAATAAAAAGTTATCCAACATATTACTTTTTTTTCCTGTAAGTAGGGTACTGAAAAGTTACCATTTTGAATTGTCTTTATTTCATTGAGAGTGGGATATCGAGTCAACAAAATATATATTTTTTTGGAAAGTATTAGTAGACTGGACACTTCTCAAAAATTAAGATCTTAAATTAAAATAAAGTTTTTAATCCGTTAATTAAATTATTAAATTTTAAATGGACACTTAATAAAACTGACACTATATTTAAGGTCTATATTTAAACAATTTGTGTTTGCAAGAAATAATTAAAATTTAACATTCAGATTTGTTGTTCATATATTTTTTTATTGCCAAATTAAAACATTACTTATTGAAACATTTATTGCCAAAATATGATCTATAAATAATTTACTGAAGGGTAACGGATTAGGGTTTTACCCGAGACCTAACCCTAATTATATAACCCTAAATGTAGAATTCAATCTTTACAAATACAATTGTGATTTAGATTCTTAATCTATACGATAATGTCCATATCACACTAAAAGTACACGCTAAATATACAAACCTGACATATTTCAATAGTGACGTCACACATGATAATGTTTGATCATTCAATTTACACGGAACATGCATTATATTGCTCTACCGATAAGATATCGTTGTCCAGTTTACTGGCGAACTCAATACACACGCCCGTGCTGAGTGAAATAATCGGAAAATATTGATTTTTGTATAGTAAAATACGAATTATTATTGAAATAATTAAGAGAGTGAAAAGTGAACCCTATTAAGGTGTTTTTAATTCCTTGTTATTTCGTTTATTTTTCCCTGTTTTTTGTAATTTAATGCTAAGGATGGAATATGCGATTGTAATTACTCTTGGACTTCTCAGGACATTACCCTACTATACCCTTATCTTTGTCGTCCTCATATTTATTTATTTATTTACTTACTAGCGGTGCCTGCCATGAGCGTAGCCACGGTGATCACCATATTTTTATGAAAAAGGTATTATATTAAAACGTCGTATCAAGTGTATCGAGATACGATTTGTGAGTTCGTAAAGCCTCTTAACAACACATGTTCCATAACCAAGAATGGTGCTTTCAGCAAGACTCAGCACCAGGTCACGAGGCTCGCTCAACACAGGCGTGGCTAGAAAGGAATATTCCCGACTTCATTAGAGGTGAAGCCCGGCGGTCATCTAGTCCCGATCTTAATCCGCTCGATTACGGTTTACGGTCTGTTTTAGAGAGTGGTCATCGCATGCTCTAAACGCCATGATAATATTGAATCCGTAAAACATTGCACATTCAAAGAAGGGTTTATATCGAATACTGGCCACAAATTTTGAAACATTGTATAAAAGCAAATGGTGACCATTTCGAAAAAACGTTTTTTTTTTTAAATGCCTCCCTATATATTTCTAAAATAACAAATTCTTCTAATAAAATGATAATGTAAAAATAAAAATATCAATGTTTTCTTTGCAACAATATTTATGTTAGACTAGGTAAGTGGCCAATAATAAAATCGGTCATTTTCATAGGTAATCACCTAATATATATATTAAATACTTACATCAGTATTCACTGCTGGTGATGGCCCTCCTCACGAACATTGTCTTACGCATGAGGGATGTGTGGTCTGAAAACGCCACGCTAGCCAATCGAGTTCGCGAAGAGAAAAGTGAAGAGATGAAACTATTTGCAAAAAAATTCGAAATCAAAGTAACGAAAGTGAAACCGAATGCGAAAGTTGATATTTCGCAAATCTTTCGCATGTTGCGAAGGCAACAATTGGTTACATCTCTAACCATTATATTCATTTGTATTAATTACTACAATGTTTATATGACATCAGTTCTATAAAGTCACTCTTTCATTACGAGTAAGATAATTTAAAGACGCAGTCTCACATTCCAATATACATATTGATATACAGTTCCCGGTTATGTATATGACGGACAGACATTTATTAGATTCCTAATAGAAGGTAGCTTCTAAATTCCTATTCCTATTCCTATTTCACGAAAACATAATGCCGCGCCCAAAATCCATTCAGACTTTAGACACGAGCGTATGTTGTTGGAACTATTTTTAAAAAAGTAGCTCAATATACCAAATTACTTAAAAATACCATCGTATAGTGTATAGTAGTTTGAGAAAAATAATACTAATTCGTACTCCGTCATTCGTGTCATATGAGACCTTAATAAATGCGAAAACAGCCAATGAAAACGGATCGCATCTTACTTGTTCACTGCCACATATAGCGGCGGATACTGTTTTTTATTACACACCGCTCTCCCAATACACATTCCACTTACCACAATCGCTGATATAATATATACCACTTACACCTCGATCACATTTGTTTAATGCACAAAGAGACATTGTACAAAAGGCGGACAAATCAAATAACTACAAACAATACATTTACACACTGAAGATTCTAGAAAATGAGATTGTATTTACAAAATAAAACGAATAATCCAGTCGAAGATTTTCTTTATTTTCCATAAGAAAAAAGTTTAGAGAAAAGTTTTAGAGCCTTACGAGCCTTATCCAACGACATATAGTTTGCGTATGTGTGTGTATCAGCCTATAACGTCCCACTACAGGCCTCCCCTTAGTAAATCACCCTTATCGGGCCGTGATTCCACCCCGTGCGTTTTTTTTTGTATTTCTGGAACATGCGTGTGATCGTGAGTTCAAATCCTCGGCCCATACCACTCACTGAGTTTCTACTTAAGTACAGATTTTTAAAAATTATCTAGATCGGCGGTGAGGGGAATCCTCGAATCCTCGTGAGTTAGTGTATATTGACGTCACACCTATTCAGGGGCCATGCATAAATTACGTCACACGAGTTTCATGATTTTTGGAGACCCCCCCATCCTTGTCACAGGTGGTCACATTTGTGTGATCCCCCCTCCCCTCGTGTGACGTCACATATTTTGCAATTTTAAATTTAGAAATTAATAAATTAAAACAACCTTATAGTAATATTGATAGAGTTGGTAATATTTTAAAGTTTTTCGTTGAGAGTTGAAGTTTAGTTTTAATACTTTAGATTTATACATGTGACGTCACGAAGCTTATGACTCGTCCCCCTCCCCCCTTGTCACACGATGTCACACTTTGTTGACCCCTTCCCTCCCCCTTAACGTGTAACGTAATTTATGGATGACCCCCTTAGGGGTTTTTTGAAGTTTTCACCGTCATAATTATGAGACTACTGAATCGATTGGTCATCTTCAAACTTAACTGAATATTCTATATCCACCCAAACTATTGAATTTTGATGCCAAATTGCATTCCAATTTGTTAAGAAAAACGCTCTGTGGTTTGTTCACAAATTGCGTTATATCCTATATATGTGTACCTATATAGTCGAGATGTAGTGAAATATTCCCGAAATTCGAAAGTCATGACCTCGGGCCCCCGCATTAGATAATTTTGTTCTCACATAAAACACAGCTCGTGTTGAGTAACAGAAAACTGGAAAACAACTGGATTTTCTCACAAAATGCTCTGTATTTGGACCCTGCATAATATAACATAAAACGCAGCATTTGACGGGTAGACCCTGAGATTAAAACGAACAAACAGTCTGACATACCTTGCCCTTCATATATGCAGAGACTGAGATATACTCGTATCAACTCTAAGGACCTGGAAGACAAGATCAGATATATTTTTCTTCGTATAGAAAGTAGTCACAATTACGACGAGCATCGTCATATTAATGTGTCAACAATATGACATTCTGATTTAGGCCAGCCTTATACAGCGAGCCTCTATTACATATACAGGCTGAGTCTAGCTAGTTGATTCTTAATATTCATATTTTTAGTAGTAGGTATAATTGAATAGTGCTACAAATAATATTTATTGGAAATTTTTTATTGGTCCCAGCTCACACAGCGAGACATGAGACAATTCGGTACCCACTTACACAGATGCAAAGCTCATATCTCGTTACGACGACTGTACACTATTTTGATTGAAGTGCTTATAAATATACGTAGTAGTCAATGCTAATTTGTGAAATTGTAAGAAAATCGAGCAGGACGCGTCATGGCTCATGAGTATACACATACAGTTTAGTGATGGGAAACCACTCACTGATGAATTGAAACATCTCCCTTGACTTGGTTCACCAGTTTTAACGATTTTTTGCAGCTCAATCATATTCCTCCATATGTTCCCAATCCATTCTCCAAATCCATTGCAAAGGTAGGCAGCGCATCCAGGGTCGTGCCAACGTTTGTCATTCTGGACTGATGTTGGCACGTATCGCGGGTGTCTATAGACGACAGTGTCCACTTATTACCAAATGGACAGTCGGCTCAACTGCATTTTTATTTTTAAAAAGTGTAATTGTAGGAAATGATTACCAACAATACATAATGCAATACACACTTGCCTATGTATATTATTGAACGAACTGTTAGCAAATAAATAACCTTATTTCTCTGTCCACGTTTCTTTTATACATAAAACTTATTTATCTCTAATGTCCATGTGATTTCATTTATGTCCAACAGAGGTAACAGTAAACAAATATACATATAAAAAGTAGTGGTTACACTATAATTGTTCCCCTACTTACAGGTTATCACTACATGCGATTCAAATTACATTCATAGTAGGCCTAAATAAAATTGGTACATATGATATTTGAAATGTTAATACATATTAAACATAGCAATGTTAATAATACAGTAAACTAAAATAAACAAACAAAATGTAATTATCAGTAAACAAATTACTAATTAGTGAATTAGTGCTCACGTAATACAAACATCCTGTATGCGAGTCGTGTCACTGCATATTAAACTTCCTCCGTCGTCTATTTAGTTCACAGATGTTTTCGCTCCATACAATACACACATACATTGTATAGTATTCGATAATCATTTGTTAGTTGCACTCACGGCTATAGTGTGGAAAGTGATTGTGGAAACAGTGCAAAAACAATTACAGTGCTTATAATGATTACTCTTTAATCATTGTACATAACTAATCAATATTTTAAAAATATATACATATCTACTTTTCTTTGATAGCCGCGCGGTGTGGACTGGCTATAGGATACCACCACTCCAACACTTCCCGTGGGGGTCGTAAAAATTGGCTAAGGGTTAACAAAGCCACCACAAGTCCTGAGGAACTACATCATTGTTAAAAGAGTGAACTCGTTGGCCAGTGTCGCCATTTTAAGGCGATACATTCCTCATATACAATGTCCCGGGAGACATGACTAGGTTACGGTTTATTTATTTATTTTATGAGGCTCATGTACTAAACACATGCAATGCAATCAGCCCTTTCAGTGTGGGCCTCCTCATGTATGAGAGATTTATGGCTTTAAAACGCCACGCTGGCCAAAAGTGTTGGCGAATCCACTCTTTTATTGGTGATGTAGTTCCTTTGGGATTATGATAGCGGCTTTGTTATCCCTTAGTCGCCCTTTAAGACACCCATGGGATGGGATGGGTGCTAATCTATAGCCGGCTTCATAAGTACTAACTAAATTGCAATACAAAATCTTTTTCTACACCTATGTGCTTTAGTTTGTTTGTTGCCCCAATACTCTGCAACGAATTAACTAGCAAATTTGACCATAATATAATACGTGTAATTTGTATTACACAACACAACTCGCATAAAACAGTTTGTGATATTTATATAAGTATGTGATGTATATAAAAAGGCAGTATTAGTGTGAACTAAAATATTTGTGATATTTTGAAATTATAACAATGTTAAAAACAACAGAGAAGGGGAGGAATTTGTTATGTTGGTAAGTGTTTTTGTTGTCAATCTACTTAGAATCATAGAGACATCCGCGATACGTGCCAACATCAGTCGAGAATGACAAACGTTGGCACGCCTCCGGATGCGCTGCCTACCTTTGCAGATTAAGGAATGGGTCGGGAAAATGGGGAGGTATAGGATAGGATGGGATGGGAATGGGCTCTGGCATATCTCACTCACTACCGAAACAAGTACAAGTACATTGGGAACATACGATATAGTGGGAAATGCAGTACATTTCGAGGTAGTCTTCTATGAGAGAGGGGTAACGTGGCCAGTCGAGTGCGCCTAGCGACTGTGGGAATGCTGCATGCACTCTCCTCCCAAATTAAGACGGCAGCGAGCAAAATTAATTATATTATGAATTACATGGCGTATAATAGGTAACGAAAAATGTACAGTCGGCGATATTTCAACCTAAACATACAAAGTGATATTAATAACGGCCACAGTGTAATGGTTTTGGGTGCCTACGTATGTTGCCGACCGTACCTTAATTTTACAAAATTATTGAAATGGTAATATATATTTTTATAAATAACGCCACACTCAATGGCCTACACTAGGATTCCATGTGTCGTGGGTCCAGAAACACATACAAAGACGAACAAACAAACAGCTGTCTTTGAACAAAATATTGTCCCACCGGGAATTAAACCCGCGACCAATTGTATACCAACTTCAACCTAATTGGTCGTCAAATGATTGTGAACTGAGACCATGTCCTCTAGCTAGTTTTCATTACAGTTTTTTGTTTTTTATACGGCGGTGACAGTCTAGGGGTATCTGTTCTCGACTCATATTCGTAAGGTCGTGAATTCAAATCCCGGCCGGTACCACTGGATTTCTAAAAATACACGATTTTTTTTGTAATTACTCATAGTTTGGCGATGAAAGGAAATCTGTATGTTTCAAAAACATAATGAACATTCGCTAATTCACACTGGGCCCTCGTGATACATTATAGCCCGAAACACTCTAGTGCTGCCCTGCAGTGGGACGTAAAAGTCTGATATCGATAGATTTTTGTGTCATATAAACTTATTTATCTATATATTTATATCTTTTTTATTTCAGTTCAATGCTGGCGTCGTCATCCATAGAGGAGGTGAGTGTTTCATAAAACTATTAAATAATTGATATTTTATCATAATTTAGAGAAAGAAAGCAATCGTCCACGATTTCTTTATAATATCTTAATTCGTAGAAAGTCGTCGGTAGTGGGTGAATGAGAGGGTGGTGAGCGGAAGACCGTGTGTGGTGGCGGTCCGCGGACGAGGCCTACATCCAGCGGTGGAGAGCCGCAGGCTGATGGTATAGCATGGCAATTTCTTTATCAGGCAACTAGAGTCAATAAACATTTTAGCTATTAAACATATTAAATTATTGCATTTATTCCCAAAAAGTCCCGTCTCGAATGGACCATTTCCTAATTTTGATGAATTAGATATTTTTCATTCCCATAATTGTCTCTCATGGCGGATTCAATAGTTCCAATAAGACTATGAAATTTTTCAACGTCTCTATACATACAAACTATAAATTATATCGTTGGATAGGGCTCGTAAAGCTCTAGAACTTTTATGTATTCGCTTTTTACTGAAACGTATAGAAAATAGCTAAATCTCCCTTCCAACGAGTTCCAACTGGTGGCGCTGCCATCGATCCTTTTATTCATTACATTAAAAACTGGTTTTTCCCGTTTCTTTTTCTAGTTTTTTTTTTGGAACGAAGTTCCTTTACGCGGCTTGCGGTAGGTGTGATTCGAGAGGAAATGTAACGTCACGTAAGATTTTTACCCCCTCAATACGCCTTTCTCTGTCTGTGTGTGTGTGTGTGCGTGCGAGTATCGAGAGCGAGACTCAAACAGAATAACAGACGTGCAGACTATTGCGTGTCCGTCCGGTTGTATAACCTAAATTTTTGATTTTTTATTTGATTCCTTATTTTAAATTATTTGCATTGAAAATATGATACAAAATTAAAAAAAAAAATACTACAACTATACAGATTTTATTTCGAATTACATTCGGAGTTTAAACAAAAATGCGTGAGGATCTTCGTCCCCTGATCGCACATTTAATTTTTTTTTTTTCAATTTTTGTATGTCACTGGACCCACGACAAAAGAAATCGTAGCGTAGATCATTAAATGGGTCTAATATTATCATCGTGTGCAAAATGCAGAATACAAATGATATAAATCATATTATATGAGTCAACAATACATACCGCGACGGAATTGTAAAATTTAGATTACAAAGGAGAAGCTGCGAATGTACGTCAACTTAAAATAGACAAACGTAAACACGAACAAGCGTTCCAACTATTAAAACGTTTCTTTGTGGTTCTCAAACTACTTACTTTAAGCGACGTAGGTTTGTTTTCGATGCTTTAAAACTGAAAAAATACGATTTTACTACAACATTGTTTCTTTTTGCGGTCCATCAATTTTTGTTTAGTCATCAAAGATGTATGCGGTCGAGCATATTGTCGTGATGGAAACTACCCCCTTTTCTATTCATTAATTCTGGACGTATTTTTTGTCAAGTGCTTGTTTCAATTTTACTAATTGCTGACAGGTAGACATCAGAATTAATCGTTTGGCCATGTGGCAAAAGCTCGTAATACACAATGCCTTTACAGTCCTCTCGTACACATAACATGACTTTGTTCGAAGTGAGGCCTGGCTTTAGGACCATTTGTGATGACCAAGATTGTTTTCGAACATTGTTATCGTAGGTGATCCACTTCTCATCGACTGTTACCAATCTTTTCAGAAATAGGCCAAATTCTTTCCGTTTTAGCAACATGTCGCGTATGGAAATTCTATTCACCAAGTTTCTGTCATTTAAATCATGCGGCACCCAAACATCTAGGTTTTTTTACAAAATTCAGTTTATGCGGGTGATCCAAAACTGTTGAGTATTGAATGCTAAACTCTTCCGCAATTTGATGAGTGCTTGTGTCGATCTGCTTCAATTTTTTCAATGATAATATCAACATTTACCTTAATAGGACGACCACAGCGAGGAACATCATTCACATCAAAATTACCAACCAAACCTGAATCCAATGAACCATTTTCAAACAGTAGTTTTAGATGAAACATCTTCTTCATAAACACCACAAATCTCTTTTCGAGCACTAGCATTGATACCCTTGTCGAAATAAAAATTTAAAACATATCTAATTAACTCCTTACTAACTTCCATTTTAAAATTGTAAAAAAAATATGTAAAGTTAAAACTTTTAACTTATAATTTCATTTTTCCACCATTACTAAAAATTCAGCTGTCAAACGGTAAATCACTTCCCCGCCCGTGATCAGTGTTGCCAGAAATATAGCACGCTAAAGTCATACGTTCAAAAAGGCCGCGAACTTTTCCTACTACCTATTATATTAATTTCTTACTTGAATGTGTGTGAATTGTTTTAATGTACGTCTTAATGTCAATGTACTAAAACACAATAAGACGTTTAGTCACATATTAGACGTTTAGTCGCGGTTGGTCCAATTCGCAAAACATCCAATGTCCCAAAAAACGTCCAATTCGCAGATCGTCCAATTTACACGTTAATTTTTTCTATTTATTTTATTTAAACGTAACTTTTTGTAAATAAATAGATTATATTAGATTTGATTAGTTTTTTTTTTTTTTATTAATTTAGATAGTTTCTTAGCCTGTCTTTTCATTAAATTTCTTTCCACTAAATATTTTAAAGCGGCAAATATGGTAATAACTTACATGCTTCTATCACGTCGAAAGGGTGAAATATATCAATAAATATTTTTTTAGATTAAATAATTAATTGTAATTATAATTTTTATAATATAATCAGTAGTCATATCTACAATGTTATTTATAAAACGTTACGTTTAACGTAAATTGGACTAACCGCGTATTGGACCATCTGCAAATTGAACTTTCCACGAACTGCACGTTTGAATGTTTCGCGGATTGGACCAACCGCAACTAAATGATAAGTGACAGGATTCACGCACTTTTTTTCGGAAGGGCTAAATTCTTGTGGCCTTAATGGCCTTTCAAGAGTCACCGGACTTGTATAATTTAAGGCGATCGCAGAAGGCGCTGCTCACCCATGAGCAAAAAATGTGTAGCAACGAGCCTAAGGTCTCCCACGGCGGTAAACCGGCGGCAGGAACGGACCTCGCCTTTGGTCGTTGCTTTGGGAGGGTACTTTGCGAGTCGGTGAGAAGCGCCCAGGCACGTGCCGATACCTGGCAAAAGTGTTGGCTGAAGACTGGTGTGTGTTGACAGTGTAGCGAGGGGGACGTCCTCGTCAAATCTCACGCCCTCTCCCACTAATTATGGCACTTAACATTTGATTCTAATCCCTTCTTGGGACTTCTTACCGGTAACTCGAGAAGAAACTTGAGTTTTGTTTAATTATTATAAAAATTGTGTATTGTGCGTTTCGTGATTTAATAGTGATAGTTTTGTTAATCTTCAAGGTGTTTTTGTCGGTAATGTTAGTGATAATCAAATATAGGATTGCGTCTTCGTTTCCTGAGTCCTCGTCTGTCCTCAGTAAACCTACTATCGCTTTACTACTTCGACGACCTTTTAGACTTTAAAACTGTTCATTACCAAGAAAAATGTACACTGACAGAATGTGTTAATTGCACCATTGCCATATATGGAAAAACAATCCCTTTCTTGCTTATAATGAACGTTCGATGGTTTAAGTTTTCTCGCTCGCTCACTGTGCCGATCCTTATGGTTAAAAATAAAATTTTAAATTTATGGATTAAAGTAATCTTTGAACAGTATAAAGGAAATGTATATAAATTACATCCTGTATTATTGAAAAATGTCTTCCTTGCAAAGAAAGGGATGTCATATGTCAGTTAATTAAAATGTTTACATTTCCTTTTGAAGATCAAGAAATATTAAAATCTTAGTGTGGGTAATGTGTGGTCGGAGAGAATTTTATATTTAAAAGTTCCTTCAAATATTAAAATACGACATTTTTAACGCTATGTTTATTTACACATATCTTGAAACGTAACAAAATCGTGTCTGTACATCAAATATTTTTGATAAGAGTTATTGATGTCTACATTACGAATGATACACACAGATATCAAAAAGCTTCTGTTTTTTTTTTTAAATCAAAGTCACTCGGATTTCTGCACGATGTTTTTCTTCATCATTAAAAAATCCCTACATAAATAGAAATTGTGTGGTTGATTGAAGCCGTGATTTGAACTCGCACACTAATATGAATGATAATAGAAGATATTCCGAGACTACCTGTTTATTTTACATTTAATCATTTATTTATATAAAATATGTTATTTTGGTTTCATTACTGTTGTTTTTTAAAACTTTTTTGTTTGTCTTATAATGGATTTCGATTTCTTAAAAGCTCGGTGGTGTGCGAAACATCGTGAAGAAATGGAACGTGTGAAAAAAAAATGGAGCATGTGTATCCCTCCACCAATCCGCACTTGGCCTGCGTGATGCATTATGGCACGAAACCCCCCCCCCAGTAATTTACTTGAGGAGGCCTGTGTTTTACAGTCGGACGTCATTAAGATGACATATACGAGGATTTCATTTATTCCTTAAAAAAATATAAACGACCCCAATGGCTGTTAGCAGAAAAGTAGTGTTATTATCAATATAACAGTAGCATATGTATTAACAAATAAACGAAGTAGCATGTATGTAATACATTCAATTCACTTTTCTTATCTTTGCTTTAGAAAATTACCTATATGCGTCTACATACATAGTTCATATGTTTGTATTCAATGTCATTTTTAAAACCCGTAACCAGTCTCCTTTTCCGTCCACTATATTCCGTGCATGAGGGATATATGGCCTTAAAACGGCACACTGGTCAAGCCATTGGCGAGTTCACTCTTCTAAAGGTGATGGTAGTTCTTCAGGGCCTGTGGTAGCCGCTTTAACCGCCTTTTACAACAGCCACGGGAATAGATGGGTGCTATTCTAAAGAGGTCCGACACCACACTGCCAAATGTCATTTCTACTTTACTAGTATTTGTATAAGCTTTTGGGTTGCAAGTGTGTGGGTCATAGTTTTACCTGTCGTTCTTCTCGGGCGAATAAGGATTTTGAGCACGCCAAGCCACGGAAAAAGCTAGTTTAATAATAAGTATGTAGTATAAATAAAATACTTATCTAACATCGATGACAAACACACGTTCGGTCGACTCTGCCCACGTTTTTAGTAAACCAAAATAGACCATTATAAATTCGTATTCACGCGTGTCAGTTTGTAACTGGCCGTACGCCACAACAGTCAAGGGCGGTTAAAATTAAAAAGTAAACAAGTCGAAAATTCGAATTCGAAATTGGCGCGAAATTATTCACGTCGGAGTGTTATATTGTGGAAACTATTTAAGTTATAATTGGGTAATTGACTGTACTTAAAAACACTTGAAACTGTACACTGACGGACACAAACTTCATCAAAGTACTGGCTGACTTTCTAACTAAAATTTCTAGCTAATTGTGTAGCCCTTATTTGACCGATTGAAATCAAATGATAAATACTGGTTTATAAACTTTCAGAATGGAATCTGTGTGTAGCCCAATTTTGCTTAATAAAAATGCCTATTTAATAAATGTTGTCATTATCAATAAAACGATTTTAGAAAAAAACGTTGAATTTAAAAGTTTATTTAACAAAAAAAAAGAAAATGTTTCTTTGTTTTATAACTAGTATCTTCCTGTATTTATTGACATTATTAATAATCAAAATTGTCCTACATACAGGACACAATTGCTCACTAAAATGGTATAAACCAGTATTTAACATTTCATTTGGAACGTCAAAATAGGCTGCATATCATGCATCCCTTGCTGCATATCAGCAAGGGATTTTAGTTCGAAATTCATCCAGTACTTCGATGCAGTTTATTTGTCCGTTAGTGCATATTTTATAGCTAGGTAAGAAAATAAAAGTTGTTAATAATATTTTTTCAAAAACATTAGAAAATAAGATGGAACTAGATAATATTTTTTTTTATTACTATCTCTCACGCGTGTGGATGTAATAACACTACTGTGTTAGTGATGTCATTACCACTAGCGCATTCTTTTTCTGACTTGTGAAGTTATGACTCAATATTTTTTAAAGATATTTTGGTTTCATACAGTGATTTCTAATATCTTCAGTTATTTATTTATACAATTATTTAAAAACAGTCAATTATCCTATTGTAAAAAATAGTCAATTTTATAATAGTGACTTGTGATGTTATTAATATAATCAAACACATAATGTCTTTGTGGTATACACTCGCTAAGAGCTCTACTTGGGGGATCAAGTATCCACCAAAATCTGCTATAGTGAGTATAATATGTAAATAAGACAAAATATTATTTTTATTTCAATCCGTAACCGGTCCTTTTATCGACCCGTCTTTTTTTTCATCCACTGCTGGACATGCGCCCTCCTCGTGCCTATTGTCTCGTGCACGAGGAATGTATGGCCTTAAAACGTCACGCTGGCAGCGGAATGGCGAGTCCACTCTTATGTTAGAGATGGTATAGTTCCCCGGGGCTTGTGGTAGCGGCTTTAACCCTTAGTCGCCTTTTACAACACCTACGGCAAGCAACGTGATTGTACCGCGGCCTGCTATTAATTCAATCGTTCTCTTAAAAAAAATCTACTACCATAGACAAAATTTTATATCATCATTACTTATGAGTACACAGAGTAAAGAATATAAAACAGTGGCCAGTCGGATCTTTGCACGTTTACAAACTTATTTTGCGTTCATGTAAGAGTTTGACTTTATTGTTAATATTCGTTGTTCCCAGCTAAAACGATATCTTATTGTACAACGTTGTATTTGCGTTTAACACAACCCAGCCCTCGACCGGTGACTCTTGAAAGGCCACTAGGGCCACAAGAATTTAGACATTCCGAAAAAAAAAACAACCCAGCCACCTATTAATTATATATTAATAAAGTCCAGTTAAGACATCGCTAACTATCGATAGTTAGCGATGTCATTACTATCGATACCTACTTTTCGATTAGACGCGTCAGAATTAGCAATAGTATCGATATTTCCGATACTGCTGTATATAATAACTACTATCGATCGTACCCATAATATCAATGCTTACCATAGTATAACTTATTTTGCGTTATCAAACTACCGATATTATCGATTTAATCGACACATGTTGATACTCGGAACACTTAATCTGAATTGAGCCCACGTGATTCCCTATTTAAAGATTTCATTCATTCACATTCTCAATGCGCCGTTCAAAAATGTTGGATGAAAGCTAAAATTAAATACAATGCTCGTAACTCAAAAAAAAAAACATTTTTATTCACAAAATTTTATTTCTTCTTTACGTTGTTCAAGATTAAAAAGTCCGTATGTACCGTATAATAAATGATAAATGTCATTGTTATGAATGACAAAATGACGCATGTGGTTGTTTACCTACGAACGTGTTCCAAGAGAATCAGAACAGCGAAATGTGTATCATTATTTCTAATTTTTCTTGTATCGTAGGACCTTCCTACGTTTGTTGCAATTTTTTAAGAACTTTCTCGGTATTCTTTGTCGGGATTGATTTACGGACATTGGTTAAGACTTTTTAAATAAAAATTTTGTTGTTTCAAGATTCCATTTAAATAGAACATGATCTTTTACACTGCTCACTGAACGAATTCCAGTGTACCATACTCATTTTTTTATGCCGGTAAAACCATAAAAATAATAAATAATACGAGTATAAAAATAAAACTTGCGCACCAAACGCATTCAAGGTCGCGATAATAACCTAGTTTCGTATCGTATCATACAATTCATACAAGCCGTCAGTCAGGGCTGCGTCGCGCCGCCTGACCCCTTAGTATTTAGTTTTAAGGAAACATAAAATTAAATACTTAACCTACTGTAGTATACATCCAAGATACTTACCTAAACTTATACCTAAGTTCCTACCTACTTATTATCTGTATCATTTTTGTGTGCAACTTATGTACCTACCTAGTTTAAAAAAAGTAATCAAAATAAGAAATCAAGCAAACCCGGGTGTTAAAACGTGTAGAGTAAAACCTTGAACTGCCTTTAAGCGAATACCTAAATAGGGGCACCATTTTGAATTGGACTTTGATAGGACAGGATTAATATCACGTATTTAAAAAAAATGTCTTTAGCTCCCGGAGTATAACCAAAAATGGCGTCCACTCTCATGTTTTTGCACTCACACCTAAAGTGTGTCTAACACCTGTGCGAGCGAGAAGACATGATATTAGAAAAGCCGTATATAAAATGGTTTCTTATGGTGCGGGTTGTATGGTGGACATTGATATGTATCAAGGTCAATGTTGACTGACACCTTGCCCTTTTATAAAACTAGTGATAAAAAAACGATTTCTCATTTTTACATAAATAATTAAACGTTTTAATAACTATACAATTTAAATAACCTAATAGATATAAGGATATACTAAATTATTAAATAGGTAACAGCCCTCACGGAATCCGCGGGCGACAGAGGGACGTTACGGCCTGAGGGGAAGTTATAATCGCGGTCTTTTCAAACACGCACAAAGAGATTCCCTTCTATACTGGTATTATTTATTATTCTTAGGGTATTTTTTTTATTTTGTTTAAACAATGGCAGAACGATCTATCTGTTGTTATAAAATGTATGTATATATATGTATATCTTTCTTTCCACAGCTCCCAGTAAGAAACTCCCGCACCGAATCTACGGAGGACGACAAGCAAAGCGATGACAGTCGACCGCTCAGTCACGCCTCCGACTTCAGCAGGGACAATATATGTGAGTATTGAAGCCTACGATTTGAGTTAAATTTAACAACGCTGATAACAGTTGGGTTAGGCGAGTCCTCAAATAGAGACCGCGTACCGGAAAACGTAGTGTGGAACGTCCGAACCTCCCAGGCGAATTGGCGACTTGAAGAAAGTGGCTGGGTGAGAAGAGCTGAAGACCATGTATGGTGACGAGCTGCAAGAGAGGCCTGTATCCAGCACTGGAGAGTAACGGACTGATGATTTTTTTTTATCCCATACTATACCATACCATCAATAACGTGAGCGTAATCCTTAAGATAAATGGAGGGAAGAAGTGGACAAGAAACGTCACTTAGAGATTATCATTATATTAACGCCTTGCCAGTGTTCAAACGTGATGTGTCAGCACCACGTGGCACATCGTGGTCACTTTCAGTTTAATTAACTTTAACTTTCAACCAATTTTTTTGTTTATTATTATTGATGTACACAACAATTTAAAAAAATAATATATGTACTGTCCTAAATGCTTGGTCTTCAGTCCCTGTAGCCTTGGTTGATCACCTTGAGTTTAGACACCAAGCAGAAAAATGTTTCCTTAATAATTCCACGCAGATTCGGATGAGCGTGTCCGTAGTGATTGTGAAATATTTGCTTACTAATTGTTAGTGTAATTGTCACGTAGCGTGCCGCTGCGGTAGACTCCATTAGTCATTCTGAAAATTGCACAATTAGCTACTAAATCCATACTCTGTACCCGTCTTATGAGTCGATAAATACAATGCAATCAAACCCTCAGTATCGTAGGCTCCATCGAGACATGTGGATGAGAGATGTGGATGGATGAGAGTTTAAAACTCCACGATGACCAAGCTGATTGGCGAATGCACATGTGCAGTGCAAAGTGAGCGAGTACGAATGATATAAAACCTAAAACATTTTTCGGAATTTTTGGCTATCTGTCTGAACGCGTATCACGCCAAAACCACTGGACAGAATTTAATAAAACATAGCATAGTTATAGCTTAAGACTTGGGTTTAATATTTGGATACATTTTATCCCGATCCTGTATAGAGTTCCCACAGGAATCACTCTGAAGTTCACGCGAACGAAGCCGCTGGCGCCGCTAGTGGTAGACGAGTAAAATAAATGACACGTGACATTGCAGTGTCGCTAAACAACGCACCGCGCCGGACGCGACGCGTACCCCCTTACAACGAGTCGCAGCGACCTCTCACGCGGTACTTACCTGTCGACAGCGATGACTTCGACCTGAGGCGACACGTCGACTCCGCCGGTGAGTGCCATTAATTTTATTTATTTTTTAAATTGTAAATTTATTTTTAGAATAAATGTTATATTTTTAAAATGTTCACCTATTTATTTCTAAAATAACACAATTTCTTATAATAAAATGATAATGTACAAATAAATTTCAATGTTTTTCTTTGTAAAAATATTTATGGCTAGACTAGGTATTTGGCTGGGCGGCGAATTTAGGTTTAAACTGCGCGCCTACACAAAGATATACGGCGCAGGTATGGTTACTAGTGTCATGGACAAAATGGCTTCAGAAAAGGCTAAAAAAGTAAATGTTGAATATAAATGTTTTAAATTTTAGTTGTTTTCTTTCCAACAAAATACCTGTGTATTTTTTTTCGAGAGCGCAAAATTCTAATCTTACCCTGGGCGCTCATGACCCTAGCTACTAAACTATTTGGGCCCATTAAAGCATCTCCCTATTAATGTTCACTCCTATTTGGCGTCAGGTCACCAAATCGAATTATGTCCGTACGTGAGCATCACTCCGACATCCTGCAGGGGATACCTTCACAAACTTGGCGCCAAATTCCACACGTGGTCCAAAAGGTCAGTAAATGATATCATATTCATCCATTGCATCCCATCCTCATAATATACCCTCCTTTATTTTCTGTATAAAATCGAACCAATTTATAAATAACACATAACTTCTTGGGCTCTGGCGATATCACGTGACAAACCTGCGCAGTAGCTTATTTTTAGGTCCGTTAGGTGGTGCGGGCTGGAATGCGACGGAGGGGGTATTTACAATACACTTACAATATGTTCGGAAGTTCGAGCGAGATGCAACAATAACTTCCTACTCGCACACTGGCCTTATTGAGTGTTATTTGAAATTGCGGGAGGGCATTGCGCAGGCTGTTGACGCCCATTCAAGGTCAAAGCCCAAGAAGTTTTACGAGGACTATACCTCATTCATATTCATAACATTATCTGCACAATACAGTGGTTGATCGACCCGCTGCACGCTCCCGCTGTTACGAATTTTCGGCCTAATACAGATCTTTTAATATATGGTTTCTTAGTGATATTTTGAAAGCACTTTTCCGATACTTTTAGATACGATCAAACGTGACGTATGTCTGTTATTTTTCGTTTCCAGGTGGTTCGTTTTCGACAGAGACACGAAAACGTTCATATACTATTGGGACAAAAGTGAGAGGAAACCGCGGGGCGGAGCTTACTTTCAGGTGAGACATTATATTTTGACCATCGATCAACCATAATACATAGATGGATAATTTCTTGTGACAAAATACATAGATGGATAATTCCTTGTGACAAAATACATAGATGGATAGCTCCCGGTGGCAAAATACATCGATGTATAATTCCTTGTGACAAAATACATAAATGGATAATTCTTGTGACAAAATACATCGATGTATAATTCCTTGTGACAAAATACATAGATGGATAATTCCTTGTGACAAAATACATAGATGGATAGCTCCCGGTGACAAAATACATCGATTTATAATTCCTTGTGACAAAATACAATAAATGAATAATTCTTGTGACAAAATACATCGATGTATAATTCCTTGTGACAAAATACAATAAATGGATAATTCTTGTGACAAAATACATCGATGTATAATTATACATAGATGGATAATTCCTTGTGACAAAATACATAGATGGATAGCTCCCGGTGACAAAATACATCGATGTATAATTCCTTGTGACAAAATACATAAATGGATAATTCTTGTGACAAAATACATCGATGTATAATTCCTTGTGACAAAATACATAAATGGATATTTCTTGTGACAAAATACATAAGTGGACTATTCCTGTGACAAAACTGAATTGAAAATATAAACTTTTCTACATTTCTTTAAGTCGAGGTAAATGTTCTAATATCTGGAATTCGGGAATTGACTGCAACGACCGAATGTTAATTTAAGATTCATTAGTTAAACAAATACTCTTTATATAAGTACAGTGTTTGCGTAATTATTAATTGTTTTAAGTAAATAAATCAGACTTAAAAACGTAATTATAAAAAGTAGTTAATTGTGACAGTAACATTATATTAACACCACTGGCATCACTCATGTAAACAGTTATGTCACAAGGAATTATCTACGAGGCGTGTTTTTTAAGTAAGTACCGTTTTGAAATTAAAAAAAGACTTGCTAAGATATCTCAATAATTTTATTTTTACATGAAAGCCTGTACCTTAATCTACTTTTCTACATAATTTCCGTCAATTTTGAGGCACTTGTCATAACGTTGTACCAGTTTTTGAATACCCTCCTCATAGAAGTCTGCCGCCTGACTTGTTAACCACTGCATCACAACTGTTTTGAAGACGCTGACCGCCCAGGTGTTTCTTCAAGTGCAGGAACAGATGGTAGTCACTGGGCGCCAGATCAGGGCTGTACGGAGGATGATCTAGAGTTTCCCATCGAAAAGATGTGATGAGTTTCATTAACGACCGAAGGACGCCCACTCCGTTGTTCATCATGCACATTTGTGCGGCCATCTTTAAATGCTCTCACCCACTTTCTTACCATTACATCACTAATAATGTTTTCTCCGTAAACTGCACAGATCTGACGATGAATATCGATCGCTTTTAGGCCTTTAGCACTAAGAAATCTTATAAGAGCCCGTACTTCACAGTCGGCGGGACTCACGATTATCGGAGGCATCTTAAACACTCAGTACACAACGTAAACAAGGAAGAATCAGATTGTAATGGCGTCAGTGCGTAGACAACAGATGTAGGTACCCAGTGCGCATGCGCAGAACGCCGACCGCAGCGCTGCCGCCGCGGTGTGGCAAAACTGTACTTACTTAAAAAACACGCCTGGTATCTACACTACACGCGGGAATGCGGTTACGAGTTTAATCGCTTTAGTTTTGTTGTTTGATTTTTTAAATGAAATTATTTCATATACAAGTATATCAATTTACAATATATATATGTATATATATGTTATATATATATATATATATATTATATAATTATCAATAAGTACCTTTCAACCTTTTTAACGGTGTAACATTGCTAAAAGATTCCTTGGCATCGCACTGCCGCGCTGTCGCGTACTACATGTATAGGATGTCCCAAAATTCACGCAAGAAGTAATTTTGATAGAAAACAGGTTTTTAATTAAACTGTATTGTACGTATTGTAGAATACGCTGTTCTCGAAATGTCTAATTCTTGACAACGGTGCCGAATTGATGTTCCTGGACTCTCAGCAACACTCCCACGAACTGCTTCGATGTTTTGTGTTGAACGACTTGTTGAAGGACGGCCAGTGTTTAAGATCACTAATTGATCCAGTCTCCCTGAATTTTTCAATTAATCTCTTCACAGTTGATGAAGTTAAATCACTATTCCGACCATATTCTGTACAAAAATTGCGTCTTTAGCTGCCAAACCTTCATTATTTTTAAAATATTGAATGACAATGAAAACGCTTTGTTCTTTCGTGTAGCGCTCCATTTTTAGTAACCCTGAACCGATAGCTGTTACGCTGTCTTTTTTTAATTAGCAACACTACCGGAGAAATGGCGCAAAATTCTAATCTTGCGTGAAATTTGGGTTACCTGATATTTTAGTTCATTGATGCTATTAGAGAGTTACTACGAGTTTTAGAGCTGTATATATATCCATCAACCTCTAATATATCTGTCATTTAATCTATGGAATAATCCTATAAAAATCTTAAATAAAACTATAGTAAATAAAGATAATCTATTAAAACTATTCTGTCCTAATAAAGTTTTATAAACAATAAATAAAAGGTATTTTTTTTTAAATATCAGTCAAGAAATTAATTACCTTTATATATGTTACAGGTAATAGAAGAAGTTTACTTAGACCACGGAAACAC
The DNA here is from genome assembly GCA_914767545.1 of Sesia apiformis. Classification (NCBI taxonomy): domain Eukaryota; kingdom Metazoa; phylum Arthropoda; class Insecta; order Lepidoptera; family Sesiidae; genus Sesia; species Sesia apiformis. Next base: position 8,199,691 of record OU611973.1, read on the forward strand.
GTCAAAATCACCAAACCCACACACAACTTTCATAGTAAAAACGCGCCAAAGAAGATATTTTCTAATGGCGCCATCTGGTGAAGCCGCTAGAATATGGATCGATGTTATTTTCACAGGTGCTCAAGGATACACTGAATATTTGGAATGAAAAAAAAATAAATTGTATATGGGTCCCCAGAAATAAGTCTGTGGTCAATTATTGAAAACTAACTAATAAATTGTCTGTGGTCAATTATACGGATGTATACGGCTTAGTTCGTTTGCCTTAGTAAAGGAAGACTTGTCTATGTATCTGCTCTGATCTATACGGCACTATACGGCTGGCTCAGTTCCTTTGCCCTAATACAGGTAAACTTGTATATGGTTTTGTTTTCAAAACTTTTGTTACAGCTTATTAGCCACATAGTACCTTTGCCTTTAGAATATTCGTAAAGGAAAAGTGTATGATTTTGAAAAAAAAACCTTTATTATTACTTTTTAGTTACCTTTACCTATAAAATAGTCGTAGTGTCTATGTTTTTTTTAAAAAAGACCATCATAAAAGAACACTAGATTTAATTCCTAATAAAAGCGTTACAATTTGTGTGATATATAAACATTAAATTTTCGAACTTAACACTAAGACAATAAGATTAGTTTTCAAGCGTCAATATTGACTAATTAATGCCCTTTATAAGGCGCTCTTTCGTGCTTTTTATTTTGTATTCTTTTAACAAAGACTACAACTCTTTAATTAATTAAAATCACTCTATTTTGATTTGAATTTGATGTTTTAAGAAGAAGAAAAAAACTTCATTTTCGACCATATTATCATCTCAATAGTACGGTTTATTTTTAAACGAAACTTCTTGCTCGAGATACATCTCTTTGTTCTTTAATCACGAAAAATGTCGGAAAGAACGCTAAATATTGTGTTCAAAAATAACCTATATTCCGTTTCAATCTAATTTGTCCAAAATTTAAACAAACATAACGGCCTGAGTTAACCGACGCGGCCTTAAAGAAAATAATATTTTGCTTTAAATCTAGGGTAAACTTGCACTCTCGATGAATAAAATTATGGTTATGTTAACAATTATTCACCTTGCTATTTCATTTAAGCTCGTGTCAGTTACCAGGCCGCCATGTTTATCTACATTTTGGTTAAACTGGGTTGGTTAAACGAAATATAGTTATAATTATAACCAATTTACAAATACATAATTTTCTTACATTCTTATGATTTTGTGATCTAAGACATGTAGATCGTTTGATCTATAAGTATTGTAGATCTATATTTGGTAAAGCTTTAAGGTCATTAAAATTTATTTTTAATTAATAACAATGAATTTACATTTATATAAATAATATGTAAGAAGTACACAGTATTTATAGAAAAAATATATTATTATGTATTATTTTATTGCACTTTTTAATTTAATACACTTCCTAATCCTAACAGAATACACGATTATTGAAAAAATACCGGCAATCCCCCAACACTGAATTCTTGATAATTATTCCCGCGCCAACTTTGAAACTGATCGGAACAAAAAGTATCCTAAATGTTAGCCTAGGATATAAAGTAGAACTGTGGTAAGTTTAATTAAAATTTTAGGCAAGTTTTTGTGTCACGACGTTCAGACAAGTACACGGATGACAATTCCGAAAATTTCTGTAATGTCAACAACAACGACATTTTTCAAAGAATATTTCATGTACAGCCACGACTTTGTTAGTATTCTATTATACGTAATAGATAAGCGATAAAAACGTATAATTTTTGTAACGCACCTTTTATTTTTTTTTTATTTACGTGTCTCGAATTCAGTGTTAGCCATAACACTTTTTTTAAACCCTTTTACACTATTATTTGTACAATTTGTTCGATTCTCTGTGTTATACATGTTATTCATAACACAATAAAATTCATAATCGCTTGTCATAAAAACAGTCGCGAATAGAATGGTTTTTGAAATTTGAAGTTTTTCCGGTTAAAGAAGGGAGGACATTTAATTACCCGACTCTATGTCAATAATCATAGCGTTCAAATTCGTTTTAATAGACTATAATTAATACCCGATATAGAAAGTAATTGCTACCGTCGTCGATATAATATCAATATCACGTCTTAAAATTGAATTAAATAACTTAGGAAATTTTTAACTTCCATTTGAACCTTACAGCAATACCTAACGGCTTTTGACAATAATAAACTTGTGCCAATTGAATTTTTATACTATTATAAATAGAAATGTGATTTAGGCAGCTATACTATATTTACCGCTAAAGTATTATGGTAATTTATACCATTTTTTTTAAAATCGGACCGTTTTTATAAAAAATCAAACGTTAACTAGTGTTATTAAAACGAGTAGCGTTGAAACGCTTCAGCGCTCGCGCGCCATGTTAGTGCTATTGCACCAAAACGGAACTGTTTTACTCGAGCTTTTAACTACAAGGATTTGACCACTAAACATTAAAACTTTGGTTTTAATGCGTCATGTAAGTTCATTAGCGCTCGAGCATTGACGTTTGTTTTTAAAACACTACCCTTAACTGTTTTTTGTATTCGTGGCCTTATTGGGCCAAAACGCGCTTGACTGATTAAGACTAGGAAGTCTTATCCCTATCCCACATACACAGAAACATGAAATATTTCTTGTTTATAGTTTAGCATTTTTTACTATGGCAAAAGTTTAGAACATCACATATACCATAGATATAATTAAACCAAGCAAATAAATTTATTAACTGAATTACCTTTAAACTGCTAGATCGGCATCTAGTATCGGTACTCAAGGCGCTAGATGGCGTTGTTTATACTGCCATCGAAATATATAAGAACCGTCAAACACTGATATATAAGAATGTATTTAGTTGTAAAGTAACTAGTTTTTTTTTAAACTACACAACAGTAAAGATATTCCTTATAACTACGGAGCTTACAGGCATATTTAATAATTATGTATTATTCAAAAATATATTTTTAAAATTAAATAGCGAAGTTAGTCCGTGCCTTGTGGAAGACTGAAGGTTTTATACATTAAAAACATGTTTTTATATGTATTGTACATATTTATAGTGCTTTACTGCTTATATACAATATAGAATATATCACAATATAGAATGGACAATATGACGTCATAATCTATGTTAGAGTTTAACAAATGAAAAGGTACAAGAGTAGTGAATTTAAAAATGTTGTGTTTCATTCATTTTGATTAGAAAAATACAAAACTATTATAGTATGAAATTGAAACACAAATTTTAAATGTCTTTCTTGCATTACGTTCCATTTGCCAAACTCCATAGAGTAATAATATGTTCATTGGTGCACGTTAGGCCGGTCCCTCACATATGTACAAATGTTTACAAGTCAGAAGTATGGCATAGAATTTATTCATAAGATTGTACATACTGTTGATAATTTTGATATTTGCGATATGCCGAAGGCTTGTTGCATTATTGTCTATGCCAAAATCCGGTATTGCGTCTAGTGCATATGCCTAGGTCTTGGTAGAAGCAATGGCCAGTGGCAGTATTCCAATTGAAAGCCAAAAGTCCGGCTTACCTACCAATTATTTTATGCAATTTACAAACATCCAACAGCAAGAAACATAAACATAATTGTAACAATACTTTCAGGAGTAACTTTATTAAATAATTCCATCTAGGCGTCTATCTAGATATAGATAGCATATATCTAGATAGATACTATATTAGTCTATTGATTTATATTATTGTACATTAACACTTGTAGCAAAAATACAAGTAATTAAAAAGTACAACAGTGGTTCTTATCGCTAAGGTTTTCTATTTTAACCAAAATCTAAAGACATAATGTTATATTAGTATTTGAAGTATTTAATAGTTATACTAATAGTTTGATTGATACAATTATTAAATAACAATACTGATTTGAGATTTGTTAGGTAGGCCGGGCTTTTGGGCCTCTAAGAAAATAGCAAATATCTTTGTACATTTGTGAGAAACCCGCATTAAAAAGTCATGAGGCGCTTCAATCGAAATATCAAAGTATAATTTAAGATTTTTTTTGGTGCACGCTTATTAATTTTAAAATTACGTTACCAACATTATTTTTAGAATGGCAGCACAGTTAAATCGGATGTATTTTGGCGATTTATGTAATAATCTAGTGAAATGCCATAAATGAAATAATAAAGCATGATCATCATTATTTTTGTGTTTTAATAACCATTATTCCCATGAGCATAGCCAGGGGAGGGTAGCTGCCCCCTATACTCAATATGACTAGAAAATAACCATATTAAATGGAATATATATATATAGAAAGAGATACTTATTTTGACATATACAAGATGGAATGATAGAACCATATTATATATGTCGCATGGAAATATGACGAAGTAACAGATGATGTCCAATACATAGGTACTTCAAATCTTAGTTACCTTACCTCATCTTACTTGTTAGGATCAACCAGATTAGCATAGGATAAGAAAAAGCATATGAATTATTTCAATGAATTTTTATATGATACAAGTATAAGCATATGAATTTGTTACTGGATACGAAGGATTTTCATGTTATTTAACAAAAAACCTAAGCAAGCTGAATTATTGTTTCTGGGTAGGAAAGACTTGGTGCAATAATCATATTAAATAAAATTAATATTAAATCAATTGAAGTATTCAACATCAGCTGTAATTTCATTACCTTTGGGATTAGCTAGAACTACCTGTGCATCACAGCACTACCATGCCAAGAAGCATAATGTCATTTTTATGTAGGTATACAGACAGTGCTGATTTTCAGCTGCAACTTTAGATGACAAAAAATTATAATTTACGAAAATTGTAATCAAAGAATATCAAGAACATAATAATATATATGTTTAGAAAAATTAACATGAAGACATTGATTTCATCTGATTGTACATTTGATCCTAAATTATTTATTATTTTTACTTCTGCATATTATTTTTTAAATTTTTGATGTACATAGTGCATTATTTTTTATGGAAAAAAGATGTCCACCTGATGTTAAGTACATACTGTCGCCCTGCGACATGTCCAACAGTACAGAATGACAAACGTTGGCACGCCACCTACCTATAGAGGTTTAGGAATGGATTTGGAAAAGTGATTAGGAAAAGGGGATCTTTCCAACGGAACGAGTTTTCCTCATTTCCTCCCTCGGAGGGCGATGGGGAGTTAAAAGTATAGTGGAAGTAGACATTTATACAATCTCAAAGAATCTGTGAGAAAAGGAGAAAGTAAACTAAAAAATTGTAAGCCTATCAAACAATAATAATTGACCTTACATTGTTTGCTTTTGTTTAATATTTCACCGGTGGGCTTCCACCGCCGTATAAGTTAATTCACACCGGTTCGGAAATGAATTTTTATTTTGAAAACATCAGTCAGTTTTTTTTCTATTCATACATGGCAATGAGTTAAAATGTATCCTGTCAATATCCGGCATTGTAAAGGAAGTCAAAAAACCCTCAATAAAGTGATAGATTCTAATATAGTAAGTTTACTGGAGACAGAAGAGGACTCCAAGCATACGAAAAACGCAATCCTAAGCTTTTATTTGATTATCACAAACATTATGCACAAAAAACACAGAAGTTTAATAAACTATCACTATGAAACCACACTACGTACAATCCACAAATTTTATATTAATTATTTAATCAAACAAAACTCAACTTCATTTCTGGAGTTCCCGCCAAAAAGTCCGTTTTGTTTTTATCTTTGATGTCTCATATAAACGTTCGAGGTGAAACTTACTTGTTTAGGTTTTTACCTAATTCATTTTATGTAATCAACTGATAGAGAAGTTGTAGCGTTATTTTTCAATAACGATTATTTAACACTGCTATTTCGACATTACCAATGTCTATGGTTGGGTATTTAGTGAAATTATTAATTCGTGCCGCAAATATGCATGCAACTCCGTGTAACAAAGATTACGTTTGTTGATACACTATTCGTTATTATATCACATGAAGATACAATTCATCGTATCTTGAATACTTGACACTAGGATTTCATCAAGATTTTCAACGTTCCTTAGAACCTAAACCTTCCATAAGGGTCTAAAGAGGAATTTCGATACAAGTTTGAGATCTGAAAAACATATTCTTAGCTAAGATTAGCTAATAATGCATTTTTATGTTCTGAAATTGATATGATAATACGAACTCTACAATATTCAAAAAAAAAAAAATTCAAAATTCTTTATTTCATAAAACACACATTGTCTAAGTGATGGAGCCATCCGGTAAGCAAAAATGCCTGTGTTGGGTGGCACCGCTCTTCCTTTAGGTTACATGAGTATGTGTTATGCTTAAACTACTACAATATTTAGTTAATCAAATAAGTCTTGTTAACCAAAATTATGGTGTACATGGTAATGATTACAAAGTTAAAATGTGTGCTATGTTTAAATAAAATAAAATAAGATAAGATAAGAGGCAACTTGGTGTTCATGAAACTAGGTGTATGTTAATACATTCATGAAAGAAATCAAAACCAGGATGTAAATCTCATCACTCTCTCTCTCACTCTCTCTCTCTTTGTGCGTATATATATATGTATGTATTTGTGTGTGTGTGTGTGTGTGTGTGCGTGTGTGTGTGTGTGTGCGTGTGTGTGTGTGTGTCTGTGTGTGTGTGTGTGCGTATTGTGTTTGTGTTTGTATTTATAAGATTATTGTAACAAAAACTGTCTCATCATAGGTTAAGGTCTTAAGCCAATTTGTGATTACTCTTTTGCAGTCGTGGTAAAGTTTCGGGTAAATGTCTAGTTGTTTATTCAATTTATTGTAAATATTTGAAGATTTGGAGTAAAACTGTCTGCGCGCAAATGTAGTTCTTGTTTTTACGTAATCTGCTACAGCAGCTTTTTTCCTTCTATTTGTTTTATTTGTCTTATAAGGTAATATTTTATGGTTTTTTAGTGTGATATGCAGGATGTATAATTTTCTGACCGATAGTAGATCAGATGGAGTTGCTCAGTGGGGAATCTGGTTTTTTTGAAATACATAACCTTAATTAGAGCACGTTGAGCACGTTCCAGTTCAATAAAACGGCTCTTTGCTGACCCACCCCAAACGGAAACACAGTACACCAGGACCGATTGGACCAAGGATATATATATTTCATTTAAGATATTACGGGAGTTTGACTGGTTGTTCTTCCCTGGTACAATGTGCCTCAGTGCCCTGAAGATCCATGTTAGTTTCCTGACTCTACCTATGACTTGTTCAAATTGCGGATACCAGTTAAGATGTTCATCGAGAATAACTCCTAAGTATTTAGTTTGAGCAACCTTATCTATTGCTGGACACCCACAGACTGACGAGGTTGGAGACAAACATGAGTGGACAATATGTAGGGGAAGATTGGCACCCTTCGTACATTTTTCACATTTTTTTTTTTCTTTTTAGAAAGTTGATTAATAACTGCAAGGAAATCATCGTACAGTAGCACACATAACTTAATTTTCAGGATAAAAATTACACAATGATTATTTCAGAGGGTTATTGAATAAAAGCCATTTTTCTTGAATATGGAATTTGTACGAATCTGCCCCATGAATGGGGCAGTTTCATACAGCACAGACATTTCGTAGGGGCACATTCAGACACAATGGGGCGGTTTCGTACGAACATTAAAATAATTAAAATAATTATAATCAGACAACTTTAATCATAATAAAAACATACAATTCTTAAACTTAAATGTCCTTTTTACTTCTAGTCAACAAAAAATAAAATAAAAATAAACCGTCTACAACTTTTGCTCAAAACTCTGCTTATAACATTGATTTTTACGCTACGTAACTTATACATATTTACTTAAAATCAGTAAAATCAGTAAATACATATCAGTAAAAAAAAGATGAAATGTATTTCTGCGATGTCTTTAAAATAACTAAAATAACTATTAAAATAAAGATGAAATGCTCAGTCAAATAATTTAGACTGCAAACAAATTAAATTACTGCACATTAAAATTACTTAAATCAACCGAGAAGGTAAATAGTCTAGAAGTTCTAGCTGTGCAAATTGAAGGTGGTTTTGGATCAGGTAGGATCATCGTTACGTCAGTAATGTACACTGTGTGTTCGTCTATAATATTTGGGAAAACGAATGACCTTGACGATCCTGGCTTCTTTCTGAGATAAGAGACTTTGAATTCGGTTCTAGAATAATGACATATAACTTTTCCCACGTAATAGACAACTGATCTTTTCTTCTCAAATTTTACTAGTATAAAACAGTTGTCTTTAATATTATCTGATTTAACGTCAATAATTGTTTTTTCTTGAAATTCGTCGCAATTATCTTCCTTGGTATCAATCATGGATGTGGAACTTTCGTGCAAGCTTATTTCATATCCTTCTGATTCCGAATCATATTTTTCAACTTTCTTCACCTTTCCGGTAAAGCACGTTTAATCACTCTAGCTCTCGCTCTTCTCTCTTTTCCACTTTTTTTCAATACTTATTCTCTGTGTTTCTCTTCAAGCTTGTTTTTTTCAGGTGTGTCTGTATATATTCGTGATTTTCCCGGTTGTCTTCCTTTTTTGCTTTTATTATTTCTTATAACAGTTGGATATGGTCTTATTGATTCTGGTGTGACTGGAGTGCTAGATTCTACGGTTTTGAGTAAAAACGTGGACTGTTCGGCGTGAGATTTTTGCTGTTCCCTTAGTATAGGATTTGATTGCTCGCAGGTTTCAGTGGGTAATTCTCGTAGATCTTGGACTGCAGAAGTAGATGGCTCGCAGGTTTCAGCAGCTAATTTTTGCAGATCCTCCAATGCAGAAGTCGACTGAACATAGAGATCAGCCGGAGTTAACTCCCATGGCTCGTAGATTTCAGTGGCAGGTTCTCGTAGATCTTGAGGTGCGAAAGCGGATGGCTGGCAGGTTTCAACGGCTAATTCCTGGAGATCATTCGGGGCAGAAGTCGATGGCTTATAGATATCAGCCAGAATTGACGGCGATGCACATGATGGTAGATTTTCACTACTCGCATAGTTTTTCATTTTCATAGTTTGTTGAAGTATACACTTCAACAGGGGCAAAATAACCATCACTGAAGCTAACTCGTTAAACGGCCATATGCCTGGTGAAGTGAACCCACTAATAATATTTTTTGCTGTGAATGACTCGAAATATGCAAATTTTGCAAGTTTGGGAATGTTGTAAATGCTGACAGTTTTTCCAGGATTCATTATGTGCCAGTTATTGAAAGCAGTTTTCAATTTAGATATAAAAGGCCCGAATACACCAACATCTAATGGCTGGAGCCGATGAGACGTGTGCGGAGGAAACGACAAATAAATTATCCAATTGTCTCGAGCATAGTTAATAGCCTCCAAACTAATGTGGCTTTCATGATTGTCACACAGAAATAATATTGGGTTACTTTTCGAGCATAGCGTATGCTTCTGGATATGTTTCAGAACGGATACAAATATGTCTGCATTTATCCAGCCACTCTTGTTTGCCACGCCAATACTACCTTCAGGTGCACCTTCTATAAACTGATCTTTATAATGCACACGTGGAAAGACGAATAGCGGTGGGATCGTATTTCCGCTTGCTGAAATAATGCCTCCAAAAGTTACCAGCTCGCCTCTTTCAGCAGAAACAATCTGACCGACTTGTTTATGTGTTTTTGGTGCCAAAATTTTGGGAGTATTTAAAACTGTGGATATCCCGGACTCGTCGAAATACAATATGCGGTCTGCAGTAAAAGGATGTCCCTCTGAAATACTTTTTAAATCAGTGTAAAACTAAGTTACTGCTGTTTTATTAAAACCAAATTATCTAGCAGCGTTGTATTGTCTGGTTTTCTTAAGCTAAGGTTGGTGTTTCTCTTCCTAAATCCATGCATCCAGTCTATCCCTGCTATTTTGTTTTCATCCCAATTTTGTGGATACTTTAATTTCAAAGCTTTAGCATATTCATACGCTAACTGCCTGACTTGAATTGCTGTGAGCCCATAATGAATTTTACAACATTTTATAATGTATTCATTCAAAAGTGTCTCTTCTTCTAACGAAAATACTTGAAGACTCGTAAATTTTGAGTTAAATGTACGAGTTCTAGTAACTTCGTTACTAGTGTTTTGATTTTTTTTACACGACTTTCCAATGTTGATGGTTTGATGTTATATTTATCCGCAGCTTTTCTAAACGATAAACGTCCCTCCATCACATCATCTATAGCCAATCGCATCGAATCTTCTTCTACCTCCCTGCTCGTCGTCTGTTTTTTTGTAATTTCGCACCATGTTTCTGTAAAAATAAATTAAATATAACAGGGGTACAATCGTACGAATATACCCCTCTAGTTGTTGTCCGAATGTACCCCATAGAATATACGAAAGAAAAAATTACCTCATTTCTAGAATAGTGTAAACTGAGAAATATTTGTCATTAAAACACTTTCTTAAGGATATTTACTTATTATAAAACTAGTTATATAATAGTTTATGTAATAAAAGTAGTCACAATGCGATCGTAAATTGTCCTAAATATTTACTCACCGAGTGCAAAAACACATTACGACCTGGTGTCTCGTGCGCAATGGCGCTACTGACGCGGCTTCCCGCTCAAGCGGCTCGGTCGCCGATAGGCTACGCACACATGCAAAGATGTGTCCTCACTTCACTTCGTTTATCTGGAATGACTACTGTACGAAAGTGCCCCCTGTACGAAGGGTGCCAATCTTCCCTTAGCTGAAACGGAATTCGGATTGCATTGATATAAAACTTCAAACCTTCCATCTGATTCAAAACAAAACAACAATGAACATGTTTCCAGGAACGTCTCGTTTTGCGTAGAAATGAATATTGACACTGCTTGCATATATTTATTTAAAAAACATTAGTGAACTTAATCGTACAAAAAACAAGTTTAATGAATACAAGTTTAATGCTTGACTGTAAGTGGATGCTGTCGCCTATACACATCCTTAATATACGCCAACATCAGATGAAAATGACAAACACCGGCATATTATGAATGTTTCACCTTCCTTATTTTGAAGATCCAATATGAGATGAATCTTCAAACTAAGATGGGAAATGAAATCCATCATTTCTCACGGAACGCGTTAACCTTTAGTAAACTTATTTCAAAACAGTTTTCTGTGAAAAAAGGAGTAACTTAGCCAGTCCAGGAAGCTCGTCAATTATTGAAAGCACAATACACATTTCGAAAGACCGAAGGTTTTACCGCTCGAAAAACTTGCATCATAATATTATAATATTCTACAAAGGTAGAGTCTAAATAGAATAGCATTTAAAAGAATATTTCAATATATTTAGTGTATGTATATTTTTATCTAAACAAATGAACACTAAACATCACAAAATTTTAACTAAACAACTTGTAAACTTCTTTGTTTCGTCCAATTTCTTTGTCAAAACACTCTCGTCTTTAAGCTGTAATAAATCAGCTTTCGTATTGCACGATATTCATGTCTTAAAAGCAGTTGCTTTTCTGAAATAGATGTTGAAAGTAGCTGTAGTTTAATGTCTCTTCTCTTTTGTATTAGATCCCAAGTCTTTAAAGTAATCTCCGACGGAACCAACCGCCTCTTTGCCTGTATATCTCGCAAACATAGGGTCTGGAACCTGTTTCGCAGCTCAATCATAAATGCTTGACTTTCCTTCAATCCTGACTCTTCGAGAATGTTCAGTGTAACAGAGGAGCAATGATGATAACTTAATACATTTAGCCTCATTAAAGCTACTACCAACTCATGATCACTGTCTATGTCAGCACCTCTGCGGTTACGGACGTCAAGAAGTAACCAGCGCCATTTTACATTCACCGCTATATGGTCAATCTGATTACGTGTTCGTCCGTTCGGCGAAGTCCATGTATACCTGTGGGAAAATAGTTTATTTATCACTTTAGTAGCCTCATAAGCATAAAATAAAACTGAAGGTCTTTATCCCATCCTATACTGTTTTCGCGAATAACTACCATTTGTACATCCATCCATATCAAGACCATTAACTTAATATACAGAAATTATTAAATTTATCAGAGACCAGTGACAGGCAGCAGCGTTACCGGTGCGAGAAGTCTAGCACTGCGACACCAAGCAGTCTACCCAGCACGGTGATTGGGATATAAACCTCCTAATGAAAATCTGAAAATATTATTTATGTCTATAATTACCTGTGACAGCTTCGGTGAGGAAAGATCGACCAGCCGACTGCAAGTTCGTTTTTCAGACAAAATTCTAGAAACATCTGACCATTCTGATTCCTTTTGCCTAAGCTATGCTTGCCCATACACCGCTCGTAATTTTTATCGTAACCACCAATTCTGGCATTAAAATCTCCCATGAGTATTAAAACAGCATCTTCATTTATACTACTGACGACTTCAGCTAGCTTGCGGTAGAAGTTTTCTTTGCTTTCAACATCAGAAGTCTCAGTTGGCGCGTAACAGAGTACAATAAAAATTTTGAAGGTAGCATTGAAGCGGGCTGTCACAATTCGTTCAGACACAGCTTGCCATTTAATTAAACTGTGTCTAGCTGCTCTGGATAGAAGGAAAGCCACACCGTGCTCGCGGGTAGATACATCTTCTCTCTTTCCAGAGTAAAGTAAACTGGAACCCTGTGGAGCCAACACCTCCCCAAACCCGTTCCAACGTGTCTCACTAATTCCAAGAAGCACCAGATTGTATTCAAAAAGATATTGCTCCGCTTCAGCTAGTCTGGTAGCTCCACGGAGCGTCCTTACGTTCCAAAAACCGATTCTAGTCTTTGGCTTCATGAAATATTAATGAATGTTTCAAAATTCAACAGCGACTCAGCTCTATGATATGGAAAATAGTACAGTGAACTTCATTTCCTGTTATGGGCAATTATATTTACTATTATCTATCACGCCCCCAGTGACGAAGACTTATTTCTTATCTTATTGATAGCACGATATTTAATAATCTCTGTGTATGTAGTTATGTTAAAAGTTAGGTTTAAATAATGATAATTAATCACTCTATTGTTCCAGTGGATTTTGTTATTGATTATTCAGAAAAACGTAACGTGTTGTTGTATTGCATTACATACTAACACTACAAAACAGTATTATAACGCGTTAATTTAACGTATAACTTCGTTATCTAGTTGCTAATACGCACAGCACTAACTTTAGGGGATTTTTCAATACATGTCCATTATAAATAGATAACAAATACAAAACTTATGTTTATACCTAATTTACATTTTATTTTTGGTCACCGTTAGTAAGTAATCCGTGACCTCATTTTGCCTACTAGCGCAAAGGGTATGCCAAAATTTATTATTTTTGGCTGGATGTTTGAACGAATCGCGAATATCCCTGGGCAACATTATCCACTTACCACCAAATGTCTACCATACTCGTATTACAACTGTGTGTGACGTAATGTGTTTTTTTTAACTGTGCAATTGCATTTCATTATTTAAACAATAAATGTATACAAATACATGCATACATACACTTATTTTAGGGAATAATTAAACATAGATACATTTAATAATAATTTGACAATAACCAATTTTTTATGCAGCTCTAACCCCTCATTTACATGCAGCCCACTTCCACAGCAGTGAACACGGAAGTGGGCAGCGGGAGTGCAGTATACATATCCCTCGCGCTGTCCCTGCTCATGCCACTGCACTGACGCTGCCCTGTGCTTCCTTCATTGGCGGTTTTCTTAATTGGAAAAAAGGACACAACTAAGACTTTAATCAAAATCGAATTACATATTTGGAATTAGGAAATCTATATTTTTATTATTTTGTTACTTGCATAATTTAAAAAGATACATCAAGAAATAAGGCACAAATAACAGACAGATTGAAATATTTGAAAATGAAAAGGCACATTTGGTTTTTGCTTAGTTGAATGCTCGCAATTACATAGTTGCGCCTGTATTTCACTTAAAAAGGGTTTACGTTCACACTATATTAAAAGGACTTTACTGGTAAATAATACTCATTTTCAAACACTGTTCCGAATTCAAAAAAAAAATCCGTAAATCTAAGATTAATCGGATTGATATTTGTATAATATTTCTTTCGCTAAAATGAATTAATAAAACGCATTTTATTCTATAATTCATGATAATTTCATTAATTTATTTTTGCTGATTAATTTATAGGCGACTAGCGACCCGCCCTCGCTTCGCTTCGGTTTATACAAATTGCATTTCTCACTTTATCGTATTTCCCCAATGTACGTACGTGTTTCGGTAGTGAGTGAGATATGTCAGAGCCCATTCCCACCCCATCCTATACCTCTCCATTTTCCCAATCCGTTCCCTATTCTTCAAAGGTAGGCAGCTCGCCTGGTGGCGTGCCAACGTTTGTCATTCTGGACTGATGTGGGCATGTATCGCGGATGTCTACGGTCGATAGTATTCACTTACCATCAGGTGGACTGTATGCTCGTGTGCCGCCTTTTTCTATAGAAAACGAAAAGAAAAAAAACATGAGAGATTCTCATATTTGCCTCAGGTTGATTATTAGGGGTGGAGATTGCCTTGAATTCCAACTAACTTCAGCTTCAGCCTACTGCTACAGTGAGTGGACCCCATTTTGGTTCACCAAGGGAGAGAGACTAATATATCTATCATACCATATCATCAGCGTGTATCTATCCACGCTGGATATACTCGTCACTACTGGAGGCGACTCCCAAGACTCACCACCACACACGGTCTTCTGATCTTCTCATCCAGCCGTGTGCATGCCATGCCGGCTGGGAATGCTACGTTTTCCGGCATGTGGTCTCCATTCGAGTAATTGTGTACCCCATCGGTTATCATTAGTCCAGCGGTACTTCAACTTGATTTTCTCTAGTACCTACATAAACTCTATCCAAAGGTCTGGTAGTGATCGATAATAGCGATAAGACCAGACCGCCTTTTGTGCATTTAAGGAAGGTTTGGACTCCACGACACGGGAAATCCTTGTGTGGAATATAGGGCACTCAGTAAATTGTGTCACATATTAATAACGTTAATGTGTTAATTTTAATTATTCCCCATTTACAATTTACACGTGAATACAGAGGCGGGGATTCACCGCAATGCAAATAATGATCGATAAGTAGTTTTGTAACGTCATCATGATATCATATCTATTCGGCATCCGTTGTACTTGTACTTGTAATAATCATCATCATCATCATCATTTCAGCCCTTGGACGTCCACTGCTGGACATAGGCCTCCCCCATTGTCCGCCATTTAGACCTATCGGCAGCGACCTGCATCCAGCGCTATTGTAATAATAGACAGACTGTAATATTAAGTGTAGATTTTTTTTGTATATACTTTGTATTTGAAGGTGGCAAGCGAGCAGACAGTCTACCCGATGATAAAGATGGTAAGTGGATAGGTGGATAGGTACTGTCGCCCCAAGACATCGCTCTTTTCCGAACACTAAAACCATGAATCCGTTCATGATTCTGAGTTACATTCAATTATCAGTTACTTATCAGTCAAAAATTACAAGCATTGGTGTCCGGGTGCGTCCCCTGACTTTGTCGATTTAGGAGCGAATTAGAAAGTTGAGGAACACTTATCTAGCCAAATCGTCCAACTCGCACAACGCCAAAGTCGCAGAAAGTTCATATGCAGAATGTATTTATTCTTCTCATCGCACCTCCCAATGTGTCTCTCTGATCAACCCACAGATTAACTGGTAGAATGCCTTGAGGCATTAAGCTCATCTTTTATACTCTAATGTGTAAAAAAGATTTTAAATAAATAAATAAAATTTATTAGAAAGGAGCGTTTTCTTATCACACTCCTCGGTCTTCCTTAGTTTAAGTATTTTTGTCACTTGTGTATAGAATAGCAATATTTTGTATACTTTGTACCTATGATTAATGATAATTAATCAAAAATATCAGTACCTACCTACTTAAAGCAGTAGAAAATTTCGATTGAAATAGTTGGACAAATAATTTCGATACTTAAATTCAATGTAAGTTTAGTTTTATTCAAATATCAAAATTATATTTATAATTATTTCAAATTCGGCTCGGCTCGCGGTTTCGATCTTCTGATTCATTGAATCCGGAGTTACCCATTGGTACTCCTTACACCCATGGATTAGAATCCCAGGGTGGTTTTCTTGGGAAAATAAATACGGTGGGTTCCATCCGTGTGTCTTTTAGAGGTGATTTAGTAGCTCAAGGTTACAAAGAGCGCTTCGCGTACGCTGGGTGGACGAAGTTCTTTTTTTTTATAGAAAAAAGGGGGCAGACGAGGATACAGTCCACCTGATGGTAAATAGATACTGTCGCCGATAGACATCCGCGATACATGCCAACATCGGTCCAGAATGACAAACGTTGGCAAGCCCCCGGATGCGTTGCCTACCTTTGGAGATGTAGGAGTGAATTTGGAGAAAGGGTTGGGAAAATAGGGAGGGATAGGATGGGAATGGGCTCTGGCACATCTCAATCACTACCGAAACACGTACGTACTTTAGGGAAATAAGATAAAGTGGGACATGCAGTACATTTCAAGGTAGTCTTCTGTGAGAGAGGAGTAACGTGGCCAGTCGAGCGCGCCCCCTCCCAGGTAGGTATACCTAGTAATGTTAAAAGGAAAGAGCGTGTTTTAAATGAAATCAAATTATTTATTTGCAAACATATGTTTTATTCAAATACTAAATACATTTTGAATAGATACATTACAATAATTGTCAAGAAATACAAAAATGTCATAGAATGCTTTACCTACATATTTTGTATGTATTATGGAATAGAGTGAACAGGGACAGTTGAAAATTGACGCGAGAACAGAGGACGTGTCACGGGTCACATTTTTTTCTCGTGTACTGTTGTTGCCTTAATATGTGATGCTCTTTCTAAGCAAACAAGGCTCGCAAAAAGAGCGCGACTGGTCGGTGTACATACGACACTTGTACCTGACTCCACAAGACCTGCATCTGAAACAATGTAGGTATTTTAACAAAAATCCTTATCACCAGGTATCTATACAATATACCAGTATACTGAAATAACGCAAAAGGTGATAGATACGAGTAGGTTGTTCGGTAAGCGGACGCGGCTCTACTAAACTTTAGCACAACAAAACTACATGCTTGGAACTACTGATTTGTTCGTTAAAATAATTTTATTTTCCGCTAGAACGGATTTTCTTTTAAATTGGATAACATGTTTCAGGTTTTGCGTTATTTCGGTGATAATTTGTATACAGATGGACTGTCAGCCAGCTGCTGAAGTGCAGTTTGAATGCGGCTTCTGTGCAGTTAGGTAGCTGTCGGTAGAACTGCATACGACTGTCTATTTCATGGGCAGTCCGTTTGCAATTCTAACGACTATACGGCCGCACAAGGGGTTGTGATGCAGTTTTAATACAGTTGGACTGACTGCATTCAAACTGCAGATAATCTCCTCGAGTCTCTTAGAAACTCCTGCGCAGTTCCGATGCATTAAAAAAAAAGAAGTAATAAAGTTTTCTTTCTTTTCATATATAGCAATGGTGCAATTAGCACATTCTGCCAGTATCAAGTTTTTCTTCGTAAACAATTTCAAAATTTATAACGTATCATGTCTACGTCCAGTCCCGACGATGTCAG
This sequence comes from Sesia apiformis, assembly GCA_914767545.1. Classification (NCBI taxonomy): domain Eukaryota; kingdom Metazoa; phylum Arthropoda; class Insecta; order Lepidoptera; family Sesiidae; genus Sesia; species Sesia apiformis. The sequence continues at coordinate 8,217,300 of OU611973.1, forward strand.
GAGCCGCTCAGTAAACTGATAGTAAGTCCACTGAGGACAGAAGAGAATTCCTTGGACGCAGTCCTATGTTTTTATTTGATTATCATAAAATTACGCACAAAAGAACACTTTGCGGTGTAATAAACTATGACTATAACACGATGGCTTGAATAATTTACACTTCACTGAACACTGTCATTTCATCTAAAACAGACCAAAAAATTTTCAAGCCATAAGAGAGTGGCTTTAAAAATCTTGGGCTGTTAACGCTACATAAAGTACCTACCACGACAGTCTAAACTTGATATTTTAAAATTGCTAAAATAAGTTGTATTATTTCGTAGTTTATAAAAACGTGTAATTGCAAATCTACACAATCAATGGATAACTTAAAAACTATAAAGAATACGGCCACATATAATTAATTCTACATATAGGTAGACTGTATATAAATAATTACCTGTCTCAAAAGTTCAAAAACTTACCTGATTTCCTTCATATCGTACTCATAAGTGTCAAAAGCAGTGCCTGCGCTGCGTTTCGCAATCTCATCTGTAGCCATCGCAGTAGCTGTCACCTCCATCGCAGCTTTCACTACGCTGAAGAAGTCAGGATCGCGTTTAGAAGAAGATCGCTCTTCAGACTCCTGGGCTATAAAAGAAAAAAAATAAGGAAAATTATCAAATGAGCACCGGAAATAATAAAAGTCGATGGCAGTGAATTAGAATATGGGTCAGGTTTAGGTTCTATGGTGGCAATGGAGACAGGAATAATAGATCTAATCTAATATTAATAATTGGAAACGATTTTGAAAAAATGTAAAGCACATGTTTATTTATTCGTATACATTATTCGTATTGTAGAGTATTTATACCGCGTTTCAAGTTATTTTTTTATTCATTTAATAGCTACACTATTAACTAGTTACAAGAGTTAATAGTACTTTGATCAATTTTGGCGCTCCTTTAAGGTTCTATAAGGTTTCAGAAATTCCTTCTTAGTGAGTCATAAATAATAAAAGAAAATCATAAAGAAAAGCTACTGTTCAAATTTCATGTTTCTATAGCTTCAGCGCTTTCGGCTCGGTGTTGATAAATCAGTGAGACCGGAACATTTCTCCTTATAACTTGAATGAAAAACATGAAAAAAAAAACATATTTAAATGAATTGCTTAGAATTTTTTATTTAGATAAACAGGTCAAATATTGACATTACACGTGAAGTAAAATGTCGATCAAGTGACCACCGCCACTTCGTTGGCAGCCGTGGACTCTTTCGACGAAATTTCGGAATGCTTTTTCGAGTAAGGACCGTAGGATTTCGTTAATTTGGCGTTCATTTTCGTCTCTGAATTCTTCAATCGTTGAAAAGGTTTGTAAAGACTTTTAAAAAAAACTCCACAGAATGAAATCTAAGCGAGTTCTAAGATAAGATAACAACTTCTTGGCGGCCAGTTTTGGTCTCCAAAACGAGAGATGACACGACCTGGGAACTTAGTTTGCAACAATGTCGAATTTTCGCGCACAGTGTGACAAGTGGCACCATTCTGCTGAAACCACGTGTCAGTTATGTCAATTTCATCCAATGTATGCCAAAACAGATTGTCAACATGCCACGAAAGCGATCGCCATTGGCAGTCACCAAGGCACCTTCCTCAACTTCAAAAAAGATTGGTCCGATTTTTTTTCGTTATTTATTTTATTTAATATACCAATAAATAAATTACATTTATTCGCATATAAACTTAATTACAAAAATATGATTATACCTACATCGCTAGATTGTTATTTTAAATAATGAATACAATTCACTCAACACTTTGGTCACAATAATGAAGCGACCAATCGTACAGAGAAACCGGTTCGTCAGGATCGTCGATAATCCCTCGTGCCCACATGGCACACTAAACTGTCACTTTTTAGGGATAGATCGGAAGCTCATGCAAAGCATGAGAATTTTCTAATCCCCAGATCCGGGAATTCTGCTTGTTAACGAAGCCGTTGAGGTGGTCACTAAAGATGATTTTGTTCTGAAATGTATCATGAACTTCTTATATAGTTCTACTGCGCATGCTCAGAAGTTCTCCGGATGCTCTTTACTCCTTGCGCAATCTCATTTAGACAACTCCTTTCCCTCCGAAACGCGCAATGCTAGTACAACTATATAAGAAGGTTTGAACTCCTTTTCTCCGAGTTTTACTTTATTTTATTTTATGACAATGTTTATCTTTATTTCAATGTTTATGTTTTACCTTTTGCTTTCCATGCTTTGTGTATGTCTAATTTATAAGTTAGGTCTTAAGAATAGTCTAGGAAAAAAAAACTACGTCTGCTATGTGCTTCATTGTTAAGAGATGGAAACATAAAATTGTTGACTAGATAGAGAAGGACAGGGAGTAGCGCGATCCCGGCACTCGAGTCCAGACCCTCTCTCGCCTACTTCCCGAACCTCCTTGCTACTCGGCGAGAACGGTGAGGAAACAAAAGTTACGATTCGTCAAAAGGGCTATCAATTCCTGTCCTTCACTATCGAAAATAGTTAGACGCTCTGTGCAAAATGATAATTGACCCATTTGCATTTTATAACTTGTAGCCTTTGTAAAATGTGAATGAGAAAAGAGTAAATAAATTACTCAGAGAACGGGGGGATAGCTGTTGCAAGGTTGGGTTGGTTATTTTTAATTTTATTTACGTTTTAATTAATTGCTATAGCCGCTAGTCCACCCTATCAGTGGTAGCAGAAAGGAAACCTGGATTTCGAAGACATTTATAGCCCAGTAGTAAGTCAATCTGCATTAAAAACTTTATTAGCAATTGCCGCATCTAAATCTTACTACTTCATGACATTTGACGTCAAGACAGCTTTCTTATACGGAGAGTTAACTGATGAAGTTTATATGAAATTACCTGTTGGCTATGAGACTGACTGCAATACTACTGAAGTAGTTTGCCGATTAAAAAAATCGTTGTACGGATTAAAACAAGCTCCATTTACATGGAACAAAACTTTTACCCAAGCGATGTTTGATTTGGGATTCAAGACAATCAAAACAGATCGATGCGTTTTCATAAACGAAGATAAGTCAATAATAATCGGACTATTCGTTGATGACGGACTTGTCATAGGAAAAGACAAGAAAAGATCGAAGTTATTTTGAAGAAACTTGAAACCAAATTTGAAATGAAAAAGAATGAAAATCCAAGTACTTATCTGGGTATGGAAATAAAAAACTCAAAAGAAGGAATAATTCTTACTCAGAGATCCTACATAAATGACGTACTGGAAAAATACAACATGGAAAATGCCAAACCTTGTGACACGCCCGCAAGTAGCGATTCAAAGTCGTTACAGGAAACTGCCCAGGAGAAGGAATATCCCTATAGGGAAGCAGTGGGAAGTTTACTGTACCTGTCTACCAGAACCAGACCAGATATCGCACAAGCGGTCAATCTAGTTAGCAGGAAGGTCGAAAACCCCACTAGAGAAGACGTCACAAAAGTCAAGAAAATATTCAAATATTTAGTGGGAACCAAAGAGAAAGGCATTTTGTTCAAACGAAACAAACCGATAGAGAACATCGATGCTTACAGCGACTCGGATTATGCTGGAGACCCATTGACGCGAAGAAGCACTTCTGGCTCCGTGCTAATGATAGCCGATGGACCAATATCATGGACATCCAAGAGGCAGCCTATAGTAGCGCTATCGTCGACTGCAGCCGAGTACATAGCCGCAGCAGACTGTTGCAAAGAGGCATTGTATCTCAAATCTCTATTACAAGAAATAACCGGTTAGGACATAAAAATAAATTTGCATGTTGATAATCAAAGTTCGATTCAACTTGTGAAGTCTGGATCCTTCAACAAAAGGTCGAAGCACATACAGGGACGTAACTAGGCTAAATATCACCCGGGGCAATACCTCACTTTGGCGCCCCCCCCCCACCCCCATCTTTCACCCACTTAAACGAAGAATGTCCAACCATGACCAATGAAACGAAAACTCTCCTAAACAACACTCCTGAGATTGTTACCAAACATTTAGTATACTTTTCATAATTAACTTGGGTAGGTGGTAAGTAAATGCTCGATTTCAAAGGTAAAAAGTTAATTTAATAGTTATTGAAATTACGCAATCAATAGTTACATAGTGTATTAGGCCTATACAGTTTACACGTATATTTATGTATTCTGAAAAATAGTGAAAAACTTTGGTGAAACTTAAAACCTGAATATGAACTAAAATTTTACTTTACGACTTTTTGTAGCTGCAAAAGTCCTTACAATTTCGTCAAAGGATAGTTTAGAAGCTATTTGGTGCTCTATGGAAATGATGCCAAGGTTGGTAAGTCGTTGCTGTCCTGTCAAGTTTCTGATATAATTTTTTATTATTTTTAATTTACTGAAACTTCTTTCGTTTGAGGCAACTGAAACTGGTATTGTCAGGAAAATTCTTAGTGCAGTAGTAATGTTGGGGTAGGCATCTTCTCAAGTCCGTTTTGGTATATTAATGTAAGAAGATCAGACGAAGTGACCGTTTTCATGTTAGGGCCTAAATCCAATGCGTGGTACTTGAAACTCTCCACTTCTATAGCCAGTTCGTCTTTATCTAAATCATCATTATACGTGGCTGCTAACTCAATAGCCCGATTCTTCAATTCCTCTCCATTCAATGTTTCAAATCCCGCTTTATTGAGGAAACCAAACAAGTCATTCATATTGTTTACGATGCGCACACTAGGCGCGCACCTGCCTCGCGTTACGCGAAAGCAGCCCGAGGAATGTGCACTCGGGCCCAAATGTAGTAAACTTACACAATCTATCCACCAAAATGGCGGGTAAGCACAATAATAAGATATACAGGCCTCACTTACCCCAGGTGGTTTTGCCCACGCACAAATCTGGAGAGTGTACCTACGCTAGTCCCTACTAGACGTGACTTATCTTAGTGTGATTGAATAAATACATACATTCCCAATAGATACTTGTGTAGTAATCCAAATCTCGTTCCGTGGTGAGCCGGTGGCCGCTACAGTTCGGCAACTCACACACGGCAGCAAAATCACCTCGAGATATCACTTCCAATACAAGCACAATCACAGCAAATCCAACCAAAACACTCGCGTGGCACAGGATATCAGCGAACAAGACCTATTACTAGGCGCGAATAACAAAAATCGACTGTCCGAGACCGCGGTGTGAATTTATCTCAATTTAACTCTGCTCGCCGCCGAGCGCGTGTTACTACTCAAAAATATCAAATTCTCAAACCGCCTTCAATATGGCGGGGACAAAAAAAATGTTGCTTCAAATAATCAATGAATGCGGGTATGCAAAGATGCTCGCGCCAATTCCAAACAATCCCCCGTCCCGAGCCGAAGTATTCGGGTCGCTAATCAATGGGTAAGCGGGATAATGTCGCGACGGCCCGCTTCAAAATAGAATCGCCCACCAAGACCTCGGCTAACCTGGGAACACCATCAGAGCCCGGAAAAAGGTTAACAATGCGCCCCCGGCGCCAACACAAGGGCGGTAGGTTAGCATCTTTAACCAACACGAGGTCCCCAACCTTCGGCGGATTCGTTTTGTCCGTCCACTTGACGCGCTGCTGCAGAGTGTGCAAATATTCAAGGTGCCAGCGTTTCCAGAAACTCTGAGTGAGTTGCTGGAGCAATTGAAAACGCGACAAACGAGAACTGGGCACATCAGTCCAAGGGTACTCTGGCAGAGCGACGAGTGGCTGACCAATCAAAAAATGGCCCGGCGTTAGGGCTTCCAAATCATTCGGATCCGACGAAAGTGGGCATAGCGGTCGAGAGTTGAGAACGGCCTCAACTTTCGCAAACACGGTCGCGAGTTCCTCAAATGTGAGAATCGTCTCACCAATAACGCGCCTCAAATGGGTCTTTGCCGATTTAACTACGGCCTCAAAAATTCCACCCCAGTGCGGACAAACTGGCGGATCGAAGCGCCAGGTTATCCCACGGAGGGCCATCTCACGACCCAAATTCATTTTCTGCTCTTCAAGAAACTCATACACATCCCTTAAGTAGTTATTGGCCCCCTGAAAATTAGTTCCGTTGTCGGACCTAATCAAGGTAGGGAGTCCCCTACGAGATACAAATCGGCTGAGGGCCGCTACGAAGGCTTCTGTGGAGAGAGCAGACACAACTTCCAAGTGTGTGGCCTTAGTAGACAGGCACACAAACACACACAAATATGCCTTTACGGATTTGGCATTACGAAGCTGAGATGACTTCACCAAAAAAGGGCCAGCAAAATCCGTACCAACCGTGGCAAAGGGTCTAGACTCAGAGACTCGGTCCGCGGGCAAATCATCTGGGGTTGCATGGTAGAAGCTTTAGTTCGGTAACAAGACATGCAACGAAAAATGACTCCCCGGACGAGTCGCCTAGCCGACAAAATCCAAAATTCGCGTTGCAAAATCGCCAACAGTGCGTTACAGCCTGCATGGGAGTTCTTGAGGTGTCGATCCATCGCCAGCAACCGCACCAAATGTCCATCTTTCGGCAAGAGAAGAGGATGGCGTACACCATGAGGCAAATTGGCATGTCTAAGCCGACCTCCCACGCGCAGTAGACCCGAAGGATCCACAAAGGGATTCAATCGCATAATAGCGCCTTTCAATTTAGCGGGACCTTCCTTCATAGATTTTAACTCTGAAGCGAAGCTAACAGACTGTACTACGCGAATCCAACTCAATAGCGCTTCATGTCGTTCCTCAGACGAGATGAAGGCTGACAACAATTTATTCTGTGGGTTTTTAACATTGTGACGCCAACGTCTAACCCAAGATGTCACATTCAAAAGTTTATCCAGTGAGCTGTACCTGGCTAGCAAAACATCGGGATCACATGATGATTCCGCTGCTTCGCTGCTCCCGGCACCATCGGCCACTGGTAAACTTACAAAGCCTATCGCAGGCTGAACTAGAGTGATCCGTGAGGCCGGCCAAATTGACACTGGTCCCTTCAGCCAGTCCGGACCCCACCACAACGGATGTCCAATAATCTCTAGGGCTGAGCATCCACGTGAGGCACAATCAGCTGGGTTTATATCGCCAGGGACATATCGCCAAATCAATCTAGCTTGCGACGCCTGGATCTGAGAAACACGGTTCGCCACAAACACCTCCAAGGTGTGAACAGAAGCTCGCAACCAACAAAGCACAATTTGACTGTCTGTCCATGCAAAGACGTCTACTAACTCTACGGAACGCCCTAGAGTAGCGACGACATGATTCAAGAGACGAGTCAAGAGAGTGGCGCCTGACAATTCTAGCTTCGGTATTGTCATACGCGAGCGAATAGGCGCAACCTTGCTCTTTGCTAGAACCGGCGAGACCAAAACATGTCCAGCAGCATCCACTGTGCGTAGATAAACAACCGCTGCATATCCTCGCTCGGAAGCATCACAAAAGCCATGAAGGCTAGCTCGATATTTTCCAGACGGAAGGAAACGTCTGGGCAAGGAAACCCGATTAAGAGCTGGGAGGGATGACACAAACTCTAGCCATTCCAATAATAACTCTCCATGAAGAGGCTCATCCCACGACAATTCAGCAGCCCATAATTTCTGCAAAAAACATTTCGCCCAAAAAATGACTGGACTGATCCAACCATTCGGATCATAAGTCCGAGCGACAGTGGACAACACTGATCGCTTCGACCAAGTCTTCGGGGACTGTAGGTCCACATGATAAGTGAAGACATCCTGGACTGGTCTATACTGGACACCAAGGACAGCCAACATGTCAGGATTGTCTACATTCTGGAAGATGTGGGGATTCTGCTGGTGCTCCTCCGGCAAATCGGCAAGGAGCCGAGGTGAATTCGACAGCCACTTTCGCAATTCATAGCCACCAGCTTTCATGAGGTCAATCAATTCGTCCCGCAAGACGAGAGCCTCTTCTACAGTTGTTGCCCCACTACAGCAGTCGTCAACATAAATATCCTCTTTCAAAATGGCAGCCGCGCGAGGAAACCTTATCCGCTCTCGTTCAGCTAGCTCCAAGAGCGAGCGGATCGCAATGAAGGGACTAGAACGCAAACCATAGGTGTTGACACGAAGTTCATAGACAACCATGGGATCGTCAGGATGCTCTCGCCACAAAATCAGCTGGAATCGCCGGTCATCGCGATGAATTATCGTCTGTCTAAACATCTGACGTATGTCAGCGACGAATACAATTGCATGACGACGAAACCCAGTGAGGATATCTCCAATGTCTCGATGTAGCTTAGGTCCGGCATGGAGACACTGATTCAAAGATACACCAGAAGTAGTAGGCGCTGACCCATCAAAAACTACACGTATCTTGCCACCTGGCGTCTTCAAAACGGCATGATGAGGAAGGAAGTAATGCTCCACTGAGCGCCAACCAATATTCGACACAGACATGTGTCCCAAGTCCTCATATTCTCGCATGAACTCAATATATTTCCGGCGAAGCTCCGGATCCCGCTTCATGCGACGTTCCATGGAGACCAATCTTCGTTCAGCCAACTGCCGAGACTCGCCAAGCGGAGGCCTATTCGCCAAAAAGGGAAGACGGGTGACAAGCTGACCAGAGGCGAGGCGACCTGTGTTGCTCTGGTAGAAGCTTTCACACTCTTCGTCCTCTGGACACAATCTAGGCATAGAGGGAGGTTCCTCCACTTCCCAAAACTTCTGAACGGCGTCAGAAAGCGTGGATCCCACACGTAGCCCATCCTCAGCAAAAAACACGGTCGAAACCGGAAGGATAGGGCCCAACAATGCCGAACCAAAAATCGTGGGGACCACTACCAAACCACCAGGCTGCAAAGCTCTCCAACTCCCCGAACAAACCTGTCCCAAAATATTACTCCCCAACAATAGGTCAACAGGACCTGGAGTATGAAACATGGGGTCAGCTAAAACCAAACCCTTTGTCAAAGCAATGACAGGTGGAGGAAGCTTTATGCGCGGGTGGTTACTCAAAATATTCTCCAGCACAATAACCGGAATCTTGGTTTTCCTGGTTCCAAGTGGTACTGGAGAAAATTCCACAAAGGTGTGACCAACTCTATTGGTCACCTTAACGTTTCCTACTCCGTAGACTGGGAAAGGAGAAGGACCGACACAGAGGTCCAATTGGCTCACCAACCAAGCTGAGACTATACAACCCTGGGCACCCGAGTCCAAAAGGGCACGAACAACAATCGAGTTGCCCTTCGGGTCCCATACCCGCACAGAGACCGTAGGCAAGAGGATGGTCTCTGGGTTCTCAGCGTGGTGAGCTGCGAGTCCCTAGCGGGAGAAGTTACGGAGTGAGGGCTCCCTCCACGAGTGCGGCAGGGGACGATAACTGTCTACCCTGCCCTCACCGCGACGACCCTGCACAACATGTGCGGATGAGAGGGGGGCTGCAGCCTGCCTTCCTAGGCGGGGTGGACGCTGTTCCAACCTCGGTCGCTCCAACAGCGGGGGGGAGAATCTCCGGTTGCGGTAGACTGGTGAGTACTCCGCAAACCCAACAGCGCCTCTAGGGGGTGGCGAACGCCTACCCCCGCCCGTAAGGGCTCGATCCTGGGCGCTGGACCTGGCAGGACTGTCACCACCAGCGCGAGCAGCCAAATGTCGCTCAGCATCGCGAACACCAGCACCCTCCTGGTTGCGGTTCGCACACAAAATGACGTGGTGAGCACCACCACATTGTCCACATTGACGAGGCTGAGGACACTCTCGCTGGAAGTGACCCTCCAGACAATGGTAACACAATCGCCTCTCCTTGGCGATGTGTCGACGCGCTGCTACGCGCAAGGCCACAAATTTGTGGCAAGCAGTCATCCGGTGGCCGGAGCGCTTGCAGAATCTGCAAGCCACGGACTCCTCTTGGGAGACCCCATATCTCGGCCGTGACTGCTTGAAACCCGGCGGACCCTGCGGTCGGGCCAGTGGTCGCTCTCGTAGAACACTAGGCTGCGGCACCAATGGAGTGGAACCCTCCACGGTATCCACCCTGCGACACTCGTCTTCCAGGAAACTTTCGAGTTCCTCATAGGAAGGCAGGTGAGTGGAGCTGTCCCCACCATACTGTCGCTCAAAACGCAGCCGCATCTCCAAAGGCAGTTTCGCCAACACAATATGGAGCAGCAAAAAGGACCACTGGTCCACAGGTAAATCCAATCGCCTTAAGGCGTTAACAGCCACCAAAACCGGGTTAACAATATCTGTCCGTAAGGCTGACGCACAGGCAACCTTAGGCAGGTTCAAAATTTGCCCCACATGGGTGTCAGCCAAAAGTCGCACGTTGTGGTAACGGCGCCTCAACAAATCCATGGCTGTCGAGTAGGTGCTGTCATCGACCTTCAGGTGCTGTACCAGGCCTAGAGCCTCTCCCTGTAAGGAGGCCAACAGGTACGCCATTTTTTGAGCAGCTGACAGGTCGGTATGGGAGTCCACCAAACTGTTGAACATCCCATAGTAGCTCAACCACTGGTCCAAATCACCGTCAAAGGTGGGAAGGTTGAGCGTGGGGAGACGACCCAACAAGGCGTGGGGTGCAACAAGGGAAGCCCCACCAGAGGGAGCTGATATGTGGGAGACCGCCTCGTTAATGGTGTCCACAAACTCGTATATTTGGCCAAAGTCCGCTTCATATCGCTGCTTCTGCTCGTCCGCTACAGGCGTTTCCAAATTCGCCATAAATGTCAAGCCCTCAGCAAAACTCCTATCTAACGCCACCAAACGGGCCGGCATTTCACTCGCCCGGGCGAGTAAGGCTTGCTTCCGGTCCGGCCGGTTGACCATTGCAACCGCAGAAGAAAACCATCTCAGCTGCGCAGTCATTGCGGACTGATGTGTGGAAAAGGTCACCTTGACAGACATGTCTACACCTCAGGACGCACGCAATACAAAACAAAAACCAAAAATAAAAAACAAAATAATAGCAAAAAAAAAAAAAACAATAACAAAAAATAACAAAATAAAAAAACAAAAAATGCAGTGAAAGCACAATAAAAAACAAAAGGGGTGCGTATGTGTCTTCAAGAAGGTATAACCGTTCAAAATATTAATTAAGACTACCTGACAAAACAACAACAAAAAAAAACAAATTAAGTTATCAAATTATCAAATTAAAATAAACGCAATCAAAAATGTACACGAGCGTGGACTCAATAAAACCACAATGTCCAGCTATCAAAAAAAACGTGAAGCGTTATATCCAAAAAAAATTATTAACGCGTGTGGGTAACTAGCCAGCTACTAAATGTCCCACGCGTGGATTCAAAATATCTTCAGAATACAAAATATACGTAGGGCCTAGCCTTCAAACCGTGAACGTAAAATAAAAAATCAAAACCAAATATTTAAGCCAAATTACCGATATACAAACAAGACAAAAGGTCATCAATATTAACTACCTAACGGTATTATCAATATCATCAATATCACGTAACGGTATCAAACCACGCTCTGCTACCAGATGTTTATGATGTAGCAGGAGCGTGGACCCAATATACGCAAGGCCCTTAACACGGGAAGTTACAATTATCAAGTTGATGAATGACAAACAAAAAAAAGAATGGTTGATAACGGTATCAAACCACGCTCTGCTACCAGATGTTTACGATGCGCACACTAGGCGCGCACCTGCCTCGCGTTACGCGAAAGCAGCCCGAGGTATGTGCACTCGGGCCCAAATGAAATAAACTTACACAATCTATCCACCAAAATGGCGGGTAAGCACAATAATAAGATATACAGGCCTCACTTACCCCAGGTGGTTTTGCCCACGCACAAATCTGGAGAGTGTACCTACGCTAGTCCCTACTAGACGTGACTTATCTTAGTGTGATTGAATAAATACATACATTCCCAATAGATACTTGTGTAGTAATCCAAATCTCGTTCCGTGGTGAGCCGGTGGCCGCTACAGTTCGGCAACTCACACACGGCAGCAAAATCACCTCGAGATATCACTTCCAATACAAGCACAATCACAGCAAATCCAACCAAAACACTCGCGTGGCACAGGATATCAGCGAACAAGACCTATTACTAGGCGCGAATAACAAAAATCGACTGTCCGAGACCGCGGTGTGAATTTATCTCAATTTAACTCTGCTCGCCGCCGAGCGCGTGTTACTACTCAAAAATATCAAATTCTCAAACCGCCTTCAATATGGCGGGGACAAAAAAAATGTTGCTTCAAATAATCAATGAATGCGGGTATGCAAAGATGCTCGCGCCAATTCCAAACACATATTTTGAATAGATTGAAACCTTTGCCTCAGTTCAGTTAGAATCCGATCAACTATTTGCGTAATTAACAATTTGAACTTCTTCTCCTCTGAGAATTCATGGCTTACATCATCACCCTTCTCATCAAACATGCGCTTTTTCTTCCTCTTTCGTACTTCTTTAAAATGTGGATCTATGTTAAGCTGTGTTGCTATTTCTTTGGCTTCTTTTACTGCGTTACTTGAACAATTTGACCTTTCTGATTCAAATTCAGAGATCCGTCGACTAATGTGTTTTGCTGATCTTTCAATAGTGATGTCCTCTCTTTGTGAAAGCTTATTCACAATGTCGATACGGCTTAACTGCTTGTACCAAAAACAGGAGTGGATAATAAATTCAAATGTTTTTACATTTTTCAGAAGAGAATTTGCTTCTGCTTTTGTTTCAGCAGTTGGTATTGGGCTGGTTCTGAGATCATTTAAAGCATCTATAACTTTTCCTAGGTGCTTATACATTACACTTACAGCCTCTCTCTTAGTGGACCATCTGGTATTACTTTGCAGTTTCAGAGATAGGGGGACATGTTTTACTAGAATCTCCCATCTATTGGTGGAGGAAGCAAAAAAATTATACAAGCAATTAAGTGTGCCAAAGTAGGACTCTGCCTCCCCTGACAAGCTAGAAGCATTTGCACCAACTAAGTTTAGGGAATGTGCTGCACATGACACAAAATACGCCAGACTGTTTCCTGCAAGAATTCGAGATTGAACGCCCTTGTACATGCCAGCCATATTTGAGCCATTATCGTAGCACTGTCCTCTACAGTTTCTTATGTCCAAGCCATCGTTATTGATTTTTTCTAAAATATCCCGAGAAAGTGCTAATCCAGTTTTCTCAGTAACTGTCACAAAATCAATGAAACTTTCCATTATTTCTGGAACATTTTCGGTGATCTTCACATAACGAAGAACTTGAGACATTTGTTCTGAATGACTTATATCAGGCGTGCAGTCAAACATGATGGAAAAGTATTTTGAAGCTTTGATGTCAAAAAATATGTGTTCTCTTATTTTACCAGCAATGATATCTAAAAATTCGTTCTGTATGTAAGGAGAAAAATAGCTCACTTGACCTTTCCTATGTCGAAGAATGTGCTCTCTTAATTGGGGATGGTAATGAGACACTAGTAGCTCTATTGTATTCAAAAACTTTCTTCTTGTTTATTGTTCAACTGTACAGCTCGGAATGAATCTACGGACATTTGTTCCTATATTTATATAATTTTCGCTTAGTATGTCGACCAATCAGAGAGCTTGTTTTAATTCTGTCGTCCAATGACAGCGGCTCATTTCTCTGTTAATTCCGGCTCTCTGATTGGTCGAGCAAAATGACAAAATTTTGATCTTTTATTTACTAAACAATTTGTACTTTACGGCTTATAATTATAATATTAACTAAAAAATGTAATTTGCGTAATAACCAATCAAACAATAACAATGTTAACTATTAAATCGATACTACAAGAAAACTTAAATAATAAAATTATGGAATCTATACAAACAAAGACTTAAAACTATTGTCGCATCGGTTGTCCCGAACACTTATCTATATTAATGCACAGTTTACAGCACAGAGCAGGGTATGCCGTATGACATACACAATACACTTGACGTATACGTTTATTACGTATAAGTTGATTTAAGAGCCATTTCACAAAAATTACTAAGCAAGGTAATTACAACGCAACGCGACTGGGGATAGTTCATTCCCCCGTCTCTATAGCGTAACTATGGAAAAAAGTGTTATACTTTGAATAAAAACCATTTTATAAAATAATGAAGTATATGTATTGGAATATTTATAGGTCTAAAATAAAACTACTTGTTCTGAAATTCTGAACCAGTCCACATTGCAAACAAACATTTAGTTCTTTAGCAATGTGCAACTGGCCCTGAATTTGAAAATACCAATAATTTGTGGTTTGGGTTCAGAACGATTTGAGATCGACAGTCCAACTTGAAACATTTTAATGGCAATTATATAGAATCCATTCTAAAAGCAGAGCTAGGGCACTTTACTTCAACCAGACTTTCATCACACAACCCATCAGGTGATGCCCATAAAAAACAGTAGGTACTCTTCGTTGATGAAAACGCCACATTTTTCTATTATTATTATATCTGGCTTCTGTTGCTTTTTTTAACGCTGCATAGTTATGACGTTTTTCTCTTTTCACACAATGGTAAACGGAATCTTTTCTCCCCATTGCTAAAACCAAATATTTTTTTTAAATATTGTTACGCAATACCTAGTTAAAAAAAAATCAAACATGTGCAATAGACTTCAAAAACCGACCACTATAATATTTTAGTATATCAACTAAACAAAAAAATAAAAAACTCAATTGATCAAGACGTTGCAACCCTTGTATAATGTTTCGTAAACGCGTGCGATCGGAGCGCGGTGAAACTGGCATAAGTATTAACTCGACGAGCGCTCGCGCCATCGGCCGACGCAAGAATCCCCGATTAATATCTCTTCTTCTTCTTCTCAGCCCTTGGACGTCCACTGCTGGACATAGGCCTCCCCCATTGTCCGCCATTTAGACCGATTAATATACTTACCTACATATAATATAATAAATACGTACATATAAATACATATAATAAATCATAATTTATAAAAATACTTGTTTTCGTTTTAATAAAGGTACAAAATTGATTTTATTCTGTGTACTTAAAAAAATTCTTTAATAAATGATAAAAAAATGCAGTTAAATGCCGGTGATTTACGTCGAAATTGACGCCAATTATTTTATTTTTTCTCGTGATTTGTGTTAATTTACAGAAATTTTTTTTTTTTTTTATAGAGAAGAGGGCGGACGAGCAAGCGGTCTCACGTGATGGTAAGTGTTACCGCCGCCCATGGACACCTGCAACACCAGGGGGTATGCGGGCGCGCCGCCGACCTTGCAAAATCCTATTCACAGCTTTCTTGAAGAACCCCATGTCGTAGTTTAATGGGAAGACCTCTTGAGGCAGTTCGTTCCACAGCCTACGGGTTCGCGATATAAAATAATTTTTGGACCGAACAGTACGCGACACCTCCGTATCTAGGAAATGCGGATGGACCGCACTTCTGTGACGGGAGGTGCGGTTGTAGAAACCCGAGGTGGGAATTATATTGAACAATTCTTCAGAGCATTCCCCATTGTACAGGCGGTAGAACACACAGAGAGATGCAACGTCTCTCCGAACGCTGAGGGGTTCTAAACTGCCCGTGAGAGTGGGATCGTTGACAATACGAACAGCACGTCGTTGGATGGAGTCAGATGGGTCCAATTGGTATTTCGGTGCGCCGGCCCAGAGATGTGAGCAATACTCCATATGGGGTCTCACCTGAGCTTTGTAAAGCATTAGGAGTTGCCCAGGGGTGAAGTACCACTTCGCTCTGTTCAGCACACTTATATATTACGTATAATTGTACTTTTTCGTTGTTGAATTAATGAATTTTAGTGGAAAGAACGGCTCTGAAGGCGCATTTTTGCTAAAACATGATATGGGACGTTGAGTACTACAGGATAAATAAAGAAATATTTCGAAATATTCGATGTCAATACAAAAAAATGAGCGATTTAAAATATTTACTCAGAAATGTAAAGCAACTTTCATTTCACCTATAGAAGAGCTCAAAAACTTGTATTATTCGCTTAAAACGTGAAATGGCTCTTAAGACACACAACAACAGTATCACCTACACACATGGATAGCACTACATCGACAATTTTGCTCTAATTGCCGCTGGTGGGTCTGTGCCCCGCTTAACAGGGATCGCACAGGAACTATCTGGTGTAACACTAGATGGTTCCTGTGCGTTTAAATAAGTTAAAACACTAGCTAGAAGTGTTTAAATAATGAAATCGTGTGATGAAGCCAGTGAAATATATAATAGATAATGTTTAAACTAAGCATCCATAGATTACTTACTTGCTAATATAAGAAATAAATCACATTTAAATTATCGCCAACTTGCACGATCTCTATAGACTATAGACCAATCAAAATCGAGTACCTTCCCGCGCGCCGGCGCGCACAGCGCTCTAAATCTTTCTTCACATTTCCAGACTTTTCTGGACTCTGGAGATATCCTTATGACGCAATAACTCAAATCTTTGGAGCGCCAGTTTAAAATTTTATTAATATTATTTATTTATTTTTATCTTCCACTTGTATTTTTTGGAAAACAACAATTGCTATTTTGGCGCCCCTGAAAACCCGGCGCCCGGGGCACAAGCCCCGTCAGCCCCCCCCCCCCCTAGTTACGTCCCTGAGCACATAGACGTGCGGTACCATTTTATACATGAACACTTCGTGCATGGATTAATAAATATTAGCTACTGTCCCACAGAAATTCAGTTAGCTGACGTAATGACAAAACCATTGTCAAAAGTAAAGTTTGAAAGACACTGTGCAAGATTAATGCATGTATAGAAACGTGTCTCGGCAACATGAGTGAACATCAGGAGAAGGTGTTGGAAGGTCGTGATGCTGTCCACGTATACTTGTCTATGATGCACTGCATTTGAATTTGTATTATGTTCTTTTACTTTTTGATGTGCGGTGTCATTGTGTATTCTTATATATATTTTCTCATATACAAGTAAACACAATGTTTTCAAGTATTATTTACGTTTTAATTAATTGCTATAGCCGCTAGTCCACCCTATCAATAGCAAGGCAACTAGTTCCTATAAAAAAGGGAAGCTTCAGCTTCCCGTCACTAGTTCGACTTGTACAATTGCCCAATTACCATGTACCTAACAGCTTAGTAGGCAAATCTCTGCCCAGAAAGTGAGTTCGTTGCCGACTGCCGCTCCCCCCCGTACCCCTGCAGTTTGTGTGTATCAGTAAAGCGGCGTTTTATTATCGATTTTTTCCTTTAGAACCCCCATTAACCCTCACCATCAACAGTCAACAGGACTTAGACCTCCAACGCATTGGAGGTCTAATTCCTAGGAGCGATGCCGGAAGGAAGTGTTTAGTTGTTCGACGATACAGACACTCACAGCCGCGATGTTTACAGATGTTCTTTTAGAACAATGACTGATCAGTTTTCTCTCATCTTTTAATGAAAACATCCGCTAGAATTTCCAGACTAAATTTTCAATAGCGGGCCTCGACGGACGGTTATGCAAACCAAAATGATCACGTAACTTACGAATGGTTACTGTAAAATTTTCTCCATTTTTGTAATGTGTTTCACTATTAATAAACATTCTTCTAAACTGTAACGCGGCATTTTTAAAAATGACAATGTATTAGCAAAGTACCAGATATGACTGACAGGACAATTGACAATCGAAAATGACGCGCGATTCGAGTTTCAAGTTTTTATTGAGACACCCTTAATAAAGATAGATAGATAGATAGAAACATACATACATACCTGCTATTGCACCAGCCATGGCCCCAAACGCACCAACGACAGCTTCAGTGGTATTCCTAGTAGTTCCACGTTTCTCGTCTTCCTCCATCGCCTGTGACAGCTTAGAAGCTTGCAGGAGAATCGTAGGAATATTTTCCTGCGAAAGAAATATTTCTAATCTAACAAACAAAACGTGACACAACCGTATTAAATGTTAAATTTAAATTCAGATTGACTTAAATATGTAAATAAATAAATTAAATCTTTTATATAAATATATATATTTATATTTCATATTTATATTTCCATTATTAAATAGTCCTATCCCTTCCATTTCCCCAACCCTTTCTACAAATCCAATCTTTCATCAACAAAGGTGGGTAGCGGATCCGGGGGGTGCTAAAGTTTGTCATTCTGGACAAATGTTAGCATGTATCGCGGATGTCTATGGGCGACGGTATCCACTCACCACCAGGTAGACTGTATGCCCGTTTGTCACCTTCTTCCTATAAAAAAAAGTCTGTAACAGCATTTTCAATTCTTTATTTTGTGACATTGATTTTATTTTTAGGGATTCTGGTTTTACGATTCGGTTCTGTTGTTATTACTTATTTTAATGTTCATAATCCCATGTAACTTCCCGTGTAACTATAATTGTTTAATTATATCGATTTAAAATTTGGGATATATGGCCTGACTAAGAAAATAAAAAACCTCGCCATGATGCATAAAACTAATAGAACTAGTATCTTCTACTGACAACACTAACTAGCTATGAAAAAGCAAATGTGGCGCCCCCACAGCAAGTTTTTTATTTTACTGGTCAGGTTTTACTTACCAAGAACGACATGGTGATTGCAAAGAATTATTGGTCCTGCAACAAATAAATAACTGTCAATACAAAATTACGGACAAATGAGTTGGAAGTATATTTCTGTCTATATCAATCTAGAACGTTCCACTGCATTCGTACGTGGAGAACTCAGAATGTTTTATTTTATGGACCGATACCGCATTAGATCCGTAAAAACGCATTTTTTTTGCGGTGTGACGCATTATGCCTTTTTTGTGATAAATTTTCAAAATGTAGGGAATTTCTTCGTTACTTTCACTCATTTTCACAGACTGGAAAACAATGGAGTAATTTTTAAATATTTTTTTATTATAATGTCAACTTTTAATGGTGTTACAACCAAAGAGATTTGATTACAACTTCATACGTACAAAATACGAAAAGACTTCCTCCCCGACCTATTATATTATGTACTTATGCTTTTGTTAAAAATATTACTACCTAATGCCTTTTCTTCTTAGGAGAGAAGAATAGTCCAGGTAGCCTATCTCCGTCTATGTATGTAGATTGTTAAAACTAAGGTTCCCGTGGGATAGTGAACGCACGGGGGAATCCAAAGTTAGGTAACATCTAATGTTGATGACAAAATTTTAACTAGGTACCTACATGTCACAAAAATAAAACTTGTAACTGCGCGTCATAAAATAAAACTTGTAACTACGTGTCACAAAAACAAAACGTGTAACTACGTATCAAAAAAACGAAAACTTATAACTACATGTCACAAATACAAAACTTCTACGTGTCACAAGAACAAAACTTGTAACTACGTGTCACAAAAACAAAACGTGTAACTACGTATCAAAAAAACGAAAACTTATAACTACATGTCACAAATACAAAACTTCTACGTGTCACAAAAACAAAACGTGTAACTACGTATCAAAAAAACGAAAACTTATAACTACATGTCACAAATACAAAACTTCTACGTGTCACAAGAACAAAACTTATAACTACATGTCACAAATACAAAACTTCTACGTGTCACAAGAACAAAACTTGTAACTACGTGTCAGAAAAACAAAATTTGTAACTACATGTCACAAAAACAAAATTTATAACTGCAAAAGATTCATTTTCTAATGCTGAAGAGCTTATTCGAGTAATTGGCACCACCAAATATCAACTTTACAGTCTAATACAAATTAGCAAACAAGATATATTATTATTATATAGGTAACTACAATAATCAAAACCACGGCGATAGTTGTTTTGATGCAATCAGAACCTTAAAGATTCAGCACCACTGACCTTTATAAATATGCCGCACATACCTAACCCATTTTAAAATTTTGATTTCTTTTTGGACGGGCGTTAACAATATGAAACAGGGTTAAATAATGTCTTATTTTTTAAAGATTCTAACTGTCAAAATATGGTAGACACCTACTTGGGGAAGTGCAGCTAGGGACGAGTTTCCAAAAACCTAATGAATTATCTTGAAAACATTGACAAATTGCCAAACAGTTTCTTAAGCAGTTAATAAATGAGGTTATCTGGTATTTGAACTGAATTATATATAGGTATACAGATACAATACCAACGCTATTATAGTGCAAAATGAACTTATTATGCTGTACCTAACCCAAATGGTAAGGTACCCAATGGTAACCATATATGGTAAGTATTGATTTTTTTCTCGTTTTAAACTTAAAATTTTATTTATAGAAAAATACCACTGCTAACGTTACACTAAATCAGTGGTTCTCAAACTTTTTAAATGACGGAACCCTTTTGGGAAGCAAAATACTTGATGGAACCCTACAATAAAACAATTATTTTTATAAGTGTATTCTATATTAATCAGCATAATAAAAGTACAATGTATCAGTTACTAATTATTATTTACTTCACCACTTGGTAAGGACAATAATAGAAAACATTAAAAAAGAAAAAATCTAACTAGTGGGAGGTATGAAACTGTTTTTTATTTTTCATCAATTGCTTGATATCAGGTTTGATGGAAGAAAGTTGGAGTCTCATATCAGCTTCGGCGTCCAGTCTATTGCGATATTTTGTTTTCGTGGCTGCGTAGGTAGAGAATCCTGTTTCGCACAAATATGTAGTTGGGAACGGGAGAAGAATATCCAGAGCCATTTGGCCAAGCATTGCATATTCATCTTGGATTCTGCACCAAAAATCATTAAGAGGCGTCGTTTTGAACAATGACTCCATACTTGTGTCTGATGACATTTCTAAAAGAGATTCATATATCTCATTTGACATGTTTTCAGGCTTTTCCAAGTTGGGTAAAAAAGGATTATGAATCCAGGAGTTCACTTTAATTTTTGTATTGTGTTCTTCGGGAAAATACTTTTCAAAAGATGCGCGCATCGAACTGAGATATTGGACCAATTCTTCAAACACATTATCTTCAAACATTTCTGAGTCGTTTTCGCTAACAAACTCACTGAGTAACGTAAAACTTTCTATTTCTTTCTTACCAATGCAAATGATCCAAAAATCTAATTTTCTTTTAAAAGCAGTTATTTTATTATAGGCCTGAAACACTGTTGTCTGTTTACCTTGCAACGATAAATTTAATTCGTTAAGTTTTTGAAAGATATCCGCCATAAAAGACAATCGGAACAACCAAGTTTTATCATACAAACGGTCCTTCAAATTAAAAGAAGTATCTGCTGAAAGAAACATTTGTAACTCGGCTCTAAGTTCAAATAGCCTTGTTAAAGTTTTTCCCCGAGACAGCCATCGCACTTCTGTATGGAGCAGCAGTGTTTTATGTTTGCTGCCATAATCTTCACACAATAATGAGAACAATCGGGATTGTAGTGGTCGTGATTTGATAAAATTAATTATTTTTACCGCTTCATCCATAACTAATTTTAGATTAGACGGCATTTGCTTCATCGCAAGTGCTTGTCTATGCAGAATACAATGACTGGAACTACAATTAGGCGCTTTATTTTTCATTCGTGACACTGCTCCTGCTGTTTTACCTGTCATCGCCTTGGCCCCATCTGTACAAATGTCAATGCAATTGTTCCAACTGAGATTATGTTCTTCAAAAAATATATTTATTTTATTAAAAATTTCTTCCCCGGTAGTGTTTGTAAGCAGCGATGAACACATAAGCATGTCTTCTTCAAAAGAACTTTTATATGGATATCTCACAATAACCAGCAGGATAGCCAAACCAGCGACATCAGTCGACTCGTCCATTTGCAAAGCGAATCGTGTATTTTGTAGACGTGTAACTAGTTCTTGTTTGACGTAGCTTGCCAGATCATGGATTCGTCGTGAAACAGTATCGTTTGATAGCGGAACAGTAGAAAGATGCTTTGCAGATTTTTCATCAAGCATACATTTTGTTATGTCTAATACACATGGTTTTATTAATTTCTCAGCGATAGTGTGCGCTTCACCTGCTTGTGCAATGCGATAGCTAACTAAGTATGATGCCTCCGTGGCCTTTTCGTTGGTAGTTTGTGTTACATGCATCATATTTTTTTGACTTTCTAATAACTGATCTTTTTTGCGAACAAAAAATTCTTTATTCTTGTCTTTAGTCTCGGGGTGTACGGTTTCTAAATGTCGACGCAATTTGGCAGGTGCCATGGAACTATTAGGAAGCAGTTTACTACAGAGCATGCAGAGAGGTGAGCCGTTGGAATCAACAAATCCGAAACTGATATAAGATTCATCATACTTCCTTTTTTTCGTCTTTGAAACCGTCGAGCTTGACGTCGTGGCACTCGTGGCATCATCTTCTGGATCGGTGATTGCTAAATTCTCCGCGCGCATTGCTTTTGAACATTCAGCGTCATTAGAAGATGTTGTTGGAACACGTTTAACACCTTTAAGCCAACGTTCCATTCTTCTTTATTTATAATGTTACAAGTCAGGATAGTGGGGTTTAAATAATGCACAATCGTTACTGCGTATAAGAGACTAAATTTAGAACCTACAGGGAAGAAATGTATAAAACTGAGACAACAGAATACAGCAGGCAGTAAAACAATGAACACTAGTTTCTCGCTAGCGAGCTTGTAAGTAGGTAGTAACTTATCGCTCCGAACGCTAATCATCAACTGACGACGCCAACGCGCGATCGCCGCTTTTATACTTAGTCCTAGACTCGATCTCAAATATTCTCGAAAATACTCGAGTCGGCACCTTTGATAAACAAAAAGCAAAAATAAAAACAGAAATTTAAAAATAGCGTTGTAAACAATATCGACTTTATCCTTTGAAGTTAGAGACGAAAGTCGCTAGTTGACAACTATAGCGTCTAATTCAGAGGCGGCTTTTATCAAAGAGACTGAGCGCTTACAAGTATACTACCCGCTCGTTTTAAGTTTGCCGCTGGCGATAGGTATGAGTGTATGACGTTCGAAATTTTTTATTTAATTGTAACAATAAAAATTGTGTACGTTAGATATTTGGGTAAAACTATGACACATTATAAGTTTTGTTGTCACGTGGGGGAGGGTACGCGCATTCCACAGACCGGCAAACTTAGAGCGAACGCGTTGTACAAGTATAAAATTGTTGAGACCAAACTTATGAGATATTGTACCAGCTAATGTAACACAAGCTTATACAAATACAAATAAATAAATAAATAACATTCATAGCGTTTTGTCTCCGCGCGGCCGCGGAGTCCGCACAGCCGCGGAGCGACCAGAGAGAGGTGTTTTGATTTTTTTATTTCTAAATTCTTGCGGAACCCCGACAGAGGTATCACGGAACCCTAGGGTTCCGCGGAACACACTTAGAGTATAGCTGCACTAAATCATCTAAATAAAAAACACTAAGTTTAAAAATAGGTAATAGGTAAAAATAAATCCTAAAAATCTCCATATCTGTGTGTATATCTGGTGTTACATTTTTTATATTTCTAAATAACTTATAATTCTATTTATGGAAATATATTAATTACTACTTACTGTTGAACTTTATTATGGTTTCCTTTTGTTGTCGCCTGTTCACTCCGAAATGTTAAACACAAATGGGGTGTTAGGGGAGAAACCTAACCAAATCAAATATGTTTATGTACTTCTAGATAGAAAGATATAAGATATACACTTTATATATATATATATACACTATTATACACTTCTAGATATAAGTGTTCCTCTCTGCAAATTCGATTCACCGATTGGCTAATGTGTGCTATGAAGAGTGGCGGGCGAGCACTGATAGGTACTGTAGCTAAGATCAGAAGAAACATTTTATTTATAGGATTTCAACCTCCTTTGTAGTTTGCTTATCTATATTAGTCTATGGATCATAATTACCGAGCTGTTCAGTGCGACAAAATTATATTTACATGCGGCTAAATTCGAGTATAATGGCCAACTGGCATTTAGTTCTATTATTAATTAAAATCTCTACAAGTTTATTTAAATGTAGGTATGCATATGTTTACTTTTTATTCAATTGTTCGATTAAATTATTTCTCATTATTACTAGAATTAGTTTTTTTGTTTTATCTATAATTGATAGTGGCGCCAGCACTTATATGCATCGATATGTTTGTCTGAAGATTTTCGTTATTCGTAGAACGCTTAAAAAGCGTTTAATAACGCGTTATCGTTAATTTAGCTGTTATAACGTTAATTATATTTTTCTCTTTAATATAAATTTAAATCCAATTTCAGTTAATAATTCCAAATTAACATTTGATTTTTTTTATTGTAATCCATTATATTCTTAATTATAATCTACATCTTGATTTGATTTAAATTTTTCGTAATAAAATTAAAACATTTTTTTTAATAAATTTTTAACAACAATAGATACATAAAATTTTAAATTAAGTAAATTTATTCGTGGACTATCAATTATTAAACAGATTCCTCTAAATGAACTAAAATTCCGCCAAATAATTTAAGTTGTGTTATCTTTATATGGTGGAATTGATTGAGCTTTTTGGCGCGAACTCGAGAAGTGAAGTTGAGTTTTTGTTTGACTATTGTAAAAATCGTATAGTGGCCGTTTTGTTATTTATTACTGAGAGTTAATTAAACGCCTGACTGACGCCTAACGGCCATTCTAACTTGCAGTTAGAATGGCCATTAGGCGTCAGTCAAATGAGTTTATTGGGCGGTAGCAGAGCCAAAAAAGCATCAGATCTAGTGCTGAAATTGGCATCACTGAGTGCTCACTCAGTGTTACTCACTCACTCAGACTCACTCAGTCTCACTCACTCATAGAGCCGTTTTTGTCTTTAATGTTTTTCGTGCATGGTATTTGTGATATAGGTAATCAAATTAAAGTGTGTGACTGCTTTTTTGGTGTACTTGCAAGGAGTCCTCTTCTGTCTATATGTTAACATAAGCTGTCCATATTGCTTTATCCAGCACTCCTGACTTACTTCGACGTGACCGGATATTGATCTAGACTGAAATTATTTAATAAGAAGAAAATTTGACACTGGCAGAATGTGCTAATTATACTATTACTCTAAACGAAAAAAAAATATCTATTTATTTGAGTTTTGACATCTTAATGTTACTCTTGTACTCAGTATAATATCGCAATTTCTTTTCTTAATTTTTTTCTAGTCTTTATTGGTATAAAAACGAACTCATCAATTCAGTTTACTTATTCACTCAATCTTATTTTATACACTTCGTGTTTCATTATATTTGACTACAAAATAACATAGTTTCAAACGAAAAATGTCGGAGGTAATAATGGATCTACGAAAGAAAATTCAACATTTCATAAGCTACTGGTACTTGAGATACTTACTGGTGACAGAACTTTACATGGTAGAGACCTGGGAGAAGATTGTTATTCGTATCCTTTTTAAAACCTTTTAAATTTATAACAAGGCCATATTTCTTATCAGTTAGTCATTTCCGCGATGTGCGGAAAAACACTACTTTAAAATTACGTTCACCTATAATTTCGCCCCCTTAGAAATAAAACCTATTGATATTTATCGTTAAACTTAGAATTAGTTAAAATTAGTTAGCAGATCACACGCTTTTATATTGTTATACTGACAAAGTAAAAATTATGATCACTGCCAATGATCCAACACTACCTAGGTTATAATTTAGTTAAACGTTGATTAAATAGACTTGATTATTAATCTCACTCTAAATTTTTCTTACTCTTATTTTTGTTTTGTTTTATAATGTCTATTTTTTACAAACCCTGATTCAAACTGATAATGTTGAAAAAGAAATAAGTTTAAGTACTTGTTTTAGTTGTAAAACTTTCATCTAGATGAGTGATTTATTTGGTGGAAGATAGAGGTCAACCCGGAGAAAAGTGTAGCCATGTGCTTCCCTTTTCCCAGGGGTGGCACTCGTAGCTCTAGGCTCTGTCTCTTCCCACTCCGGTCAAACTATCCCCTGGGTTAGGAAGACCAAATATCTATGAGTCACACTAAACCCCCGGTAGTTGCCCGCCTAATCTGAGTCCCCGATAGGAATCCTTGCTCATTACCGTCATAATCCTCGGCACGTCCTAGACCACCCCGACCTGCTAACTGCTGGCCTACAGGTGGACAGGTGGGAGAGCCCTTAGGGTCCTTGCTGCACATACTTTTTGCTCCTGGCTGACAACTTTCTCCCCTAAACCATACATGTCCGATGACACTTGAAAGGCCATTAGGCCCACAAAAATTTACCCATTCCAAAGAAAAAGAAAACAATATTTCAAATCGAGCCTTCTCAAAATCATGAAGTCAGATAATCATCACCACTAAGGGGATGTATTTAATGTATTTCACTCTTTAATGTATCTCATGTTACAGCCCATTCCATTCAATCTCCTTAAATGGAGTGTAATGGATGTTAGTAATACAACCTACATGGCTCTCTGTTCTACCCAAAGGTTGGCTGGTAAAAAATGTCTCCAGGCATTAAGCTCACTTTTTGTATGACTAAGTCCAATAGTCTGTTTAATTAAATAAATAATTAGCATTATATAGTCAAAAAGAGGTTGTGTTACTATCCATTATACTCTTCTCTCCATACCACCCCATCCCTGAGGACAATCAAATGGTGTAATGGGATAAGGAAAACTTATCTTGTTATATTTCGTAATCCCCATTATCCCAACCCCATTTCCCGATCAATTAGTAAATCTCCAAACGTAGACAGCACATCCGACGGTGTGCCAAAATTTGTCATTCTGGACTGAAGTTAGCATGTATCGTAGATGTCCATGGATGATGGATCCACATACTACCGGATGGACTGTCAGCTTGTCTATAGACTTCTTTCTATAAAAAGAAAAACTTTCCGGACGTTAATGATTTTAGGGAAATAATTATTGTAAATTAATATTGTTGGTAGCAAATTTTAAGGTAGGTTAGGTTTAGTTTTCTCTGGTGACAAAAAGAAAGAGGAGTCCCGTGTCAGCTGGATATTGACATTCTTAGTAATTTATTTATTCCATTTATTCAAAAATAAGTTGTTTTGTTTGATCATGATTTGCTGCCTATTTAGTATATTTACACAGCTCATTTAAATAAAATCCTTAACTAACAACACAGATGTTGTTCTAACAATTATTTTCAGCCTCTTCTGGTACTTCAACTACCTGGTGATTTTGAATGGGGTATCACAGCTTAGAAGTCCACATATGGAACAAATATTATGAAATACCAGTTATTGAATAAAAATAGTTAACATTGTCTATGCATTGATGCCAAGGTTTAGGAGAACATTTTCAATGCGCGTCTCCTCAGCAAGTCTACGCTATCAAAATGCCGAAATAGAATGTGATCACGTATTCTTTTGCCACTTCAGCTTAATGATTCTTTGAGCTATGCTGGTGACTGGCTTTTTTATGAATTTGTTTTGAATTCTATCAATCAAAGAAACTCCGAACAGCTCTTTCCATCGCTCATTCACCTACTTTGAACTTGTATCATAACTAGCAGGAGGGATTAGTGAAGACTTTTGCCTTCAATTAGTTTGCCTTATGATTATTAAATGTGAATTTCGCCCTACAAATTAGACCTGTTAGGATGACGTTACCAGGGTATCTAAGATTAAGAGAAATACTATAATGAATAACTTTTTATGATGTACAATATAAGCCATTTATGAGATAGTCATAACTTGGACCTATGTGGATGCATATGGATATGTTAAAGGGGTTGTGGACTAGTGAATCACTAGCCTGTTTCATCTAATGCAGATTCACAATACATACTACATTATTTAATTGAATGAAGAGTAATGCAGAGGAAAATGAGCTTGTCGCCGGCGTGAATTATTGCTACGTCTTCAAGCGGGCGGGTACCGCTCCCGTTTTTCACCTATGCATTAAAAAAATACTTTTTAGTACACAATAATAATAAGAAATAATTATATTTTTATGCTATAATAATCATCCATTTTATTTAATTACAACAATACTTATTTTAATGAAGATATTGAAATAATTTTGAACTTAATGTTCTAATTAACATGCATGTTATTATGTCCTGTTTTTGTTTAAATTATTTTAATTGTACTAGTAAATAAATGAATACATTGTTTTTATTTGCGTTTACGTACTTGGATACCAAAAAATTACAATAAATATGAGCCAGGAAGACGTGTACTCCTATGGACGGGGGCAACATTTACCCCCTTTATAAAGAGTATAATAAAGTACATGTACAGAGATACATCTTTAAATTCGCTCACGATTCAGATTCTATGGACGACAAAATTGGGTAATCAAATTCAATGGTATGGTATCACAATATAAATTTAAGGAAAAATATTATTTACAATTTTAGGCTTTTATTACAATACTAACGTATGGTATGTTGTACCATTTAATTTTGCGTTTTTTTTTTATCAAATTCTTACACGTTTGTTTAAAGTAGGCAAGGTATTTTTAGTTGTTCGGTTGCAATAGAAAAAAACGCCTACTATCAGTAGTCCGGTTGATCGGACTGTTGAGACTTTTCAGTATCAGTAGTTCGGTTGCGTACATCAACCGAACATCTGAGCCGCTCTTGTATCAGTTGTCCTGTTAAGCGGACTGCTGCTCAGATGTTCGGTGATACAGTACAACCGGACTTGAGCCCTTTATGTATGAAGACTTCAGTGGTTACTTCGATCATAAAAAAGTGAAAATAGAAAACCTTTATTTTGGAAGATAATTTGATTTTACTTTTAAATATTATATTTAACTTTAGTTATGGAACAGAACTGCTAATTACATTAATCTGTTTTATCAAACCTCTAATAGCCTCTTGTGATATGACTTTGTCATTTATGAAGCCTTCCACAGATTCAACCTAATTTTACCTAAGTGGACGATCGTATTTTTATTTTAAAATGAATGAAATAAAGGATTTTAAATTTATAAAAGGAGGGCCAGGCAGAGTCTTGAATTTTGGCGTTATCAGTTTTATAGAAATTCCATTTATAAAAAGGTAGTTATTGGAGATGCAAACATTATAAACGTACTATAATACGCAATGTACTATAAAGGATAAACGTTATCAAAACAAGTACATCCGGTATCTCTTTACGGGGTTTTTGATATTGACTGCAAAACTCGCGTGGTTACACTTAGTTCGTATAGCGAATGCCTTTGGTTTGGGTTTAATTTTTTTTTTATATAAGTATTGTTAGAATAAAATAAAATTCTAACATATCGTAGACCGGGGACATATTATATATCAAGTATTTTATCTTATGATGAGGATATAATTACAAAGGTAGTGGTGACCACACTTGCAAATCGGACATAACGCAAAATGATGTCGACGTCTTAATTAATAATTGTGTTGATGACGCTGCACAAGGAACAGACGCTGCGCCGAGAGTATTCCGAAAATGTGTGCTGTCAATTAAAAATGGTCAGACTTGCACCCTCTCAACCTATCCCTACTTTCACTCAAAAATGCGTTCGATTGCCGAGGTCTCTAAAATACGTGCAACAGATTATAACGAAGTTGAGTGACTACAATTTCGTAGTTTTTATTAGCAGACTATAGGTATTAGACTATTAGGCGAAATTAAAATTTTAATATTCTGTAGTAGACGCACGATCACATATGAAATGCTTTTTCATGGATGGTACCTTTACGGCGTCACCAGAGCTTTTCCCACAGTTGTACATATACATATATTTTCATGTCAGAT
Source organism: Sesia apiformis (assembly GCA_914767545.1). Taxonomy (NCBI): domain Eukaryota; kingdom Metazoa; phylum Arthropoda; class Insecta; order Lepidoptera; family Sesiidae; genus Sesia; species Sesia apiformis. The sequence goes on from OU611973.1 coordinate 8,246,861, forward strand.
AAAAGTGAAAAAGCTTATACGATTGTTTGAATTAATAAAATTTGATTCCTGAGAATGCTGCCATACAAGCATTGTTGAAAATATACAAAAATGTGTCCATACACGGTTGCTATTTTCACTTTCGAAACGCTTTGAAATTTTTTTCGAATGCTTTGCGGAGATCGAAAAAAATTGGTCTAAAATCGAGAAATCATAAGCATATAATTAATTTGACTGGCAAACTGGCGAAAGGAATCCAAGGTCAAACCTTGGATTCCTTTCAAGCTTCTGGAGAAGTTCGGACATTCTGTACAATAAAAAACGTAATACTTCGCTGCTATTTATTATTTAAACTTTCAAATAAGTTACATGGTAACCATTTGTTTGTCGAAACAACTCTGGCACCTTCAACGACATGCTTTTCAAATGATCCAGTCCATTGCAAAACATAGTCTTTGATATATCCGTAGAAACGACCCCAGGGTCTGAGAGCCAAGTTTCTACTTCGTCATTAATTGATAACTCGACTTTATATAGAATTTTAGTAAGGAAACTCGATTGCAATTCGATGTTTTCCGATTCGATATAACCGCCGCTGGTGCGAAGTACTTGTAGTTCTTTATCCATGACCCAAATGAGCAAATATTGCTTATTAGATTTCGATATGTTGCATCCAAGAACTAGCTTACACATAACCGTGTATTGGAAGCCAAGATTGAATTCTTTCGTCATACTTTCTATTGTGTATATAAAATCATCTGTGGACAATTTTTCGAGTGGATTTCTATATGCGAATGCACTTCCTTCTATTCCATTTTGGTTTATTTTGACTTCAGAATTGAATAATTTGACAGTGTCATTGTTTTTAAGTCCTAACCACGCTAGACAACGATTGCAGTGGTATACCTCCCGTTTAGAATTGAATTTGTTAGTTTTCTCGGATAATATGCAGTTGCTAACCACGAAAAATGTTAAGCGGTAAAGGAAATCGTCCTTGTTCGGTTTCAGAACGCCATCAGTTGAAGTGTTGCCATGTCCGTGGCAAAACCACTCGGACATATCTAAATTTGTAGATGGCAACTCCAATATTCTAGCGAATTTGACTGTACTCTCTGATATTGTGTTAGTGCAGTTTGCACAAGTGATTTTCGTATCTACGTCAACTTTAATGTTGATTTTCAAATTGTTAGCAGCAATATTGCTCTCAAAAGTGTTGGCTGATAGAAGTTCCTTATAAAAATTTCCACCATTCTTTGGTTCCGTTAATATACGAAATGATATATTATTCTTATCAATTTTGAGGCACGACATGGAGTTTGGTATGATTTTGCAGAATTTTCCTATTGGTATCACTGAGGTGACCTCAGAGTCATCTTCGGAATAACAATCGGAGAGGCTTTCGATGGACGAATAACTATTCGTTCTTTTTAAATTCTCATCGCTACTGGGATAGTAGTTTAACATGATGCAATTGTCTTTTATACTGATTTTCAAATTGCAATTCTTATTCAAATCTACGCCTGTAGTTATATAGACGTTACAACTACGCAATCGAGAACGTAGCTCTATAAAAATACACTTAATCAACATTTTCACTTAAATATAATTTTACACTTTACTTATCAATGAGCTCTGTATTCTCAGAGTTTCCAATTCTTTGCACATGGCCGTTTGTTTCATAAATATTGAATAACTTATCCATCTCTCTGACTGTGAAAGGCAAAGTGGCTTTTTTATAGTAATCGGGCATCATTGATATGTTATCAATGACAGTGTCAAGTAAATGTGATTTTTCCACATAGATGCCAGGCGCTTCGTGCCTGAGGTAAGTAAAATGTACGTGTATATGATAGAAAGAAGGTTGGTAGTGGAGATAAATTCGCAACTGGCTCCCTAGAACTTTGTATTTATCTAGTATTGCTTTCTGAAAATAAAAAAATAGGTATAACTAGAATTGCATAATAGACTGTTCCAAAATTAGCATAAAAACTTATATTTAGGGAAAGAATATTGCAAGCGAACAGTCAGTCCACTTGACTGGTGATGCCATCATTGCTAACATTAGGTTAGAATGACAGATGTGGACATGACTAGATATACGAGTGGTCTATCAATATTTTTTTTATGGACGAAGGGCAGCTGTCGAGCATACAGTCCACCTTATGGTAAGTGGATACTGTCGCCCATAGACATCCGTGATACATAGCAACATTAGTCCACAACAAACGTTGGCAAGCCCCCCGGATACGCTGCCTACCTTCAGGGATATAGAAATGGATTTGGAGAAAGGGTTGGGAAAATGGGAAGGGATAGGATGGGAATGGGCTCTGGCACATCTCACTCACTACCGAAACACGTACGTACATTAGGGAAATAAGATAAAGTGGGAAATGCAGTACATTTCAAGGTAGTCTTCTGTGAGGGAGGGGTAACGTGGCCAGTCGAGAGCGATTGCGCTCGCTAAGCAGCAGTAATACAAAATTGCTAGCCAATTTCATGGCATAAGTGGCTGGGGAGAGAATCCATAATAACCATTGTTCATTATTTTTTGTTGCTCCTTTAAATAAATGTCGAATATTAATTACCTTCCCTTCATCCCGGATTCTCTTTAACAATGGCAAATGATTTCCATCCAGATCTCTCAATGACTTCAACCCTTTCTGTCTAACAATTGCTAAAAGATACAGAGTCTCTTTCGTTAGACCATCCCACTTCAAATCTGGGAGTAAAACAAATCCATCTCTTTCACACTTATTATCATGCACAATTCTTTCCTGTTCGCTCTTGCCTTCCAATATGTTGTAGACCCACTGAAAGAAAACAATGTTTTCATAATTTGGTTTAAGTAGGTAATAATTTGGTTCAAGTCCTAATCTATATAAATAAAAATGTAAATATTTGTTAGTTCAAAATCTTAAATCTCGTGAAAGTTCACTGATTGCTTTGAAATTTTGACACAACATTGCATTCGAATAGACGCGTTTTTATATACCTATCACAGGGTAAAAACATGCTTTTTACCCAAAAACAGGGTAAGCGCCATCTGTCGGGCAGCCACAGCAACGAGTGGGTACAGCTAGTTTTATATAAAAAAATCGCATTTGAATTATGTTCATCCTTTATTTCTACTGGACGTTTCGGCATGGGTTACACCAGGCGTAGTCACGAGTTGACTGAAAAGGCAGGTAGTTCAGGATCTGTTAGCAGTTTTATCAACAACCCACATTTTATCTTCACATTCGAGACTGCAACATATACTAACAATGTCCGCAGATGTATTTGATGCTAAATCGCAAGATTTAAATTTGTTAATCACTGGATTCCACTTTGACAACAGTTTATATCCCCATCTTCCCGTATATGAAATTTTTATATTTCTTAATAATGATAATAATGACATTCAGTGAAAAGGATTTTTGGAGTACAGAGTTCTATCCAATGATTAATTCCAGGATGAGAAAGTGTTCGCCTATTGCTGATTTACTAGTTTAGTGTTACTAGTTTTTACAGCTGGGATTGTGTTTCTTGACCCTCTCTTTCCACAACTGTACAGTTAGTTGGGCCTATATAGGAACATTAGTCAACTCTTGGCCATGTCTGATGGGCTGTGGTGTAATACATACATACCCTTACAAATATAAGGGTAACAAAAACCTTTAATTTTACGCATTCAGACCGATTGACAATATAAAATGAGTACAAAACTCCAAAGTTAAAAAGTTATATTTTACCATAGTAAGATTATGAATGCAAAAAAACAGCCCTTTTATTGTTCACTGCTAGACATTGGCCTCCTCGTGCACAGGGGATGTATGGCTTTAAAATGGCAGGCTGGCTAAGCATGTTGGAGAGTTGACTCTTTTAGAGGTGTTGCAGTTCCTCGGGGCTTGTGGTAGCTGCTTTGATATCCCTTAGTCGCCTTTACCCACAGGAAGACATGGGATGGTGCAATTCTAAACTTGGCTAATAACACAGATTTTACATATGGAAGCCCTAAACATGCTATATTTAACATGTAGCCTGGTAAGCTTCATAACAAATACCTGTAAATGAAACTGCTCCTCTTCTATATGTGGTAAAGTTAAATTTTGATATAACTCAGGTGTTTCCAGCACTAAATACACTTCTTGCTGTCTGTACTTGATAATATGCTTCTCTGTAGCAGGATATATTATTGTTGTTTTTACACCTGTAACATATGCATTCAAGTCAGTTATTATTAGCATTGCAATTAAACTGTTTAGTTTTAGTTTAAATCGTGTATATTTAACATTATTTTTATCCCAACATTTCGAACACTTTGCAGTGGCAGTGGACTTGGGTTATTAAGAATATTAAGAAATTAAGAAAAATAATTTCTTAATAACTCAAGTGACAAATAAAATCAATTAGTCACCCTGTAACCACATCCACTGCAAGGTGTTCGAAATGTCGGGATAAAAATAATGTTAAATATACAAGATTTAAACCGTTAAAAGTTGTTTAATTGCTAGGTTTAGTAATCGCGAAAACCTAAGAAAATATTATATTATTAGCATTTCCTACGTCCCGCCTCATTCTCCTAGTTTCCTTACTCCCTATCATTTACATTACCCAAAATTATTCTTGTACTTGTATCAACCTATAAGTTCCTGCTGCTGGGCACAGCTCTCCTCTAATAAATTACTGGAGGGTTTTGGATCACAATCCACCACACGGGGCCTGTGTGAATTGGTAGATATGTCGCAATATCTTTCTAATTCCCTAAAGATATAGATAGCTATTATACCGAGATTAGTTCAGTGATATAACAATAAATTACTTTTTTTAACTATTTCACTAGATTTGTGTTCATACATAACAATATTATATTAAATCCATGTTTACAACAACTTGTTTTTATCTAATTTATCATAGCATTAAAGTATTATATATTAAAATAAATGTAAGCATAAAATGTGCAATATGGTCTAAGTTGTAGCAAAACAGACAACCATACTAAATTCCTTCTCAACATTCTTATCTCTATGATACCGTTTTTACAATAGGTAACAAAGAAATACGTAATACTATTATAATTAGTGATATTCCAAACACAGTACATATATGTAATTGAAGAAACACGATTGTGGTATGCTTCGTTTCGGTGTGACTAATCAAGTTAGCCTTGATAACCTAGTGAAAGTTCAGCAATTACCTACCGTTTATTGTAGGTTTAGGGAAACACTCGAAATTGCCGTAAATATCGTTCTGGAAGAACGTTCGCAGCTCGCTGTCCGTAGAAAAGTAACCATCGCTTTTTAATTCATCTTCTTTGAAAGCATTTTTTTCTAAAATAACTAAAGCGACGCCACTTTTGTCCTTAAAAGTACCTTGAACACAGACTAATTTCCTATTCGTGTTATTATTTAAAATTTTGTCCACAATAAAGTCTTTCAATTGAAATTGATTTTTATTTACACTGTTACCATTTTCTTGGTCAATTTTAATTTTTTTACGAGGTGAATCGAAAGCAACGCTGTGACTAATAGTGTCGGACATTTTGTAACTAGGAATGATGTATTTGTATGTGGTAAAGTGTTCATAAATCGTCTATGTTAAACCGGTATTATCGGTAAGTTACGGTTTATATGATACAAAGAAAAGTAAACTAAAATAATATACAAAGCCAACAGCAAAGCATATTTCATCATTTTAAATTTAAATTAACTATGTAATGATCGGATGCAAACCTAGAAAGTACCGTCTTATTCGTCAAAATACAACATATTACAAACAAAAGTCGAGCGGTTTAGATTTTTATTATTTGTCAATGTCTTCATCATTATGCTTATCATATGTGATTGATTACTCTCATTACGAAAAGCAACAGTAAAACTATAAGAACAGTCTTGTCAAAAGAAAATTACAATTCCAAAACATATTCTGGTTGCTAATATTATATTACCTGTAGCACTTGGAAAAAAATAAACTAGTTTCTAGGGCATTAGATTATATGAAAATTTTAATGTCATTTTGTAATTCAAAATCAAATTGTATTACAAATTCCTAAATCCATTTCAATTTTATCACCGTCGTCATTTTTACAATAGTTCTCGTAACAACAAAACCTTAATTTGATTATGGCGTAAAATTCTGTTATAAAACGATAAATAAATAACAAAAAATGGATTCGAAGAAAAGTAGCGTAGCATCTCGAGTTACCACTGAAAAGGTTGAAATAGAAGATGACAGTGTGAGACCTGAATTTATTTACGGAGGTCCTTTTATAAATACAGAAGATATATCCCCATTTATGAATACATCGACACCAATAAATCTGCAGTTACAGGGCACATTTAAAAAGTACGTATTATATTTTATTATGTTCATTATCTTTGCGTTCTTCAAGTTTTGGGGTAAGACAATCTATGTGGAATCTAATTTGACTTACCCAATGAAACATCGTAGATAAGTCGTGGGAAGAATAATTTTGTTGGAAATGGTGGAAGTAAAGCTAAAGGGAGAGTATAAGACGCATTTAAAGTTAATAAAATATATTCTTGAGGAAAAAGGGTATATACATCAAAACAAAACAAAACGTAAGCAACAACAACAAGTTGCCTAGTAACACATGTCATGTCACCTATTTATTCTACTGTGTCATAGACACTAACAGTATGGAGGTCCATTATCTTCAACACCCCCACTGGAGCCCCATACGGTTCAAACAAAACTGAAACTTAATCCTACATAAACCCTTTGTCAGAGAATCTGCAGGCATTGAATTAGTATCACAATATTGGATACTAACAACTTGTGACTCGGCCAATTCTCTGACGAAATGGTACCTTATTTTTATGTGTTTGGATCTTCTACCAATTGCAGGAGTATAAACTAATTTATTTGCACTTTGACTATCACTGAATAAGTCAATGGCATGCGAATTTCCCATAAACTCTTGGTAGAGTCCCTTCACACAAACTACTTCCTTGGCAGCTTCGCAAATAGCTATGTATTCTGCCTCAGCGGTGCTAAGGGCAACACATCGCTGTTTGCGCGCTTGCCACGACACTGCAGCTCCACCGAAAACAAGGACATAGCCAGTAAATCAATGCCCATCCTCATTACTTCCCCAATCTGCATCAGCGAAAGCAACTAAAGGCTTACCGGTCTTCTTAAAAACCAATTTATGTCCAATTGTACCTTTCAAGTACCTCAGTACTCGCTTCAGTGCCGCCATATGGTCATTCGTCCAGCATGAATTAAACTGGCTCAGATAACTAACTGCGAAAGTTATATCTGGTCTCGTACCACAGGACAAATACATGAGTGATCCCATTATCTCTTGATAAGAAATATCATTATTCTTCTCCCCTTTTGCAAGACGTAGATTGCTCTCGATTGGAGTAGCTACAGGCTTGCAATCTTGCATCTTGTATTTCTCGAGGATCTTCTTGACAAATGTATCTTGAGATAGGATAATCTCACCCTTAGTCCTGGTGATACGAATTCCCAAGCACTCCTTTGCCATTCCTAAATCCTTCGTTTTGAAGGCTTTTGCGATATCTCGTTTCACATTCTCGATATCCTCATCCACGCTTCCAAAAATGTAGAAGTCATCTACATACAGGGCAATTGCTAGGAATCTATCTGCCTTTCCTCTTTTAATATATACACATGGATCATATTTTGATCTATTGAATCCACTCTTAATAATGTGATCATGTATCTTCACATTCCAACAACGTGCCGCTTGCTTAAGGCCATAAATTGCCTTTTTCAGCTTATAAACTTTCTTTTCAGTGCCTTTCTTTATAAAAGCTTCAGGCTGCTCCATATATAAATCTTCCTCCAAATCACCGTTGAGAAAAGCTGTGGTTACATCCATGTGATGCACCTTCTCTACAGATAAACCCAGTAGTAATCTTATTGAAGACAACTTGACAACCGGAGCAAATGTCTCCGTGTAATCTTCTCCAAACTTTTGGGAATATCCTTTGGCAACAAGGCGTGCCTTATGCCGCTGGACTGCACCATCTGCACCCATCTTCAACTTGAAGAGCCACTTGCATTTCACAACGTTGACATCTCTTGGACGATCAACTAACTTCCAGGTTTTATTCTCTATAAGAGAATTATATTCCTCCATCATGGCTTTCTGCCACAAGTCTTTGTCCGATCGCTCTATCACTTCTTTGACTGAAGTGGGATCTGAAGCATTCCCGACATGAAAATTATACACCATGTCATCATCTCTTTTAGGCACCCTGTTTCTTAGTGGATAGCGCCTTACAGGCTGCTCTTCCCCCACTACTACATCTGGCTCAGGAGTCCCCCTCACTATTGAATTGGGGTCATCTAAAACCTCCGAATCTAGTGAGTCATGAAACTGATCCTCCTCACTGACAGTTTCTACTGGCGTTGTCGCCTCCGACACATCCATGCCACTTTGGCTTGGAATTTCCACGTGATCATCAGGTCTTGAAATATTCTCAAAAGAAATCAACCTGTCACCCAAAGGAACTTCAACTGACTGCATCCTTGGAGTGTTTACATCACGAGATTCAGAATTATTCACCTTCATAATTCTCTTCACCCTTTCATTAAACACAGCATCACGAGCTACTATTATTCGACACGGATTCTTCAAGTCAACAAATCTATAGCCTTTTGTCACTAAGCTATATCCAATAAAGACAAGCTCACAGGTCTTCGAGTCAAACTTCCTTCGACTATTATCCTTCACAAGAACCTGTGCTGTGGAGCCAAACACCTTCAGGTGCGACAAGTCCACACTGCGATTTGTCCAGACTTCTTCAGGAACCTTCCCTGCAAGTGCCATCGTTGGTGATCGATTTTTCAAATAAATCGATGTTGCCACCGCTTCTCCCCAGAACCTCCTGTTCAGGCCACTGTCATGGAGCATGCATCTTGCCATCTCCGTTATTGTACGAATACTTCTCTCCGCTACTCCATTTTGTTGCGGAGTATAAGGTACGCTCGTTTGGTGAATTATCCCACATTTGGCTAAATAAGCACGGAACTCTTTGTTGCAGTACCGTTATCGCTTCTGAGGCGCTTAATCTTTCTTCCAGTCTGGTTTTCTACCATAACTTTAAATTCTTTAAACCTTTGAAAGACCTCACTTTTCGACTTCATCACATAACCGAAAATTTTTCGGCTGAAATCATCTATGAATAGAAGAAAATATCTATTCCCACCAAAGATCTCTACATTAATTGGACCAGCTACGTCTGTATGAACTAGGTCCAATACACCAGAAGCTCTAAAACCTCTCTTCCGTTTTGGAAATCTCTGCACACACTGCTTCCCTTGACTGCAGGGAACACAGGGCTCTGTAACCCTCTTACCATAGTGTAGGCCCTTGGCAATCTTCTTCAATATCTCTATCTGCGGAGGAGACAAATGGCCCAACCTACGGTGCCATAATTCAAAGTTGCTCTCACTTTGATCTCCTAGAGGAGCTGCCGCCTTACTATTATTATCAGGACCTAAAACATAAAGTCCTTGTTTTCGTGGTGCGCAGAACAAAAGTACACCATCATTATCAAAAACATTACATGAGTTTTTATCAACAGTTATTGTTTTACCCTCATCTGCAAACTTATCTACTGACATCAAATTAGTAATTAAATCTGGAATTACCAAAACATCATTCATAGTAACTCCAGTAGCACTTCCCTCATGTCGCACGCTCAAATTAACCACACCTTGAGAGGTAGACACAATCTTTTCGTTATTCGCGCAAGTTATCGTCTTAGAACAAGATTTCGCGGGATTCAAGAGTGTCTGGTTAGGCGTCATGTGAGATGTAGCTCCTGAGTCCATTACCCAGCTACTACTACTACCTACAACAGATAGCAATGTCAGAAAGTCAGAGTTTATATCATTGGCCATCATATTAACGTCTTGCTGCTTGGCCTTACTAAACTGTTTGCACTGCCACTTAAAATGACCTTTCTTCTTACAAGAATGGCAAATCACTTCTTTGCGTTTCCTCTCTCTTCCTTTGCTGCTGCTGCCAGAGGCTACAGCACCTGTCACCAACACTGAATCATCTTCTTTGGGAACATCACTGGACTGCTGGCGCTGACCTTCCTTGAGTAGTGCAAACACAACACATTCAGTTGTTATCTTCGTGCCAGAGTGTTCTAGGGCCATCACCAACGGATTATACGAATCTGTTAAGCCCGCTAACATAATGATCCCGCCAAATTCATCGTCAAGGGCTGCTCCAATGCTTTGCAACGCTATTTGAGTCGACTAGATCTCCGTAACGTAAGCTTCCATGGTTTGGAAATTCGATAACTTCATACCAAATATTTTTCGTAGTAGAGACAATCTTCTCATTAAACCAGCATCCGCATAAGCTTTTTGTAGAGCCATCCATGTTTCGCGTGCTGTTTTGGCGCTGGCTACGAGGGGGTACACATTCTCAGCCACCATTAAGCAAATTTTCGCCCTCGCTTTCGCATCACGACGAATTTCAATTTCTCATGTTGGTGTGAATCCATCCATCCTCTATGCAATCCCATAGCTCATAATCAATGAGGAACATTTTAATTGCAAATGCCCAAGTTCCGTAGTTCACTTGACCAATTAATTTTGAAATTGATATGGATTCTTTCTGCATTTTGAGAGAAAAAAAAAATTTTCAATACTTACTCCCTATAATTTAGCTTTTAGGGCGTCTCCCTGGGCCCATAACCTGTTGGAAATGGTGGAAGTAAAGCTAAAGGGAGAGTGTAAGACGCATTTAAAGTTAATAAAATATATTCTTGAGGAAAAAGGATATATACATCAAAACAAAACAAAACGTAAGCAACAACAACAAGTTGCCTAGTAACACATGTCATGTCACCTATTTATTCTACTGTGTCATAGACACTAACAGTATGGAGGTCCATTATCTTCAACAAATTTATATCTATACAGTTTTCTTTTTTAAATCTATGAAGTTTGTTTATTTCAATGAATCAGAAAAAAATATGCTTATAGAAAGGTATTAACATTAAATAAAATCAGTAATTATTAATTAATTGTCATCTTATTTTGGCACATTGTGACTATATTAATTGTTTTTGGGTATTTTTGGGCATTATCTTTCCCATTTTCCAAACTCTACAAATCTCCAAAGATTAGCAACACCTCCAGGTGTGTGCTAATGTTTGTCATTCTGGACTGATGTTGGCACATATGGTGGAAGTCATGGGTCTCCACTTACCTCCAGGTGGACTGCATGCCTTCTCCTTATAAAATAAAAACCAATAGTAGTGGACTGATACAGGCTAATATAATATAGTATGGTATAGTAATAGTAGATTTGAACCTACGACCCTTGCAAAATAATCTTTGCCTACTACTACTGAGTACAGATGACATGTGTCATTTTCTTGTTTCCTAGATATTAAGGATCTTAACAATAAAATTTAAAAACGAGTCAGCCCATGTGTCTATTTAATCAAAATATTGAAGCAACAGAGTTTTAAGTTAGAAAATCTTACCCAAAGTCAATAATTCCATACTAACAATAGGGTCTTTTTACTCAGATAATACAAATATTCAGTTCAAATAACTATGCCCATTATGAGAAGAAAATCCACTGGTTTCCCTATCTAAGATAATTATTTATTGTGTGTAATAATACTAATACATTTATGGCCTGTAACATGTTTGTCACAAAAAACAATTAATAATTACATAATTATTAATTGTTTTTACACAGACATTTGTGTAAGATCAATATTTGCACACATAGATATTGTGGTTTAATTAGATAGTTAATTGACTAATTTTTATAGATTAGGTTATTTTGAGTTAGAAACTAGAAAAAAATATTTTGAAACATGACTGAGTTATAGAGATTAGAAGTAGTGTTTTAAAAATGGGCGCTGAACACTCAACGCTCAAGTGCTGAGTGAGCACTACTAAACCTTTAAAACTCGAGCATTATAGTTCAAGTTTTTAACATTTGATGGTAAATCTGTGAGTCTAAAAGCTCAACTCTAAATGGTGAAAGTTTATTGGCGCTCAGTTATCATGTGATCGCTCACTTTTAGCCACTGCTCATTTTAACAACTATATAGAAGTCATAAGTTAGAAAAGTTTTTTTTCAATTGTATTTCTATTATTGGGTACACAATAAAATACTAACGGATGTCCAAGTGTGTATCCATTTACCACCAGAGGACAGCCCGCCCCGACACCTCTTGATAAAATAAACATAGGTAAAAATTTGCTAAGTTTGACGTCATCCTCCCACAACGGAACCATATCAACTTCAAACGATTACTACTAACTATATAATAGTGTGTATTAATAATTGTACTAATAATAAATACTTATTACAATATTTGCTTGATTTAGTAGTACACTATTAGTCATTTTAAATTTTTTATTGATGCCCGGATAGCTCAGTCGGTAGAGCATTGGACTTTTAATCCAAGGGTCCAGGGTTCAAGTCCCTGTTCGGGCGAATATTTTAAAATTTTTTTTAGCTAATATACTAATTTATATTATATTTTCAATGTTTATTTATTTTTTCTAAAAAGGGATAATTTATTTACAAAATATTTTATAATAAAAATATTATAATATCATTTAAAACTAACTTTTTTTATGGAAAAAAGGCGGAAGGCCAGCATACAGTCCAACTGAATGGGCTCTGGCATATCTCCCTCACTACCGAAAGACTTGAAATGCTAGTACATTTCAAGGTAGTCTTCTGTGATAATAAATCAAAATACAATAAATAACTTCAAAATAAAAATTGTTTAATGTACAAACACTGAAAATTGTTTTTTGTACAATACTTATAATAATACAATAATATTTGTTCTAGGAGCTTCGCATTTTATTCTCTAAAAGACAGACTACCAGTGATACTCACTAGAGTAATAGATTTTTTATCAAAAAAAGGGGTATGTACAATAATTTAAATGTTAAAAGAATAATTTTACATAGGGGGGGGGGGGGGGCGTCAAAAAGTTCGCAGAATGACCCTGAAGAGGGGGCGATAAACTCAAGTTTTTAATTTTCCTTTTCAATATCTCCATTGATCAATCCTCTCCTTTTTTTCCTTCACTGCTTACTTCAATCGTTCCAGCTGGCCAACGTAGTATTGTCCGGTTATGTTGACACCCTTATCTTTGTAGTCTATTAACAATATATCCCAAAAAACAGTAACCATGAGTTTTCCGTCCAACGACGACACCCTGAACTTTTTGGGAGGAGGGGTGCCCTTTTTATCCCATTGCATTGAGTCTTGCATGAAACCCAAGTTTAATCTCCAGTAACCAGTCCAAAAATCTCGCGAGCGCACTCCACGCGCTGTTGTTTCTGGGGGCGTGACCATTCTGGGCACCCATCTTGCGCTATCCTTTGTTATTCCGAGATGGTCATGGAGAATATTCAAAATGGTTGTCTGATACTTCAACCATTTCTGCAAGTGTTTCTTTTTCTGACAGGCAGACAAGTTTTGTGACTTTTTGGACAATTTCCTCGATAGTGGCTTCAATAGGGCGCTCCGGGCTGGAGTCTCGACCTTACTTCAAAAGACCATGCCATTTGTAACACGTTGTTTTTCCAGGGCAAGAGACCTTGTAAACTGCCGACATCTCTTCTAAAGTAGTCTGAGGTTTTTTTCATTTGCTTCGTATGGAATTTACTGAGTGCGCAATATTAAATTTTCACAGTTTTTGACGATTTTTTCCAGATTGACTTTCTTCCTCGGCGATATCCCAGAGGTTAATGAGACGATTTTTTTTCTCGGCCCTATTGGCCTTTCAAGAGTCACCAGACATGTATAGTTTAGGGCGAGCGTAGAAGGCGTTAATGACACGATATGGCTGAAACTTGGTATATACACTAATTATGAGTCACTCAACTAGTACTGTGGAAACGAGCTCCCCTACCCCTTTCTATCCCTTCCATTCCGCGAAGTTTTTGACCGCCCCTTGTAAGTAGGCCGTGTGGTGTCAGGCCTACTTTAAAATAGCACCACCCCATCTCATCCCGTGCGTGTCGTAAAAGGCGACTGAGGGTTAACTAAAGCCGCTACCGCAAGCCAGGAAGTACACCACCTCTAAAAGAGTGGTCACGCCATCAGCGTGGTGTTTTAAGGCCATGTATCCCGCATACACAAAACAATGTGCATTAGAGGGTCCGTGTGCACCCGTGGATGCTAAATGTTACAGAATAGTAGTGTTTTGATTAGCAGCTGTTTTTGAATGTATTGTGCAGCGTCTGTCTGTCTGTCTTCATTTAAGAAATGAATTTTTGTCGGGTGAAATATAAAGTTCAAAAAAGTCATAGAACCAAACTAGTTAGTTGTAATGAAAGAAATTTAGAAAGAGGCATTGTTTATTTGACTTTGTATTGTTTCAATTGGACAAAAGTAACGTTTTAAGCGCCCCGGTAAACGATCAAACATGTTTGACTAATTTTAAGCTTTGTTTGTACGGATTCGACAAACACAAGCGCATATGTTCAAACGAGCTTGACTAACACTGGATTCAGTTTTGACTCAATTTTCGTCGCGAACGTATCGACCGTGAGCAATAACGACAAAGCATTTTTAGCATTAACGCTAGCACTGTGTAAATTTTAATAAATTTGTCATTTATTTTATTTCCATGCTTCTTTTATTTTTGTCCATATAATCTTTTGATTTTAGTCTCCATAACATCGGCATATCACGATAAATGGGGATGAAATGCAGGAGAAACTCTTTCTCCGTAATAATGCCACTCAGATTCGCATAGTCCTCCATGCTGTTGTCACTTGGCGTAGTGTCCTCCATGATATCAAGGCGACGACTGAGATCTTGTTTGACAAATGGCACACCTTCAAACTTGTTAGTCAAAGATGCCGTCAATCAAGATTTCCATCAAACACGTACATTGTTTGACAAACACGTCATACAAAGCTGCAGGGCCGTCTTAAGTCTATTCTGCGCCGGGGCGCGGGAGTGTATCCTAAGACAGTCAAACATCCTATTGTGTATCCTATGACAGTCAAATATCCTATTGTGTATCCTATGACAGTCAAATATCCTATTGTGTATCCTATGACAGTCAAATATCCTATTGTGTAATTGTTTACTATAGCGTTATATTTTTTCATTACCTTTAAAAGGTGAGCGCCCGGGGTGCACCGCACCCCTTGCACCCCCTGGTAAAGACGGCCCTGCAAAGCTGCGTACTATCAAATAATTTGACAAACACGTAAAATTTGATAAACAATTTGATCTTTTACCGGGCGCTTTAGTGTTTTCCACTGAGGAACAAATTTGCTTTTCAAGGACGAAGACAGCCGTAGCCTAATTCAGTACATAACGAAGCTAAAAAATGACTTAATGACTAATAAGAAATACGACTTATTGACCGTGGACACGCCCGAAGCCAAAAAGTGGAACGAATGGATCGCTGCAGCTGAAAATCCATTTTATTTCACCAATATATGGGTCTTTAGTGAATGCTATGTTTATAGGAGATTAAGAGAAGGCAGTGAGCTGAGGTGAGTTCAATTTTTTTTTACTGTTGGCAAAATGACTCGCTCATTGCGGAGCAAAAACAAGGATCGAAATTATCCAGATAATTATTCGTGTTGATAATTATTCTACCAGCCTATAACCGATGGATCCAGCCAGCTACATGTCGCGTCAGCAATACTAACCCTAGATTGGACGTCATTTACTTCCTTTTTTTTTTACTAACACCTGGAATGTAATGCTAATGATGTATGTACGTTCCCAAATAAAGCTATGATTTTTATTACTACAACGTCCCACTGCAGGGCATAGGCCTCCCCTAGTAAATCACTGGAATGTTTCGGGCCGTAATCCACCACACGAGCCCAGTACGGATTGGTGGATCACATAATCCATTTTTTTTTAAATTTCTGGAGCTTGCTGGTCTCCTCACGATATTTTCCCTTACTGCGGAGCAAATGACAATTTATTTAAAAATCCGTACTTAAGTAGCAACTCAGTGGTACGGGCCGACGATTTGAACTCACGACTTGAACTCACACGACTGTGAGTCGAGTATAGGATAGCCCTAGACTATCACCGCTCTGTTTGCGGTACATTTGATGATAACTATTACACTTTTGGAGGGGGAGAGTGTACGCTGCATTCCCACAGCTGCTGGGCACACTACTGGCCACGTTACCCCTCTCACACAGAAGACTACCTTGAAATGTACCGCATTTCCTACTTTACCGTATTTCCCCAATGTACGTAGGTACGTGTTTCTGTAGTCAGGGAGATATGGCACCGAAACACGTGCGTACATTGAGGAAATATGATACAGTGGAAAGTGCAGTACATTTAACGGTAGTGTTCTTTGTGTGGGCAGTCGATTGCGCCCAGCGGCTGTAGAATTATTGCTATTTTGGACCATAGGCCCTTATTCTAGCTACAGCCTCAATTGCAGCATACACTCTCCTCCTTCCACTAGCTCTTAGTTAGTCTAATTAGTCATCATGGTCATCTATCTAGATTCTAGATGATATATCAATGAACAATTTATTGGAAGTCAAAACCCAAGTGGGCGCAGCCTATTGGTAAATACTAGTAAAAATAATTGTATAGGAGAAACTTACAAAGTCTTTTTATTATATATTTATTTTATCTTCTTTAACAAACTTGCATTTATTTATTGCACATTGTCATACAAAAAAACAAGCTTGATGCCTAAGGCATTCTGTACCAGCTAACCTTTATGTTGACCACAGATACATTGGGAGGTGCGATCAGAACTTAATACATATACGACAACAATAAAATTTCCCTAAATACATATACGAAATAAATATATAGGTAATATACAAATGTACATATACAAACATATGTAAAGAAAATATATTTCTTTCATCTGAATTTTGCGGCGCTCCGCGCTGTCGGTAAAACTATTATAGTGTCGGTAAAACAGTGTAGGCGTCAAGCGAAGAGAATCGTTCTGTCAAATTGTAGGTAGACACAAATAAGAGTATTGTAAGGATAAATAATGGATTTTAAAAAGGATTGAAGATTAAACTTTATATGTCGTTTCTTTGTATATCGAAGCAACACCAAATAAGTTTGTTTCATTTGACAATCCTTTTGAAGAGAAAGTAATCGACCTTATACATATATTAATAATAAAATACATACGTATTATCTGTTTTTTGAAATACATATGTTTTATTTTTCAGTAAGGGCCTCAAGAATTTCGATCCGTTTGAGCATCAAAAGAATGATTCGTTTAACTCTAGCGTGGAGGCGATGTGCTCTGTCGCAGAAAAAGTGGTCGGAATGTTGTCAGAAAGTGACAAGGACAAAAGAAAGACCGACTTCATTACTTTACTGAAGGTAATTTTACTGAAATTTTAAAGTTAACTTGTAACGTATTGTTAATAGTGGTGGGTAATCAAGACTTCTCGGAGTGTTTTAACTCACTTAATCCTGCTCCGCTTGCGGATTCAACTCCTCTTAGTTACTCCTCTCTTTTGATTCACCTACTTATTCACCTTCCGAGAGCGTTTCATTCCCTTTCCATAATGGTTGTTGCATAAGCAAAAAAAAAAAACATGATTGGCGCCGGAGTCGGAATGAATAATAATTCGATGGAACAATTAAGGGATTGTGCTCCGCTCGCGGATTCAACTCTTTTGATTAATTAACTCCGGAGTTACCCATCACTAATTTTTAAAGGTAAGGCAGCTGTTGGCGAAGAGCTAGTGAGCGAGATTTTTTCCCCAGCGAAAAGTGAGTGAGCTAGTTGTTGAGAGATTTGTTTTTGCAACCCTATGACTGTGTAGTTCGATAATTTAAATAACATCTAAATAAGTAGTGCCTCTGTAATAAATAAGGTATTTTTTTATCGAAAAAAAGGCTGCAGACGAGCATACAGTCCACCTGATTGTAAGTGGATACTGTCGTCCATAGACATCCGCGATACATACCAAGTTAGCACGCCCCCGGATGCGCTGCCTACCTTTGCAGATTAAGGAATGGATTGGGAAAATGGGGAGGGATAAGATGGGATGGGAATGGGCTCTGGCATATCTCACTCACTACCGAAACACGTACGTGCTTTGGGGAAATACGATAAGGTAGGAAATGCAGTACATTAAATGCAGTAAGGTAGTCTTCTGTACGAGAGGGGTGGCGTGGCCAGTCGAGTGCGCCCAGCGGCTGTGGGAATGCAGCGTGCACTCTCCTATATATTAAGTAAGTTACCTACTTATACCACAAAATACAGTGAGCAGTTGATCAATCCCCGATCCCTGAAGCTATGGATATTGTTCACGATTAATCAAATGTTAATCGACATAAAAAAATTCAAGAATTTTTTTTTTTTGAAAAATACTGGGTTATTTGTATTTTGCTAATATGCATAAAAATAGCAAATACAAAGGAAAGAGGTTTTTTTGCAAAAAAGATTCCAAAAATTTTACGAACCCGAAATGAACTAAATCTATGGTTACGGGCTTTACTAAAAGTTTAGACACACCTTATAATTATGTTTTTAATACTTTCAGCTGTCATTGTGGGGTAACGTATGCGACCTGTCCCTGTCAAGCGGCGAGAGCGTATCTGCTAACTTGGATCCGTTTCAGTTGATAACTGACTGGAAAGATAGGGTGAGAAAATACATACGACATACATACAACAAACACTATACAGTACGTCCTCGCTAACTTTGTTCAAACGAAAATGGCGATACTACATCCAAAATGATCGACGTAAATATCATAATCTGTTTCTAATCTGCTTATGTACTTACTAATTTACTTAAAACACTTAGATACTAACTTGGACTACTTTATTTTGACTATTTTGATTGATTTTGACTATGAATAACATATCAACCGACAGAGACAAAGTTATGATGTATACTTTTGGGAAATTAGAAAAGCAACTGTAGTGATCTTGTCTACACCCGTTTCGGTGGTGAGTGAGATATGCCAGTGCCCATTCCCATATATCATCCTTTCCTATCCCTCTCCATTTTCCCAAACCATTTCTCCAAATCCGAAATCTCCGAAGATAGACAGCGCATCCGGGGTCGTGCCAACGTTTGTCATGGAACGTCTATGGAAGACGGTATCCATTTACCACCAGGTGCACTGTAAGCTCGTATGTCGCCTTCTACCATAAAAATCTGTTAAAAGTGTTGGCTGAATGCCGGTGTGTGTTCAGTGTAGCGAGGGTGACGTCCTCATCTCCGCCGGCGGGGACGGTGTGTATGTGCAGTCTGTGAGTGTAGTGTAAGAACCGCATTGGCAGCAGTAATTGGGTCGTCGGGGTCGGCTACGGCTTGCCGAGGACGACGACAACAACGGGGTTGGTCATTCCTATCGCGGACGTAGGTTAGGCTGTCAACTACTAGGGTGTTGGGATGGTGAGGGACTCTGTCATAGTAGCGTCGGACGTCAAAATGTACCTAGTCACCCACGTATACTAGGGAATCCTTAGAGAAATCGTTATAAAAAATGTAGGCTTAGATTTTTATAAACTTATTTAGATTTATAATGTCGAGTCCGTATTGGGTTCTTGTTTTTAAAAAATATTCTTAAGATTGATACATTTCTTATGAAATAATTTCCAGTCTTCTGTAGAAATGAATGCCCTGTACTCCTCTGTAAGCAGTATTCGTAACTTATACTCTTCATGTGAAATGTACTCTTAGAAGTATGTTCACTGTTCATGTATTTATAAAAAATAATAAATAGTTATTTATAAAGTTAATTTTAATTGCAGCTACTAGTGGATGACACTCCCAAAATAGTAGATCAAGTTATTGCCAAAGCTGAAACAATGAGGAAAAACATTGAGGGCGTAAGTACTTTATGTTTATCGAATTAGGACACCATTGAAGTAAACACCGAGATCACTTTATTTCCTGCAAAGTATAATTGAATCGATCGTTTCAAAAACTACATAAATAATGTTTTTTTCCGAAGTACTGTTTTTTGCTCGCAAACGTGTCCAAGGTGAAATCTCCCCGGTCAGCTCGTAAACTTACGTAGGTCTACCTATGTCACGTTATTGCTTGTGGTTCAAACAGATATGTATTTTCTTCATTCATTGAAAAAAACAACATTTATAATCGAATGACTTATGTAGTTTTTGCGATTACTCAATACATAGCAGCCGTGGTATTGTCTAGGAATCTAGCTTGCAACATTTTCGGTTGATTTATGAGTATTTGAAAATATAAATCTCAACCTACCTGTTCGTTTTTTTGTTAACACCGCGCGAGGAAAATTATTTTCACATCAAATAATGCCTTCATGTATGTATTAATTATTAATAGCGTGTTTTTTTCGTTAAAGATATTTCATTTTTCGACACTTCTATTTTTAAATAATTGTTAATTCGAAATTCAAATCGACCGTTAAAGTTGTTACACTAAATTCCGTTTTTGTTTGTAAGTTTTCTTTACTACTCTCATATAGCCCTCGAATACAATAAGTTGACCATTTTTAACACTGGTCTGTTCTTCGTAGTGAATAATGTGATGATTGACAGTAAAGAAGGCTTCTTGTATTTAAACAAGCAAAAAAAAAAATACTAAATGGGCGCCAAATCATGATCAACAAACCAAACTATTTTTGAATAACTCAAATAAATAGTTGTTAATTACTAAGGATGTCAACACGAAAAGTCCACAGATCTTTATTTTCACCAGATAACCTAAACTTAACTCACTTTCAAATTTGACGTCATCGACTTGCTGCCCATTCAGTTATTTCTCATAAAAGAGAACAATAGAGAATGGGGTGATTTCAGAACACTACGTTCAAATATCAATGCAGTTGTCACAGACTGGCAACACTGGCCGGGGTGCCACAGTGCAAGGAACAGGTTTTAAAGCATAATTATTTGTTTATGTTTGATTAGAAATAGAAGTCGGGAGTAGAAGAAAAAGTAGTTAGAAGTAGATAATTGATATCTTTGGGTTCGAATTACAACATACAGGGTTAGATCAAAAAGTAGTAGGACTGAATTAATTTAATTTTTTTTATTGAATTAATCGATACAAATCCTTAGTAGTCCTCGAAATAGCACCCTTGTGCTTCGACACAACGCGTATAACGCGATTCCCACTGCGCGTACGCCTTCTGGAACTCGCTTTCCGGGATCCTCTTCAGAGATGCCGTCACGACCCCTTGGACGTCTTCTACGGAGCTGTATCGGTTTCCCTTGAGGTCCCGCTTGAGCCGAGGAAAGAGGAAGAAGTCCGGCGGTGCCATATCTGGACTGTAGGGGGGGTGAGGCAACGTGGTAACCCTGTGCTTGGCCAGAAACTCCCTCACCAGCAGCGCGGTGTGGCACGGCGCCTTGTCGTGGTGAATCTTCCAAGAATCGGCGATGTCTGGCCGCACGCGGAGGACGCGTTTGCGCAACCTGTCAAGCACGTCCACATAAAAAATGGCATTCACAGTCTGTCCAACGGGTACGAACTCCCTGTGAACCACACCACGACGGTCAAAAAAGCAGATGAGCATGGATTTAACCCTTGACTTGCTCATTCTGGCTTATGCCACTCGAACACTGTTGAGCGGCTTATGGCAGCATCCCCGTAGGCGTCCTTAATCATTCCGAGGGTCTCCGTCGCGGTTTTCCTGAGCTTGACGCAGAATTTAATAGCGTAGCGCTGCTCGAGATTTTTCTCCATCTTGGATCGCGACGACACTTCTTAACAAAGGTTCACGGAAATCGCCGTGCTTACTCTCCGCTTGCCCGCAGGCGACTGGAAAAAATATCGGTCTCTTCGGAAGGCTCCCCACTACCACGCCCAGGTGGTCCGACCCCCTCCACCGCTCCATTCGCGCTACAGAAATTCAGTCCTACTACTTTTTGATCCTACCCTGTATACATAAGAAATTAAATTTATTGGCTGATCGTAAGGTGCAATAAGTAAAGATCTTAAAAAATAAATAAATCTCTATGATCCACCATTTCTGGCGTACAAATGAGATCGATATACATCGTAATACTTTACGTAATAATTGTGTTTACGTCAATAATTTTACATTTTAAATCGATAATTATAATCAATAAATTATCCATATTAAAGTTTCTCTCTTTTTGACTACATACATTGGGGGAATAGAGTTGGCCGAGGAATATGTATATTTTACGGTATTCTCCTGTGAGTGCCGGGTAACGTAGCTAGTAGAGTATTCCCGGTCGCTGTGGGATTTAAAGCGACCGGCGACCGGGATTTATCTTTATGGGGCACACACCATCCCATAAAGAGCATTTTTAAAGACCTTTTACTGATTGTCCAATTTATGTGTGGCCTTCAAAGTTTGAGAATTTGATGTATATAGATAGATATACTTTATTGTACTGTAAAACATACAGAAGAGGAACACAAAAATACCAGTAATCCCGTGAAAAAGATCTCAAATATACGATAGTTTCCACTGTAAATGCCGTCGGACATTGTTTAATATATCTTGTATTGTACAAAGTTTAAAATGAAGTTTAAGATATTTGTTTTATCTGGTTGCTTTTATAATTTTTATTATATGACTTGGGAAGCATTTACTCGTAGGTACTTAAAATTGTAATTTTGACTACGGTATAATAATAATTAAGTGACTTATGTATTAATTTTTGATTTATTTATCGTGTAAATTTCAATTTGACTTAGTTTTTTGGAGTTACCTGTTTAATATTGTATATTTTCATACTGAGAAATTGCTTCATGTAACCATATTCATATACAATTTAATTGTTCATTTTAATAAACAATAAAATTAAAAGTACAATCGGCGGCCTTTTCGCTGAAATGATTTCTTCCAGGCAACCTGTGAGTGGCAAGGGAAGTCTGTAATCGAAGAGGCTTAGGTGGCAACTCACCCGCTTAAAAACTGGGCCGCGGGTGAGTTGACTTCTTTTTGAAATTGCCGATGGTCAACTGACCCGGAAGGAATTTAAAAAAATATTCCTGTTTACTACTTACAAAACAGATAGGAAGGAACGAGTCTCAACCACTTCTAAAGTCTTATTCTTAGAGACTTGTTCCTTTACGACACTACATGAAGCAACAAAATGGGCATTAGGAATATCTAAAAATGATTTTTTTTATAGGAAAAAGGCAGCAGACCAGCATACAGTCCACCTGGTGGTAAATAAATACTGTCGACCATGTACATCCGCAGTGCGTGCCGACTTCAGTCCAGAATGACAAACGCTGGCACGCCATCCGATGTGCTGCCTACATTTCGAGATGAAGAACTGGATTTGGAAATTGGGGAGGGATAAAATTGAATGGGCTCTGGCATATCTCACTCACTACCGAAACACGTAATATTAATCTAGTATTGTTACTAGTATAGGGAATAAGATAAAGTGGGAAATGTCAGAATAATAATTAAAAAGTCATTTTGTCATTAAGTGTATGAATAAAATGTTCAAAAGTGGTTGGAACTAGTTTCCCTCCAATCTGTGTTGTAACTAGTATTCTGGCCAACTTTTTAAATTACTTTCGGGCCAGTTGGCTACCAGCAATTTAAAAAAAATTGATAATCTCGCCTTCGGCCCAGTTTTTAAGCGGGCCAGTTGCCAACCTAAGCCAACGAATAAACGTACATAGGGTTATGGGTGTATATTTTATTTTGTTGTATCTAGCCGTCATCGGCCCCCTCTAGTCAGAAGGGTTCACCCCCTAGCAGCCCCCCCGGTGAAACAATAGAAGAGGAACCCACAAAAATCCCTTGTCCGGCTAAAATGACGATACCACAGTATGTTATGTTCGGTAAGTATACATGCCTGATTCCAGTAAGTTGGGGTTAAAAGTAATTTTAAACAATTGTTTAGTCGACAAAAGACCAATTCGCAAAATGAATAATTCTGAAAAGGACTGATTTTTATAAACCATTTATAAAATTTATAAAATAGCGAGCTTTATGTATTGAGAGATTAATCTTCTCTAATATATAAAAAATAATGTTTGTTTATTTGTTCGTCTTCTATGCGTTCCTAAACCATTCATCCGATTTCGATGAAACTTTGGTGAGTTGTTATGCGCGCGCCCGCGGAGGTTTCTGACAAAAAATAAAAAAAAACGCATTGCATCGCATGCCGGGTACAGCTAGTAAATAATAAAATACGAAAGAAATCAAGAATTAATCATGTTTCTGATATACATACAACAAAAAACAAGTGAAGTAAAGAAAAAGTCTTCAGATAAAAAATATTACGAAATTCACAAATCCAATCCCAGTCGAACTTTCAACTTTATTAGTCATTTTCTTAGGTTTTCGCGATTACTATACATTGCAATTAAACAACTTTTAACGGTCATTTAAAGTTATTAATTAAAGTTATTAAACTAATTTATTAATTAGTCATTAATTAATAAATCATTGTTTCTTTCCAGTAAGTAATCTCTATTACATAGAGGTCGCTCTTTTATTACGTTTATAAAATTAGTCCCTTTCAAAATGTCATTTTACGAATTGGTCTTTTCAGAACAAGTCATTTTGCGAATTGGTCTTTTCAGAACAAGTCATTTGGGCGCTATTTGGGCCTGTTCGGATTCGGTAGCCATTTTGCGACTAAGCCATATCGAGGTTTTTACTATAGGTTGATTTCGTGAACGATAATGACGGTTAATAAAGTTTAATAATGTCCGTTAATGGATATATATTACAGACATCGTGTGCGATAATGCCGGATATGAATTGTTCACCGATCTCTGTCTCGCGGCATTTCTCGTGTCGCAGAAAATTGTTCAAAAGGTAAGTTTTCTGTATCAAAAATGTTGTGTACTTTGTGCCCTTAAATCTGCATAATCTTAAATTACCTGCATGCTCCAGTGATCACCAGTTGCATGCTCGACCAGTAGTCATTACCTGCATGCTCCAGAGATCACCGGTTGCATGCTCGACCAGTAGTCATTACCTGCATGCTCCAGAGATCACCAGTTGCATGCTCGACCAGTAGTCATTACCTGCATGCTCCAGAGATCACCAGTTGCATGCTCGACCAGTAGTCATTACCTGCATGCTCCAGAGATCACCAGTTGCATGCTCGACCAGTAGTCATTACCTGCATGCTCCAGTAGTCATTTTACCTGCATGCGCCGGTGATCATTACCTGCACGCTCCAGTAGTCATTACAAAATGTAATCCAATTCAAAATTGTGGCTATCAAAACATAGAAAAGGAAATTGAAAAGTGTAATGTCATAACCTCATGTTGGCTCATCACGTTACAATAAGGACAAAATGAACTAATATTATATAATTTTTTAAACCATCAATCTCTCTAATTCAGTTTCTGTGGACATAATTAATTACAATGTTTATTATGTGATTCGTACATTTAAAAACGCACACAATCAATTTATACAAAAGAAACAATTAACCTCCGTTACGCCGGAGCACGTTATCGTGCACTCATATGGTGCTTCCTTCGTGTGCCGGAGCACGATATAGTACTCCGGCACACGATTAGTTTGATTGACCTTACTTTACGATTTTTGAAGGGTTACGTATAAATTATAGTGCACTGCTTTCCACGTAAAAATTACATTTCTCTTTTGAAAAAAAAAAAGTAACATCTACTATTTCGATCTTTGTATAAATACAATTTCATAAACAATTATTAAGTGCACAACTCGCGCGTAGAGTACTCGCGAAATCGTCTGACATACAAAGGGCACGTCATTTTTGATAGCGCTCGACACTCGGCCACAGAGAGGTTAAATCGTAAGTGTCCAACATGTTTGTGGTGCATAAAATGTAATGTCAATATCTCAAAATAAAATGAAACTTTATTTAATTACTAAAACTTTTTTCTCAAATTTAGTGATACACATACATCTATAAATCCACAGTTATCTGTTTATTGCAAATAAACAGAGAAATGCAAGAGATAACACAGATCTTCTTAAATTGTACCAAATAATCTGTTTACGATGCGCACACTAGGCGCGCACCTGCCTCGCGTTACGCGAAAGCAGCCCGAGGAATGTGCACTCGGGCCCAAATATGTAGTAAACTTACTCAATATATCCACCAAAATGGTGGGTAAGCACAATAATCAATAATTTACACAATTTAAAGGTCTCACTTACCCCAGGTGGTTTTGCCCACACACAAATCTGGGAAGTGTACCTACGCTAGTCCCTACTAGACGTGACCTATCTTAGTGTGATTGAATATATACATACATTCCCAATAGATACTTGTGTAGTAACCCAAGTCTCGTCCTGTGGTGAGCCGGTGGCCGCTATCGTTCGGCAACTCACACCCGGCAGCAAATCACCTCGAGAATCACTTCCAAACCACAAGCACAATCACAACAAATCCAACCAAAACACTCGCGTGGCACAGGATATCAGCGAACAAGACCTATTACTAGGCGCTAATAACAAATAACAACTGTCCGAAGCCGCGGTGTGAATTTATCTCAATTTAACTCTGCTCGCCGCCGAGCGCGTGTTACTACTCAAAATATCCAACCGCCTTCAATATGGCGGGGCCAAAAAAATGTTGCTTCGAAATAATCAAAGTATGCGGGTATGCAAAGACGCTCGCGCCAATTTCAAACATAATCTTTTAATTGATTTCACGTGCAGGTCAGATTTCACGTTAAGAAAATCCCTTGGTTCGTCTCTGATGCCACTGAAAAGGACTTTAAGTGAGTACAAAATACACGTCATATTATTACATAAATATTGTCTATGGGCCACTTTCAATCAAATTACATTTATGTACAATACATTAAACGCGATTGAATTAATTTTAACTAAAGTACATTAAATTATTTCATTGTAATGCAATTACATTGATAAAAGTTGCATTCATAATATTGTTTAAAATAAATGTATACATATAAAACAGCATGGTAACTTCCAACCTTTATAATGGCTTATTTACACAAGGAGAGTTTCTCGAACATCGGTCGAATGCTTACAACTGTTATGATGATTGTTATTTCTGTTATCATCATGTGAACAGTTGTAAATCTAAATCTCCAAAGGTCTCTGCATTAAAGGGCGTGCCAATATTTGTCATTCTTGACTGATGTTGTCACGAAGGTCAAGGGAATGTGGAGAGTGTTATGCACATACGTGTAAATTAATCATCAATTATTTATTTCCAAGAAATGGATACCATAAAACAGATGTTAATTTTGTTAGATATAGTAGTTTTAGTGTACAGATTACGAAAACATTGGTCATCGGCTAATCCGGAAACACCAGAATGCGTCATCCACGTCTATGAATTGCCGTCTAATTGCATACTTTATTGCATAGACGTGGATGACGTGTTCCGGTGTTTCCGGATTAGCCGATGGTCAATCTTTCATTAATAGTGATGAGTTCACTGCACTCTTATCGCGAACAGATTTGACTGACACCTATAAATATTGTTACAGATACGTAATAGATTCGTGTACTACAGTTAATTTCAAAAGGGAGTTTCCGACACCAGGTGCGTGCTCAGTTTTTATAAATATATTTATTTCCATGTGTACGTTCTCTTTTTTTTTATAGAAAGAAGATGGCAAACGAGCATACAGTCCACCTGGTGGTAAGTGGATACTGTGACACATACACATCCGCGATACATGCCAACATTAGTACAAAATGATAAACTTTGGCACGCCCCCGGATGCGCTGCCTACCTTTGTTGATGAAAGAATGGATTTGGAGAAAGGGTTGGGGACGTGGGAAGAGATAGAGGATGGGAATAGGCTCTGGCATATCTCACTCTTTATCGAAACACGTACATACATTGGGGAATATGATAAAGTGGGAAATGCAGTACATTTCAAGGTAGTATTCTGTGAGAGAGGGGTAACGAGGCCAGTCGAGTGCGCCTAGCGGCTGTTGGATTGCAGCGTGCACTCTCCTCCTCCAATCTAACGTACCATATTTAATTTCTACATATTCTACAATAATATAATTTAATACATATAACATTTCTCATTTCATATGGATTGCGTTAGTAACGTAAAAATCGCATTTTTTTTCTTTTTAGACCCACTTATCAAATGTGTAAGCTAGCGATGTCAGCGACATTAAACGGTTTTTCCGTGATAAGCAAACAGACAAAAAATTGAAAAAATATTTTTGTTTTTAGCATATCGTTCGTACTTTATACGAGTATGTAATACAGTCACTTTTTTCGAAAAATATTTCATTTACAAACACGATTCTGTCACGATTCTATTATATGTATAGATTGACATATAATATGTACCAGATCTATATTGTATTGTTAATCTATTTTATACATATAATAAAATCGTGACAGAGCCGTGTCTGTACACAGTGACGGATTAAGAGTTTCGGAGGCCCTAAGCATAGAGGCCGCGTGGGCCCTCTGTTGCTTGGATTTGGAAGGTAGAAATTAGAAAATAAAACAAAGTTCATCCAAAGGCCCCTGGAGAACCGGGACGCTAAGCACGTGTTTATAATGCTTCTTATATGTTAATCCACCACTGTCTGTACATGAAATTTTCAAAAAATCGTTGCAGTGTACTCCACGAACGATACAGAACTAAAAACATCCACTTTTAAAATTTTTCATCTGTCTGTCTATCTGAACGCACATCGCGCAAAAACCGCTGGACAGATTTTAATGAAACTTGGCATAATTACAATAACTTATGTGGGTTAACATTAAGGGTATATTTTATCCCGATCCGTTATACTCGTAGAGTATAAACACTTTAGAGTATATAGTATAAGAGTATAAACACAGGAAAACACTTTAATTTGAGGCGAATAACCGCTAGTTAAAAATAAAAATAGTTACCGTTCAGAAGGGGTTGTACTCTGGCCACCACCGGGCCTGGGGCATATTTATCGATAAAATTGCGTGTACCTTGCCCCTAAAATTTGTACACTTCCAGACCATAACCAAACATACTGTATATTTATTAAGTAGCTGGTGCCAGCGACTTCGTACGCGTGGACGCATAAC
This sequence comes from Sesia apiformis, assembly GCA_914767545.1. Classification (NCBI taxonomy): domain Eukaryota; kingdom Metazoa; phylum Arthropoda; class Insecta; order Lepidoptera; family Sesiidae; genus Sesia; species Sesia apiformis. Next base: position 8,275,765 of record OU611973.1, read on the forward strand.
TTGATTCCCGTGGGAACTACGTAGTTCCCACGGGAATCAAAATGTTAACCCGACACTCGAACTATAATTACGTCACGTTTCATTTCTCCGTGATGCGTTCAGCCAGACAAACGGACAATAAATCTTTTGAGTTCTGTAGCGTTCATAGAGAGTACATTGCAACTTATTATTTAATAAAATGGAGCTTTAAATACTTCGCATGTTAATTTTGTTTTAAATGAATAATATTTAAATTTTATAACGCTTTTATTTATACTTTTTGATGTTTAAATGTAAATGTTGCCAGCTACGGTGAAATTTGTGGAATTATATTTGAATAACGACACCTATATCGTGTACCAAGTTTTTATGTAAATAAAAATACAGCGGTGGCCGAGGGCGAGACGCCAGGGGAGCCCCGTGTGCTCACCGGGGACAAACTAAAGTCGCTCGGGGAGACCTTCAGTAAATACGTTCAAGATGGCAGCTTTGTTGTCATGGTGAGTGTTGATATCATTATGTAGGGAGGCATCCCTTAGAAAAAAAAGGACAAGTGCATTTTGATGGCATCCGAGATAGGATAAGTGTGGCCTTATTTACTTAAGTTAAATATTAAATGTTATACATAAAAGTAAAATTTTCTCTATGTTAGTACTTATTGTGTGTATATCAGTCTTTAATGGCCCACTGCAGGGCATAAGCACTAGTAATCTCTATGGCATTTCGGGCCATAATACACCACGCGGGCCCAGTGCGGATTGGTGGATACACATACTGCAGATATTTCTTTTAATTTCTCGAGCATGGCGAGTTTTTTCGCAATGTTATCCCCTCACCAGCCAGTGAATAGCTATTAGGCAAGAATGTGAGTTGAATATAGATAGCTGTTACCGTTCATTATTGCTTTTATTTAAATTGTAATATTTGCAGGCATGCAGGTCGAATACATTGACCGACCGATTGGCGCAGTTGATAGTGACCCTAGCTGCTGTGTAAAAGATCCCGGGTTCGATTGTCGGTCGGACATAAATTTATTTAATAATAAAATAAATGTTCGGGTCTGGGGTGTGTTTGTCTTTGTGTCTATGGACCCATGACACAGGGAATCCTAGTGTGGGCCATTGAGTGTGACGTTATTATTATTATTGACTACCAAAATTGTAATTAGACCTTATATTTTTCTATGTATTCTTGCAAATAAATTTTAATTTATATAATTGTGTATGATAGATATCTATTTTCTATTTTTAACCATATAGGAGAAAGTGCAGGGTCCGTAGAAACCAGAGCTGGTTTATAAGAACCCAAGTGAATTAGAAGTACATATTTTATTGTAATATTAAAAATAAACAATGGTTATTCTTTTTGTGTCATCCAAAACTTCAAATATCTAACTTGAATGTAATCAAAATGCACTTGTGTCTTTTTTTCTCTCTAAAAACAAGAGCAGCATTGATGTTTTGGATGTGTTCACCTTTAGTCTAGATTCAGTGAATTTCATTTATGAAATTTGAGCTGTTATCTTTGTGTGTGTGGTGTGGGCGTCATGTAGTACCACTCCATAACAACAGCGAATACAGGATAACAAAGCCGCTACCGCAAGCCCCGAGGAGGTACACCACCTCTAAAAGCGTGGACTCGTCAACCCGCTTGACGTTTTACGCCCATGGCCAGCAGTGGATACTGAAAACGCTGGTTGCATTGCATTGGTCTCTACAACAGGAGATCTTTAAAATACTGACTTTCTATAAAAAAAAAACTATATTCCATACCATATATATAGTTTTCTATAGTCCTATATATATAGTTGTTTTTGTTATTGCAGAACGACGATTTTTGGACTTCGCCTCACGTTTACAAAGACATGAAGAAATATGACCCGAATTTATATAGAAAATTGCAATTTGCGATCGGCGTTTGTTTCAAAGGAGATCTTAATTATAGAAAACTTTTAGGGGAGAAGAATTGGAACCCTTGTATTGGGTTCGAAACTGCTTTGCAAGGTGAGTGAGAGAATGCTGGTCGGGTGAGGAAAGCCTTTAGTACCAAAACGTCCACTTCCCAAAAGATTCATTTCCCAAAAGATCCACTTGTGTTTTGTAAACGACGAGCAGCGCGAGAAGTAGGTGCTTATCACCAACTTCGAGCACGCAGTGATGCGTTATTCCTCTATGTCTGTGGATACAACTAACTTTTTTTTAACTTGGTACAACAGAATTTGGTAGCTTTTAGATTGTAACGTCATGTTGAACCTAAATTAAAACTTACTAAAAAGACTTTATGAAAAATTTTAAATTGGACGTTTGGTATTTTAGAAAATTGACATTCTGCGAAGGTGGACGTTTTGGCACTAAAGGGTTTCGACGAGTTTATTTAAATTTCATTCCACAACAATTTGACACGTACAAAAGACGGACTTAATGCCGTCAACCACCCTGCATTCCCTACCGGTCAACCACCAGATCAAACCGAAGATGGGTACAATTTTAGTTTAAATACAATAAATATACATAGGTACAAGCACGAGATACATAACAAACTTAAATAAAAATAATAACATATATATAAAAATATACTTGATATACTCGTACATGTCACTGTACCTAAGCTTATACATTTTTAGGTTTCATCCCAGCACCAGTGATAGCCCTGCGAACAGTGAAAGCGGATTTGATATGCGGCTTACCGAAAGGCAAATATGAGCAGTTGAACAAACTCGACGAGAAATGGATGGAGAAGGGCCATTATGGGTAAGTATTTAAGTAATTATGCTTTCTCACTTACCCCTTTTTTTCCACGAAAGAATCCCTTTGACATAATAAGTAGCATACCTAATTTACGCCATTTTGAAGAATTCTCGATTTTACGGCCACCAAACAAACCCTTAAACAGACTACTGAGGGTTTTTTACACCAGGTTTTATTTGGACATTTTTTTTACACCTGACACTTTACCTCTCGATAAATAACTTAACAATCTGATAGATAAATTATCCGCCAATTCAATTCAGGACACCGACTTTCTGATAAGTATATCAGGGACGTGGCGAGAAAGGCACAGGCTTTGCACTGGTAAATTAATGTGATTCGTAGTAGAAATTCAGTGGCACGGGCCGGGGATTTGAACCCATGATTAGACGAATTTTCTTTTATTTATAAAGCTATTTATTTCCTATAAATACTCTGTCGAAACATTTTTATTTATGTCCTCTATATGAACGTGAATCGAAATAACAGTTATTATTTGTCGTCTCTTTCACAGTGTAATCCAATTCTGTCCAAAGGCTGAACCAATAAAGCCAGGGGAACGTCCCTGCCTCGACTACGGGGACAAATGTTACGGTGCCGCGTGTCCCGTACATACGGACCTCTGAACTTTCATATAGGTGCGTAAATACATCGGTACATGTTACATGTTGTATATGTATAATAAAATCGTAAGAAAGAGCCGTCTGTGCATGAATACTAACTTTTGGCCGCGACTTCGCTCTGCTCGCACGGATTTAGTTTCAAAGCGGACTCCTCTCCTCCCTCTATAAATTTATCCATAAAAAGTTTGAATGTGAGAACAAGTTGATGACACACGTGTAACTAATTTAAACAATCAGTCACAGTCTTTGTGCCGAATTTCATGTCTCTAACTTTGTTTTTGTGATTAAGATTTTGCATCGAATTTTACGTCCCCTTCTATAAGTCAAATAATCAAGAAACGCCGATGCGTTTAATTATTTTAAATGAGAAGTTTGTATGCTAAATTTTATGTCTCTAAACTTTTCTTGAGATACTGTGCGTCGCATAGAAAATCTTCTCCCTTTTTTCTTCTCTTCTTTTCTTCTTCCCCTTTTTCCCCCCTCTTCCTAATAAAATGTCTAAAAATCCTTCCTTTGTGGATACGTGTGTCATATCCACGCGCATCACGCATTAACTACCGAATAGAATGAAACTTGGCACATTTGTAGCTTACGAACTGGGTTACCATTAAGGTCCATTTTATCTTCATCCGTTAAAGATTTCCCACGGGAACCGCTAAGGTTCATATGATAAGTACGTAAAAACACAGGCTCATTACAACATATAAGTATGTGTTATCTTGTTTATTTTCACATATAAATAAGTAAAAACAATGTATTTGACTTTTTTTTCCTGCTTATATTGAATTTACCATTTGAATCTTCGCTCCCACGTTGTGTTAATATTTTACGAGTAGGAAAAGATTCTAAGGACATTTCTCACCACCTCCTGATAAATACTTTCTGATAAAGTATAACCGATTTTCCGATACCTTCTGCTAAAGTATCAGGAGGTGATAAGAAAGAAAGATCCTAATTCTATCGTGGTACAAACTAGTGGTTTTTTTTCCAGGTCCATATTTGACGATCAATGTGAAATAATTAATCATATTTTTTTCGAAGTCATTCTTGTTATTATTATAAATATTTTTAAATCGAACCTAATCTGCTTTTTGGCACATTTTTTGTTAAACTTTAATCGTTTAAATCGTTATAAAATAAACAAGTACAAAGACAGTTGATTGTTTTATTTAAATAACAAATAAAGTACACATGTTTGTATACATCGTTTCACGTAAAAAGAGCGCTGAAGGTCAACCTGCGCAGTAAGCGATTTATCGATTTATTTGGTGGTATGAGGTGAGGCGCCGCGGAGGGATTACGCGTCACATGTCAGCCGCCTTATATACTGTGGTTTTAGGAGTCTAAATTGAATAGGAACCTGGTTGTCATAGCTTTCAGATTGCGGTCTGAGCATGTGCCCACCCAGGTTTGGTTGTCTTATGAAAAAAAAAAATTCCCCTAATTGCTAAAGTTGTGGTACAGTTGAAGATGTCCATCGCTTGTTGTTGGTGTGTTCCTGGAACAAACCTGAGAGGAAGGCTCTGATGGAGACTCGAAATGTGAACAGATGTGATGCAGGGATGTTCCATAGAATTCTGTCCGAGCCAACATCGAAAGCTGCAAACATTCTGTGCGAATTTGCGAGTCGCTATCAGAGGTCATAGATAAATTAAGATAGACAGACAGACGTAATTATAGTATAGATAGATGTAGAAAAGTAAGATAGATAGTGAAATTGTAACTTTTAGGGTACGATGTGGCTCACATACACAACAGTGTAAAAGGCCCTAAATAAAATAGAGAAAAAAAAAATGTCAGTGCCGTCGCGCTGTTGGTTCGTCAGTCCACCCTTGCTTCCCCGCAATTGCACCGATGCGCGGACTCATCCCTTCCACAGACGCCCAACGCTCTTTTTACGTGACGATAACTATACATACTCAATTTTACAATATTTTTTAGACTAAATTCCTTCTGTAAAGCCTTTGGGAACGAATACAATTTTTATATTTACATTTTTTGCCTTTCATAAACAAAGAGGTAGGTATCAATGTGTCTTTCACAATACATGTATTAGATTATTTAAAACTATCACATACTAAAGTGTGCGCCACGAGCAGGAAGAATTTCGGCCATTGACATAAGGTCAGCCAAGACTGGACGTTAAAAAGATTTGTATGAAATCGTCGATATCCGACCACTTTACTAGGCCCCTCATATTTTAAGTTCAATAATGTGAGGAGGCTAGTAAAGTGGTCGGTTATCGACGATTTCATACAAATAAATCTCTTTACCGTCCAGTCTTGGCTGACCTTATGTCAATGGCCGAAATTCTTCCTGCTTGTGGAGCGCTTTACAAATATATAAGGTAAGGTACTACAAAAACAATGTAAAAAATGTTAATATGTCACAGTCACTTAATCACACGCAAACTACTTAATTAAAATAAATACATAATTTTGGTGATTAATTTACTCGTATGTGCATAACACTATCCTATAAAACTATAAAATACGCTCAATCAAGGAACATACAGATAGAATTAAGTAACTAGAAAAGATAACGGAAAAGATATTGGTCATAAGATTCTTTTAAAACTTGCGAGAGATTGAGAACATTTTATATTTTAAATATAATAAAACGCGTAAAATAATTACAATTTATTAAAAACATTTTACTCTTATTTTTGTAGGACCTTATGTTTTATTACTAGAATTTAGCGATCGAAACACGATTGAAAATTCCTTGGTATTTTGAGTGTTTCAAAACACAAAAAAAAAAGTTTTATACTGATTTTTAGAAGGAAATATTTTGCCACTATTTTAATAACGACATCGTTTGCAAGACCATATGCTACCGGTATAGTATAATAAATCAACATAGCATGGGGCTGTCATCGATCAACCAAAATGCAGAGATGTAGTTATGGTCCTAAAAGTGACGCATTTGGCGGAACGGTCAAACTTACCGACCAGTCAATTCAGTCCGTCATTTGGCGGCAAAGAAATTACCAAGAACGTATTGATAGTTTACCCATTATACAATAACTGCAATATTTTTGACGTGACGGTGTTGTCAGTATAAAAAAAAAATATTAAAAAAAAATGTGCGGTCAAGGGTCAGGAACCGTCAGTCCGTCAAAGTGCCGTCAGGAACGAAGATCCTCACGCATTTTTGTTTAAACTCCGAATGTAATTCGAAATAAAATCTTTATAGTTCATGTATTTTTTTTATTTTGTATCATATTTAATGCAAATAATTTAAAATAAGGAATCAAATAAAAAATTTAGGTTATACAACCGGCCACGCACTAGTCTGCACGTCTGTTATTCTGCTTGAGTCTCGCTCTCGATACTCGCACGCAAACACACACACACACACAGAGAATGGCGTATGGAGGGGGTAAAATCTTACGTGACTTTACATTTTCTCTCGAATCACACCTACCGCAAGCCGCGTAAAGGAACTCCGTTCCAAAAATATAGGTATGATTAAATAATAAAACTTCCTATATAAATTGTAATAATATTAAAGATGTAAATGTTTTTGCATAATTGATTATAAATACGTTTTGTTACACAGTTTCGTCACAAGCAATTATCCATCTATGCATTTTGGTTGATCAATGATAATTCAAACAAATATTTCAGTTATATACCAGTTGTAGAACGAAACATTTTGCAAAAATATATGCTGTCGGTATTTTGATTTAAATCAATATGTATTTATTTATTTCTAGTATTTGGTTAAACAGATCACAAAACTTAATGTCCATTTGTCTGCGATCTAGTTAAAAACATTTTACTCTACGTTAATTTTCTGTATACAATTTATATATATATATATATAATAATAGCGTATGGTGGTGTATATTTTATCGACTGTTTTATCGATACTTAGGAATTGATCGCGACCCACCCATTATTACCGTCCGCGAGTTGTATTTGAACTAGCCGAAGCATTCCACTACTTTCCTCGGGTACTACCTGTGAAACCAAATTATGTGCATTTTCAATATTGATTTATCAACACAAATCCATAAACTATTCTTATCGCCACAAGGGATTTTATTATGTAAACATTTTTTTTTTATAGAAAAAAGGCGGCAGACGAGCATACAGTCCACCTGATGGTAAGTAGATACTGTCGCCCATAGACATCCGCGATACATGTCAACATCAGAATGACAAACGTCGGCACGTCCCCGGATGCGCTGCCAAACTTTGCAGGTTAAGGAATGGACTGGGAAAATGGGGAGGGAAAGGATGGGATGGGCTCTGGCATATCTCACTCACTACCGAAACACGTGCGTACATTGGGGAAATACGATAAAGTAGGAAATGCAGTACATTTCAAGGTAGTCTTCTGTGAGAGAGGGGTAACATGGCCAGTCGAGTGCGCCCAGAGGCTGTTGGATTGCAGCGTGCACTCTCCCCCTACCAACATAATACATATTATATAAATAAACTTACGTAGGTTCAAGACTCTAACGGAAGAGTTGGGATGGTTTGGGATTTGTATTTGTTATATGGGTTTAACTTTTATTATCATTTTATAATTATCACTATCAATCGATAAATACTTAGAATAAATAGTAAATACTCTGATGTAAATTCTTTACAATATTCGGTGGGAACAGACTTTAAAAAAAAAAAATCCGAATGAATTCTCAGTAATAATGAAGTAAATCTATTTAAATAGAAATTAAAGCTGTTCGTTGGTGCGCGCATCACTTGAGAACGGCTCGATTGGTTTGGGAATTTTAGGGAAAGAAAAATTGGAAGTTTGGGAAAAACTGAAAGTGCTTTTTTCTATGGAATTTTTGTATGAACTTATTGAAATTTGGACAGAACAACATCTGTCGGCTCCGCTAGTAATCTAATAAAAGATGTAAGCAAATACTCATTAACACTGAAAAAATACTCTATACTCTGATTTTGAATTCCCTGGGATTTTGACAGCTATGATTTATGACATTTTAGTTGCTTTAAACCATTTTTCGTCTGGTTCTTTTTTTTATTATGCATAGAATTTTATCATTGAAAAATTATTTCATGAAGGTAATAAGCAAAATGGAAAAGATACCTATGTACTTAAAAAAAAATTGTCGTCTGATAACACCAAGAAACTTCAAATTTTGTCGTCTGGTAACACCAAGAAACTTCAAATTTTGTCGTCTGGTAACACCAAGATACTACTAATTTTGTCGTCTGGTAACACCAAGAAACTTAAAATTAACTACACGGATTTAAAAATCAGAATGTAAGTTAATAAAATGAACAGGAACAGTTAGTAAGGTAAATAATCAACTTACATTAACCGCCGTTTGGCTTACGATGGGATCAGTGGCGACCGCTTCTAAAAATGTACTCTCCGTTTTCACACTACCCTCTATATTATCTAGAAAAAGAAAATGTAAACTTTAATTTCGATATATAGTTTTTTTTTTTTTTTTTTTTTTAGACTAGGAGCCGGACGAGCAAGCGGTCCCACGTGATGGTAAGTGTTACCGCCGCCCATGGGCACCTGCAACACCAGGGGGCATGCGGGCGCGCCGCCGACCTTGCAATATCCTATTCACAGCTCTCTTGATATCGTAGCTCAGTGGAAAGACCTCTTGAGGCAGTTCGTTCCACAGCCTACGGGTTCACGGTATAAAATAGTTTTTGGACCGAACAGTGCGCGACACCTCCGTATCGAGGAAATGCGGATGGACCGCACTTCTGTGACGGGAGGTGCGGTTGTAGAAACCCGAGGTGGGAATTATATTAAACAATTCTTCAGAGCATTCCCCATTGTACAGGCGGTAGAACACACAGAGAGACGCAACGTCTCTCCGAATGCTGAGGGATTCTAAACCGCCCGTGAGAGTGGGATCGTCGACAATACGAACAGCACGTCGTTGGATAGAGTCAAATGGGTCCAATTGGTATTTCGGTGCGCCAGCCCAGAGATGAGAGCAGTACTCCATATGGGGCCTCACCTGAGCTTTGTAAAGCATTAAGAGTTGCCCAGGGGTGAAGTACCGCTTCGCTCTGTTCAGCACACCGAGCTTTTTGGAGGCCATTTTGGCCTTATTGTCCAGATGACCCCTAAATTCGACTTTGCTGGAGATGTCGATACCAAGGATCCCGATACTCTCCAAGATCTTAAGAGGTATGCTCTGAAAGCGAGGTGCTACAACAAAAGGGGTTTTTTTAGCGGTGAATGCACAGACTTGCGTCTTACTGGGGTTGAAATCCACTAGGTTCATAGAACCCCAAATCGAGACTAGATCTAAAGAGTCTTCGATTTCAGACACAAGCCTGGCGCGACTCTCTTCCACTTCGACCCGAGGGATGTTGGCGCGGCCCCTGTACAAGGTGTCTCCAGTACTGTCATCTGCATAGCAACGTATGTCACCAATTTGCAACAGGTCGTTGATATGCAGAAGAAACAGAGTTGGGGACAACACGGAGCCTTGCGGGACGCCAGCGTTAATAGACATGGTGTCGGAGCAGCTACCATCGATAACGACTCTGATGCTCCGTCCAGTCAGGAAACTGGCAACCCATTCGCATAATCCCTCGGGTATCCCGATGGTAACTTATGTTAGTAGTTATTGTGTCTCCCCTATCACTGGGGGCTATCGGGCCGTAATCCACCACCTCTTGTACGAAGTAATGTGCGACGGCCGCCCAATGTCTCATTATCGGGCCATCCACCCTGTCCACAACGACCCTCAGCAGCGTCTTGGCACTCTGGACATCGGTGATGCTATTCTTTTATGCAATATGGTAAAAATATCGGTTCTATGAGCGTTTGCGATGCGCTACGGTAGCGCGACAGGCAACCCAAAAAAAAAAAGTTCAAAAAAGAAAGTTGAAAAATTGACCGACTGGACTAAAACCTCTCTTAATAAATAAATAAAGATAAGAACTCCCTTACTTTTTGACTATACATAGAGACAATCTTGCGTTTCACAAAAGATACAATTTATTGATAATAAGTTATTAAAAGTTGTATGTTGCTATATCTGAAATTAATAGACTTCGGCACCGTTTGACCGATCACCATGAAAGTTGGCACATATATGTATTTTTTCATGGAGAAGGTTTTTATGCTATCCACTTTGTTGTAACTCGCCACTAGATGGCGCTGCAGAACATCAACTTGGATATCGTTCAAACGATCGAAAAAATCATATCGACGGCAAAACAAAATAATTTGTGATTTTATATACAGAGGTAAATAAATATACACAGGCAGGACAATGTCTGCCGGGTGCAGCTAGTACAGTATAAAAATACAAATGGAATTATAAAAGTGCAAATTAAACTCACGAAATGTCAACAAAGCGGGTTCCGCGCTTTCTTCCACTAAGTTCAACGTTGGTTTACCTGAAACTGAACAAGTCATAATTTAAAAAAAGTCAGCTTATAAAAATGTAACAAATGTTCAGTCGCGAATGGGTCCTACCCGTAAAACGTCCAATTCGCGGAGAGTTCAATCAACAATTTAATTTTGTAATTGGCAATGTGAGCAATAAACAATTTTATAATTGGCAATGTGAGCAACAAACAATTTTCCCGGGTTAAATTGGGTTTCAAATGAAACCACGCAAAAATTTAGCTTATATTACAAGTGTATAAATTTTATGAATACAATCTCACCTTCCTGTAAGATGAACTTTTTGTCTGGAGTCATGAAGATTTTTGTGGTTTCGTGTATTCCTGCGCTGGCTGTAATTAAATGTTTTATGACTATTTAAATTTTCCGTTACCCACAAATTAAAGTTTTAAAAGCTTGGAATTATTTAAGGCTGTTAACACTAATTTTGATCAGAAAAACAAATTTTATATGTATGATACCCCTATGTAAAGTCTGACCAGAAAAATAAAATCCTTGCTGTGGGGGCGCCACATTCGCTTTTTTCATAGTTAGTGTTGGCAGTAGAAGTTTTACGCATCATGGCGAGGTTTTTTGTTTTCTCGGTCAGGCTTTACATTGTGATGATCCAACTATAACAATGACCTCATAATTTCAATGACAACTTACCGGCTGATTTATCTCCGCTAGCGTCCAACTCCAATGTTTCCGGTACTTCAAATATCTGGAAAGCAAAATAGTGACATTTTTAATAAATTATGTTACACGATATCAATGAAGATTTTCAAAACTGATGAACTTAAACAATTGAAACGGAGATTTCAATATTTTCAATATATAATTTTAGATAAACGATGACATTGTATGTATGACATTAATTAATGACGTTATTACTATTTTTGTTACCTAATGATTTGCACGCCTGATAGAATATGGTAGAATATATACTGATTCTTTTCCAATAATCATCTTTATGTAAAATACCCATATTCCTGCAAATTTTTAGACAAAAGTTGCATTTTATGTTTAATTATTTATATATTAAGTTAAATGTCAATAGGACCGTTAATTATTTTCCTCCATACACACTTTGGCACCACATTTCACCCCTTTAGGGGTTGAATTGAGATTTTTTTTTTAACCAGTCTATGTTATGAAAGGAAGTTACTGTCGAAATCTTAAGTTTCTAATTTCAGCGGTTTCGGCTTAGTTCTGATGGATCAGTCAGTCCATTTCTCTTTAATATATACTAGCCGTATGCCTGATGACATTTCTCATCGGCAACATCTCAGGAACCATCCGACTTTTCATCCATACAAACTTTCAAATGAATTTTCAAAAATCCTTTCTTAAGAGCGTTAACTACGTTATGAATTCCTGTGCACATGCTTCTAGACCCACCGGTTTAGGCTGTGCATTGTCTGTCAGTCAGTCAATGTTAGATTTTTATTAAGTAGATAATAAAATAATTATACTTACTTCTGTAAAATGTTCATTTTTTGAGCTCACACTCGTTACTACCTGAAAATTATGTAATGTTTAAACAAAGTATAAACAAAAGTGTGTGTGTGTATGTATGTGTATTATCAATCTCAGTCGCAGCATACGCTGAGTAGGAGACCACTTCCGGCATCACAACACACACATCCATTAAATAGCAGTGAATTTTTTTTTGGAACGAAGTTCCTTTACGCTGCTTGCAGTAGGTGTGATTCGAGAGAAAATGTAACGTCACGTAAGATTTTTACCCCCTCCATACGCTTTTCTCTTTCTCTGTCTGTGTGTGTGTGTGTGTGCGTGCGAGTATCGAGAGCGAGACTCAAACAGAATAACGGACGTGCAGACTAGTGCGTGGCCGGTTGTATAACTTAAATTTTTGATTTGATTCTTTATTTTAAATTATTTGCATTGAAAATATGATACAAAATAAAAAAAATACATGAACTATATAGATTTTATTTCGAATTACATTCGGAGTTTAAAAAAAAATGCGAAGGTCCTCATCGTTCCTGACGTTCCGTCCCCTGAACGCACACGTTTTTTTTAATTCTTGTATTTTTATATGTTTGAGATTTTCGTTTTTTTTTTATTGCCTACATTGTTTTTTTTCTTTTGTTTATTATTTATATGTATATTGTATGTATATGGAAGTGTATGTCGAAATAAAGTGTTGTCCATTGAAAACAAAAACCAATTGTAAAAACTATTAGAATCGATTCTATTCTCGATACTGAGAAATATATTTTCAACCTTTGTGTTATTATCAGAACACACTGTATAGTCTAGTTTTAATATTTAGTCTTATTTGAATATTTTATTCAAAAAAATCCTAACAGCCCTCAGACACACTGTAGGTTTATCTGATACGTTCTTGTTGTATAAAATAAATAGATGAACTTAATACTTACGCTCTCATTCACCTTCGTAACTCTCGGTTGGTTCACCACAATTGATTCCGCCAAGTGGCCCTGTAACCAAGTTTATTTATAACATGTACCTTGTAAACACTGCCGGATTGGGGGGGGGGGGGGGTCTATAACCTCGGCCGCGCTTCCCAGGGGGGTATCAACCTCACCATTTAAATACTTTTTAAAATGAACACGGCGGTCGAGCTTGCAGTCTGGCGTTCAAATACATCTCATATGATATTTGCCGCCAAAAATAAAAAAGATGGATCATTATAAACCACTTACCATCAACAATGATATAATTAAAAATAAAATTGTTTCTTACTTAAAACCAATTTCACTTATGTAGAATAATTTTTAATGTAGTAGAATAAATATTCTCTTTTGTATTTTTTTGGTTTTACATAAGTATACTTACCCTGGAGTTCATATGAGCATAGAGCAGTTGCTTGCGCATGTAGCCCGCGCCACACACTACGCACTCGTAAGGCTTCTTATCACTGTGCACGAACCGGTGCGTGTTGCGGTTGTCGCGCGAGTTGAACGACTTGCCACAAACCTAATTACACAATTTATTATTTTTATTTAATGTTGATACGCTGAGCGGCGATAGCTTAGGTGTGCATATCTATACTCGACTGACATTCGTGTGATCGTGAGTTCAAATCGTCGGCCATTGTCACGGCCAGCTCGGCAGCGAGGGAAAACATCGCGAGGAAAACCAAATCTGGAATATGTGACTGTGAACCACCAACCCGCATCGAGCCGGCGTGGTGGATTACGGCCCGGAGCCCCCGAGTGATTGGAGAGGCCTGTAACCCTACAGTGAATACTAGTCCATGTACAAATATGTACACCCAATAAGAACAACTGTAATTATTCACTTGTTTGTGAACATCTACAGCAAAACAGAAATAAGTAACTGACATACCCACATACACACACACACACACATATGTAATTATTTCACATATTCATTTTAAAAGGGGATTGCCCATGAGCAGTATCGTTGGAATCTAAGTTGTGCCACAAGTTCAGGATATGAATAATTCCTGTTTTTAATTATCATGATTTTATAAAGTAATCTGGAGTCTCACATTTGCCGGATAAAACAAAAAATACCTTTAAAAGTCTTTCTATTCTGTATTTTTGTTGGATTTTTTACGGTATAAAAAAATCGTTTTGTGTATAATATTTTTGGCAACACTGAAATGTCACTTCCGGCGCAATTGACATTATTATTATTGTTACGCTGTCTGAGTTATTTCTCATGTGTGATATTGTGGTCGTTTATTAAACCTTATTAACTTATATAAAGTGATTATGAGAAAGAGACTCCATTAGCATTGTAAACGAGGATATTATTGTAGCTAATTGTGAAAAGTGATTGTGAGATAGAGACTCCATTAAATATGACTTCACTATGGAAAGTTCAGTTCGCCGGTGTATCAACTGTTCACTTCGATTAGTTCACTTTATTCATGTGTATTTTGTTCTATGTATTTTTGTTCAATAAAGCTTATACTTTATCTGACTTCTTTGACCTATAATGCGCGATCCTAGTTAATAGGCGTCATCTTGATAATTATTACAGTAAAACATAAGGTAAGACAGTTATAGTCCACTAGTCCTTATGGAGTGAAGCAACACAAAGTGTTAAGACTTTCCGCATTTTATGTTGTATTTAATAAGCAATAGCATACTTAAGTGTTAATTTACCTATTCACTAAAAGGAAAACGATGTGTTTTGATATTTAGACTTTGGAAGTTTACCCATCTATTTCCATGAAACCCGGCAAATTATGTAAATCCTGTTTATTTTTCTTGAAAGTATATATTAATTGCAACATAAGACAGTAGTTTTCATGTTGGCACAACAATATTTGCACGATACTAAGTTCCATAGTCACTTGGGCATTCCCCTTTAGGGATTGTATACGCGAACGCTGACGCAATACTCGGTGTTGCTGCGTGCGAAGTACGACCATCTATGAATGAGAAACTAAAGATAAAAAATGCGTGTGTGTTAGTGTAAGAAGTGTGGTGACCTTTGTACCACGTTAGGCTTGGTTTGCACGGAGGAGTGTCAGGTATAGGGTCACAATCAGGTATGTAAATATTTTGTTAGTATCTATTCATTTTGGAATATAAAATGAATGATATATCTATATTAAAAGACACGATAAACAATGATAACAATTATTATTATTGCCCGTCGTTATCGGCAAGAGTAGGGTTTTCCATATTTGGTGTTTTGCATTTTGCTTTAGACATGCAAAATATGTGGTTACCAGCAAAACGGCCATTGTATTCATGTATTAGGAATCCTGTGAAAGACACAGTTTGAGTCATAAATTTGTCTTTGATATAGGAATAATAATTTCGTTAATTAATACGCTTAATTCCGCCAGTCAGTGTCCACATCTGGCCTATGATTTCAGGACAGTCTGAACACACGTGGTGGAGAAACGACGTGTCCATTAGTGTACGTGTACGTACATCAAACGGTGTATTCCACAAGAATCCACATAATTCGTATTGCGAAAACGGAATATAAAATTCACATATTTTGTGTATTTTTCTATAACTGTATCAAAAAACTGACCTCACAATGGAAGGGCTTCTCCCCACTATGTATCCGGATATGTTTCTTGTAGTGTTCTGGATACACGAACGTGGCGCGGCACACTTCGCACGCTAGAGGGCGCTCTCCAGTATGCGACGCTTTTATGTGGTAGTCCAGTAGTCTGTCAAACGAACATTTTTTTTTATTCTTTATTGCACAGAGTGACAAAAGACGAACTTAGTGCTTTGAAGCATTATCTTCCAGTTAACCTTTGGGCTATGCAGAGTTGGTGCAGTAAGTGCAATAACAGTAAAACATAAAGAAAAAAACTAAAATTACAATGCGATATAACGCGGAACATAATATTTAAATGTAATTCCATCATATTAATATATAGATGAAAATGCATAAATAAAAACATAAATAGATACAAATATATGAATTATGTGACATTGTATTAAAAAATGGATACCCTATTGTCGACCTTGTCTTGAAAAAGTAAAATAATTAAATGACTCATCGTGGACTTTGTAAATTATTAAAAATAAAAAATAGTGTAACGAACATTGTACTTTAAATACTCTCCTTAGTTTTAATTATGGCTATTAATAAAAATCAATTTTTAGTAACATTAAATCTTAATAGGAATATACTATAGGAATATAATTATTGAGGAGAGTGCACGCTGCAATCCAACAGCTCCCCGTTACCACGTCACCCCTCTCTCACAGAAAACTACCTTAAAATGTACTGCATTTCCCAATTTATCTTATTTGTACATCCGTGGTTCGGTAGCGAGTGAGATGTGCCAGAGCCCATTCTCATCGTATCCCTCCCCATTTGCCCAACCCTTTCTTGAAATCCATTCCTATATCTCCAAAAGTAGGCAGCGCATCCGGGGGCGTGCCAATGTTTGTCATTTTGGACTAATGGACTTTTGGCATGTATCGCGGATGTCTACGGACGACATTAGCACAATACGTTAATACCAATAATGCCATTTAATTAGGAAAGAAAAAAGAAAATATTAAATTACCTTCTCCTCTTAAATCGCTTATGACACTGATCGCACGCGTATCTTTTGTCGTCCAAATGTGTCGCCCGTTTGTGCGACTGAAGATTCGATCGCTGGGAAAAAGTCGCGCCGCAAATGTCGCACGCGAATGGTCGCTCACCTGTAAAAAATCATTTAAAAAAATGTATATACTTCATTTTCATTATCAAGTAAGCCATACGACATCAATTTCAACTAATCAAATACCCTATTCCCTAACCCAAATGGGATGAAAGACTCACATACCCGTGTGTATCCTCATGTGGTCCTTAACTTCAGCTCTTCTAGCGAAGGCTTTTTGACACACACCACATACAAAAGGCTTATTTCCAGAATGAACCACCCCGTGCATTTCCAAGTTGTGTTGTGTCCCGAATGCTTTGCCTAGAGACAGAATAAAATTGATAATATATTGGACCGACTTTAATGAACTCAACCCACAATTATACTTTTTTCATAACGAACAATTTTAAAACTTAAATTAAAACCTTGGAATTAATATATTGTACTTTATCACAATGTTTTGTTTTTACATTTTGCAAAACGCTCCAGCATCTTAAAACTATATATTAGGGTGTCCCTTATTTTTCAAAGTTTTTATTTTCTAACGCATAGGTCTTAGTTTTGTTCATTTGCTCTTAAAACGCTCGGAAATAAATTTTAACCTTATTTGGAGTACGATAACCCGTGCCGACTTGCATCGAATCATGTTCATACAAGTTGCGCGGAAGTAGCAGCGCGTACTCGCAGTATTTGTCATTTGTTCTCAGTTATTCTCGTGATTAACACGCATTGTTTTACATTTAGAAGATGGCAGTGGAATTAAGAAGCAATAAAAAAAGTATTTTCTTAGTTTGTGAGGTAAATTATCAAATAACAGCCGCAAAGTTACCGTCTAAACGTCAAGTTCTTGCAGTACTTTTTTCTAACATTCGCGAAGTTAAATTGACTGTTAGTGAAAGTGCAAATCTCGTCATTCGAGTGTTTTGAGTGTATTATATTTTGGGAAAAAGCTAGAATCCCTACCAGAGCTATACTTAACTGTGTAAAAAAACTTGTGGATCTTTACCATGCTTGGAGAGAGTTGCAAAAAAATTCCAAAAAAACACAAGATGTTTACGAGCGCCGTGAGGAGGACTTTCAAAACAATTTAGATAATTTATTCGATATAGCACACGCCGATGCTGTGGAACGGATGAAAATAGAGGAAGATAAAATCTTTTTACAAAAACAAAGAGAACCCAGGATGTTTAGCGGGTGTAGACAAAAAGTTAGCCGAGAAAGAAGAAAGGGCAAGACAGAGAAAATTAAAAGAAGAGAAAAAAAGACATCAGCAAATGTGTTCTCAGAGTTTATCGTCATCTCTTACTACACAAGATTTTATACAAACGCAAGGACATCACGATCAACCTACCAGCTCTGATGAAAGCCTTGAGGAACCCTTGCCATCGACATCTCAAACGGTAAGTTCTGGAACTACTACAAAAAGAGGAAGGAAAGACTTTATCACGCCTAAGTTAGTTGCAGCTTTAGATAGATGTCAATTAAGCATAAGGGATTCTGTCTATATACTTTCAGGCTGTAGTAGAAGCACTAGATCTTAGCTGTGATGATTTCCCGATAAACAAATCGTCCATTCAACGCATTCGCACACAGAGTAGAAAAGATAGAGCGGAATCTATAAAATCAGATTTTCAGAATATATGCCTGAAATGGTGACCGTTCACTGGGATGCCAAATTATTACCTGGACTGGACGTGAGAAGTTCTAAAGAAGAACGCCTGCCAATTCTTATTTCATTTGGAGAAAAGGAACAACTTCTGGCTGTGCCCAAACTTGAGAGCTCTTCTGGTCAAGATCAAGCTAAAGCTGTGTTAAACGCACTTTATGACTGGAACCTCGATGACAAAGTACAAATAATATGCTGTGATACAACTGCGTCTAATCAGGGCGATTGAAAGGAGCTTGTGTACTTTTGAAACAAAAATTAGACAGGGAATTAGTACTCTTTGCTTGCCGCCATCACGTTTACGAACTGGTTTAAAATGTGTGTTCGAAACAAAAATCCACCAAATCACAATTAGGCCTGATATCCCAATATTCAAAAAGTTTAGAGATAACTGGAAAACTATTAATCCTGCTGCTATTGAAACATACACCGATATCGTCACACAACATTTTTGTAATACAACAATAGAAGAATTGTTGACATTTTATAATCAAGAACTGCAAAAATCCATTGTACGTGACGATTATCGGGAACTGATTGAACTATCTATTATTTTCTTAGAAGGAGATAATGAGAAAAAAATTAAAATCAGACCTCCTGGAGCGATGCATCAAGCAAGGGGGATGGCTAGAGCTATTTACTCTTTAAAAATATGTTTTGTTGCAATCCCAGCTCAAAATTAGGGACAAGGAGAAATGAGCACTTCAAGACGTTTGTTTATTCATTGCGGTTATATATGTGAAACCATGGCTTGGATGTAGTCTGGCGGTGAAGGCACCAAATCAAGATTTGTGCTTTTCAAAGAGGCTTGATTCTGATTCTGATTATATGACTGGGAAGAGATACATTCCATCGAAAGAAGATATGTCTGATTATTTGTATGGTATTGTGATTATTCAAATTCACTGTTTTCACTAAACTGATAATAATACTGCCTTATTTATTGTTGCAGGAAAATTATTAAGTGATTTTGTGTCTGTCAAGAGCACAAATTTATTTTCTCGATTAAAAATTGATGAGAGCTTCCTCCAGAAACCCGTTTCTACGTGGGAAGAAGATGTTGCCTATTTAGAGGCAAAAAGAAAGGTTATTTCTATAAGGGCAGTTATTGATACAGCTGAAAGAGCTATAAAACTTATGCAAGATTTTCATGGTTTGATCAAAGGAAAGGAAGGAAGGAAAGGAAAGGAAGAACAAAAGCAATTTTTACTATGCTGTGTGCAAGAGCATAGAAATCTGTATCCAGACTGTAAAAAAGAGACCCTCAAAAGAAAATATCCTGGTTGATCTGTAATTTTATCTTCTTTTAATAAATAAGTACCTATTTACTAACTTTCTTTTTGATTATTATTTTTCTAAAATATAAATATTTCAATTGATTTAGCTACATAACGGAAAGGGTTAAAAACAGCAATTTTCAAAATCTTCAGAGCTCTGTCGGCACGGGTTAATGTTGACGTAGAAAGATAAAATTTTGTATTTGAGTAAGTCTGGGTAGTTTAAAAAGAATTAGGGGGTATGCATTTCGATATCCGAAAAAAAATGTTTTTCACCCATATAAGGGACACCCTACTATATATATTTTTTTATAGACAGAAGGCGGCAGATGAGCATACAGTCCACCTGGTGGTAAGTGGATACTGTCGCCCATGTACATCCGCGATACATGCCAACATTAGTCCAAAATGATAAACTTTGGCACGCCCCCGGATGTCCTGCCTACCTTTATTGATGAAAGAATGGAATTGGAGAAAGGGTTGGGGGCACATGGGAAGGGATAGGATGGGAATGGGCTCTGGCACATCTCACTCACTACCAAAACACGTACGTATATTAGGGAAATAAGATAAAGTGGTAAATGCAGTACATTTCAAGTTAGTATTCTGTGTGAGAGGGGTAACAAGGCCAGTTGAGTGCGCCCAGCGGCTGTTGGATTGCAGCGTGCACTCTCCCCTTCTCCATGAATGTGGGTTGGATTCATTCTGATTAAAGCCGATCATTGGATAGTACATATTTAAATATTCTGTGGCGTAGGTTCAAAGACACAATAATATTAAGAAAACATGCAATTAATTGATACAAGCCTTTATTTTACATAATCCTTAATTTTGTTTTTAGAAATTATACAGAATGTAACTCAACATTTCCCGTGGCCTGAAACCATGGGTTTTGCTCATGATTTCATCAAATTCATCTTCATTCGTGATTTATTCAAATTCATCTTCATTCATAATTCATTCAAATTCATATTCATTCATGATTCATTCAAATTCATGAATTCATCAACAAGAATAAAGATTATAAGAATATAATACAATTTATAAATATTTTTTTGAGATTTTACCGATTTTTTCATACATATTTTTTTTTATGAAAATGCATCATTGAATATGTACCTATATAAATTAATTAATAATAATAAGTAAAATCCATAGTTTCAGGCTTAGGGAAAGATTTCTAATTATAAAGGAAAATATTTATTCAACAATACAATATAAAAACACTATATAGAGAATCAGCAATAAAAAATATTTATTATTGAAAAAAACTGTCGAACGAGCATCTAATCCGACATTGATGCCCTTAAACAACCGCGATGTACAAGCTTCTAAACATCTGTCGAAAGATGACAAACATTGTCACGCCCTCGAATGCACTGCATGTAGCATGGTGCGGCTGACACCTGTCAGTTGACTGTGACAAGTGACGTAGGGAAAGTTGAGTCGGAACACTGTTTTACGATTTTCGATTTCCGTTATGAATTGTCTGTAATCGATTGACTATTCGTTAATTAAAGAGAGTAGTGAGACACAGATGTCAATTTAGGTTATCAACCATTAAAGTAAGCAATAAATTATTTATAAAACATTCTTTTATTCAACACTCGCGCGTCACCTATTGTAAAATGGTTGTACTAATTCAGAAACCTTTGCAAGCGTGCGCGAATCACAAGTCACCAAAGTTTCATCGCAATCGGATGAATGGTATAGGAACGCATACGGGACAAACAAACATTCATTTATATATATATATATATATATATATATAGATAGATAAAAGAAATAAATAAACTTACATCTACATGAATACTAAATATTGTTACATGAATGTTACATGAACATGAATAATTGTTATTAAATGTATAGACGCGACCTCTCGAACGTAATATAGAAATGATTTTGATTATTATCTTAACACTATATACTCGTATAAGAAAAAAATAAAACCGATTCCATTGATTTATTGTTTTAAATTGATTTTCACAAGTAAAAATTAGAAGACAGGGAAATAAACACATTATTTTTATGCTCTCAGTCATATTATAAGCGTTTTGTAACTCTGTTTATATTTTATAAAACATAAACTACAGATATTTCAGCATTTTCATTTTAAGTGAACAATTAATTTACGTTCTGTGTACGGTTATATTCCATGGGAGCTGTCACTCGCACCATGCTTAGTGAAAAATTGTACACATTTAGATATTTAGTTGTAAAAAGTGAAACACTTACCGCATATATTACAAATAAAATCCTTCACCCCTGAATGAGTTTTCTCATGTTGTGACAGATTCTGTTGTGTCAAAAACGACTTGCCACATTCCTCACATTTGAACGGTCGAGGTCGTGCCTAGAAAATTTATTTTTTTTTACTACAAAAAATACAGTACAAACGTTATATTTAGAAACAGGACCTTTCCGTTTTAAAGTTATATATATATTTTTAAATTATTGTAATTTAAATATTTTTTTTTTTATTGGTTTATCTTAAACATTAAATAATCTAGAAATGAACTTGTATCACATAGTACGCAAACATAAAACACATTCACTCAACGCACGCACGCACACATACACAGATACATACAGATACAGTTCAAACAAAGAGTTTTTTAAAATTAGTTGTTTTAATGTGTTGATTTATTATTTTTTCTTTAATACAAATTTACTACAATAATAATGATAAATAATAACGATTAATGAATAATTATTATCCTTGTATCGGCCTTTAATGTCCCACTGCAGGGCAAAGGCCTCCCTAGTTAAATGAAAAATATTTTCTGTTAAATGAAATAAAAATAAAAAGTATTTTTAGAATACACTAATTTTATGGTTTATTTTTTTTTACATGGAATTGCACATTACGCGTTTAAACCGAATAAACGAACAGACATTCTGATAAATGAGACAGAGAGAGAAGGAGAAAGAAGAAGAGAAAGATATGAAAGACATGTAAGGGCTGGGTAAAATAAAACAGTTATACGTACTAAATGAGTCTTGAGATGCGAATGGTGTGTATATTTAGAGGCGAACGCCTTATTGCACAGTGGGCATACATAGGGACGTGTGCCCGTGTGTACATTGCTGTGCTCCGTTAGCACCGTGCGAGAGCTGAAATGTTACATTATATTTGAAGAAATGTACAAAGCATCAATGAACCAAAATACAGAGATGGTTGCATTACAGCCCCAAAAGCGAGCCACTTGCAAGGCGGTCAAACTTACCTCCGGTCAATGGGGATGGCCCAATTTTTCCATCACCCTGATTTTTCTGTACTTTTATATAGCGTGGACCAATATAGATTGAACCACAAAGTGGCAGTGTTAGAAAGATAATAATCGCAGTTGTAACATTTTAAAGGCTTCATTAACAGTAGCGTGACGTCACAGTAACGACTGCACAGATAAACTTGTCATTGGTCTTCATGTACTCTACCATCATTAGAGATCGGATATTCGGGTGCATATTTACCTAAAGTTGAGGCGTTGGATAAGTATGGAGTGCACTTTTGTATCGTGCGAATGCTGCAATCCCGGGATCGACAAATTTTATGTTCCTACTATAGAATACGATGCATATACTATAGAATACGATGCATATACTATAGAATACGATGCATATACTATAGAATACGATGCATATACCTAAAGTTGTAAAGTTAATCCCTAAGACCCTCAGAACTGCTTTCCATTAAAACATTAGAACAAATGGACTTTAGAACTAAGAATTTCGAGTCCAAATTAGAAGTTCAACTCTCTTCAATAGTGCCTTAGATCCTATCGACTCTGTCCTGGTCACCATCAGACCTTCAAAACTGCTGAGGAGTTTCATAAATAAGCATCCCTATTAGTTGTGAAATCCCGGGATTTCGGTGTTCAAATAAATTATTTTAAGAAACCGCCTTCATACTTTATACCTTGTAGGTAAATATGCACCCGAATATCCGATCTATAACCATCAAACATGTAACAAGTTTAGGCAAATTAGTGGAATTTGCCCGGACAAATGGAGCAGCAAAATTCATTGTGCAATTTCGAATGCAATATTGTAGTGAATAACCGGAAATTCAAGTTCAGAAACAAAGAAAACAAAGCGCAGTCAGTTCACAACAACGAGATTATTGCCACAAGTAAAGGTTATGTTTTGTTTGTTTAGCTCGGCGACAGGTGACAGTTGTGGAGGTTCTTCGTTTTGGGGTGGAAGGTTGGGTAAATAAACTGTAATCGTCCTCCATACTGTTATATTAAATGATCACAAGATTTAACTAAAAGTACACGCCTTGCGGCGTGCGGGAGTCTAATGGCGAGAACCATATGGACAGACACTATTTGCTGACATTCGTAAAACACCGTGGGCGTTCTGCGTGCACTGTGTCAACACTGTGTCCCGAATCATTGAAGTTTATTTTGATGTTGTAGTGACATTACTTTTTTACACATGACAAAAGTAGCAATCCATACAGCCGTAACTTTTTTTTTTTTTATAGATTAGTGGGCGGACGAGCAAGCGGTCCCACGTGGTGGTAAGTGTTACCGCCGCCCATGGACACCTGCAACACCAGGGGGTATGCGGGTGCGCCGCCGACCTAGCAAAATCCTATTCACAGCTCTCTTGAAGAACCCCATATCGTAGCTCAATGGAAAGACCTCTTGAGGCAGTTCGTTCCACAGCCTACAGGTTCGCGGACTGTGACGTCATCGCTTATATTTAATATTTTTCGCTACAATTTCATAGTCCTTTGTCCAAAAAAGAAAATGGTACCTACGAGATGTTGTATATGGCTGTTGGATTGCAGCATGCACTCTCCCCCTCTTAGCTATACTATATATATATATATAAAAAATTAGCAAACCCAAATAATAAATGATGTTATACGAGTATTGCGCGGTAAATGTGTTTACGTAGTAATTGATTTTCAGACAATAAATTTAATTTTAAACTAACTGATAATAAAATACGTAATTATAACGAATAATAAATAATTTTAAACAATAAATACTCAAATCTCAAAGCATAATCTCAAAAACATTATATTTACACCAGTGACATCCATCACTCATAAAGTTTTGTCACAAGGAATTATCTATGGAATGTAAAAACATTAAAATATGCAACAGATGAATCGAAAAGTATAAGATAATCAATGTATTCACCTGAACTTCTTGTTACAAACGTTGCATTCGTGGACTCTGGCCTTGAATGGATTCGGTGAAGTACATTTCTTTGCATGACCAGCTGAAAATAGTATACTTAATTATTATTATAATATGTAAATATAATATAACAAACACCGGCTTGTTCATTTAGGAAAGACTAATATTGATGATTGCACTAAAATTGCACGTGGAATTGGTTCAAACAAAATTAACATCCGAGTATGCAAATTTCGATCTTGATTGAAAACTGTTATAGTAATTATTTCATTTAATAAATTGGTATAATGTTTTGTATTTTAAAGTTATAATAAATATAATACCGAATTGTAATTTTATAAGAGTTGTTTGTATTTATATACTTAAAATTGTAATTACAAGTCATTGTACACGTTCATGGCGTATATTACATAGGAACATACAAGCATACATACAACATGCATAGAAACATTAACAATGAATACATATGTTGTAGTCTATGATTTGTTTGTCTGTTAAAAATATTATTAGTCTATGTTCCTTCCTCTTCCGCCCTCTCTCCAGTCATGACTGTAAACTACGTAAGACGTGTCGTAATAAAATGAGATAACCAAACAAATAAAAAGTCTTAATCAAGAACCCAGACAGAACCCAAACATGGTGTCAGAACTGGTCTCAGCAAGTCTTTAACTTAAGAATAAAAATGTCCGACAAAGCATTCGTCACGCAAATTAAGCCGTTGTCCATACAAAATGGCGACAACGCTTCCGAGAAATGGAAAAAATGGAAATTGCGATTCGAAATTTTCGCAGACGCTAACGAAACAGCAAAATTTCCACAAGCCAAACAAACTGCAATGTTAATTAAATGCAATTGGCGACGATGGCATCGAAATATTTAATAGTTTTAACGTAGACAAGACAAAAACGAATGTCGACGAAATTTTGAAATTATTTGACGAAAAATTCAGCCCGCATACAAATGTAAGAGTAGAAAGATATAACTTTTTCACACGATACCAAAAACATGACGAATCGCTAGATGAATACTTTTTCTTTCAGCCCTTGGACGTCCATTGCTGGACATAGGCCTCCCCCATTGTCCGCCATTTAGACCTATCGGCAGCGACGTGCATCCAGCGGGTGCCCGCAACCTTTATGAGGTCGTCTGTCCATCTAGCAGATGGACGTCCTCGGCTTCGTCCGCCGGTACGTGGTCTCCATTCGAGAACCCTTCTGCCCCATCGGCCATCGGTTCTTCGAGCTATGTGCCCTGCCCACTGCCACTTCAGCTTGCTAACCCGAGAGGCTATGTCGGTTGTTAAGATGAATACTTAACAACATTAAATAATTTGGCTGTCACGTGTGAATTTCAAGACCTTAAAGACGCACTCATCAAAGACACGCTAGTAATCGGTTTAAAAAACACACATATCAAGGAAAAACTTTTGCAAGAAAAATTAACAACGGAAATTGCCATGAAAGTAGCTAAAAGTCTGGAATTGTCACAAGAAAGATCAAACAAATTGAGTCAAGACACAAAAACTATTAAAGAAACTGTCCAAATAGTCAACCAAAGAAATCGGTCAAGTCAGAGAAACAACCATGCGCACAGAAATCAATCAACGGATCGATACCGCAGAAATAAATCACCCAAAAATAAAAACTGTACAAAATGTGGCCAAATTCGTAAACATAAGTGTCCAGCAGAAGGCAAGAGAGGCAAGAACTGAAAGAAGAAAAATCACTTCGCCAAATATTGTTTTTACAGAAAATCGGAAAATCCAAGTTTACACTCAAATTCGATAGTGGACATGGTAGTAGTCATCGAAGTGATGAAAAAAAAATCGAAAAATTTACTTTTAGCAGAAACTTAATACACTGAATTTTTTTTAATAAGTTAAATATTGTTTTCATTCATTCATATAAATTGCTTTTTTTCCTAATCGAATCTCTAGTGTAATATGTATGTATGTATGTACGATTATATAAGTGTATGTGTGTGTATTATATATATAGTTATTACGTTGTATTATTATATACCTATATGCGTGGAGTAGTCGGATCGTTTCTTGATAACTTCCCCACATATTTGACACACATAAATCCTTGCGTCGTGTTCAATTTTCAAATGATTCATTATGAATTTCGCATCACCCACAATTACTTTTGGTTCTGAAAAGGAAATTATTATTTTTAATAACAACTGAAACAAAATTGTATAAAAATCAAAATGAGTAATTCCAAAATTATAACTGTTGAAACTTTCGAAACTATCTAAATATAAAAGCTTTTTTTCTGTACCAATAATCCCAAAATTATCATATTGTTGAATTTTTAAAACTCTCTACAAATAAAAGATTAGCTTCGAATCCTTACTTTTTGAAATTACTTTCGAAAACTTTTAACTTTTCCTTTTAAACTCTCTATAAATAAAAGTTTGATGTTCGAAGCCAGTTCCAATTATAGTACCAAAATGATAACGACTTAAACTTTTAAAACTCAAGAGTTTAATTTCGAACTTAGAGATCTAAAACTTTTCAACAGGGATAAAAAAAAAATATTTATAAAATATAAAAACAAAATGTTTAAGTTGTTTTAAACATGTGTTTCTATATTTAAAAACATTTTTATAGACGTTAAACACTGGTTTGAAACTGTTTAAAACAACATCAAGGTCAAAGAAATTAAAACGAATGTATAAATAATTTATCTTAGAACATGTTTTTATTTAGATTGTTTAAAACTTTTATTTTAAATATGCCATTAAAGCATTTCGGGTTCTCTAAAAAAGATTTTTCCAAAATAATTCGAAAACTAAGAATTTGGACAGTTCCAAAAAAAATCCAAACCAATTAATTAACGAATTTAATAGTCTTATAGTTAAATTGTAATTGTTACTACTTACCCTTTTCATTTTTTTCGCATAATAAACATTTATATTTACTATCATCTACCGTCTCAATCTGAAAAAAAAAACAATCTTATTTTTCCAATGTATTTTTATGTAATAGCACTATTTTAATGCAATTTAGTACATATTTTATACTTTATGCAATTTAGTACATATTTTATAATTTATGCAATTTAGTACATATTTTATATTTTATGCAATTTAGTACATATTTTATACTTTATACAATTTAATACACATTTTATACTTTGTGCAATTTAGTACATATTTTATACTTTATGCAATTTAGTACATATTTTATAATTTATGCAATTTAGTACATATTTTATATTTTATGCAATTTAGTACATATTTTATACTTTATACAATTTAATACACATTTTATACTTTGTGCAATTTAGTACATATTTTATACTTTATGCAATTTAGTACATATTTTATAATTTATGCAATTTAGTACATATTTTATACTTTATGCAATTTAGTACATATTTTATAATTTATGCAATTTAGTACATATTTTATATTTTATGCAATTTAGTACGTATTTTATACTTTATACAATTTAATACATATTTTATACTTTGTGCAATTTAGTACATATTTTATACTTTATGCAATTATGTTGTATATTTAAGTATTTATTTCTATATTTTATGTATATATCGTCTATATTTATTATTTATGTATATATGTGTTTCTATGCAATTATGTATGTATTTATTTAAATTTTAATAATTTATTGCTAAATTATAGGAAAATAGATGTTTCATAAAATTACATATTGGTATTGCTTCAATATAACTCGCAATGTAGGCATACAATATCAATTGGTCTTATATCTAATTACAATCTTAAAACTATTTTTCACGTGTAAAGATTCGATTAATCCAATATATAAAAATGTTTGTTTGTTCGTTCGTCCGTCTTCTATGCGTTCCTAAACCATTCATCCGATTTCGATGACAATTTCTTCTGATAAAAAAAATTCTAATGCATCGCAACGCACGCCGGGCCCGCGAATTAGTACTTGAAGAGCACGCGAACGAAGTCGCGGGCAACAGCCAGTATTATAATAAGATTACTTTACTACTATAAAATTTTTTTTTTCTTAAATAATTTTATTTTCTTTATTGCAGTATTGCGTTGGGTTGGCCTTGGGATTTAATTAATTCAAGACCTCTGGACACCGTGAGTGAATACTGCGTGCATAGGGAAAGTTATGATTAAAAATTTCAGACGGTAGTTCAAATAATTTCTTAATAACTCAAGTGACAAATAAAATCAATTAGTCACCCCGTGACCACGTCCACTGCAAAGTGTTCGAAACGTCGGGATATAAATAATGTCAAATATACGCGATTTAAACCGTCAAAGTTGTTTAATTGCTATGTATAGTAATCGCGAAAACCTAATAAAATATTATTTCTGTCTATTTATAATATACTCACCAACTGCGCATGATCTACTTTGTCACCATCATCCACTTTACTTTGTACGGACTTAACACGAAACATTTCACCGGAACCGACCTTTATAAATGCACCACCTAGGTATTTAAAGAAAAATGCATATAAAAGTACTAGAATTTCCTTAATTTTTCAATAAAAAAAATTTGGCACACGATATATTAATCGATTTGCTAAGGTAATGATATTATATAATCAAGTGCCTAACAATATATTATTAGAATTGATAGTGTAAAAAATGGTGAACGAATTTTAAGCGATTTGCTTTTGTAAATGATTACCATTTGATGGCTTGCATTTAAACAGACAGCAAAAAAAATAACTTAATGGACAGCAAATAACGATCAACAAAACTTACTCATTTTTGAATAAATGAAATAAACAATTATAAATTACTAAGAATGTCATCAGTAGTCATCACTCATCACCAAGTCAATAGACTACTATATCTTTATTCCCGCGCTCTCATGTTCATTAATGGTGCGTGTGAACTCTATTTGCTAAGCAACAACAATTAACTAAAAAAATAGATTTTTTAGTTAATACTATAGTTATAAGCCGTAAAGTACAAATTGTTTAGTAAATTAAAGATCAAAATTTTGTCGTTTTACTCGACCAATCAGAGAGCCGGAATTAACAGAGAAATGTAGCCGCTGTCATTGGACGACAGAATTAAAGCAAGCTCTCTGATTGGTCAACATGCTAAGCGAAAATTATATAAATATAGGAACCAATGTTCGTAGGCCGTAGATACATTCCGAGCTGTACAGTTGAACAATAAACAAGAAAATAGAAGAGATGTTTGTATTGGCATCCTGAAGAATAAACCAGTATATATGGTTGATATATGTTACAGTATGCATGTTTGGTTGTGGTTGATATGGTTGAGTATGTATGATTGATACCAGTATATACAGTATGGTTGATACGATAAAAGTTTAACGGAGAGGTTATGTTGTCAGACAAGTGCAAGTAAAGAAAAAGTAAGTATAAGAAAGAATACTTCAACTATAAGTAATTTAAGAAATAATAGCTTCAAATGTTGTTACTCTTTTCATGTAAGATTTGTATTGTATCTAGTAAAGTTCTTTTAAATTGATGTAAAATGTATTGCCACATTGTAATTAATAAAAACTCCACTCTTATCAGAGCAACTCAATTTAGTTTTGGTTTCGAAATTCCAACATTATAACAAAGTGTTTATAAAAACACTTATATGTATTTAAACTACACATGGGCCCAATTACAAATTACTACTTTTGTTTTGTAATTATTATATATATATATATATATATTAATGTAATTATTACTTTTGTTAACTTATATAAGCATTGTGGTGTATTAATCGTTTTTTTTTTAATTTTAGATACCTACTGCATTTAAGTTCAATAACTTTGAATGATTTCTTCCCTCGTGTTGTAAAACTAGGCAAAATTTTGTTCCTGTTGTTTGTGTTCGTTCTTATTAATGTACACTATTTTTTATAAACGTTGGGCCCATGTGTAGTTTAAGCACATGTAGAAAAAGATTTTGTTTTGTAATTTGTAGACCGACCGATTGGCGCAGTTGGTAGTGCTGTGCTGTGCTGTTGGTGCCCTGCTTGCTGTGCAAAAGGTCCCCGGGTTCGATACCCGGTCGGACATACATTTAATTTAAAAAGAAGAGACAAATGTATGTTCGGGTCTGGGTGTGTGTTTGTCTTTGTATGTGTCTCTGGACCCACGACACAGGGAATCCTAGTGTGGGCCATTGAGTGTAGCCTCATAAAATAAATGAATAATCTATTTTGTTTATTCACTTATTAATTATTATTTCGTTTATTAAATTATGAACCTAAAGATCATACAATTAGTGTTTATATTATAATGCCATAAATACCTTGTTCTTGAGCAGCGGCGATAATCGCATTAGCAGTTTCCTCGTCACCGGAAACTTGTAATTCTATTTGAGATTCATCATTAGAATCTGAAATTATGAAAAAAAAAATGAAGAAGTTAAGCTTTTATTTAAGAAACTAGCGGTGCCACCGACTTTGTTCGCGTGAACTTGTGATTCCCGTGGGAACTTCATAGTTAATCTGTATAAATAGTACCCTAAAAGTTAACCCAGCGTATAAGTTATAACTGCGCCAAGTTTCATTACAATCCATCCGGCGGTTTTTGCGTGATGTGCATTCAGACAGATAAACAGACGGGCAGACAGACAAAACATGTTGTTGTGGGCTCTTTGTGAAAATTACAGAGCCCATTTCTTAACGGATTGGAATGAAATTTGGCAGAGAATAGTTGTGTCCATATCTCGGGTAATTAAAAAAATAAGCCAAATCGGTTTAGTAGTTTCAAGATTATGACGGTGTAAACATTTCAAAAAAATGCAATTCTTTGACGTGTACACATACAAACTATATGATGTTGGATAGGGCTCGTAAGGTTCTACAAATTTCCATTTCAATTATCTCTATACCGTGTTCAAGTTAAAAAACTTGACTCAGTCAGATTCAATGACGCAAATAACTATAAAACGCTATTCGATTTTTAAAATTCCACGTCGAGTACTATGCGGCTCCAAAACACTATAAAAAGTTGTGAATAACAACTTATTGCGAAATAAAAACCTGTAACTGATTGAACCCATACACATTACGTACATCAAATGACATAAAAAAGTATAAAATATTAAGACTAAAATTCCATGCGAAGTTTCTATCCGGCTCGAAGGACTATAAAATGTGCTAGTAATAACTTATTGGGAGAAAAGATCAATGTAATTGTTTTAATCCATATACATAGCGTAAGTATATTAAATAACACATAAAATATAAGACGTTAGAAGTTATTTACAATTTATCAAGAATTTCTATCCGGCTCGAATGACCATAAAAACACGCTAATAAGTACTTATTGTAAAAAGACTATGTAATTGTTTAAAAAATAAATATCGAAGTTACAAGGAGTTTCTAACATTCCATACAAAGAGTTTTATCTGGCACGAAGGACCATAAAATGTGTCAATAACACTTAGGTACTATTCAATTGTTTGGAAAAAGTAAATATTACAAGGAGTTTCAAACCACTTACCTTGACCACCATCGTCGTTCAGTTCCTCACATTTGTGCGGAACTACGAGTGATATAGAGTTGTCACCGTATAAAAAATTTTTGCCGGACACAACTCTTAGTATTGACCCGTTCTCTCCTTCCATAACTATTGTATCTGTAACAATTGATTTTTTAGATTAAGAAAAGAATTTATGATGGTCTATTTGTTTAGATATTAAACAAATTTTAGCTGTCAAATTTGACAGATTCAGGTGTACTAAACTTTTTTCGCTTGGATATCAAGTAACTGCACTGCCTATAGAATCATTATCACTATATGATTACATTGTGGAATCTGCAAAGTCCAAATGAAAACTTTAGGAATGTTTAGGGATAAAAAAAATTTACTTGTAAAACGACGAATTCATTTGTTTGAGTTCCAATCTTTGACTGACTGGTTTAGTCTCTTCTGGGATTAACCAAAAATACATCAGTCAAAGGTCGAAATACAAAAATGCTTTGGGCTAAGAGGCCTAACTAGTCAAATTTAGGAGCGACCATGCGTCCGTCTAAGACTATAACATATACACATAAGCATTAACAAACATCACACAGGGGTATTTAATTATAGTCAGAACAAGCTTTTTCCCGTGGCTTCGCCTGCAAACCTACTTCACCTGCGTGCATAAAGCCATATATCAAAATTTAAGATAAATATCAAAAAACGCCGATACGCGTGTTTAATTATTTTAAATGAGAATTCTATATACTTAATTTCATGTCTCTAACTTAAATAGCTCTCAAGATACCATATTAGATCACCCAAGCATTTATGGGGGAAAGTCATAGGTGTTTTGGATTGGATCACTTAGTACACAGTTTATAGTTCGTTTTATTTATTTCACAATCCATGATACACAATACAAGTTGAATATATATCTAACTCTTAGGAATTGCGTCTCACATGTTTATTATCTGACATTTTATCTATTGACATTTTCTTACCATAAATATTATCAAGTCCTATTAAATTATTTTAGTGAGTAGTGCGTGTCACTGTCAGGTGGTAGGAAACTCTGTATGATTTATATTTTCTATCTCACACACCACACATTCCATAAAAAATCTTGTCCCCCTTTTCCCCCCTCTTACCAGTAAAATTTTGAAAATCCTTTATTAGTGGATACGTATGTCGTAAAACTTATCCACTGTGCAAATTTCCGTCACCACGCAAAATGTTCAATACGCTCCGACCGACGCTACTATCTGTCCCTCGCCATCCCAACCCCCTAGTAGTTGCCAGCCTAACCTATGCCGACGACAGGAATGCCTCTACCCGTTGCTGTCGTCCTCGGCACGACCCTGACGACAGACACAATTACCGCTGCCACCGTCCCCGCCGTCGGAGACGAGGACGTGGCTTCGGCGAGCACTTTTACCAGTGCCTGAGAGCTTCTCACCGACTCGCGATACCCTCCTAAAGCATCGCTCTAAGCCAAAGGCCGTCGTTCCTTCCGCCAGTTTACCGACGAAGCCCTTAGACTCGTTGCTCCACACACGTTTTTGCTCCTGGTTGAGCGCGTTCTGCGTTATCTCTAAACTAGATATGTCCGGTGACTCTTGGAAGGCCACAATAATTTAGCCAATCCAAAAACAAGTTTAATACGCAAAATCCTATCCTATTTTAATATTATAAACGCGAAAGTTTGTGAGTATGGATGTTTGTTATTCTTTCACGCAAAAACTACTCAATGGATTTTAATGAAACTTTACAATAATATAGCTCATACATCACAATAAAACATGGGCTATAAATCATTTTGAAATTTGGAAAAAAAAAAACTTATAAACCGAAGCGAAGGCGGGTCGCTAGTGTTAAATAATCATGTCTCTAGCTTCAGCGATTTCGGCTTGGCGATGGTGAACCAATCAGTCAATCGGGACAGTTCTTTTTATATGTATAGAGAGAGAGTAACTTGTGCCGTGTTGTGTCGGCCGGCTATAGAATAACACCACCTCATCTGTTTCCGTGGATGTCGTAAAAGGTGACTAGAGCCCTGGGGAATAACACAATTTCCATAAATTGTAGCCGTAAAAGCTTTGCAAATTAATAAAATTGAAATAAATAACTTACGTTCGTCTTCGTCATCTTCCTTCTCGCTCAGTACTTCGGTGCTAAATATGTATTTATCTCGCGTCTTGCTCACACTATTGCTTGCCTTCGTATCTAGTGCAGGTATTAAACTGAAATAGTTCTCGTTTGATTTCTCCGTTGATTCAGTCTGAAATGACAGGATTATCAATCAACCAACCATTTGTATAAGGCTCGTATTGT
Source organism: Sesia apiformis (assembly GCA_914767545.1). Classification (NCBI taxonomy): domain Eukaryota; kingdom Metazoa; phylum Arthropoda; class Insecta; order Lepidoptera; family Sesiidae; genus Sesia; species Sesia apiformis. Next base: position 8,310,384 of record OU611973.1, read on the forward strand.
AACGAGCCGCTCAAAATACTAAATTAGCAGTAAATCATGATCAACAAAACAACCTATTTTAATAACTAATGTACAGTAGGTACGTTGGTACGTTTGGTTACCACATTAATGGAACTACGTTTCGTTACTACAACATGAAAAAGCCATCGTCTACTTTCGGTTCTGTCCCTTTTTCACAATTACACGAATCGTAATTAGCTTCCTTTGACACAATATATGAGTAGGTCGATTTCAATTACGAATATTTATATAGAGAAGTTATAACATAAATTACAAAACAATTATGGTATCTTACTTGATTTTAAAAGAGGGAACATTATTCACAAGCTCGGCAAGTTATTTAATTGAGGAAAATATTTTCTTCAAATTAAAAAAAATGTACATCATTTTTAATAGTCATGTTTCGAAAAGGTTATTGTAAATGTGATGACATTTAATTACGTAATATATACCAAATTCGTCTATATATCCCTCACGAACGCATAAAAAATGGAGATTCACGCTACAAATGATTTACGATTAAGTATTATTATTAGATTTCATTGTCACACTTAGTTGATTAAATCACACTTGTAAATTGCTCTATATAAATCAACACAAATTCATATTTAATTTGAATTTAGAATATCGATTCAAATAATATTCTAGACTAGACAAAGGTGACAAGGTCAGGGGGGGGGGGGACTACAAAAATCATGAAAATCGTCATCGTGTGACGTAATTTATGGATGGCCCCTAAGCTGCTGGATAATAGTAATGATATCAAACGCAAAAATATTATTATTTAAAATGTGGATTTTAGATAATAAAATTCCACATACCTTACTTTCAATGCCATAACCCTTGAACGTATCAGTTTCCTCATTTGAAGACACAACAACGTACGGACATTCTGTAAATTAACAATAAAAAAGCTTAAGTATCAGGTGTGGTATCTGCGATATATGTCAACATTAGGCAAGAATGACAAATATTGGCACGACCCCGGATACACTGCCTATCTTTGGAGGCTTAAGGAAGGATATGGAGGTTTTTTCTTACTCTACTGTAGAATAGATTTTGTTTATAGAAAAAAAGGCTCATACTCGACTCATATTGGTGTGCTCGTGAATTCAAATCATAGGCCCGCACCACAGTTTCTACTTAAGTACGGATTTTTAAAAATTGGCCCGCCGGCGAGGGAGAACATCGCGAGGAAACCCACCCCCGCATGCATCAGAAATAAAAACCCCGGGAAATCGGGATTTTTCACAGGTAATCTCGGTATCCCAGTGCTGTACAGGAATTCAGGAACGTATTTGCAATGGCAATTAATAGACAGAGATTTTTAATTATTTGACTTTATCGAGTACTAATTAAGTCTTCAAATGAATATGTTTTATTTAGTCGCAATAAAATTATTATAACCAATTTAAACTTCAACCGAAAAAAAATCAACAAATATAACCTAAGTTTAGGACTTAGTACTTATATCATCCTAGCTTACTAATCTTAGACAAATAATCGTATGCGACTACAAATTTGTAGTTAAAATCCACAGACCACCCACCCCAATAGACGTGAAATAGACTAAATTTCTAAACAAATCAGTCAGGGAAGTGAGGATGTCGATCTTTTTATCATTTTATAATTAATTAAGTTTATAATTAAGTCTTGTTATTACAATGAACCTTCTATGTGTAGAACAGGTAGTCCAAGCAATAAACACACGAGGTTATTCAAAGTAATAAAAAAATATTATAGAAAAAAAAACTACTAATATTAGCTTATTAATTGTCCTTTTTGTATGCCTTTGCTTATGTATTCGTTTTTATCGCTCATTGACACCGCTTATAACGCGAAAGTTTGTTTTAGACCCTTGAGATGTTAACAAAAACCTTTTGTCGAAACTGGTCAATAGCTTCACTATATTTGATGGGCACTTGACCAATGCCGGGACCGCACATTGAAAACAAGTAAACAAAACGTAAACAAAACACAAACAATAACAATCAACATGGGCTCCTTTTGTTTTAACGCTGTCACTTATTTCTAAATTCTCATCGGTATTGCTCATTCGTACTGTATGAACACTACGAGTAAAGCCTGGCCAGAAAAATAAAAAACTTGCTGTGGGGGCGCCACATTAGCTTTTTTCATAGCTAGTTAGTGTTGTCAGTAGAAGATATTAGGTCTATTAGTTTTACGCATTATGGCGAGGTTTTTTATTTTCTTGGTCAGGCTATACAAATAATTAACTACTCGTAATCTTCCTTGCTTTAAAAATGACAATACAAACGTCAATAAAAGAGTATTTGAAAACAAGAATTGTAGTGTATCAATAAAAATTAACGAATATACATGCGTTCACATTTAAATTATTTCTCGCTGATAACGCTATCCCGTTTATAACGCGTTTTTCGTTCGAAGTTTACTATTAACGAAATTTTACTGTATTCATTAGCGATTAGAACAGATCAAGGCAAACTCATTTTACCCTATACCATATAGATTCAATGTAGGTATATCAATTTCAAATTGTGTTCGTATTTAGTTAAGATTAAGTACAATTCAATAAAATATCGATAGGTATATTACGTTTATGTATTACATCACTACCTGCACGTGTCGCGAAACGTGAGTGCATGCGAGAGTGAAATGTCACAGAAATAGTATGGCGTAAGAAAAGGACTTTCCTAAAAGGACATCAACGCGCGCTCTTCAAGAGCAAAGTGCAAACGGTAATGAACCAATATAAGTTGAGCTCTGCGGTGATAATAATATTTAATATAATTTAGTTAATATAATATTCATTCACTTGCCGATAAAACATAATACCTTTTTAAAACTACTATTCCGATTACGGTTTCCACACCACTTTACACCACAGGAAGGCATCGTAATGAACGTAAACTACAGATATACCTATTCGAAAATTTTAAAATTGTACGCTAAAATTGTACTTGTGCACGTGCGTGTTCTGGTCGCGACTAATGAGACGCACTTCAGTCTCGAATTAAAATGACCAATTTCTCGATGTTTTGGCGAGCAATGGTCTCTGCGTGTTTCACGTCCATTGCGGTGTGTGGTCTGTGTAAATATCAAATCTAGAAGAGTCTCAAAGGTTAATAATATTTGAACAAGAAATAATTAATAAATAATCGTTGAAAATCAATCCCGAAATTCTCGAGACTAAAAAACCCGGGTCTGTATTCTTTAATTATGACCCGAAACCCCCGCGTGATTTACAGAGGCTTGTGTCTTGTAGTGGAACATTAAAGGCTGACATCAATCGATCGTTAATTTTTTTCCATTAAATTATACATCGATCGACATATCTAATAGGGCTGTGAGATAGAACACACTTTTTTCGCTAAATTCTAATTGATCGATTGAATAGTGCTGTAAAATAAAACACATTTTATTCGTTAAATCTCGATGGATCGATCGAATGGGGCTGTAAAATACATATTTGTTTTAATTAAAAACTCTAAAAACATACCTTCATCAATTTCCATTCCTGCTTCTTCATTGTGTTCTGTCTCCTTTTCATCACTCGTCATCACTTCTTTCTTGATATTTATAACATCATCACTCTTTTTTAAGTCGGTTAAATCTGTATTTTTAGAATTATTCAAATTTAACCCTAACAAAGATTCTATTGAATCCTTATTTAACAATGTTATGGATGCATTGTTAAATGCGTCTAAAGAAATAGTCTTATTCAGTTCATTTTTGTTAGTTAAATTTGTTAAAGTCGCTAAATCTGAACTAATTTTTATCGGCGACGTTTTCTGATCACTTCTATTTTGTGTAACTACTTTCTGTAAAGGTTTAGTGGACGCAGTAGTTTTGATACTATGTGTGAGGACAGACGAACCGACAGTTACTTTTAGATTTAGCGTAGATACTGAGGGTGTCACTACTATTGGCTGAAACGGGAATATTGTCATTAATTTTAAACATTTCGCTAATATAACTAGATTATTAATTATACTTGGCTTGTATTTAAACGGGCAGCAAAAAATGCTAAAAGCTACCGGACAGCAAATCACGATAAAGAAACCAACTATTTTATTTTTGAATAAATAAAACAGTTTTAAATTATTAAGAACTAGCTGTACCCGGCCACGCGTCGCTGTGGCTGCCCCTGTTGCCACTTACCCTGTTTTTATTTGTTTTTGGGTAAAAAGCATGTTTTTACCCTGTGATAGCAAAATTTCAAAGCAATCGGTGAAGAACTTTCGGAAATTTAAGATTTTGAACAAACGAACATTTACATAATTATTTATATAGATGTCATCACCAAATCGACGTGATCCTCATATTCTCCCTAGAGAACCTAACCCCAATCCACGTTTAAAGGGGAATGCCCAAGTGACTATGGAACTTAGTATCCGTGCAAATATTGTTGTGTCAAGATGAAAATGCTGTCTTTTGTTTGAATTAATATATAGTTTCAGGAAAAATAAACAAGATTTACATAATTTGCCGGGTTTCATGGAAATAAGTGGGTAAACTTCGAAAGTCTAAATATTAATACACATTGTTTTCCTTTTAGTAAATAGGTAAATTAAGACTTAAGTAAGCTATTGCTTATTAAATACAACATAAAATGTGGAAAGTCTCAACACACATGAGAAATAACTCAGACAGAGTAACAATAATAATTTGTAATGTCATGCGCCGGCCTACGACAAGTGACATTTCAGTGTTGCCAAAAATATTATACAGAAATCGATTTTTTATACAGTAAAAAATCCAACAAAAATACACAATAGAAAGACTTTTAAAGGTATTTTCTTTGTTTTGTCCGGCAAATGTGAGACTTCACATTACATTATAAAATCATGATAATTTAAAACAGGAATTATTCATATCCTGAACTTGTGGCACAACTTAGATTCAAACGATACTGCTCATGGGCAGTACCCTTTACTGTCAACAGTTTGCTGCTCACTCAGTACATATTATTTTCTGATCATCATATAATTATTTCTCATAGTAATTATTATCCTAATTATTTTTGTTAATGCCTACGCCGCTGATATTATACGATCGAACACTTACGCAACCGATCGAACGCTTTCAAAGCTGATAGCATACGATCGAATACTTACGCAACCGATCGAATGCTTTCACAGCTGATAGCATATGATCGAATACTTACGCAACCGATCGAACGCTTTCGCAACCGATAACATACGATCGAATGTTTTCGTAGCTGGATTAGCTTAACCACTTGCTAAGTTTTTTCCTACACAGTTGTTTCTATAATATAATATAGTTGTTCTATCCAGGGCCGTCTTTACCAGGGGGTGCAAGGGGTGCGGTGCACCCCGGGCGCTCACCTTTTAAAGGTAATGAAAAAATATAACGCTATAGTAAACAATTACACAATAGGATATTTGACTGTCATAGGATACACAATAGGATATTTGACTGTCATAGGATACACAATAGGATATTTGACTGTCATAGGATACACAATAGGATGTTTGACTGTCTTAGGATACACTCCCGCACCCCGGCGCAGAATAGACTTAAGACGGCCCTGGTTCTATCTATAAATCCCAAAAAAAAAATATGAAAAAAAATCTTCCGACTTATGAAGTGTGTTAAAAAAACATACCTTAAGTTTGGGAGCCACAGGAGATATTTTCCCAACTTTTAGAGGATAGTTAGGTGGCAAAGGTTGCAATTTTGAGGCCTGCAACACCACCTTTTTACCGTCAAACTTTTTCTCAGGAGTGTCTCCAATTTTAATTGAAAACTTCGGTTCAATATCCTTCTCATAACTTTCATAGTTTAAATTATGTATTTGGAGTGTATTTTTGAAATTATCGAGAAATTCTGATTTGATTGATTCTAATCTGGAAATTAAACATAGATAAGGGTCAGTAAATTTTCCTATGCCCTTTGTTAATAGTCGGTGTATCAGGCGGTTATAGCATAGCACCATTCCATCTCTTCCCGTGGATGTCGTTAAAGGCGACTAAGGGATGACAAAGCCGCTACCACAAGCCCTGGGAACTACATCATCACTGGTTACGGTCATTTAGGAAGAAGCCGGTAGACGAGCATACTGTCCAACTGGATACTGTCCAACTGGATAATGTCGCCCTACGACATGAACGATACATACCGACATCAGACAAAAATGTGCAACATTGACATGCCCACGGATGCGTTACCTAGGATTTAGGTTTGGAGATTTAGGATAAAGGATTGTGAAGATGGGAAGGGACAGGATACGACGGGATGGGAACGCGGACTCTGGTATATCTCACTCACTACCGAAACGCGCAAGTACACTGGAGGAATAGGATAAAGTGGGAAAAGCAGTTTATTTTACGATAGTCTTCTGTGAGAGAGGGTGGTATATTAAAATAATTGTTGTTGCCTGTGCGTAACACTACAAAATCCGCCATAAGTAAGTACACTTTATTGCACACCAAAGAGCCGGTGAAAGTGACACAAAATTTAAGGGTATACAAAAGGTAGGCCTTATTATCGCCAAAGCGATCTCTTCCAGGCAACCTTTGTTGCGGGAGGTGATGTATGCGACAAGAATAACAGGTAGATGGTGTACATATTATAATATAACGCCTAAACGTAAGAAACAATCAATGAAAAAACTCACCTATTTATATTTGCATCATATTCAATGCAGACATTGTAACATTTTCTGCATATTATTGAAGAATGCGCCTTCTCTTTTGTCAATTGCTTGTCTATGATTTTACTAACTGTGTCCACGAGGCTATTACCAGACAAGAGCAAGACCTAGAATTTTAAAAATAATACTCCTAGATCAGGGATGCTCAAACTTATGCTGTCAGCAGTCTACAGTAAAAAAAATTGAGCAACAAGCGATCAATTAGACTAGACAAGACAAAGGACCTTTATCAGCCTATCAGTGTGGATTGGTGGATACACATACTCCAGATTTTTTAATTTCTCGAGCATGCTGGTTTCCTCACGATGTTTTCTATCGTCGGCGAGCTAGTGACATTTTTTTTAAGAGGCAGGATAAAGGTCAAATTTTATTAAATATGAATTCAAGGAAATGGAAACTTACATTGCCTTCAAACAAATTAAGCACACCTCTTGCACAAGTTGGAGTTTTACTGTTACAAATAAAGCAATGTTGATTCATTCTGGAAAAAAATGAAGTCATTCATAAAACAGTACAAGTGGCACGAGTCGGGAAGGATGTTTCGCTATTGTCCGTATCTTGTACCAGCCCACAACGGCAGAGCACAGGCCTCCCCTAGTAAATCGCTGGAGTGGATAGACCCAGTGCTGATTAATGGTGATGTTTTCCCTCACTGCTGAGCTAACTTAGTGACAATCTTTATTTAAAATCCGTACTTAAGTAGAAAATCAGTAGTACGGGCTGAGGATTAGAACTCACAATCACACAAATGTGAGTTGAGTATAGATAACTCTAGACTATCACTGCACCATAACCTTTTACAAAAAAAGTGTTTAGATGAAAGTTGTAGCGCTTAACGAGCCCTACCCAGTTCAATATAGTTTGTATGAATGTTTACGATACGCACACTAGGCGCATCTGCCTCGCGTTCCGCGAAACCAGCTCGAGGAATATGCACTCGAGCCCAATTAAAGTTAATCACTTAAATCAATATATCCACCAAAATGGTGAGTAAGCACAATAAACAACAAAAGGCCTCACTTACCCCAGGTGGTTTTGTCCACGCACAAATCTGGAAAGTGTACCTACGCTAGTCCCTACTAGACGTGACCTATCTTAGTGTGATTGAATAAATACATACATTCCCAATAGATACTTGTGTAGTAATCCAAGTCTCGTCCTGTGGTGAGCCGGTGGCCGCTATAGTTCCGAAACTCACACACGGCAGCAAATCACCTCGAGATATCACTTCAAATACCAAGCACAATCACAACCAACAATTCCAACCAAAACACTCGCGTGGCACAAGGATATCCGCGTTCAAGTCCAATTAATTAGGCGCGAATCACAATATCAACTGTCCGAGGTCGCGATGTGAACTTAACTCCCCTCGCCGCCGAGTGCGCGTGCCATCCTCAAATTCTCAAACCGCCTTCAATATTCGGGGACAAAAAATGTTGCCTCGAAATCTTCACTATATGCGGGTATGCTACAAGACGCTCGCGCCAATTTCAAACAATCCCCCGTCCCGAGCCGAAGTATTCGGGTCGCTAATCAATGGGTAGGCGGGATAATGTCGCGACGGCCCGCTTCAAAATAGAATCGCCCACCAAGACCTCGGCTAACCTGGGAACACCATCAGAGCCCGGAAAAAGTTTAACAATGCGCCCCGGCGCCAACACAAGGGCGGTAGGTTAGCATCTTTAACCAACACGAGGTCCCCAACCTTCGGCGGATTCGTTTTGTCCGTCCACTTGACGCGCTGCTGCAGAGTGTGCAAATATTCAAGGTGCCAGCGTTTCCAGAAACTCTGAGTGAGTTGCTGGAGCAATTGAAAACGCGACAAACGAGAACTGGGCACATCAGTCCAAGGGTACTCTGGCAGAGCGACGAGTGGCTGACCAATCAAAAAATGGCCCGGCGTTAGGGCTTCCAAATCATTCGGATCCGACGAAAGTGGGCATAGCGGTCGAGAGTTGAGGACGGCCTCAACTTTCGCAAACACGGTCGCGAGTTCCTCAAATGTGAGAATCGTCTCACCAATAACGCGCCTCAAATGGGTCTTTGCCGATTTAACTACGGCCTCAAAAATTTCACCCCAGTGCGGACAAACTGGCGGATCGAAGCGCCAGGTTATCCCACGGAGGGCCATCTCACGACCCAAATTCATTTTCTGCTCTTCAAGAAACTCATACACATCCCTTAAGTAGTTATTGGCCCAATGAAAATTAGTTCCGTTGTCGGACCTAATCAAGGTAGGAAGTCCCCTACGAGATACAAATCGGCTGAGGGCCGCTACGAAGGCTTCTGTGGAGAGAGCAGACACAACTTCCAAGTGTGTGGCCTTAGTAGACAGGCACACAAAAACACACAAATATGCCTTTACGGATTTGGCATTACGAAGCTGAGATGACTTCACCAAAAAAGGACCAGCAAAATCCGTACCAACTGTGGCAAAGGGTCCTAGACTCAGAGACTCGGTCCGCGGGCAAATTGCTTATCTGAGGTTGCATGGTAGAAGCTTTAGTTCTGTAACAAGATATGCATCGAAAAATGACTCCCCGGACGAGTCGTCTAGCCGACAAAATCCAAAATTCGCGTTGCAAAATCGCCAACAGTGCGTTACAGCCTGCATGGGAGTTCTTGAGGTGGCGATCCATCGCCAGCAACCGCACCAAATGTCCATCTTTCGGCAAGAGAAGAGGATGGCGAACACCATGAGGCAAATTGGCATGTCTAAGCCGACCTCCCACGCGCAGTAGACCCGAAGGATCCACAAAGGGATTCAATCGCACAATAGCGCCTTTCAATTTAGCGGGACCTTCCTTCATAGATTTTAACTCTGAAGCGAAGCTAACAGACTGTACTACGCGAATCCAACTCAATAGCGCTTCATGTCGTTCCCCAGACGAGATGAAGGCTGACAACAATTTATTCTGTGGGTTTTTAACATTGTGACGCCAACGTCTAACCCAAGCCGTTACATTCAAAAGTTTATCCAGTGAGCTGTACCTGGCCAGCAAAACATCGGGATTACATGATGATTCCGCTGCTTGGCTGCTCCCGGCACCATCGGCCACTGGTAAACTTACAAAGCCTATCGCAGGCTGAACTAGAGTGATCCGTGAGGCCGGCCAAATTGACACCGCTCCCTTCAGCCACTCCGGACCCCACCACAACGGATGTCCAATAATCTCTAGGGCTGAGCATCCACGTGATGCACAGTCAGCTGGGTTTATATCGCCAGGGACATGTCGCCAAATCAATCGAGCTTGCGACGCCTGGATCTGGGAAACACGGTTCGCCACAAACACCTCCAAGGTGTGAACAAAGCACAATTTGACTGTCTGTCCATGCAAAGACGTCTACTAACTCTACGGAACGCCCTAGAGTAGCGACGACATGATTCAAGAGACGAGTCAAGAGCGTGGCGCCTGACAATTCTAGCTTCGGTATTGTCCTACGCGAGCGAATAGGCGCAACCTTGCTCTTTGCTAGAACCGGCGAGACCAAAACATGTCCAGCAGCATCCACACCGCTGCATACCCTCGCTCGGAAGCATCACAAAAGCCATGAAGGCTAGCTCTATATTTTCCAGACGGAAGGAAACGTCTGGGCAAGGAAACCCGATTAAGAGCTGGAAGGGATGCCACAAACTCTAGCCATTCCAACAATAACTCTCCATGAAGAGGCTCATCCCACGACAATTCAGCAGCCCATAATTTCTGCAAGAAACATTTCGCCCAAAAAATAACCGGACTGATCCAACCATTCGGATCATAAGTCCGAGCGACAGTGGACAGCACTGATCGCTTCGACCAAGACTTCGGGGACTGTAGGTCCATATGATAAGTGAAGACATCCTGGACTGGTCTATACTGGACACCAAGGACAGCCAACATGTCAGGATTGTCTGCATTCTGGAAGATGTGGGGATTCTGCTGGTGCTCCTCCGGCAAATCGGCAAGAAGACGAGGTGAATTCGACAGCCACTTTCGCAATTCATAGCCACCAGCTTTCATGAGGTCAATCAATTCGTCCCGCAAGACGAGAGCCTCTTCTACAGTTGCTGCCCCACTACAGCAGTCGTCAACATAAATATCCTCCTTCAAAATGGCAGCCGCGCGAGGAAACCTTATCCGCTCTTTCAGCTAGCTCCAGGAGCGAGCGGATCGCAATGAAGGGACTAGAACGCAAATCATAGGTGTTGACACGAAGTTCATAGACAACCATGGGATCGTCAGGATGCTCTCGCCACAAAATCAGCTGGAATCGCCGGTCATCGCGATGAATTACCGTCTGTCTAAACATCTGACGTATGTCAGCGCCGAACACAATTGCATGACGACGAAACCCAGTGAGGATATCTCCAATGTCTCGATGTAGCTTAGGTCCGGCATGGAGACACTGATTCAAAGATACACCAGAAGTAGTAGGCGCTGACCCATCAAAAACTACACGTATCTTGCCACCTGGCGTCTTCAAAACGGCATGATGAGGAAGGAAGTAATGCTCCACTGAGCGCCAATCAATATTCGACACAGACGTGTGTCCCAAATCCTCATATTCTCGCATGAACTCAATATATTTCCGGCGATGCTCCGGATCCCGCTTCATGCGACGTTCCATGGAGACCAATCTTCGTTCAGCCAACTGCCGAGACTCGCCAAGCGGAGGCCTATTCGCCAAAAAGGGAAGACGGGTGACAAGCTGACCAGAGACGAGACGACCTGTGTTGCTCTGGTAGAAGCTTTCACACTCTTCGTCCTCTGGACACAATCTAGGCATAGAGGGAGGTTTCTCCACTTCCCAAAACTTCTGAACGGCGTCAGAGAGCGTGGATCCCACACGTAGCCCATCCTCAGCAAAAAACACGGTCGAAACCGGAAGGGTAGCAACAACAATGCCAAACCAAAAATCGTGGGGACCACTACCAAACCACCAGGCTGCAAAGCTCTCCAATTCCCCGAACAAACCTGTCCCAAAATATTACTCCCCAACAATAGGTCAACAGGACCTGGAGTATGAAACATGGGGTCACTAAACCCTTTGTCAAAGCTATGACAGGTGAAGGAAGCTTTATGCGCGGGTGGTTACTCAATATATTCTCCAGCACAATAACCGGAATCTTGGTTTTCCTGGTTCCAAGTGGTACTGGAGAAAATTCCACAAAGGTGTGACCAACTCTATTGGTCACCTTAACGTTTCCCACTCCGTAGACTGGGAAAGGAGAAGGACCGATACAGAGGTCCAATTGGCTCACCAACCAAGCTGAGACTATACAACCCTGGGCACCCGAGTCCAAAAGGGCACGAACAGCAATCGAGTTGCCCTTCGGGTCCCATACCCGCACAGAGACCGTAGGCAAAAGGATGGTCTCTGTGTTCTCAGCTTGGTGAGCTGCGAGTCCCTAGCGGGAGAAGTTACGGGGTGAGGGCTCCCTCCCCAAGTGCGGCAGGGGACGATAACTGTCTACCCTGCCCTCACCGCGACGACCCTGCACAACATGTGCGGATGAGAGGGGGGCTGCAGCCTGCCTTCCTAGGCGGGGTGGACGCCGTTCCAACCTCGGTTGCTCCAACAGCGGGGGGGAGAATCGACGGTTGCGGTAGACTGTGGAGTACTCCGCAAACCCAACAGCGCCTCTAGGGGGTGGCGAACGCCTACCCCCGCCCGTAAGGGCTCGATCCTGGGCGCTGGACCTGGCAGGACTGTCACCACCAGCGCGAGCACCCGAATGTCGCTCAGCATCGCGAACACCAGCACCCTCCTGGTTGCGGTTCGCACACAAAATGATGTGGTGAGCACCACCACATTGTCCACATGGATGAGGATGAGGACACTCTCGCTGGAAGTGACCCTCCAGGCAATGATAACACAATCGCCTCTCCTTGGCGATGGCTCGACGCGCTGCTACGCGCAAGGCCACAAATTTGTGGCAAGCAGTCATCCGGTGGCCGGAGCACTTGCAGAATCTGCAAGCCAAGGACTTCTCTTGGGAGACCCCATATCTCGGCCGTGACTGCTTAGTCACCGATGGACTCCGCGGTCGGGCCAGTGGTCGCTTTCGACGAACACTAGGCTGCGGCATCAAGGGAGTGGAACCCTCCACGGTATCCACCCTGCGACACTCGTCTTCTAGGAACCTTTCCAGGTCCTCATAGGAAGGCAGGTGAGTGGATCTGTCCCCGCCATACTGTTGCTCAAAACGCAGCTGCATCTCCAAAGGCAGTTTCGCCAACACAATATGAAGCAGCAAAAAGGACCACTGGTCCACTGGTAAGTCCAATTGCCTTAAGGCGTTAACCGCCACCAAAACCGGGTTCACAATATCTGTCCGTAAGGCTGACGCACAGGCAACCTTAGGCAGATTCAAAATTTGCCCCACATGGGTGTCAGCCAAAAGGCGCACGTTGTGGTAACGGCGCTTCAACAAGGCGTGGGGTGCAACAAGTGAATCCCCACCAGAGGGAGCTGATATGTGGGAGACCGCCTCCTTAATGGTGTCCACAAAATCGTAGATCTGGCTAAAATCCGCTTCGTACTGCCGCTTCTGTTCGTCCGGTACAGGCGTTTCCAAATTCGCCATAAACGTCAAGCCCTCAGCAAAACTCCTATCTAACGCCACCAAACGGGCCGGCATTTCACTCGCCCGGGCGAGTAAGGCTTGCTTCCGGTCCGGGCGGTCGACCATTGCAACCGCAGAAGCAAACCATCTCAACTGAGCAGTCATTGCGGACTGATGTGTGGAAAAGGTCACATTGACCGACATGTCTACACCTCAGGACGCACGCAATACAAAACAAAAACCAAAAATAAAAAACAAAAATAAAAGTAAAAAAAAAAAAAAAAAACAGCAATAAAATAAATAACAAAATAAAAAAAAAACACTAATGCAGTGGAAGCACAATAAAAAACAAAAGGGGTGCGTATGTGTCTTCAAGAAGGTATAACCGTCTAAAAAATTAATTAAAACTACCTGACAAAACAACAAAAAAACAAATTAAATTATCATATTAAAATAAACGCAACCAAAAATGTACACGAGCTTGGACTCAATAAAACCGCAATGTCCAGCTATCAAAAAAAAAACGTGAAGCGTTATATCCAAAAAAAATTATTAACGCGTGTGGGGTAACTAGCTAGCTACTAAACGTCGCACGCGTGGATTCAAAATATCTTCAGAATACAAAATATACGTAGGACCTAGCCTTCAAACCGTGAACGTAAAATAAAAAATCAAAAGCAAATATTTATACCAAATTGCCAATATACAAACAAGACAAAAAAGTCATAAATATTAACTACCTAACAGTATTATCAATATCAAGTAACGGTATCAAACCACGCTCTGCTACCAGATGTTTACGATACGCACACTAGGCGCATCTGCCTCGCGTTCCGCGAAAGCAGCTCGAGGAATATGCACTCGAGCCCAATTAAAGTTAATCACTTAAATCAATATATCCACCAAAATGGTGGGTAAGCACAATAAACAACAAAAGGCCTCACCCCAGGTGGTTTTGCCCACGCACAAATCTGGAAAGTGTACCTACGCTAGTCCCTACTAGACGTGACCTATCTTAGTGTGATTGAATAAATACATACATTCCCAATAGATACTTGTGTAGTAATCCAAGTCTCGTCCTGTGGTGAGCCGGTGGCCGCTATAGTTCCGCAACTCACACACGGCAGCAAATCACCTCGAGATATCACTTCAAATACCAAGCACAATTACAACCAACAATTCCAACCAAAACACTCGCGTGGCACAAGGGTACTATATGCGAGTATGCTACAAGACGCTCGCGCCAATTTCAAACAATGAATAAATGGCGATTTTTTTTTTGGAATGTTTTGAAAATTTACGTCATAATTTGGCTTTGGCTCATCTTCTGAAATATAGACACAAAATATTTTTCCGGCAAATTTCATTTCAATGCATCAAAAATGCGTTCTGCAGTTGTTTGTCTACATATATTTTTTTTCTAAACACAAAATTTGCATGTGGTGGTTGGATGGTAAGACTCAAAGATTATGTGCGGTGGTGAACGTTGGGAGAGGCCGATGTTTAGCAGTGGAGAGACATAGGGTGATGGTATGATATATGGAAAATAGTGAAACCTTTCTTCTGGTTGAGGCGGGCAGATAGCCTTTTTTTACTAGCTAATTTCGGACTTTATATTTATTTAATTAATAATTGTTATGTAAACGTCAAACGAGTTACTCAGGATTTATTATTTATTTATTATGGCCAATATTTCGGTCCAGTTACATGAAATGTGGTCGTATGTCAAGGATTCTAGACATTTCGTTTGCATCCTAAGTGATATAAAATTAGAAGTGAATGAAACTATGGTCAGTTTTGATGTTACGTCGTTGTCCACTAATCTTCCGATCTTTGAATGTCTAGAAGTGCTACGTGTTAAACTTCAAAACAACAATATTTCTACTGAATATGTAAAGTTGCTTGCCCACTGTTTGCAATCTACTTACTTCCGATTCAACGGCCTAGCAAACTTGTATGTGGAGATCAAGGGCAGGTGGACTAGTATGTATAACATTTAAATTCTGTTCACAGGAAAATAAAATTTACATGTGAAGTTGAGTCCATTAAGACTATCGCGTTCCTGGATGTGAAGGTCTATGTTCGTCGAGATGGAGCATTGGGTAACTTAGTATATCAAAAGCCAACACACACTAATAGATACCTACATGGCACTCCCCACTACCACCCAAGACACTTAGCATCTGTGGTCACATTACTTAACAATTGCGCTTACGATCTATGCAATGAGAAACATCTGTCAGGTGAATTATAACATGTAGATGGTGTTATGGAAAAATGGTCACACAAAGGGGTTCTGATACCACGGCGAAGACCTAAACAAGTAATACAAACTGATATGGTTGATAGACAGTCGGCATATCTTCCTAGCAGTAACCAATAAGATTGGCAACCTTTCAAGGAGTAAATATGAATAAAAACTGTATTTTCTCCTTGTCAAAAAGTAGCAACCTGCCTATGTTCTCCTAAGGATAACATACCCTATCAGTGCCTCAGAGCCTACAAAGTGAACTGTAGCTGTGGAAGCACACACATTGGGCAAACCCAAGCAAACTATAGCAAGTCGTGTAAAGGAACACATAACCACCGTGAAATAATAACCCACATAAGTTCATAATAGCAGAGCACCTATTAGAGGTAGGAACCAATCATTGGATTGAATTACAAAAACCAAAAGTAATATTGTTATATAGTATGCAAGGAACTTAATCGACAAAAACAAGTTCAGTGTAGGTAGGTGAATCAAAGGCGAACACAACGAGGGTAGACAGATTTGTCTGTCTCACCTCTAAGGTGTTTAGAAATACCTAATGTACCTATATATTTGCATTACTTTTGTTTTATCTTAGTAAAGGCATTATAAAGGCATATTATCTTGTGAGAAAACTATAAGAGGCAAAATTAACTTTAGATTACAAAACTAAAACTTTACAAAAAATAACTTTTTATAAGTGTGCACGATTATTAAAAAACAGACTTTTTGCATACTTTCTAGTATATAAACTACTCAAAACAAAATAGGGCCCACTTAGTTTTTACAGTGTAACTTAATAATATACAAATTTATATAGTTTTTATGAATAGACATGTTTAAATTAGGGATTTAGAAATCATGTAAACATAATCAATGGTAAAAATTGTTTATTTTTTTTTAATTACTCACAAAAAAGAGTAATTAGGGAAATTATCACTAAATGAACAGTAAAAGTAAATTTTGGTTATGACCATTTTTCTAAAAAAAACTGATGATAGGTGTCATGTTTAATAGCGTGTAAGGCCCCCTCGGCTCCGTATGAATTCTCTGAGTCTGTCTGGTACACTTTCAATCAGATGGCTAACGTTTTCATCAGGTATTCGCTCCCAAAGGACTTTTAGAGCGTTTATAAGCTCTTGTTGACTGTTGACGCTGCTGTAATTTTCTTTGAGGCTTCTTTTCAATTGATCCCATAAATGTTCGATGGGATTGAGGTCGGGACTCATCGCTGGCCATGGCAAAACTGTAATACTAGCGTCAGAAAGTGCTCTTTGTGTGGTACGGGCCGTATGCGCGCGAGCATTATCTTGCATAAAAACAAAGTCATTGCCCACTCTTTGTGAAAATGGGATCACATGAGGTCGGATTACTCCCTCGACATAACTGGCAGCGGTTAGGTACCTTCATCCAGAATTACCAGTCCTGTTTTGCATATTAAGTTTATTCCACCCCATACCATCACACTTGGACCCCCAAAACGGTCTGTTCCGTGGATGCATGGTTGTGAAAAACGTTCACCTTTTCTTCTCCACACGCGTACTCGTCTGTCATCACTAAAAAACTTGAGCTTACACTCGTCTGTGAAAAGTACAGTCCTCCAGTTATCTATGGTCCAGTCCAAATGCTCACGCGCGAACCTTAAACGCGCTGCACGATGACCACTTGTCAGCTTGAGCCGAAAAACACGCATTCTGGAACGTTGTCCATCCTCGTGGAGTCGCTTTCGGATGGTTTGATCACTAACGCGTGTACCAGTAGATTGCAGTAGTCGGTTTTGTAAGGTCCGGGTAGTTACAGTACGATCCCGACGTGCAGTTAGCCTGATGTACCGATCTTCCTGGGCGGTTGTGGCACGAATTCTTCCTGATCCTCGTCTTCTAGCCACATTACCTGTCTCCTGGTAGTGGTCCCGTGCGTTCCGGATAGCTCGTCGCGACACACTGAGATATATTGCTACAGACCTCTGAGATTCTCCCCCCTGAAGCAAAACAACCGCTCTGGTCGCGGTTTCCGTATCGATATGATGGCGAGAACCAGGCATAGTAATCAGGACTAATACCGAAACTAAGCAGAATAGCTATACACAATGACTTTCAACAGAAGCGTATACAACGAGACTGGGAACACAAGTGATTAAGAAATAGTGCATACGGTAATTTCAAGCACCTCGGATTTTCTGTCTACCCACTTGAGAATAACATTAAAGTTGTCGCTCAAAACATTGATAAGGACTCATAAACGTGTCTACTATAAGTTTCAATGCTTCAAATCGCTAATGATTACCTCACGTGTTATTTATAAACAAACTTCGAGCTTAACTCAAGATGGGCCCTATTTTGTTTTGAGTAGTTTATTTCCTATCTAGGTAACTTGAAACTTTTTCAAGTCAAAATAAATGTTAACTCAGACTAAATCAATATTTTTCATAAGAGTACATGTATGACAAGTAAAAGATTAAAATAAATAGGGAAAAAAAGTAATCAAATATTTGTTTTTATTTATTTGTTTTTTTGTATTTTATTGAATTATGTAATGAAAATTCAAGAAATATTTATAAATTGTTTCTAAACATTTTATTGTTTACATCGTTATCACTTATCAACTACACAAACAACGATATGTCAAAACTATTGCCACCTTACGCAAATAAATTTTTATTCTCTCCGTTGTGCATTTTTATAAAATTGATGATTATGGACTTTGGCAGCCATTTTGCCTATAGCGAAATTCCTGCAGTTAAAAATTTTACATATCTATGTAACAAAAATCTCTAATTACCTGATAATTCATTTGAACTCCTGCAAAAATTCAACTCAATTTGTTTTTGAAGGTTTTCAAAAACAGTTCAACAAATATGTTGTCAGCAATGATTTTATACACAAGCAGCCACCATTAAGAAAGACATTATGTAGAATTAGTACTTATCTCTGACACTAGCGGCGCTCAAGAGTTCCGTTGAACTTGTCACAACTCATAATCATAGTCTGTGGTCACTAATCTGTGGTTGCTACACAGACGAATAATAAGACCCATACCGACGTGGCTAGATGCGATATAAAATGAGACACATTTACATAGTGCCTCTAAAGTTTGGGCACAATCTATGCATAAGATGTGCCGGCCTTGAAAAAACGTTGTAGTTGGAGTTGGACTGGAGTTGGATGCACGATAGCAATACTGCGTCTCTTTTTTTTACGTTATTGATACAAAAGCACTTCTCTTTTCTGTTAGACTGTGTGGGTTAATATCACTATGTCTATAGGTTTCTCTGTCTACGGTCCAGGTCATAGAAACACACTGTTATTTTTGATTTAAGTATTATAGCTTATAGTCTGTGGTAAGACACAGAACTGTGATGGAAGTTGTTTTGTGACCGTAATTACTTTTGATAATTTAAATAATTATTTTACTTAATAAACATGTATTTTACTTATGGTAGGTATTAACTTTTGGCTTAGTAGCTTAAACTTGCATAAATATTAGTTATTGGTGTTTACAAGCCTTGACAGACTACACCACGTCTAATAGAGTGGATTCGCTTCTCCTCATCAGTCCATGGTTCTCCACTACTGGATATAGGTATGTAGGTCTCTCCCAAGGTACACCACCAAACACGGTCTTTTCGTCTTGTATTATACATTTTGACATCTGTGATGTGGAAAACTTTGACAGGAATATCTTTTGTAACCACGGACTAATAAAACTAAACTCGTTCGCTAAGCTGTTCGTTCCAATTAGAGGTGGGTCGGTACGCGATTTTGCCGTATCAAAACGAACCTATTTATCGCCACGCAATACCGGGTTTTGAAACTATGTATTGTAGGATAGTTTTTCTAGAGCGTTACGGTTGAAACTATGGATTGCCGAATAAAGTCTTTCAAGTGTGTACCGGTTAATTGAAACTGTGTATTTATTTGAGAACAGCGTTTCCAACTTTCCAATGTGTGAGCGAGAGCGATGGGACGCGCGACGGGAGTATGTTTGATCACATTGTTCTTGTTGAGTATTATTATGTTGTTATGAGTTATGATAAAAATAAATTTAAAAAAATATAAATATAATTTGTCTTTGTTACTTTTTCTTATGTGAAATGAAGTGATGTTTCCTACATACTTTAACCAGGCTTAGGACTGGCTGCAAATTATTATGGTTGGTTATTCAGGTATTTGCTTTGAGATTCAGAAGCATTTGTTTGTTTACTTTTAATTGCAGGCGTATTTAAAAGTTCATTTCATTTCAATATATGTACATTGCGTGTCCATATTTATACAATATTTACACCCTATTTACAAGTATTTTTTGTTTTTTAATTTTTATTTTTAATATTTTATTTATATACACAACTTTTTACACTTATTAATTACAAGCATCCAATTTTGCATTTAAAAATGTTAATTGTCCAACTTTATGAGTTGTTAACCGCGCGCGGCGGTCACTGATTATAATTATCTGCCCGGTCTTACTGAATATTCGTTCGCATGGAACTGATGTGGCCATGATGTTCCCATATTTTTTAAATAATTTTGACAAATGGGGATATGTATATTTATGGTTGCGCCATCATTCCATGGGGCAGTTCCAGGAGTCATCTTCGCGAAATACTGGTAAGATGTCATCAATAAGATAAGTGTCAATTTCTTTGATTGCCTTTGATAATGGTGTGCCTACTACTTGTTGCTGGTTGACGATTTCTTGCAGCACACACCATGGTGAAAACTTGTCATATATGCGGGACGCACTGGTTGTCGGTTGAGAATTACTGACACTTGGATTTTCAGGAGGCACATTTTGGGATATAGCGTCCACTAGCATATCTTGAACGCGTTTGCGTGTCTTCCTAGCTTTGTTTTGGTCAGAAAATACTGCCATTTTGTACCTTGGGTCCAGAAACGTGCAGACTGAGAAAGTGCCACTTCTTTCGACATTCATAAATTTTGTTATCAAACCTGTCCGCAACTGGTAAATGACATTATTTGAGGCCTCACACAAATTTTCTTCTAAAAGCTTATCACAGCCAGAGACAAGACACCTTGTCATTACAATGACAGAACTTGCTGTCATGTAGCTTTGACCACTCAGTGAATGTGTGGCGTCATCAAAGGGTTTTAAAATTTTACATAGTTCCGCACAAAAAGTCCACTCTTCGTTGGTAAATACTGGCAAGTCATGCCGTAATGTTGCCATTGTTGCTCTCACATAAGGTTCTAGTTCTACAAACCTTTTTAACATGTGATAGGCCGAATTCCAGCGTGTAGGTACTTCCTGTTTAAGGCGCTTTGGAACACAGTTTGGATCATCAGTTGTTTGCGCCTTAGAAAGTTTAGTTTGCGCAGTGGAACTTGTTTTATAGTAGCGCACGATTTTTTTTATTTTGTCCAATAGTTCAGATAAACTTTTTAGCGTGTCTTGCATTATTAAATTTAGGGAATGAGCGAAGCAACCGTAGTGCTTCCACCCTATATCGCGGATGGCCTTTGTAATGTTTAGCGCATTATCCGATACAGCAAAATTATTTTTTTCTGTTAATCTCCACTCCGCCGCCATTTCCGCCAACGCATCCTGAATATTTTGGCTTGTGTGGGACGCTTCAAAACCCCCACAGTGTAGTAAGATGGACTTTATACTGAAATCCTCTTCGACATAGTGCCCTGTTATGGCCAAGTAGGATTCATTGGCGCGGGAGGTCCACAAGTCTGCTGTGAGGCAAACATTCTCAACACTTGAAAGTTCTAGTACACTTTTTGCGTTGTTTTTAACTTTGTCGTAGAGAGCTGGTAACATTACGTTAGAAAGAGTCTTTCTTGTGGGCAGATTGTAGCCGGGAATCCAACTGGCACATTTTTTTAAAGCTTCCTCTTCCATCAGAGAGAAGGGTTGATATCCCTCAATAAAGAGACGCAAAAGATCGAAATTTAATTTTTTGTTTGAGCTCCTTGGATATTTTTTTTGGTTGTACAGTATCTCTCCATTGATTGCTGCTGGCTGGGCACCAGTACGGATTGTGCGGGCGTGGGTATGCCAGTGGAAGACGATGGCTGCTGCTGCGCTACGGGAATCATCCAAGATACGCAATCACGGGCAGTACTACCCGGAGTGGACGGTTCTACAACAGCTGTTGAAACTGTCGCAGGTGTAGCATTTGTTGACACCTCCACAGATATTTCCGCGTTTTGTCTCTGCTGAGCGGCTACAACGCGACGAAATGCCTCAATATGCCTATTTTTCAAATGCCTTTTTAAATTACCTGTTGAAGCTTTATAACTATACAAGTCTCCACATATTTTACATTTCGCCTTCTCGTCTACAAGGTTTGTCTTTTCAAAAAAGTCCCACAAAATACTACTATTTATACTTACGAGACATTATTTACACTTAATTTTATACTTATTATTTTATTTTATACACTTAGACGAATATTATATTTATACTACGAATTATGAAACTATCTATTATTTACACTATTTAACACACCAAATATTTAAAATCAACAAAAACAGTCGATTTCACTCCAGGCAGACATGCGCGAAAGCGAACGAAACGAAAGTGAGTGAAAAGTTGAAAACTAAATCTAAAATAATCCAAATAAGTACATATATATTAATGAAACAGGTGCCCTCTTGAATTGATATTAAAGAAACCCAGATTGACCCAATTCAAAATAGCCGATAATTGCACTTAATACAAAAGAAATTAGGTGTCAAATCCTACATCCTCTTCATATTAGAGAGAGAGGGAGACGGGCGGGGCGCGCGGAACTAAGTTTACGGCGCGCTCTGTGGCTCTCGCTCGCTCGCGTAACAATCACTCATGTCATGTCATGTATGGCGGTCTCTGTCGCGTTCGCGTTACATCGGTTATTCATTATCTCCAGAATACTAATACTAAGCTAACACTGTACCAATACATAGTTTTGCTCGATACATAGTTTTTCTGAAACTCAATACCGGGTTTTAGGTAATTGTTTATTTATGGTTTGAAACGCCCACCTCTAGTTCCAATATATTAGGGGTTAAAGTATGAAATTGCCGATTTGTACTGAAAAATTAAAACTCGGTTTTTTCTAAAATGTAACATATTTATTTAATCAAAATACATATTTACCCTCATTATCTATACATTGTTGCCATCTAATCGGAAGTTCATTTATGCCTTTGCGATAGAACTCTGGGGATGTAGATTCGACAAACTGTGTGAAAGCATTTTGTACTGCCTCTTGGGAAGAAAATTTTTTATCACGTAAAAAATTGTCCAAATTACGAAAAAAATGGTAGTCCGTTGGAGCAAGGTCTGGCGAGTACGGAGGATGACGTATGGTTTCTAACTGCAGCTTCTGTAGAGTTACAACGGTTTCTCGTGCAGTGTGAGGTCTTGCGTTATCATGGAGCAATAATGGTGAAGATCGATTCACGAGTCGGGGCTGTTTCACTGCTAGTTTCGCCATCATTGTTCGAAGTTCGGCACAGTAAACATCTGCTGTTATTGCTTCACCAGACCTGAGAAAGCTATAGTGAATAACACCATGAATAGACCACCAAACAGTTACCATTACCTTTTTATTAGTAAGCTTTGCCTTAGGGCACTGTTGCGGCGTTTGACCTGGGATCAGTCATTGCATTTTTCGCTTTCGGTTATCGTAAAGAATCCACTTTTCGTCACATGTCACAATTCGATCCAATATTCCTTCATTTCTGTACCGATTCAACAAGGCAACGCAAGTTTCAACACGCGTTTCTTTCTGCAGATCAGTGAAATCATGAGGCACCCATTTTTCATATTTTTTTATCTTATTGATTTGATGCAAATGAGTCAATATTGTAGGTAAGGTAACGTTAAACCATGCCATGCCGCTAATTCCTGGGTAGTTTGACTCGGATCGGCTTCCACCATCTCCTTCAATTCAGCGTTATTCACCTGTGTGGGCGGTCTTCCACGTGGTTCGTTCTTCAAGTCGAAGTTTCCATTACGAAAGCGTTTAAACCAAAAACGCACGGTTCGTTCATTAGCAGTCCAACGCTCTCCAAACGCAGCATTGATATTGCGAGCCGTTTCTGCCGCGTTAGTTCCGCGTCGGAACTCGTATTCAAAGATTACTCGGATTTTCAAAGTATCCATCTTTCCCGTCTAAGCTGAATAAAAAAAACAATTGAAAGTCGAAAATCGAATGTTGCACATTTTTTAAAACAAGAACCTCATAGGTATCATGTGAAAATAGTTTCACTCGAAAATCTCACACCATGAAGGTTTTATGTCAATTCAAAGTATCTATTACTATAAAACGGCAATTTCATACTTTAACCCCTATTATATACAACAGTACATTTGTGGAAGTGTTACATCAATCAAGCGGGTATATCTCGAGAAATGAATGTATTATTGAATTTAATAATAGAGTTTACAGAACGGACAATAGCGCCCTCGTTGTCGGCACGCCTTAAGGGTGTAGATTGTGAAAATCACCGAAAAGAGTGTTACGATTTTTCATATTTAACCTATTTACATATGATTGATATCAATGATAATTTGTATATATTACAATCAAAGACCAATAAGTATGTTCATGCTTATATTAAACTCTTAAACCTAATAGTTGTTATATAATAAACGTCAACAAACGCACAAAATTGAGTAAAAATGCAAAAACATGACTTCGTATTTTTCAGATTTAACCCCATAAATCAACACAAATTGATAAAAAGAAACACTTTTTGAACACTGAAGAAACCAATAAGTATAGCTGTATACTTCTTTTTATACCTTTACAAACAAAGACTTCCTCTTTTAAAGCCCTAAAATCTAGATATATTTTAAGGTAAATTTTTCATACACAAATGTATGGGATAAAACGTTCGTTTCATTCGTGCAATCTCGGTGGTCTGCAGCGGCAGTTCCTTTCTGTAAGTGAACGCGACACGACGCTTGTCGGCTGCAGACAGCAGAATTACGTATTGTGAATTTGTGTTTTTTGTAAAAAACTGTAAGTATAACATTTTTATAATTAATTTATTTTCAGTTAGTAGAAAGTATCGATATAATGAATGTCTGAAAGAAAACCATGATGGAACTAGATATAAATCGTAAAAAATACAATATCTACACTAATAGGTATTATAAAGAGGAAAGATTTGGATTTTTGTATGTAACGAATAAACTCAAAAAGTACTGGACTGATTTTAAATTCTTTTATCATTCGAAAGCTACATTATCACTGAGTAACATAGGCTATTTTTTTCGCAGGACTGATTGAATTTGAGTGGCATGCCAGGGAAAAGAAAGTTTTGTACGCATTATAAAAATATGAAAGCCAAAAGATCTCGGAATAAAATGTAAGTTCCTCCCTACTTATTTATTATCGCATTTGAACAGGGTACATTACAAAGCTAATACAATATGTCATATGATTTAGATCGCCCGATTCAGACATATACCTACAATAACATGTAAATATTGGTTTGTATTATCTATATCTATACTGATAAATAAAATTGAAGTATCTGTATGTAATATCAAAATAATAGGATTTTTAAAAAAAAAAAAAGGCGATACGGAGTTCGCCGGGTCGGCTAGTATTGTCTAAATATCAAATTGTGGAAGTAGGTAGGCGACAGCGCAACTTTGTCGACATACCTATACCGCCAAACAGACGCGAGGCGCCTAGCGTCTGGCTTAGGGTTGTACAAAATAAATAAAAAGTGGATAATATTGATGAATAATATTTCCAGTATTGAAAATAAAGAAAACCTTGGGGCCGAGACTCTGAGCAACAATGCTACGCGCTGTATAGAGGTAAGTTGTTATACGTAATTCTTGTAGACTTGTTACATAAATAAACAAACTACTTAGTTAGTGATGGGCGAAGACAAAATCTCAATACCTACCTATAGATTTTTCTTGCAATATTTATTATTTTCATCGAGAGACAAACACCTTAGTACCGAAATACTTCTCAATTACTTTCTCAAAAGAAAATTTACGTTCAAATAGGTGACGTCATAAAAAAACAATACCTAATGCGTAAAGAAATTATAATTTCTATTCATCAGGAACCTAATATTTTATTAATTCTTTTGCATTTTTTTAAATTTTTAATTATTTTTTATAAAAAAAATCAAGCCATTATCTTTCTTTACAGGAACTAGTTATTGAAAACGACCAAGAGGGAAAGGTGGATGAAATGGAAGTTGGGCGTAGAGTTGTAGACGTTTCTTTTTTTTTTAAAGCTCTTCAGGCCATAGGGGACCACGGTCCAATGGATTGTAAGTTAAGTTACCTCAGTATAATAGGTGAAGTAAAAGTTGGTCTGGACTCAAAACTCATCATGAAATGTAGTATGTGTAGTATGAAATTTACTGTGTGTTTGATTGAAAAGAAAGAAGATAGAATGGAAGTGAATCATCAAATTGTATCTGGTATCATATCATCTGGTGGGAGCTACTATCAGTTAAAAACATTAACTACCGCAGTAGCCCTACCAATCATGTCACCTTCATTATACAATGAAATTAATAATACGGTTTGCGATTGGTGGGAAAAGACAGCAGCACATTCCATGGCAGAAGCTGTCAAGGAAGAAGCGGAGTACGCAGTGTCTATAGGTAGTGTTGATAAAAATGGTACACCATTAATATCTGTTGCTGTTGACGGTTGTTGGAGCAAGAGATCTTATGGTAAGAATTTTTCCGCCTTGTCCGGCGCAGCTGCGATAATTGGTATTAAAACTAATAAAGTATTGTTTTTTGGAGTTAAAAATAAATACTGCGTAGTTTGTGCACGAGCCGCAAAGAACGACAGTCAGCCCTCGGAACACCGTTGTTTCAAGAATTATTCGGGATCATCTACCGGTATGGAATCGACCATAATAGTTGAGGGGTTTAAACGTTCCATTGTTGATCACGGTGTAATTTATAATAAATTTGTAGCAGACGGCGATTCCAGTACTTATAAAAAAATATTAGATTCGCGACCGTACGGTAATTTAACAGTAGAGAAAATTGAATGCAAAAATCATCTTTTACGAAACTACTGCAATAGCTTGGAGAAACTGTCGAAAGACACTAAGTATCCTTGCGAATTGCGGAAATTCCTAAAAGAAAGGTATTTGCGTTTAAGAACGGGTGTAAAATGCGCTATTAAATATTGGGGCGATCAAAATCAGTCACTCGAAGAAAAAATAAAAAATCTTAGTGAAGATATCCTAAATGGTCCACAACACGTATTTGGTAATCACCAATATTGCAAGGAGTATTTCTGTAGACCTGATACTCGTCGAATAGAACCTGTTGGGTTGCTTCCAGCAATTGTTGGATGCGGATTAATGGACGCGGTACACATTTTAAGTAAAAGACTGTCATATCATTCTAGAAGTTTAATTCATAATTGTACAAGTAATATAGTTGAAAGTTTTAACGCAGTGATTGCCAAATTAGTAGGGGGTAAGCGTGTAAATTATTCTTCCCGTGGTTCTTATGCGGGCCGATGCGCAGCTGCTGTTGTGTCTTTTAATACAGGATCGATTCATAGTAAAACTCATGAAGTAATATTTAAATCTAGTCCTAATCCTTTGATCGCGAAAGTGGAAAATTGTAATCGTAGAATCCGTTTAATTGCTAAACCTAAATTAAGATTGAAAAAGAGCCACAGCGCTGTATCGAAAGACGCTCACTATGGACCAAACTGCGAAAAACCTGATCTGAGTCCAGAATTATATGAGAAAGCCAAGTCATCTTTTTTAGCCGATTTAAAGTTGTCTTGTGCTGAAAGAGAGGAGCTTGAAAGGTCGACCCATTTGCAAAGAAGTAGTTCTGAGTGGATGAGTACAAGGAGAAAATTACTAACCTCATCATCGTTCGGGGAAGTTTGTAAAAAACGAGAGAGCACAAGTTGTGCTGTTCTTGTTCGTAAAATCGTTTATGGTAGTAATATCTCCAGTTTGCCTGCTGTACGGTACGGTATCGAAAACGAAGAAACCGCAATTAAACAGTTAGAAATTCAAGAGAATATTAGTATACAAGGTTGCGGTTTGTTCGTCGACGATCAATATGAATTTCTTGGTACTACACCAGATGGCATTTATGCAAACGGTTTAATTGAAATTAAGTGCCCACATTCTTTAGCTGGCATGACTCTTGATGAAGCAATGGCCAAACATACCTTTTGGGTTAAGGACAAGGCTTCCAAGGGTTATGTCATAAATAAAAATCATAACTGGTATTTCCAAATTCAGGGACAGGTACATATTACTAAAAGAAACGTTTGCATGCTTGGCATCTGGTTTGGTGCTACTGTACCTATGAAAGTTTATATTATAGAAAAGGACGACAAATTTTGGGAGGAGAAAATGGAGATGAAATTAGTTAGGTTTTATTACGATTGCCTACTTCCAGAATTAGTTGATCCTCGGCAGTCACGAAGCATGCCCATTCGTGACGCGCCCAGTATCATAGAGGCTATGAAAGAGAGGAAAGTAAGAGCTTTACGTGTTATGAAAGAGAAGAACGCCTAATGATTTTGAAAGATACAGGTAACTTAACTACCCAGCCAGTCGATTCACGTAAACACGCCAGTCCAAAAGTCGTTTTAACTTAGGAACTTAGAAATCGCCTTTTGGTTTTCTGTTTTAAACGCACTTACTTATCTAGTCTTGGATTGTCATAAATCTTCCAATAGCTCAATTACTATACAATTTCTGAGTTACCTGGTGTAAAGAATCATAAAAATTGGTTCAAAAATACAGCGAATTGAGAATTCTCCTTTTTTTAAGTCGGTTAAAAGGGCTAAATTTGCAAAAAACGAAGTGACGTCACTGCGCTACGGTTTTTATTACTTACGTGAATCGGGCAGCTGGTAACGTTTTCATTCTGATAGGTTTTGTGATAGCCATTGATTTTATCATCAAATTAGCAGAAATCAGAACTTGATCCGTAATCGAATGAAAAACCATTAGAATTTTGAACTCATATTTCGTTATTGTTTAATTACATACTTTTAATTAGTATATTAATAATTTACAAACTTCTGTTAAAATTAGTAAATAAATGAATTATTTACTAATTTTTGTACAACCCTAGCACGCTTTTGAGATAGCGAGTAATGGCGACTCATATTTGTTATTGTGTAGTAAATAAATCATTTTTATACTTGTGTTTCATTTATTGACATTTTTTTTAAAACCCTAGGATTTTTTTTAGATATCGACGAGGTGATCGTAAACAAAAAGTAAGTATTTGAGTTTACGCAATAGGCACATTTCCTTGCGTAGAGATAAACACACTTCCTACTGAATTTGCAATTATTTTATTGAATGAATATTTTACGAATTAGAATAAATTTTGGTAGTGAAATTACAAATAAATAAATAGTTGGAATTTTAGGTAAGTAGAATACAAAAATGTCAGATGTCAAATGATAGAAAAACATAAAAATTGTGTCTCAACTACTCTTATTAATCTATTAAAAAGAATCAACAGCTAGTTTCCAAAAATTCAACGTTATTGTTATGCTGTAAATATTCAAGTTCAATAACAATTTCTCAACGTGGAACGTTTGTTGCAAAACATTTTGAAAATCGCGCTCTCTAGGTCATTCATCCGCCCCGTCGGATGTTACATTAAACTTTGGCGCTGCGGTCGCTCGAAATCGAGATCTCAGGCCAACAATCTACACCCTTAAACAACCCCGACGAATCAATTACTGCTGCCAACTTCTTACAACTCACAGACTCACTGCCAACTCACAGACTTACACCGTCCCACCGGGACGTTTTCAGATATCAAAATAGGTTGAATAATAATGTCAAATGTGTTGCCAAACATTTGTAAAGGGTCGTGCATATTACGGTGGGCCACACCGCAGCGTATAACATTAAAAAAATCCTCAATAATCATTTTCATACATTTTATATAAACCATCGCACAAAGGGCGTAGTCAGGATTTTATCTAGGGTGGAGCAAAGCAAACAATTTTCTTATTGAAATAGACATCGACTTATTACTTACTTATTCTTCACTATGCCGGGGGTGGGGGGAGGCAAACGCCCCAAGCAGCTCCACGGTGGATACGCCCATGGGCACGGGTTGAAGGGCCGCAGTTAACGGACGTAATTCAATTTATTCGCTGTGCTACGACGTGCCGAATTGAATGTCAACGGCATAAGTAACAGACTTGCATTATTGCGTTGAGTTGGGGCCGCGCGCGCGTCTCTAATGTGCGTTGTTGCGGTTGCAATGTAGGCGAACCTTCATAGTTCCTTTTTTAAACAGTATTAACATTCAGCAGAATCTCACTTAGTCCGAAGTAAGTGTTTCGGTAGTGAGAGAGATACGCTAGAGCCCGTTTCCATCCTATCCAACCCCTAAATCTACAAAGGTAGGTAGCACATTCGGGGGCGTGTCAACGTTTGTCAGTCTGGAATGATGTCGACACGTATCGCGAATGTTCATGGGCGACAGTATCCACTTACCATCAGGTAGACTGTGTGCCCGCCTGCCGCCTTCTTTCCGTAAATAAAATAGAAATGTGAATAATATGTATATCCACCAATCGCATTGAGCCCGCTTGGTGGATTATGGCCCGCCACCCTCTGATTGTTACTGCATTAGCACCTTACAGGCTGATTGTGATAGCTTCAAATAATACACACTGATCAAAAACATTGTTTATTCTATACAATTTACATATTCTCCAGTCTCGCGCGCAGCTCTAGAATCTGTATCCACTTAAACTATTAAATTAAATTAAAAACTTATTAAAACAAAAAACAATGCAGGCATTTAAGTACTTACTATTTACATATAGACACGCCGTATCCTTTTATATATAGGTATATCTATACAATTTGTATAAATACTGTGAATTAAATGTTTTGAGTTTGTGCAATATTTTTTTTAATACAAGTGTCGTGATTTATTAATATTTTTAGTATAATTTGAACACTAATGGGTATAATGTGTGAGCGTTTGAGCAAATAGAAAGCAAATAACTCAATGGCACGTTTAAGAAGGAAAATTTAATACATTTCTACAATCAACTGGTGTCTCGGATATATTTAAGGACTCCATTATCACAGCGTCTGTTCACAACTTTCAACTCAACAATTACACTCCCTTCCACAAAACCTTAAGGACAATTTGGTTTAATTTAAAATACTTTTGCCTTATTAAACCGCTCTTATTAAAGGGATTACATTATAAAATATTTAAAAACTCGTTCAAGTATTATCAATATTATAAGCCCGTGGAAAAATAACATTAAATGATTATATCAAGAGCCAGAAAATATATAAATAGGAATTTGTCAAATTATTTTTATTAAATATAACATACCTATGTGTTTTGTATGGCATTAATATATTTATATTTAAGAAGATTATTATTATGTTGTATGTTTGATACAAATCTTCGTACATAGTCCATTGTAAAATTATAAATGTATATGAATAACATTTTTTTTTCAAGAATTTCCGAATTTTGTTAATTTGTAAACGGATCTTAAACTAACATATAATTTTATTGTATTTGGTAAAAGCTGATTATAAGTTAGTCAGATTCATATAATTATAAATGTAATATAAAATGTGAAATCGAAGATAACTTATTTTTTACATACGGTTTAGCCCCATTTTATAAGCATTTATATAACTTTATCAATGTTGATTCATTTTTATAAACTCTTTTTAAATATATTCTTTAGCTTACGGTTAAATAAACTAATATATGCGGTATGATTGTGGTAAGACAGTGACATTATAGTTATAAATGTAATAAAAACCTGTGAACTTATTTCTATATACGTTTTTATGAATATTTAGATAACTTTTCAATTCAATTTTATAAACCCAACTTCAAGTATATTCTTTGAGCTTCCTTTAAATAAAAGAATATATATTCTAGAAATATAGTATAAGATGGTGAGAATGTAGCGGTGAGTATGGACTCGAGAGTTATTGGCGCGGCACGCTCCTCCGTTCATGTTCCGTCCTCCTCAAGTGCATGTTTCCATGCCAATGTAGTGGTTGTGTGAAATGAAAGAATATTTTGTTGTGTTGACATGTATTTAATGTTCACTACAAGTATCTAGAATCCAAAGAATGGTAATCTAAAAATATTTGAAAAAGAAACGAAATAACGATTACATTATCTTAATTATATAATAATGCCAGAGTGCCGTTTCTTGTTGTATTGTAATGTCTACATCTGTATACTCTGTGTTAATTCAATTGTGGCATAAACAATAAAACTGACTATTGCCTGTTTATGGTTGGGAGCTTGTGTTCGCTCGTAGTCAATTGTATTGTCTTGTTACGTTTGTATTTTGGCATTTTTTGAGTGGGATAGTGTCATTTGTTTGTTTTTAGTACAGCCGTCGATTATTTTACAACATTACCGAGAATTTAACTGCAACAAATATAATAATTATTATATAATCTCTGTAATCTACATTCGAACATAAAACAGAAGCTATCACGACATCGATGTCCTAACACTAAACATTTATTTTTCATTTGAAAATAGTTTCTAAAGAGAAAAGGATATGCATCTATTTACCTGATAACATTCATTTAATGTTAATAATCAGCTATTTAGAGAACTATATTTTTTTATTAATTTTGACTGCTTATAAAACTGTTTATGTTATGAAAAAAAATATGTCTTTTTTTCATGAAAAGTGAAGCCGGTGGCATATCATAAACAGCAGTATAGACGAGTTACCACAAAGTCACACGATACAAACATCTATTTATAGTTAAGGATTAACAAAAGAGAATTACATAAAATCATTATAATTATGATGACCAATCAATTTTGAAAGATGTAAATCTAAGCATCCCTCTCTTATTGAGTTGTCTCAATACTATTTTATTATAATTTAGGAAAAATTTATAGAAAATCCTTTTCGGTCATATTTTTTCCACTAATCGAATATAATTGACATTGCAATGACACTTACTACTAGCCTAAAGAGTGCTAAACTATTTCTTACATTTATTATTATTATTTTTTTTGGTTCTTTAAACAGTTTAGAACAAAATGGTCAAACAAATTATATAGACATAGATTAGTGCCACACTATTTCTTTGAAGTATCACAAAATCCACGCAAAAAACAAGAAACATGCATACTCTAAACATGGACCTATACCTAAAAATAAAAAATGAAACTACCTTACACCGTACTTATTTTATTTCTTGTACATTTCACGTCTGTCATTTTCCAAAAAAAAACTAACATATGTACGCACGGTTTTTTTTTCACGAAAAGAAAACAATCTTCAATGCGTATTTATAAAAGAGGACAAAAATAACACATCTAACTTTAGTTTTTAAATTGTCTTAAACAAAAAAATCACAATCTAAAGTTACTTCTAGTAATCACTAAAATAGGGAAAAAGGCAGTGCCATCTTCAAAACTTGAAAATTAACGCGATTAATTCGCTTCAACTCGAGGTCAAACTTGTGACACTGACGCGTTTCTGAACGAAATGTACATCAGATAGTTTGAAAATGGCACTGTGAGTAATATAAAAAAACTAATTCTAACAATACTTGAAATAAAAATGGGAATATTACTTATCCGATACCTAAACCTCTAGATTTTAGAAACGAAATGCGCATGCGCGTCCGGAGCGTCGCTCCAAAAGAGAAAAAAAAAAAGAAATAATATGGAAATGTAATATTGTGTTATTAACATGAATTGTATTGTGTCTAAAATTATAATAATAATAACTAACTGTTAATGTCTTTATTGGTGTGATCTAGATCACAAAAAAGTAAAGATAAGGAATAATAATTAGACGCCATTGCATAAAATAGCCCCCAGTTTTTCGTTGATGGTAACTTAGTGCGTGTGGTGTAAAGCCGTTCTTGTCTAATGTTGATAGTTTAGGGGAATTTTATTTTAAATGACAATGGCAACCCCGTCTCCCCCTCCCCTCACTCGTGGTGTTGTGCCTGTGTGTGTCAGTGTGTTGCCGTCCTTCTTGATATGTGTGTGTGTGCGCCGTCTTCGCCGTTAGCTAGAAGCAAATACGTTATGTGAGTTTACTGAAAAACGTCTGTCTTCACTGAACAAAATATATTAAAAAAAGTGATATCTTTAATACATTTAAAATATATATCGACGGTTAAGAGGCCACTTGATTTAAACGCCATTGTTTACGCTATAAATCATTTTAATAGTCTATAAATGACGATAGTCTTTCAAGATGATTAAAATGAGATATATATATATATAAATACAGTGTTTTTTTAACTGGGACAGTATTGGGAAATCTGAAAGCATCAAAGATACAGGGAAACTGTCTTAGGAACCATTAGGCCTTTTTTTGTGAAGACAATTTTGGCGTAGTCAATTTTTTGGTCAAGCGTGAGTTGTACATAAAAACGAATAAAAGTGACTATTTTTTTTTTAATGCTGATCGACTCAGTTTCTTATAAGGATCATTTTATTGTATTGGAAGAAAAAAATCGGGACAGCAGAAGTTGGTCAAATTTAATAAAAGCGTCAGCGCCCCGCCGCCCGCGCCCCGCCGCCCGCGCCCGGTCATTACCCTATACTAAGGAGCGCTACGAAGGAACTACGAGCTAGAACAAAATGTTTTATTTTTCGTTGTATGTTTTATTCCCAAAAAATAATTTTATTTTTCGCTGGAACCGTTTCGTATGTTTTAAATTAATTGACGTGTTTCTGGTTTTGGGCTATTTCTGTGACACGTTCAATTTAAAATTAAATTTATTTATCCCTGTTTCCACCCTTAATCCATAAAGAAGCTAATGGTAACGCCGAAGAGGTGCAGAGTGCACCAGCTGATATGGGACATAAAAAACAAGCTAAACCGCAGAGCCTACCGCATAGAAAGATAAAAATAGTGGCCGTGGTAAGAAAAATGCTAAGCAAGTTCAAAGTCAGACAACTGAAAAAAAATAGGGCATAGAAAGTGAGATACCAAAAACAAGGAAGGGGAGGGGACGTAAAGCTCCAAGAGAAAGATGACAAAGAGACAGAGGACAGTTGAGAGGAAAAGTTGACAGAAAGAGGAGGATACAAATGATAAAATTATAAAAACTGTCGAAAAAAAGAAAAGAACTGTACCCAGGGCAGCTAGAGAAAATACCCCTGAAGGTGAGGAGACGAAGGGAAATAAAGAGACGGACACAGCAGTGGAGACGTAAGAAGAGAGGTGCAATGGATAGCAAGGATCAAGGAATGAAAACCGAGAATACTGCAACGGAAGAGCCCACCTACTAAGCAACAGAAGAAGTGAAGTAACTAAGTAAGAAAATAAAGGTAGAGGTGACTCGAAAGATGAACCCGCGGAAGAAGAGCCTATCGAACCCTAGTCACCAAAACGTAAGAGGGGTGAGAAGGCAGCCGAGACACCTGCGGACACTGATAAAGAGCCACGGGATATAGACGAGGGTATGCGCCAGCGCAGTGAAGATAATGCTAATTATTTGTATGGTTATCGTTGAGACTGATTCACAGTTGTGTTCCCAATTGCAATGTTATAAGTGTGTTTACTCATTATTATTACAATAAAGCTTAAAAACTAACAGGTAACTACGGATGACATTCAAATTATTGCACAGCTGTGTTGCCCTCGCGGCCCTACAAATTTTAAATAAAAAGTAACAAGAAGGACACTTAAATCATGCATTACATTGTATTATTATTAACTATTTATATATTTCAATAGTATCTCGTTAATTAAACTCTTTTCTCTCAAATAACGTTGCATATATCGTATAAAAGAGACTCTTTTCGATGACTAAAGTGAGGTACATGTGTACGTAACATCATAGACAATGGCGTATAAATCAAACACTATTTGAACTATACATAATCATAATGTTTTAATATCATATTTAATCGATTAAAATATATTTTAAATATAATTATAGCATTTCAAAAATGATATTGAAAGGTGTTTTTTAATATATCTTTTCCAGTTTAGACCATGTATGTAAGTACCTATGTATATTATGTAAATGTTTTAACAATATTTTGGGAATATAAAAATTAATAAAACGAACAAAACCAACGAAATAATTAGGAAACATGTATATATAGGCTATGATACGAAACATAGATGTTTTTAATTGTGTTAAAAAAAATGTATAATTTTTATGTATACAATATGTAGTGGTGATATGTTGACATCTATGAAATTCTTAATGTACGTAAACATATTTTGCATTTTGAAAGTTCATACAAAATACTCTATTTTTTATTATTGTACGATCTTTATTGCAAAAATACGCATTTCGTCCCGTTAGTGGCAGAACTAGATTTGAACAAGTACTTAAAGTAGTTTAAGCACGTAAAATCAGTTTGAATAAAAACAAATATTTTTTGTATACCGTGCTAAAAATTGATGAAAACTTGCGAATCAATAGATATTTTTTTTAACTTAATTGATTAATAGGATATAAGCGTATTTTTTCTCACAATATCTCCGAAACGGTTCATCGTATCAAGAAATCTTTTGGTATAATTAACTAATTTTTTGGAAAAAAAATGTCAAATAATACAGTTTTACCTCTAAAGGGACGATATATTCGATATTCCCAATATTTAAATATATTCAACACGATTACGTATGCTGAAATAAAATTACCAAATTGACATATTTTGAAAGGACAAGCGTTATGTACAGTCGGGCACAACTTGTCTATCTTATATTACTATATATTTATATATGTACTATATTTTTTCTAGCTCAGCTTTTTAAGTACAAATCTAAAATGTATTAAGCTTAAAAGCGAAAATCGCGTGTTTTATTTATTTATAAGACACTTGTGCTCGTCTGTACACTTTTTTTAAATACAAATTGTACAACATTATCTAAATGCCGATAAATACATTTATAGCAGTTTTTAAAATTGACATCATAGTATTATGATGTTACTCATACAGATATGTCATTCTTTTAACATTTATTTATTAACATTAATTTAATTAGGCTAATCAGATAAATTTTCTTCTTACATTAACATTTTTTAAATATATTTTCTTCATGTACATGACACTCGAGTACTTGATTGTACTTTGGTAACAACTATCAAATAGTCTACGAGTAAATACTGTCAGTTTTAACTCAAAATTGGCAAATGAGCCACGAGCGGCTGGAGTTATGAAATAAACAAAATTTCACATAACTACTCAAATCAATTAAATTCGCCTTCATGACTAGTAATTATTCAACCTAACAAATAAATTTACTAAAAGACTCCGATACAAGCCGCTAGATGGCGTTGTTCTTTTGCCGCCTTTGAAATGTATTAGAAATGTCTAAAATTTAATGTTTTTACTCGTAGATTTTGTAGCTTATGATGCAAAACGAAAATAACAGCTCTCGTATATGAAACAGCAATTATTTCATTTATATAGTATATATATATATATATATATATTTAGATTCTAACAAATCTATAAAATGTACTTTGGCTTGATATTTGGCTTAGACGAGAAAAAAGGAACAAAGCAAATAATCTAATGTTTTCCATTTATTTCCATTCCATATTTCAGTGTAAGAAAGACAGTTTATTTAAACAATTTATTAAAAAGTTGTAACTAAAAGTTTAAAAAAGTTTGTGTACACGTCATTATAAGAATAGATATTATTTTCTCGTTAAAATAACGAATGGAGTATATTATAATATAAAATGTTTCATCTGTATGTTTGCTTGATTTAAAACACAATTAATTAATATGTGTTCACCAAATCACTACATAAATAACACATTTGACATGATTGACATAAAATTTTACGATTTTATTTTTGTAAAAAATCAATTGTTTGTGCATTGTATATTTATTACATATGTAGAGAAAAATAAGACATTTAAAAAAAAAACTAATTTTTTTACACAAAAATAAAATAATACGTATAATTTTCACGTTATATAAAAATGAAAAAATATAAGAGTAACGTTTGGTATTTTGATTCGTTGTTATGCAAATACATATACTCAAATTACCTTGTTAACTGGGAATATTCTCAATTACCTCCTGTCAACTGAGAATATTCTCAATTACCCCTGTCAACTGGGAATATTCTCAATTACTCCTGTCCATTGGGAATATTCTCAATTACCCCTCTAAATAGAGAATTCAATTACCTCTGTTCTCAGTTACCTAAGTAATAAAATATAACCAAGCAAATATACAGATTTTTCTATGGTCCCTACTTGAAATAGGTTAAAATATTTATTCAACAATTTATTTTAGAATTCACACAACTGTCAATAGTAAAGAGACGATCGAAAATTATCAAACAAGGAATGAATTTCACAAGCGAAAAATATCATAGAATATCAAATTTATGTAAATAACCACTATCCAGTGGTAACAACTCGGAAATGGTAAACTGGAACACATTTAGTAAGGAAATTGAAAAATTTCCTAAATACTATTTTGTTTTACGTGGGTTGACTGTAATTGAAATATTCGTAGAATTCACCCGATTAATTAACTGATTCCTTTTAAATTAAGCCTTATAGGGTCAAACTTATAGTCTTATAGAGTCAATCACGGTAATTCGGATCAGGGGTAATTAAGAATATGCTTTGCTAAATATTGAATATTGTATGTTCACGTTTACTCCTGTTCTCAATTATATTCAAGCATAGTTTACCCTAGATCTCAGTTATACGAGTTATCACTGTTCTCAATTACCCCCGTTCTAATCAACCCCATTTACCCCTATTTTCACTTATTCCCTGTCCTCACTTATGTTCTCAATAACCACCTGTTTTCTATTACACCCTTTCTCAATCACTCCCTGTTCTGTTATCCCATGTTCTCTCAATTATCCCCTGTTTTGAAATACCATCTGTTCTCAATTGCCCTGATTGACTATATATTTTATAACTTTGACTATCGTGGCAACTACTAAAACATCAGATTTAAATGCCAAATCGGTATTTAAATGGTTTAAGTCATATTTCATTTTTCCAACGTAAAAGTCGACCCCTAGTAAATTTTCATAGAAAGTAAGAGACGGGTTTAATTCATAAATATATATGTCATTGTATAATAATAAATCTACATATTAAATGTCTACATGCATGTCAAAAATGGCATTGTATTTTTGATAAACAGTGCGTAAAATTTACTTAAAAGATATTTATAAGTTGCACAAATATGAACAACGAACGAAAAAGAAAAATACAACGAAAAAGGCGTGTTAAAAACATATCCCTCCTCGCGTGACACAGTCGAGCAAAGAGGACGAACGGCGGCCATCTTGAAATATTAGTTTATCGACAAAACTGTTTTTTTAGGTTTGGCCTGAATGCTGGGGCCTATTGACATATCTACAAGCATGTGTAGCCATGTCTAAAATTGTTAAATAATTATATTTCGGTGTTAAATCCATCTCTGTCACTTACGCGTGGCTGTAATAGATAATGTGACGTTACTAACACGATATTGTGGTCCTTGTCTAACTTGTAATTTGTAAACACTATAACTCAGGATATCTTTAAAGTAATTTTCATGTTTATTGTACCGTCTAATTTTTAGTTTCTTCACCAAATTATAAACTTAATGTAAAATGAAACAAATACCCTATTTCAGGTACAGTTACCAAATAGAATATTAAAAAAATATGTCACTGTTTCTATATAAATTTTACGCACTATAAATTTATTAGGCCTTTGCATAACTATAAATAGAATTAAAATATCGATTTTGGAAATTTCAATTTAAGGGACAAGGATAACTTTTTAGAGGGGACAGAAAACAATTATATTTATACAAAATTATTTGTAGCTTTTTGTTTCGATTTTAAAATCTTTAAGATTAAAACAATAGTTGTAAAAATGGTGTCCTGAATAGTAATTTGTCCATTTGAAACTTCAAGGATCGATATATGAGAAGTGTCATAATTATAAGACAGTGTTACCAGTGTAAACATTTCAACATCCCTAAAATGAACTCCTAGCTACATTGTGATGGAGTCTGTATCAGCCATTTTTACATTTAACTACAATTTACAACGCAGAAATAAACTATATCTATTCAACATTTATATAAGCGATCCTTGTTGAGAAAAAAATTAAAAAAATTGCACTCTCCCGTTGAGAAATTGCTTTCCGAATCGACTTATTTGGTCCAAACGTCCCTAAAAACACAGTATGTCTTTTCCACTCTATATACTTTATACACGTATACTATATACTAATAATATCACGTGATGTCAGACGTGACTCACTTTGCACTTGCCGTACAAAAATATGCATACAAAGAACATCAAAACATGAGCTGATTTTCATTCGATTTCGAAAAAAAAATTTGATACAAAAGTTGTAGAGCTTTATGAGCCCCATCCAACGACATATAGTGTGTATGTAAACGGCGAACATTTTTAAAAAGATTGCAGCACCGTCGTAATTCTGGGACTAATGAACCGATTTGGCTTATGTTCGAAGTTAACCGAGATAGAGATTCAAACTATGTGTGTATTTCTTTAATAAATGCACCCTGTAGTGCTTTCTACATTTTTTTTAAATATAGCCCAAATATACATTATATACAGGCTATTGTCATCAATACATTTTCGAAGTATGAAACTCATGATTTTGGTTTGTTAACATAAAACGTTACGTATTTTTTTGTATAAATATCCTTGGTCTTTATATTAAGCAAATATGTATAAAAAATATCCAAAATAATGATTAAATAATTGTTCATATCAATTTAAACATATAAAAGAAAAGTCAAATTCCCAAAAGAAAACAAAACATTTTACAAACGAAAACCAAAACTTGCGATTTGCGAATCGGTATATAAATAAAAATTTAAACTCAGAACGAAAGAAAACAGACCGCAATCAGTTCACAACAAAGAGATTATGGCCACAAATAGCGATTATGGTTTTGTTCGCTTAGCTCAATGGCCAATGGCAGGTGACAGTCAAGTTTATTTTGATGTTGTCGTGACGTACTTTTTTTAAACATTACGATGACAACAGTAGCAATCCACACAGCCATAACTGTGACGTCATCGCCTATATTTCACATATTTTGTCGCTATAATTTCCTAGTCCTTACCAAAAAAAAAAAAAAAACTCGTACGAGATGTTGGACATGTCTGATTATTTCGATAAATTAATAAATAATGAATCATTAATAAAATTATCCCATTCGCATTGCTTGTCCGTTGAACCAACACTCCGCTTACATTATTCAC
The DNA here is from genome assembly GCA_914767545.1 of Sesia apiformis. Lineage (NCBI taxonomy): Eukaryota > Metazoa > Arthropoda > Insecta > Lepidoptera > Sesiidae > Sesia > Sesia apiformis. Next base: position 8,351,027 of record OU611973.1, read on the forward strand.
TCTTTTTACACTATATTGTACAGATGTGGACCTTATTAAGGCATTATATCTCAACCTTTATAGAGTCGCGACCCCATGAAAAGACTAAAAATTAAGTAAATAACCTCACAACCCCCTTACTAAGAAATAGGTCATAATTATTGTGTTTCACCACTTAAATAATTAATGTTAAGGTCTTTCCATACATAAGTGCTTAATTTATTCTGACCAACTGTACCTATATGCGATGGGACCCTAACGTTAAGAAACGATGCCTGAAAACATTCTCGACCAGTCAACCGTTGGTTAAATATGAAAAATAAAAGTGTGTGCAGTAGACATTAAAGTTCAAATTAGCTCGCGTGCGTGAGAGATTTTTGTTTGCAAACATGAAAATAATATTGTGTTGGCAACACAGTTGCCGTTTCTCAGCCGTTCCGGCAATGGCGGATTTAATATAAAGACGTAAGGCCCCTTTGTAATTAATTATATGCATGCAAATATATCTATAAAAGTGTTTCCACTACACACCCGCCAACAAATGACAGCACTTCAATCAGAATGGATCCAACGCATAATAATTTGAATCAAAACGATATTAAAACTACAAGTTAAGACCTTGTAATTCATATACACATTGTAATTTATCACAATTTTTTGTTTTTATATTTAAAAAAAATGCACTAGCATCTTAAAACTGCGTGTCGGTTGGATCCATTCTAATTAAATCCGGTCAAATAAATGGAGCCCTGCGTCATCACGGTCCTTTGAGGCGGTTATAAACCAGCGGCCTATGGATATTGCATGTATAGAAATTGAAGTTGAAAAAGTTTCGCGCGAATCGTAGACTCCTTATTTTTGTATGCATATTTTTGTTTGTATTGGCAGTGTTTGTGAACCGTTTGTATCGGGTGATTAGTGGTAATGTGCCTTACTAGTATTCGTGCTCGTCGATGCCATTATTCTGTCCTTGCCGAGGGCTGGCCTGCTCCTGTTTAGAGCCTCCCTTGATCTGTAGGCCTTTGTTCATTATTTGTCTCGACGACGAGAAGCACAGCTTCATTACGAAGGGAAACTTGGCACCTGGAAAGTTATAAAGTTTAGCATTATATAAAAGCCCTTTGCGATGTATACTGCCCTCCTAAGTCCCAAAACAAGCATTTTTAGAATTTTGTCTGTGTGTCTGTCTGTACACGCATCACGCAAATGCTACTGCAGGGATTTTAATGAAACTTTAATGAGTTAACTTTTATTGCAAATTTATTTTGCATTTGCAAGAGTCATTACGGAGATTTTGAAGTTTATATTCATCGTTCTAATCGAATGAATAGGTTTGTTGTGCAACGTTGTATTCGCGGTTGGAGCTAGCAAATCGCTTACTGAGTAAATTGTTAACTAACGGGCTGGGGTACATTTTATCCACATCCTGAATATAGTGCCAACGGGAGTCATTGGCACCGCTTGTTGGCATTGTTGTCCGAAACAACAATTATTGGAAGTTTTGTCTGTCTGTCTGTGTGTGCATCACGCTAGAACCACTGTACAGAATTTAACGAAACATAGCATAGTTACAGCTTATGACTTGGGTTAACATTTAGGGTACATTTTATCCCGCTCCGTTATGGAGTTCCCACGGGAATCATAATTTCACATGAACGAAGTTTCGGTCGCCGCTAATAATAAATAAACAAAGAATGAACAATGGTTATTTAGTTTTATCCACGTTTTGTTTATCGTTTCATCAAATTTTATATAGGTTGATTTTAATTAATGAATTTATTACCATATTTTTTTTGCATTTTTCTCCAAGATCATTAAAACGCACGTGTGCCTCTTTTTGCAAAGAGGGCAGTATAGTGCAGTGAGGGAAGTTTCTTTATGATGTTCCTTAATGTCTATTCCATCCCAATCGATCCCATCTCGAATCAGTGAAAGGAGTTTAACAAGATGAAGTAAATTCTCTATCTATTAATTTATAATTGTCTGTATAATAGTGATACTGTATCAAGTACTTTTATATTGTAATATGAATAATTTCTGGAATAATTTCATTTATTTATAATGTTGCTTACCATCCTATCCCACTCCAAGCAAGGAAGTAGGGTCCGCATAAACCAGTGCTTATGGATCCCGAGTAAATTAGAATTTATATGAGTTTTATAACTATACAAACAAATATAAAGAAACAAGGAATTTAGTAATTAATAAATTAGAAGTGTCCAAATCTCTGAAGGTAGGACACATCTGGAGGAGTGCCAACGTTTGTCATTCTGGACTGATGTTGGCATGTATCCCCGTATGTCTATGTGTGATGGTATCCACTTACCATCAGGTGGATTGTTTGTTAGACAGCCACCGCTGCCGCCTTCTTGCTATAATAATGTACACTTGTAATACCTATGTATGAAGGAAGGCAACTGTATCAAAAGTTATTAAAGCATCAAAATCTATGATAACTTTATTTTATCTTTTAATTTTTATTCATTTTCATTTATAATTCATTCATTTATAATTCATTAATTTATAATTCATCCATTTATAATTCATTCATTTATAATAATTTCAATTAATTCATAATAATTCATTCAGAGCTAAATTTATGGAAAGAGGTTTAACAATGCTACTAAGTTTTACGCCAATTATCAACTAATACAGAACAATTAATACAGATATTAATTATGACTGTGTGGTCATATGTGTTGTTTGAGCAATATGTAGTGTTAGTGGTTATGTGTACACATGTGTATTTAATTACAGGCTTAAGGTTTGTTGTATATTTAATTCATTGTGATTGCAGTTTGAGAGAAAGAATTATTTGTTTTTGAAAAGAAGTCTTTCTAAGAAAAAAAGGATCTGCGTCCGAGAATTGTTTATTATAAGTATGCTGTAAGCGGCGAGCGACAGAATTATTTCAAAAAATTACTCACACTTTACATTGTGTGTACACAAAACATACATACACACTGACATATACTGATGACGCTTCCAGTTGCGATTGTTCTGTGTATTCTTGTATATATGAAATAATTAAGATAACCACAATTACCCAACTAATAATATTTAAAAAATGTTTTATTTAATTTTTCTCACACAAGTGAATGTATTTCTTGTGGGACACAAAGTTATCTTAAACCTCAATACAGAAATGCGGCATACCTGGGTGTTGTATGGTGGCGTGGTTGCACGCCATGATGGCCATCACCGACTGCGATATATTCTGGAACTCCATCAGGCCCGACGACGATCTGAAGCGAACCAACGATACGGTATATTCAGTGTTTTCAAAAATGAATAAATCAATTGCTAATTACCATTTGACACATAATACATGAAGCTCTGGCCCCCACACTGGGACAACCTGTGTCGTGGAAGCCAGTTACCAGAGTAATTATATTTATCTATAGAATGTGTATTAATTTATTTCAGCTATTAAAACTTGTCTGCGAGGGTCAACTGACCCCACACAATACAGATTGTCCTAGTGTGGCTGTAACAGCTTCATTTAATATCTGTGCAATGGTTATTTGTAAAATAAACTGTTCATTTATTTATCATTTAAATTAATAAACACAGTACAATAATTTTAATTGCAATTTGGGATATGGAGAAGGAATTAAAACTAAATGAACAAATAGAAAACTTTTCCGTTTTAATATATATATATAACACAAAATATATGTCGAGAGTTATTAATTCATCTATATATTATAAATCTTAATTATAAAGGTGATATTTTTATCTAAATTGTGTCTTTTACGCACCTCGCTAATTGAACTACTCTGATCAACCCAAAGGTTCGCTGCTAGAGAACTTTTCTTTTCCGACCCTTTCTCCAAATCAATTCCTATATTTCAAAAGGTAGGTAGCGCATCCTACCAACATTTGTCATTCTGGACTGATGTTGACATGTACCGTGGATGATGTCTATGGGTGACAATGTCCACTCACCACCGGGTGGACTATATATGCTCGTCTGCTGCCTTCTTACTATAAACAATAAAATATAAGTCTACCATTTTAGAATAATTGTGATACAGGGGCAAGTTGAAAATCAGCGCTGTGTAGGCGAGGAGTACTCACAGCATACGCTGAACTTGCGACCCTTTGCGCACTGTGCTATTTAAAATTAATTAAATTTATATATACATACATTTTTGTGCAATTTACAGTGCAATTTATATATCAGTGTGACAAATAAAGAAATTATTTATTTACTCTATCTTCTAAACTCACCTCTCACTCTTGAGCGGGAACTTGGAGATGGTGTGCGGCGGCGCGACGTCGTAATCGCGGAACACCTGCAACAGCTGCTCGTCCGACACGTCCGGCGGCGTGTTGAAGAAGTGCACCACCTGGGAATAACACGACACAATCTTAAACATACAGGAATAGTGTATATACACGATGACTATACACGGGGAATTGAATCTTCTACTTATTAATTATTATTTTTTTTTTTCTTTTCATATATGGTAATGCCGCAATTAGCACATTGTGCCAGCGTCAAGTTCTCTTCGTAATAAACAATTTCAAAGTCTAAATCGTATCCTGTCAATGTACATTTCCAATTTCCTGATTTATATAAACATACTCGGTAAATGTATATCGTATACATAATAATGTATAGTTATTTATACAAAAATGTATATATGAAGTAGAAAAACGGTAATTGTTGTGAATTTTTTAAGCGTGACTTTTTGAGAATAGGACGTTTTGCGATAAAAGGGGCGATAAAAGAAGCATTACCTTAGAGGGCGGCTGTATCCTGTTCTTGTGTATAGATGCGGGCGTGAGGAAGCGGTTGTTCTTATTGCCCACATAGTCCTTGAACGAGGGGCTCTTGTCCGGCAGTGGGTATGGATTCATCACTTCCGATAGGTATGCTTGCTTTGAGAAACTGTAATTACAAAAGTACAAACAACGGTTAATCTTCACACTTTATATACTGTTTAAGAGGGGAGGATGGCTGAAGCCGATTTCATAAATAGGTAACATATCTTTACAATTTGTTGGTGTGTCTGTCTCGGCAGCGAGCGATGCAATTTATTTGAGAGAAAATTGAGGTTTTCTATTCCTCTGTGTCCTTCTCCAAAAATGAATCCATTTTAATGTTTGTATGAACAAGCTGCTGTCGTCCCATCTTAATACACTTCATACACGCGCTGCAGCATCATGCTGAGTCAGACACCCATTTCCTGTTACAATGATTAATTTTCTTTGTTATCCTTGCATTAATTTATTAATATTTCCGTTGGACTTGTCACTGTAGATAGGAAATCAACTGTTTTTCTTTTCTTCTCTTTAACATTATAAATCTGAAAGTGTGTTTGTTTGTCTTCCCTAATAATCACAGTAATAAATTAAATTACACTGTACTTAATTAGTTACAAATTAATTAAATTAACTGTCCTATCCAGTGTTTCTGGATAGGACAGTCAAATTTACCACTTATTGTTCTCAGGATACTATTGTCACTGCCACGGATCCTGTTCAGTAGGGAAGCTTTTTGCGAACTAAGGCTTTAAAGGCCACGAACATTCCAGAAGCATTGCAATACCGTGGCAGTCCCATCAACATGAGAGCTACCAACGTTTTAGACAGAACAATAAAACCTTATATGTTTATACCTTTTGATTTATTCCCTAAAATAATTCTATATTGTGTTGCAGATTTTGCATTATTTCGGGGTGACATGTTGTAGAAGTCTGAAGAGTATCAGTCTGGCATCTAAAACTACGATAAAGTTTTCCAGTGCCGCAACCCGGGCTGTTCTGGAATCTTTACAGCGGTAACAAGTTAATTTTTTTTTATAGACTTCTGGGCGGACGAGCAAGCGGTCCCACGTGATGGTAAGTGTTACCGCCGCGCGCCGCCCGTGGACACCTGCAACACCAGGGGGTATGCGGGCGCGCAGCTGACCTTGCAAAATCCCATTCACAGCTCTCTTGAAGAACCCCATGTCATAGCTTAATGGAAAGACCTCTTGAGACAGTTCGTTCCACAGCCTACGGGTTCGCGGTATAAAATTATAATTGTATAAATTGTCGCGCACGAACAGTGCGCGACACCTCCGTATCGAGGAAATGCGGATGAACCGCACTTCTGTGACGGGAGGTGCGGTTGTAGAAACCCGAGGTGGGAATTATATTAAACAATTCTTCAGAGCATTCCCCATTGTACAGGCGGTAGAACACACCTCTGTTCAACACGCGTTCGGAGAGACGTTGCGTCTCTCTAGACGCAACGTCTCTCCGAACGCTGAGGGATTCTAAACCGCCCGTGAGAGTGGGATCGTCGACAATACGAACAGCACGTCGTTGGATGGAGTCAAATGGGTCCAATTGGTATTTCGGTGCGCTGGCCCAGAGATGAGAGCAATACTCCATATGGGGCCTCACCTGAGTTTTGTAAAGCATAAGGAGTTGCCCAGGGGTGAAGTACCGCTTCACTCTGTTCAGCACACCGAGCTTTTTGGAGGCCATTTTGCCCTTATTTTCCAGATGACCCCTAAATTCGACTTTGGTGGAGATGTCGACACCAAGGATCCCGAAACTTTCCGAGATCTTAAGAGGTATGTTCTGTAAGCGAGGTGTTACGACAAAAGGGGGTTCTTTTAGCGGTGAATGCACAGACTTGCGTCTTACTGGGGTTGAAATCCACTAGGTTCAGAAAACCCCAAACCGAGACTAGATCTAAAGAGTCTTCGATTTCAGACACAAGCCTGGCGCGACTCTCTTCCACTTCGACCCGAGGGATGTCGGCGCGGCCCCTGTACAAGGCGTCTCCAGTACGATATTTCGAGCAATCTCATTTGCAAAGACAGAAATATGTAGTTTAATTATTTTTTTATTTATTGTTACAAACATTGTTACATTCTAATTCACTTGGGATCCATAAATCCCCCTTTAACCATAGTTACAATGTTGTATGGTTTGAAGTTGGTTAAAAATAAAATTAAGAGACAACTTACGCGAGAGTCAACGTGTAGTCTCCAACGGTGACATTGTTTAGGTTCTGCACGCACCTCTCCACGGAGACGCCGTCTCCCATTTGCACCATCGCCGTGCCTTCTTTCGTCTTCAGGAACTTTATCTGAAAACATACACGGAGAATATTGCTTGAATATACAGCCTATAACGTCCCACTGCAGGCCACAGGCCACCCACCCCCCAGTGGCCGGACACCACTATATATATCACCGGAGGGTTTCGGGCCGTAATCCACCACACGGCTCCAGCGCGGATTGATGGATCACATACTTCATTTCTGGAGCATGCGGGTTTCCTCGCGATATTTTCCCTCACAGCCGAGCTAGTGCAATTTTTAATAATCCGCACATAAGTAGAAACTCAGTGGTGCGGGCCGAGGATTTGGAACTCACGATCACACGAATGTGGGTCGAGTATTGATACCCTCAGGCTATCACCGCTCTTACAATTAAGTATCTATGTTTACAGATAAACAAATCTATCTATCTAAAAAATGTAAAAAAAATCAGAACTGACATTATTAATAGGAACTATCACTTAGCTATCATAGAAAAGATTGTAAATATTTTATTGTATACACAAAACAATATAGTACATTATTAAATGAGAAAAGACGTATTAGTTAGAAAAAAAGACCGCTGACTAGAGTTGTCAGTTTTAAAAACGCTTATACTATCCCGGTATCCGGTATGTCCGGCCAATTTTTCTTGTGTTTTCAGGTAAGCCGACCGTGATGCCGTAGTTATTTTAATGTGAAAATATACTGAAAATTAATGTGAGTTTTCCTGGGATATTTGCCAATTCTTGTTAATTGTTTTAACTATTAAAATGTAACAATCTAGCTTTTTAAAAATAATAAGTTGTTTGGAAGCTTCAAACTCTGACTGACGTCTAGGGAAAAAACGTGTAGAGATTTTCTACGATAACATAAAAGTATACAGGCTTTGCTCACTCTGACGACGTTTCCGTAGAGGCAGCACAGGTTGAAGAGTCGATCAGCGTTGGCGGTGGACGGGTCGAGTCCATACACCATCATCACCGCGCCCTGTTGCGGGGGACCGCCCTGTAAGCGCAAAATAATACCAACACTATAAAAAAAAAACTGTTCGAGGAATACTGAATTACATCTTAAATACTATAGGGTCTATCAGAAACCAGGCCTTTTATCATCCTCTGTTGGACACGGGCTACCTGGATATTGACCATGTCATAGACATCGTACATATACGTGGGGAACTCATAAAGTTGTGCGAAAAACAAAATGGAAATTCTACGGGTGACAATTTATTTAATATGTACATTTATTCAAAGTATATATACCAAGATTTGCATCTATACAGAGTTTCATGCGTTTGAAAGAATTTTGAAAACATTTTTTCTACTCAATAGTGGACTCTCCAACCCGTTTGAACAGCGTGGCATTTTAAGGCCATACTCATATATATCTTATAGCCTGAGAAGGCCTATGTCCTGCACTGGATATAGTGAAAGGGCTGATAGCATTGCATTGATATCACTGAGGGAGGTAGACTAGGCTATAAGTAAATCGTACTCAAAATCAGTTTCTGTTAGATCACGGTTCTAGACTGTCAATCATTGTTCAACCATATTTAATTAGTTATTCAATCACATTTGAAGACAACCTTACCTGATTCTGTGGCGGCATGGCCGGGTGGTGCATAGGCGGGGGCGGTACGAAGCCCTCTCCACCAAAACCTTCTGGACCGTATCCGCGGCCATCGCGCTGAAATACAACGAAAAAACTGTCACTTTTGGTTGGTCAACGAAGAAGTAAGTAAGTATTCAGTGGTGCGGACCATACTACATATTTGCACACCAAATAATACATGACAGTGACAGAAAGCTTTAAATAAATGGTATACATAAGGCCTAAAGCTAAAGCGATCTTCCAGGCAACCTTTGGGCGTCCGCATTTTCTCAACCCTTCCTATAAATCTATTCCTTTAAATCTCCAATGATAGGCAGCGCATCCGGGGACGTGCCAACGTTTGTCACTGGACTGATGTTGGCATATATCATGGATGTTCATGGGCGACAGTATCCACTTACCACCAGGTGGACTGTATACTCATCTGCTGCCTTCTTTCCATAAAAATTTCCACTGCCACTTCAGATAGCTTGCTTATGCTACGTCGGAAACTTTAGTTTTTCATCGAATTTCTTCGTTGGATGGAGTCAAACGGGTCCAATTGGTATTTCGGTGCGCCGGCCCAGAAATGAGAGCAATACTCCATATAGGGCCTCACCTGAGCTTTGTAAAGCATAAGGAGTTGCCCACTGACTTCTGCAACCCTGACTTCTTGCATATCTCTCTGCTTACTGATTCTGGTATATAGAATGTACATGCACTGATAAAGTGGCTTTATCAACCAGTTAGTTGAATTTTGCCGTTAGATCGCCAGAGCCACTTCCCTATTCAGATGAAATAAATCAAATTAAGAATGGCTTCAGCGCTAACGAATGAAGTTCGTTAACTTTATTACTAGTGTTATATGTATGATTCTCGCGGGACTCAATTCCAAGGTAATCATATTGCTGCAAATAGAGCAAACGTTAGGCGCTGTAAATGCTGAATTGTAGGCTATCATACAAAAAAAGCCTATAGCATGAGCCGGTCGGAAAGGTGGATTTAGCTTTATTTACGCAGTTTTAGCATCGATAAGTAATAATCGTTTGTCTGCTTATATGAAATGGACACCATATATTTCGGCACTCTAAAAACAAATTTGTTAATCGAATCCTATGCGGGCGAAGCTAGTTTATATAAATAGATATGTCGAAGTAAAAATTTAAAAATAATAAACAATAAAAGTTAACTTAGTAAGTCATTTTATACGGAAATTACGGACGGGCAAGCGGCTCACGTGATGGCAAATGGCTATCGCCGCCCATGGACACCTGCAACCCCAGAGGGTAAGCGGATGCGCTGACGACCTTTCAAAATTCTATTCACAGCTTTCTTGAAGAACCCTTGAAGGACACGCATGGCACGGAAGTCCAACTTCATTGTTGTGATTCAAATGCAAAGCGTTTCTCTGTGTATCCAAGTCATTATAAGTTGATATTGCGTTAATTATTTATGAATAATAATTTAATATTATCTGTTATATAACTTAAAGTAAATTTACTTTAAATTTTATGTTTTAATTGTTGTCTCCTTTATTTTAACCTCCGGGTTCAAAGTATTCCGAAGGTGGCAGCGCTAGTTACGATCAGAATTAGAGATTTACTATTTATATACATAGGTAGCAAATCGTCTAATTTGCACAACGTCTATTGAGCAAATCGTCCAACCCGAACAACGCCCAACTCACTGGAAGTCCAAGTATGCAGAATGTCTTAAAAACTAAAGGTGCAACTAATAAAAAATATAGTCAAGATATATAGGCACAAAAATAATTTCGAACAACTCGTCATTGGATAGAATCAAATTACTCAAACTGAATACTAGAGTTACAGAGTTTAAAAAAGAAAAGTCTTTATATTTTACTTACCGGATGATGTGGGGGCGGAGGCCCGTGTCTCTCCTTCATCATCCCTGGCGGTGGGGGACCGCCACTGCCGAATTCCACGTCTGTAAATATGAAATTAACTTTTAAACATTTCCACAAAGTATTATTCAAGTAAGCAACTGTAAATTGAAGACACATTTCTACAACGATCCAACATAATTGAAGACACGAGTGGGATGAAAGTGAAACCGTAATCTTTTATCGTTCACGGCTGGACATGTCGTCATACACATTGTCTTGTAGGAGGATACGCATGAGGGAAGCTGACCAAGCGGGTTAGCGAGTTCGTCTCCACAGAGCTTGCGGTGGCTACTTTGTTATCGTATAGTCGCCACCTACAGCACCTACAGGAAGAGACTGCATGCCGATATTCTATGGTCGACACCATAGACTTAAATGTAAATGTATGTAATATGTTTTGTAAATAATTCAAAAATTAGTATAAAAATATACAATATTTTCTCGTAGTGAAATAAAACTACGTTTACATATAATAATATAACAAACATGCATATAGTTCGGGTAAAAGGGAGTTTTAAAATGAAAGTCAGTTGTGGAGGCAATGTTTTTATTGTATCTACTGTAATTATTTGTTCTTAAAGTATACAATTTTATATGTGATTATATGTAATATAAGTAACTGTAAAAAATGTCAATATATGACATTATCTCAGAAATGGGATTTCATTGTCAGTTTCACAGGATAACACGTGACATAAAAATGAACTTAATTTTAACCCAAAGTTTAGCTGATAGAGAATGCCTTATTAAGACATTAAGCTCGCCTTTTGTATGATCATGTGCAATAACGTTTGTAAAATAAAATATTATTTTTTCCTTTATGTACCTGAAAAATCTGGTACATAAATAAAGTAATTTTGGGAGGCCTTCGCTCAATACTGGGGCTACCGAAAAATAACAATTTAATATTTTTGTTAATTGTAGATCTAATAGTATGTAGGTAAAATAAAGGCTATTTTTATTTTACCTGAAATACCAAAAGTTACAAGCTCTTTTGAAATTTTAGTTATAATATATTTTTTTGGGATGTCGATACCAATTACCAAATATCAATTGTCGATTCAAGCGCGACGATTATTTTGCCAGTGGCAAGTGAAAATCAGTTTCTATCAAGCGTTTTCTCTGTGCTAGGAGTCGCTCAGTAAAGTGATAGATTTACTGAGGACTCCTTGGAAGTACGAGTACATAGAATACGCTTATTATTTGATTATCACAAACGTTACGTACAAATATAATGCACATTTTCAGTTTAATAAACCATCACTATTAAACCACAAAACTTACAATTTACCAAAAAGACCTGAACATTTTTAACCGAAGTCCATACACTTGTCTGAATAAATAAATAAGTAAAAAAAGTCCATACAAAGGTATCCCTTTGCTCAGATAACGTCATATATAGGTGATATATTTTACTTTACGATATACATGTGTTTCACTTTGCTTTACAAGTTTTAAATAATTACAAAATCATTTTGTTTTCTGTGTGTCTTTTTGTACGCAAAATCAAACTTTGTGTTAATTTGAGAGAACTGTACTTTTTAATTTAATAACTATACTCCCGGACACCCGTATCGAGCCACCCTGCATTTTTATGTCTAAAGGCATGAAACATAAAAATAATGTTAGGTGAAGCTGGCATATTCACCATCATTTTGGTGTGCTATTGTTCCAAATTTGAATTCACGAATTTGAACCACTGAAGAAAAGCCGAGCCACTTAATTGTTTTTAAAAAAATAAGGAAGCAGATTTTTCGTGGATTTGAACCGATTTTGATCTTAAAATTATGCATACTGTGCCTGAAGTAGCCGCGCACGCTGGGGCACTTCTTTAGTCTGGGCTTAGTCGGCGAAATGTGAATGCACAACTTCATTTAAGCTGTTCTGTTGTTCAAAGAGTGTACCATCAATACCTAGAGACTAGCGGCTCCGCTCGTCGTCCAGGACCACCACTATTCCGAGTGAAGACGGAAAGACAAGATCGGTTTATCTTCCCGGCCAGCTTAAGAAATCATCACCTACAGTACAGATTCAAGAACAGCTTCGAGACTCCCATGGAGTGGCTACTGGCGCTCGGTCTGGTACAAATGGTACGCCTTTAGTGAGAATATTTACATTGGACTCAACGTCAATGGAGCCAGGTACTCTTCAATGATGAATCCAAGAAAAGGAGGAAGGAGGGAGAAAACATGGAGAGCGTTTTGTGTAGTTCTGTATTGAAAAGAAAGTGAGTTATGGCAGGAGGTCATGGACAGTCTGGGGAGAAATTTCCGCGGAAAGCAAAACTGGACTTCACGTTGTGATGGGACCACGGCTGCCACCACTAAATGGCGACTGTTACATTCGTCAATGCCTAGAGACTCATGTGTTTCCATTGTTGGCTAAGATTTCATTTGTATGTGTGATAATAATGCAAGAGCGCACACTACAGTAATCGTCAGGGAATACCTTCATAACGTCGGTATCACAGTCATGAAATAGCCAGCAAGAAGCCCAGATATGAATCCCATAGAGCATTTAAGGGATGAACTAATGAGGAGTGTTCGAGCTCACCACCCAGCTCTGCAGACCTTGCAGGAGCCAAACCCTGCCATCAAGGAAGAATGGCAGAACATTCCACAACACGTCATAGTGATGTTGATCGATTCCATGCCAAACCGTATTGGCAGCCGTTTGTAAACGCTCTTGGAGGCAATACAAGTTACTGAATAAACGAGGTATCTAAACCATTGTTTTCTTCTAAAATGCCTTACAAGTCTTTCCCATGAGAAAGGCGGACACACGACTTGTTACACTTAAACTCAATTTTTTCAGTACTCTGCATTCAAACTTGGAGCAATGATATACTGAAACAACAGTTTGTATACCAGCTTCAAAACTGCATAAAAACTTTTTGATCGATCAAACATTTTTTTTTAATCTTCAGGCCATAAAAATTGAAAATTCAGGGTGGCTCGATTCAGGTGTCCGGGAGTGTATTATAAAATGAAAAATAAAATATGTGAAAGAAGTATGAGACAGTGAACTTGTATATCTAAGAAAATAAATGAGTTACATTATGTTTTAGCTTAAGTTATTGATCAGCTATACATAGATATATGGATGTCATATTATTTGTGTAATTTCAACTGCCATATAGGTTTAAATAAAAAGATACCCCTTTAACCTTTAAAAACCCTTAAAATTAAAGTTAAAGTTTTTAAAGACCCTTTTAACAATGGATTTCTATTATTAAAACATTAACAAGTTTTGTTCTACGATTTTATTCTGAACTTGACATATTTATTTATTTATTGTTACACTTCATTTCACAATATCGTATAGAAGGCGAGCCAACCTTTGGGTTGAACAGAAAAGTTCAATTTGAATTATTCAATTTTAGAGGTTTTTTTTTACTCTTTTGTACTATACTTTGAGTACTTTGTTACTTTTTTGTATTCTTTTTATAATACACCGCGTGCTTGCAGTTCTGAATTTTGGTTCCTGAACAGTTCGACAACGTTGCCTATGTGTTCGCTTCACAGAGTAGTGACATTATTGGGTAAAATTAAAATGTGTTTATGTTTCTGTGAAAAAAGTGATGAATTTTAAAAAGTCGCAGAACATAAGTTATTATTTTTCATGTAAGAAATTCAGTGTCAAGAGGGTGCAGGTATTATAGTTTTCATGTTTGAGGTATAAATACAGATGTCTCTTCAAGGTATTAAAGTAATTCGTGCCCTTAATGATAGGAAACAATGTTAACAAGGTTGGAAGTAAAAAGGTTAATGTTGGAACTCAAGAGATACTCTGTTACTCTGTAAGTATTTGTTGTTCGATTTACACAGATCCAAAGTTTCAACAAACTAACATAGTTACGCTAAGACCTAATTTAAATAGATCACGTGTTTAGTAGAATCAAAAACAACAATGTTACTATAATTAAGTATATACATAGTACGTAAGATTTTAGATATTAGATAGAATATTTCGTAAGATTTTATCCCAAAGTAAAACCAATTTAATTTGTCCAATCTACTTAATATGACATTTTAAACACATATTCATAAAAAAAACACTACGAGTTCTATTATGCTATGTGATTGCTTACAAATGTGAAATTCCTAGAAAATATGACAATTCCTAGAAATATGACAGATCCCAAGGAATTCATAATGACAGTATTATTTATGTTCATAATGACATCAAATTACATTAGTCACTACATAAATGGTATGGACACACAAACACCATGCTATTATATCGTCTATGTACAACAGAATTGATATTTCTTTGATTACTTAAATGCGGGTTACAAACCATTCTGCGTCTGATCACACGAATGTTGACTGCAGGAGTCTTCACTGCACGATCTGGTAGAAGTCTGTGTCGGCGTCGGTACACTTGAGGGATCTGCCGATATTCGTCCAATAAATCTACAACTCGATATCATAAGTGATCGTATTCTCGATTGTTCTTTGTCGTAGCTCTCTTTGGATGGTGAGATTTCGCTCATTTCGGAATTGTTTTAAGATACTCGTATCAGTGTAATCTAATATATTATTATCTCGGCAGATACGAGTATACATAAAACCGTAAGCACAATGTTACGTTAATATTTTCATATGTGTAAAGGAATATGCGTGTTCTCTACGGAAAGTGTAATGAAGAATTCATGTCATAAGTAGATGTTGGGCCAGGCCGTAATGTTCTCTGCGGTTATTATCCCAGTCGTTTCATATGTTGTGCTAACTTGAGCTGAAGTTTTTGTACTTTTTACTCTACAGATGTGCAATATAGTTTGCGTCTTAGATCCATTATCTACGAGTTACGTTTCACACGAAATTGTCTTTGATGTATTTTTTTGTGCATGTATTATTGATGACACACTAGTTGTAAGATTTTCAGTTTGTAATATTTAGCACCGTGTTCGAGCGAGACGCATCACATTTTTTCTTTTTTTTATATCTTGACGTATGCGTTTTATTGTATCAATTCATTACATTTGTTCAGCCTTAAAAAAGTTGTTTTCATTTACCAACTATACGGTCCTAGTTCGAACTATTTAATAATTAATAGCACTAATCAATCACAAATCTGTAATTCATGAAGTATATATTTTCTTTCCGCGTTTATGTGTTCTTTTTATCTGTACTATAATATCTTTATTATTAACAACTTTAGATAATATAAAAGCAATTTTATAATAATTACTATTTAATTGTGGAACATAAACACCCCTGTGGAAAATTCCTCGACCATCGATGTATTTTATCGATACAGATTTACACATACACGGCCGGAGTTAATTGTTTAAAAGCATACACTCTGTCTCTATTAATTGGCTGAAAGTTAGCTAAAAGCTATCCATATACAGACACAAAAGCCAATAAACGAGATCAAAATATTTTATGAGTTAGTGTTATTAATTTAAAAAAAAAATGACCGCCGAGGGCTCGAGCGCTGTGTCAGAACCTCCGGAAACTTAACTTTAACCGTTTTAGACGTGGGTTTTCAATCTCAAGGGTTTAGGGTATAGAACCGTCAAACGCTAAAAACTTGAACTATAACGCTGACGAGCCTTTAACGCTCGAGTCTTTACATGGTTCATTAGCGCTCGAGCATCGAGCTCACGGCGCTCATTTTTACAACACTAGTTGTCGTTTTCTTTCAACGCGATTTAATGAATTAAAATTACAAACTATTTTTGAAAGTTGAATTCAAATTGTATTTGAATCCTTTTTTTAGCTTTTACGATATTCAGTTAACTCGTAAGCGATGCGTTTAGGGGTTTAAATAAACTAGATACCCATAAGGCATAAATAACGCAACTTTCAAAGAAGCCTAGCAACAGCAGAGATCACGGACTTTTGAGTTTTGGAATAATTTAACTTCATCTCGACTAACGGCCGCCATCCACGATCAGTTGAAACTGTCAGTTTTGACTGAACAGATAAAAATGACCGTGCGTTAGTATAAGAATTGTCAGTTTTACATACTAGGAATGTCGGTTTTAACTGTCAGTTAACAGTCATAATAGTGACTAGCAGTTACAGTACCCTCAGTTTAAAACGAAACGAAGGTTGAAATCTCAAATAAAATGAAATTTGGTACAAAAACGAAGAAAAAGTTTGGGTTATATGTCGTTTAAATTCGATGGATAAAATATGATTAGTAGTTTCAAAACTATCGGTTTATTTTTTTTTAAATCATCAATAAAGAAATTAGAGCAAACGTAATGTTATAGGGCTGATTGTTGAAATTAGTTGATTTTTTTTTTTAAAACATCGAAATAATAGTGGAGTCTATTTTTTCGACTGACGTCATTTGTTATTATTATCGTCGATTGTATCGTCGACGTGTTTTATTTAATACGAATACGGAAATAAATATACACGATAAAATCACGTACACACGCTAAAATGTTCACGCACAAAATATATTCATTCACCAAAAAATTCAATGAAAGCGTTCATCGACGTGGTATTTAAAAAAAAGATTGGATATTAAAACATCGTACCAACGTCAGATACGGTCGTAAATCGATGTACTGCAACAGATCAATATAACCCTTGTGTACTCTTAAAGTAAGGTCTAGATAGTTTTTGGGTAGCTTAACATGTCGGCTGTATACTGTGAAAATTACTTTTTCTAACCGTCAGGATTTTAGAATGCTCAACTGAACACTGCATTTGTATGAAAAATGGTCCACTGCATTTTATTATCGTCCACTGCTAGACTCCTTCACGCACATTGATCTTGTACAATACGAATGTATGGCCTTAAAACCGTTAGGTGCTCAAGCGTAGCAAGTACACTCGTTTAGAGGTAGTGTAGAACCCTTAGTCGCCTTAGCTTTGTTATCCCTTAGTCGCCTTTAACGACACCCACGGGAAGAGATGGAGTGGTGCTACAAGAGAATCGAACCCGCAATACTTAAGATTTAACCTTTATACATATCAACGGTTATATCATAGGGGTATTTATTCTCGACTCAAATTCGTGAATATGATGCTATGACTAGAATTTTGCAAGGTCGGCATACCCCCCGATGTTGCAGGTGACCATGGGCGGCGGTTGCCACTTATCACCCCGTGGGCGGCATTCCCGCCTTCCTCATCAACTATTTAAAAACAAAAATAGAAAACGGTTAAATCAATTCAAACAGACAGCTACAGTAGGCGCCACAAAAGGTATCAATTTATTGGTTTCAATTTACCTTATCAAATTATGCATCTTTATTTACGCCTACCGATAAGTCTATCGTAAATTAGGAAGCAAATTATAGACGGACATAATAATATTTATTTTGCAGAATGGCCGACCTGTCATATTTAGTTCCCTTAAATTCCGCGGGACTTCTTTGGTGGCGAGCTCTCTACACTTGCGGGCACCATTTTGAAGTCGTAACTTCAAATGATCATTGGTACACGAGAACCATATTAAGTCGTTAAAACAAATATCGTTCGAAATATGTCATTAATTTTTAAAATACTGTTTTTAATGTACTTTACATACCTATTCTTATATTTAGCGTGGTGATAGCATAGTGGTATCCTGAATAAAAAAATCTGTAGCATGTGTAATATATACTAATTCAAACTGGGACAGTATGGTGACTTTGGCTCAAAACTTCTTGGTAACTTGGAAATAAATCTTTCCAAGACCAGATGAGCACTAGCAATTTAAAAAAGTAGTAAACTGGCCCTCGGCCCAATTTTGAAGCGGGCCAGTTGCCATCTAAGCCTATTTTTCTACATATATCGCAGTTAGAATGGACTGTGGACTGTGGTGTTAAAAGTGTATTAAAAAGATTCCGAGACACTCAGTTATTTTAATAGCTTAGTTTCTTGATAAAATAAATTATGTACATTCAACAAATTGAAATATTTCACGTTCATTTTGAACTGTTTTATGTCTAACATTACTTTAAAAGATTTTGAATTTAATTAACTCCGACATTAATATATGTGAAGGTTTAATTAATATTTTCGTTAATTAAATCTTGAGTTAAAGTTCAACTCTCGACTTGTGTGACGATTTGATTGCTGTTTTACGGTTTTGCAGAAGGGAAACCTTATAAGCGAAGTTAAGAGTATTTTTGTCCGTCTGTTTGTCCGTTCGTCCTTCTTCGGGACGCTGCCAACTCAAAATTATATTATTATAAAAATTATATTCTTTACACGTAATAACATAGTATTTTTTGTATTTTTTGTCTGTCCGTCTGTCTGAACGCACAATACACAAAAACCACTAGATAGATTTTATATGGTTAAGAGTTCCCACGGGAATCACTCTTATAGTTTATGCGAACGAAGTCGCTGGCACCGCTAGTTTATTATACAATTTCTGCGGTTGTGAAAAACTTCAACTCTTACAAAGAAAACGTAAACGTTTTCAATCCAACATTTCATTGCATTTGGTTTAATTTTCAACACTTTAGTAGCGTTGCCTCACTCACAGCGGATTCATTACATATTTTTCTCTAGACAAAATCAAAAATTTCCCTCCAAAATTTAGAATTTAAAAGGCGCAATCCACGAGCTTACGTTTCATGCGGACTTTATGAATTATTTAATACTGACAACACTAGAGTTGCCTCCGGGCGTGCACAGCACAGTAGAGACATGAACAGTAAGCAAATAAGCTATCGATAAAGTTGCATAACTTCTTTATAGAAAGTCCAGAATACTATATGTACCAAAATATGGACAAGTAAACTAATTTAACTAAAACATCTTGAAAAATCCCGCGCGCCCGAAAATAATTTAATAATTTCTATGGTTAGAAATGATATGTTACAATGGCATCGATGGCTTCCATGCCATCAGAAAGAGAGCTGCTTTAGTTTTAGCATAGTCATGTGCATGGCGGCGCCAAAAATATTCTACACGTTACAGGTGGCCAAATCGACTGACTGGGGGGGCGCCTACCACACGAGCGAGTCTCTCGCTGTGATATTCCCGAGACGGCGGATATCGCTCGGCTCGGGGATAGCGGCGGCGATTCAAATTGGTGGCACGAGCGAGAATATCGCGGCGAGAGATTCGCTCGTGTGGTAGGCGCCTAACAGTTCGGCGGTTAATTCAATTGCAAGTGCGACTGCAACCAGCCCTCTCATTATCCACTGCTGAACATGGGCCTCCACGTGCACATTGTCTAGTGTATGAGGGATGTATGTCGTGTGTGTGAGGGCGATAACTAACTATGAACTAATAAAATCAACTATGAACAAAAAAAAACGTTTTTAGGTCAGTGTGTAGGAATAATTAATTTAATCGCTTAGAATGGAATGTCGCACGCCTAGTGCAAATAAAATTTAGTGCGACCCTACCGTCGCACCGTGGTCACACGTTCCATTCCACAACCGCCTTTCACGGTACGTGGACGCATTCACAGCGCTCTCATTGGGCATCACAAAACCCGACCTACTTTCTAATGCAACTCTGTTCGCGGTTGCGAGCTTTTATTTTTTCAAGCTCAAGTGCTTTACATCGGCGGATTGGAGGCATTTGTGACTTTAGCCGACTGGGAAAAAAAAAATATTTTTTAATGTTTTTTTCATATGAATACATAATGGCCGCGGGGCAGTATTGGCGGTGTGGTACCGGCCGGCTTTAGAATAGCACCACCCGATCACTTCCAGTGGCTGTCGTAAAAGGCTACTAAGAGATAACAAAGCCACTACGACAAGAGCTGAGGTCCTCCGGCCAGGTGGGTCCCCCGTGGTGGTTGGATGAGAAAATCCGAGGATCATGTGTGGAGGCGAACCAAGGGAGAGGTCTATACGCCCCTCCGTATAGGCCGTATAGACATAGGCTGAAGGTGTCAAATTTAGAGATTTCCACACTTTCAAAAATAAAACTTTAAACATTAAGTTAAATATACACAGTAATGGGTATAGTACGATTTAACTCGATCCCGCGCAAATTGTATGTAATTACAATTTGCGAGCGAATTTGAACTTTATTCACTTCGCGAAGGGCAAATTGCGTCTTTTCATACGATGAAATCTTTTATGCATGAAATTTCCCGCCTGACTGGAAATTTATACACACCTAAACATCGTTTAATTTAATATGTATTTTAATAAATGTAGTATAAGATTTATTAGTTTGAATTTTAGTGACCTTTAAATTAAAGATATTAATCAGTAAACGCTTATTTATAGGGGGTTTAATGAGGTCCCTCCCCTCTCCAGAAAGTCTGCACTTACTGTATTGAATGGAACGATTTCCTTCAGATAAGATTTC